>JAODXP020000024.1:11374043-11376543 GCA_027497455.2 Sardinella longiceps | reverse complement strand
ATTTAAAAAAGGCATAGGATCTGTTGTAAACTATCTAATAGCATTGTCAAGGTACCTCAGATCAATATTGTATTTCGCTACAGTATTACTTCAGGTATACTCTCCTAAAGCTTTGGTTTCCCCGACTAAATTTTCTAACAACCAATCAACAGCACACAGAAATTGAGGGCAGAGCCAATCGGTTTTATTTACAGTTTAAACAAAATGACCGCACCCACTGGCAAATAAATGCACCCCTATCATATCCAGATTCTTGCTCAAAGTGAAGTTAAAGAGCCTGATCCAGGCTGTGAACAGATGTGGGTTTCAAACTTGAAGCCTGATCAACTCTGAAACTGCTGAAAAGTTCTCGCTGGGTTGCAACCAGCCTCTCATTATTTTACAGTATGGCGTAAACACATAAGTCAATGACCTCAATTCTCATGATTCTGCACTAATGATTCGCCATATTGCGGATTGAGATTGAAATGTGCTAAAAGCTGTTGGTCGGAAAATGCCTGAAATTAGTCAAATTTGTCTCATGAATCGATGGTGGACTGTAATAAAAAATTATATAAAACCTGGTCTTTTAGAACACATTTTAACATAGTTATGAGAATTGCACGAATAGAAAAACAAGCTTTTAAACAACCAAGCTATGTATGTCTCACCACTGTGATTTCACAGGAGACTGCTTCCTTCAGCATTTTATGTACACAATATTCAATGTTCAATAGTACACAGTACACATATAGTGTGTGTGTGTGTGTGTGTGTGTGTGTGTGTGTGTGTGTGTGTGTGTGTGTGTGTGTGTGTGTGTGTGTGTGTGTGTGTGTGTGATCTTTGAATTTTCTGTTTCTTGCTTTACAGTAGAAAAAAGTCTTTAATAGAAGACCTTGATGTGGACCTATAAAACATCTTGGTGAATAAATGGGTTTGATACAATACAAAGGATACAAAGGAGGTGTTTAACAGAGGAGATGCCAAAAGTACATTATACCGTTTCTTAACATTAATGCACATAGAAAGTAATGTGAAAAGAAGTCTACAGCAGGCTATAATGTCTGCATTGTGGGGTCAGGAAGGGTAAGGCAACACTATGGTTAGCTCCACTGCATACACATGTGAGGTCATTTCAGTGAGAAAAAAAACTATCTCTCCATCTCTCGATCTGTGTGTGTGTGTGTGTGTGTGTGTGTGTGTGTGTGTGTGTGTGTGTGTGTGTGTGTGTGTGTGTGTGCTTGTGCATGCTGCAGGGCACTAAGCTGCTCCATATGTCCATCTGCTGCCATCCTACACAGTCCACATCCCACCTGAGCCCAGTTTGCACACACACACACACACACACACACACACACACACACACACACACACACACACACACACACACACACACACACACACACATACACATCTCTCTCTCTCTCTCTCTCTCTCTCTCTCTCTCACACACACACACACACACACTCACACACACACACACACACACACACACACACACACACACTCTCTCACACAGAGGCATATGCACACTCTCACTCACACACAAACTCACTCATATACTGATGCACTTGCACACGCTTGGCCACACAGTGATGCAGAGGCATAATAAGAGAGGGGGGTGTTTGCAGGCTGTCCCTCTCGCACAGACACACACACACACACACACACACACACACACACACACACACACACACACACACACACACACACACACACACACACACACACACACACACACACTCAGTCAGTCTCCCCCCTTCCTCCTCCCTCCCTCACACACCAACTCTACCACTTCCTCACAGAACGACTCACAGTCTGAATCCTAAACTATTGTCCAATTGCATAAATATACTGATAGTGTTGCAGCTGGTTTGTGCACAGCAACACATAAGAACACAAATATTTGCAGAGTAAAATCCAAATGTTAAAAGTGATTTGAGCTTCCGGGAGATCCGATAAAAACAGACTTGACTTTAAAAGGGCACAGAATGAATAGCATACCATTGCCCCCAGAGAACTATTACACATTGGTTTTAGGAATCTCGAGCATCCTGAACAACAAAAGACTTGTTTTGGTGTCAGAATGGTAAATATCATCAATCAATACACTCCCGTGCTTTATTTGTTTCTATTAGTCTTTTCACTTGTAGGACAGTGGTTACCTCATGTCTCCTTGCCTTTTTTCATATCTTAGACAGAATGAGTGGAAACACAGACATTTGATCTGTCCTTGTGCTTTAGTAATCTTCATCCTTAACAACAAAGGCTTGTTTTAGCGTCAGCATGGTAAATATCATCAGTCAATACACTTCATGCTTTTTTTTTCTAATAGTCTTCTATAGGACAGTGGTTGCATCATACTTCCTTGCCTTTTAATAGATATATCCCAGATAGGATGAGTGAAAACACAGACATTTGATCTGTTATAGTGTTTTAGAAATCTCCAGCACCCTTAACAACAAAAGCACGGTAAACATTATCAGTCAATACACTTCATGTCTTTTTTTTCTAATAGGCT
>JAODXP020000024.1:11364043-11366543 GCA_027497455.2 Sardinella longiceps | reverse complement strand
GACACCTTCTTCTAGCTTTCCTTTTATACTTTAAACCATGTCAGGAGGAACCAGCACTGTGCATGGTTGCTCCCAAAGAGGTGGCAATTTGGACATGTTTTGGAAAGAAACTTCATGAAATTTGCACAGTGACCCTTCACGTATTCTATGGTGTCAATTTGGTAAATATCGACATATTTACATTATCAAACACCTAGTCCACCTTTGCAGCTGATCTCGTGCCAGGAAATTTAGAAAATTGTCCTGTCTACAAAAATGTTATATTTGTGATTTAGATAGATTTGATCTAATTTAGTTGTAGTTAGCTTACCTGGTTTAATCTAAATGCTATCCAATGCAATGGTTGTCTTTGTAAGCTAACATTATTTAGAGCAGATTTTGGTAACACATTGGTAACACTGCCGTATGCTGCCTAGACCGCCAAGGAACTGTATTACATATTGTGAAGCCAATTTATTCATTGATTCATCATAAATGTGTTAAATAAATGAAGTCAACCTATAGGCATTGTCTAAAGGGATTTGGCAGAATTCATGATATAATATAATGGGATATCATAATTAGCCCATGAGTAGAATTAATGGCTGCATTGTTGAAGGCAATATTGGACAGATTATAGATAGCATTCATAGTTTCGTTATTCCAGACTACTTAAGCAGTTGTTATATTGTTCTAACCTACACCTTACCCAGTATGCTGTAATCTAAAGGCTTACCCAGACAGATTTTATTGTTGTAACCATCTTATAATTTAAACAGCCATAATGTTGCAATGAGTGTATAACTCGGGGAGTGAGTGGGGGCTACTGGCAAACGTCAATCCTTTTTCATTTCAAATTCGTTACAATACTATGGCAAGATATGGCCACAAATTTAGTGGCGGATTTGATACCTTTCTTAGCCATGCCTCTGTAATAGCTAGCTCATCAATACCTGTATGTGTACATAAGTAAACCTTCTTATCATTGCCTGAAGAGATGTGCTATGAAATTAGCACACAAGCGTTATAGCATACTTGCTAACGTGCTTGACTTCCAGTCCATGGTTGCTGGTCTTAGCCTGGGTGTGTTTGAACCATGCTGGTTACACTGGTGCTGTGATCTAGATGGGAAGTTTAGGGGTGTGACTGTGAGTGTAATAGTAAGCTGGTCAATAGCTGCGTAACAATCATTACCCCTCTAAAAAACCTCAAGCCAATAAATGAGGGAAATTTCAGTCCTTCTTCACGTCCGAATAGGCCAAGTTCAAGTTCATGGCCAAGTTCAAGTCCAAGTCATCAGTAAGCAAGTTCAAGTCAAGTTCATAAAATTAAGGAACAGGAGTCCTGGAATCGAGTAATCCCTTCAAATATCCATCTATAGCATCTGCTGCAGGTATTTTGTAAGCTAAATATCTCTCTCCATCACACAGTATTCCCAAATAACACATTCATATTTGAGAACATCCCTCCCTAGTTGGTTTGTGTTTGTGTGTATGACGTATTATTATGTATGTGTTTGTGTTTGTGTGTGTGTGTGTGTGTGTGTGTGTGTGTGTGTGTGTGTGTGTGTGTGTGTGTGTGTAGAGAGAGAGAGAGAGAGAGAGAGAGAGAGAGAGAGAGAGAGAGAGAGAGAGAATGACAGATAGGAAGAGCTAAACACAATAAGACTCTAAGTATGCATCAGGGACAGGAGTAGGGTATCATTTGCATGGCTTAAGGGTGTGCATCGTGACAGCCAACGCAGGCCCCCTGTGTATTAAGCACAAGATTGCCCCTAACCCACCCCAACCTTACTCTAAGACACACACACACACACACACACACACACACACACACACACACACACACACACACACACACACACACACACTACTTACCCCTACTCCCCCTCTCCCAAACCACAAACACACACACACACACACACACACACACACACACACACACACACACACACACACACACCTCCTTACTCCCTCGACCCCTCACGGTAGCCCCAGCCCAGCGATTACATAAATGAATAATGACATCACGTCTCAGCTGCATGACAGGTCAATGATCACCGCTGCCCCGCAGACAGACTCCGCGCATTCCAGAGGAGCAGAGGGGACCTGCTGCGGGGGAGGGGAGTCGGGCGATGGGGGCCCGAGGGTGGGGGTGTGGGAGAGGGGGGTGGGGGTGGGGGGGTGGAGGAGAAATGAGATGAAAGGCCAGTTTGTGTGGCTGATGTGGCGGTGACAGAGCTGATGATGGCTGGACCACAAGAGGCAAATCGAGGGGTGAGAGAGAGAGAGAGAGAGAGAGAGAGAGAGAGAGAGAGAGAGAGAGAGAGAGAGAGAGAGAGAGAGAGGTTTTTTTTTTAATAGAACGAAGCGGAGCACCAACAGAGGAGGCAGCAATCTTCTCCCCTTCCCCGCCGCTACAGGGGCACATTAGGCTGAATGTGGGTCAGGCAGCTCCAGTCACGTTGTGACAGTTACGAAACTGGAACAGGAGAGGAGAGGAAGGAGGCGGGGAGTGTGTG
>JAODXP020000024.1:11341543-11359043 GCA_027497455.2 Sardinella longiceps | reverse complement strand
TAGATAACGATATGCAAGACTGAGACAGATGCCTAATCCCTATCTCATACACACACAAACACAAGTACACACACACACACACACACACACACACACACAGAGAGAGAGAGAGAGAGAGAGAGAGAGAGAGAGAGAGAGAGAGAGAGAGAGAGAGAGAGAGAGAGAGTCATAAATACATATGCATGTGTACACATACCCAAACCCATGTAGGTTACTGTACTGCTGCAGTTATTATAAGCAGGGAATCCAAAAAGCATAATTTTCCATAGAATTAGCACCTAAAAAATGACTTATTTTTCTCCGTCTTTCATTCTTTCTTTCTTTACCCTGTATCAATGCCAGAACTTGACTTACAATAAGTCCAGTTTCATGTAAATTTGAAACAAAACCGAGGCAAGAGGTCAACATTTGTTTGGCTTATTGGTGGTTTGCTGCCCCTGCAGTTGAGAGCCTGAGCAAAAAGACTTGCAATACCTGTATTAGTGTAAGAAGCATCCACATCTTAGCCAATGCTATTCTTATGTAGATTGGCTTTTCCTTGCTTTTTAGTAGGGAATAAAACAATGAATCATTCCTAACCCACATCTGCTGTCCTTATTACAACTAGTACTGGACTTATTTGTCATTGTTACATAGTAATTACGTAATTAATTAGGCCTACAGTTTAATACACTCTTTTTATGTCCTTAATCCAGTGGCCTAGATACTATGGTGGGAAGATATTTGACAGTGACATTATAAAACAACAAGGTTTTGTGGTAAAATATACCCAAGAATTTTATTCTTATGACTTTGTTGTTCTTTGCGCAAAGCAATATGTAGAGAACACATGTTGTGTTGTACATATGAAGTTAGCATAATGAACCTTCCCTGAATCTACTGGTAATTATTGCTTTGAAATGTTGTCATATCCAATTATTCTTTTCCCAATTGAAACCAAGTATTAATTCAGCATTGCTCTGTGTTGCAAGGAAGTTATTAAGTGAGTCTACATGTTGTACACGTCTTGCAAAAAAAAAAAAAAAGACATTCCTGTGTTGTAAGGTGGCATCAGTTTTGGTTGTAGACTCTTCTTCATTTGTCTTGCTTCAATGTGTGCCGTTGCGTTGTGCTTTGATGAAAAGATCATGGTCAGGAATAGTTTAAGCCCACTGACTGAAGCTCAGTTTGTAATGAGACAGATGTCTCGGAGACTTCCTTTTTTTCCGAAAATCTCCCCACAGAAGTCCTTGGAGAATTTTAAATGGCTCTCATTATCTCAATTAATTCCTCAAAAAATGGGAGGTTAAGTTTCAGTGACCCCCCCTCCCTTTGAATATTTACCAGTCCTCCTACATTCCAGTTTATGCATTTTAGACTCCTAATGAATCCTTGGAACTGTCTCACATGAAAAAGGAGCAGGGATTTATTTATTTGTTTCGTTTGCTTTGGGGTATTCTATTTGAACGTGATGATGCAACAGAACAGTTTTATCGTTTTTGTTGTTGTTGTTGTTGTTGTTGTTGTTGTTGTTGTTGTTTTTGTTTATTTTTTGTATCCCACAGCCCTGAATGAAAATTCATTGTGTTTTCGTCTGGGACTGGGACCATTGTTTTTTTGGATCACTGCTTGGGCGAGAGACTGGTTGGCGGATGTCAGACAGCCCAACCCCTCTACCCCAGAGCCCTGGCTTTGACTGTGGTCGAGAGAACCTTGTGGATAGTGATAGACGTGCTGTGCCAGATTACCATGCCCACATTCATCTCTTTTGACGTGTTCTGATTCGTTGTGTCACATCAACTTATCGAGATTTTCAAACATGTGAGATCTGAGGGTGGGGTGGGGTGGGGTGTTGTAGGGTGGGGTAAGGAGGAGAGCCCTGGAAGCTAGCGGTCATATAAATGTAGCCTCTACTGGTTCTGGGGGTTGAGGTTAGCCGATTCATCGTGTTTACTGGAGCCCAAAAGCATTGTTTGTGAGTGACTCTTTGGAATTTCATTGTTGTAGCCATAGGCACTTGTCTGTTGCTGAAATTGCTGTGACTCCAGTCAGATAAAAAAAAGCCCCATGAAAAAGCTCTCCACCTCTGCATTTAATGCACTTTGATATTCAGAGCAGCGATTAAACCTCTCTCAGCTCTAAGCCATACCTTTATATTTAATTTCACAGTCCCGGAGTAAAACCAATACTTTTACTTTACAATTGTTTGTCACTCCTGAGTGCCCCTTAAAAAATAATCAAACCTCTCTCTTTAAAACCTCCACCTCTGTGAATGTATTCAGTGCAGGCTGCAGGCTTCTCAATGAGAGGAGTGTCTAATGGTGCACAGAAATCAGGGGTTGTTGCTGGTGGTTGCCATTGCCATTGTCCCCACTGGGGTCACCTGCTTGGCTGGGTGGTTTTCTAGCCTCTGTGCCTGAGCTGTTGTCTCTCTGAGCCAGGGAGCTAGTGTAGTGTGGACAGCAGCCTGCACGTCACACAGATAAGTTGTTGGTTCCCTCGGATTTCTGGAGGTAGGATTTCCTCACATTGCCATGGAAACCCTGGCAGAGCACTCCGAGGGAAACATCTCTGGCTTTTATTTATTTTATTTTTTTATTTAAACCTCCCCCCCCCACCCCAACCCTCTCTCTTTTCCCCCTCCAAAACACCCTACCGTTTCACCGCCTAATAAGATTTACTGGGTATCGTTGGCTTTGATCATTTTATTTTTCTCGGTTTGAAACATTTATAGCCCTCATAAAAAATACCAAGGCTTACACCATTAGGCTGAAGGTTTAAGTGCTACTTTAATAAATCATGTTTAATAAGAGAGACATCTAAACACGGCTACTCCTGTGATAGTCAAACTGGTCCGCCATGAATATTTAGCAACATCTGGAAATAACATAATACTGCCTTTTTTGAATTCATGAACAATTCATATTGAGCTTTAAGGTGGGAAAATGGAATCCACCTACTATAATACATATCCTCTGTCCACCTGTATGGGTAAGCTGCTAAAGCTATGAAGCAAAAACTTTAGGATTTGTTTCAGAATCTCAAGAGGATTTGAAGGGAGTTCACAGTGAGGCTACTATGACGTATGCAGCATCTTTAGGTGATTAGGTGCCTTATTTCATATGCATTGTACACTGGTAGTGTTGTGGCTGTTATATGTCTGAATATGATTGTGAGA
This sequence comes from Sardinella longiceps, assembly GCA_027497455.2. Taxonomy (NCBI): domain Eukaryota; kingdom Metazoa; phylum Chordata; class Actinopteri; order Clupeiformes; family Clupeidae; genus Sardinella; species Sardinella longiceps. The sequence goes on along the minus strand of JAODXP020000024.1, from coordinate 11,355,886 downwards.
GGGTTGTCTAGATGTTTTTGTTTGTATGTACAAATGTGTGTGTGTGTGTGTGTGTGTGTGTGTGTGTGTGTGTGTGTGTGTGTGTTAGGGAGTGTGTGTGTGTGTGTGTGTGTGTTAGGGAGTGTGTGTGAGAGAGGGAGGGAGGGAGAGAGAGAGAGAGAGAGAGAGAGAGAGAGAGAGAGAGAGAGAGAGAGAGAGAGAGAGGGAGGCTCTGACTGTCTGACCGTGTTTCCCCAGATGGAGGTGGATGTGCCAGACGAGAAGCGCCATCGCACCCGTTCCAAAGGTACACGAGGTGTGTCTGCTATCTCATCCCATCCCATCTCTCTCTCTCTCTCTCTCTCTCTCTCTCTCTCTCTCTCTCTCTCTCTCTCTCTCTCTCTCTCTCTCTCTCTTTCTCAGGGTGACCTTCCACTCTGCACTCCACTCATCCGCTTGTTCCCCTCATTACCACATCCCAAATTCTCTCCTTCCCTCTTTCTCTCTCTCTGCTTCCTCTCTCTCTCTCTCTCTCTCTCTCTCTCTCTCTCTCTCTCTCTCTCTCTCTTTCTCCTTATCTTTCTGTCTCCTCCTCACAAATTCGCTAATCTATATTTATCCACCAATGCATCTTATGTCATCACCGCATGCTTATACCCAGTTTGATCTGATGTCTCATCTCCCTTGATGTTGTGAAGAAGAAGAAAAAAAAAGAAAAGAATCAGTTGACACAAGCATGACTGCATGACACTTTGAGCTGTAGCATACGCCTTCTCTCTCATAGTCTCTCTCTCTCTCTCTCTCTTCTCTCCTTTTCTTTTTCTTTTTCTTTTTGTCTTCCTTTACTGCTCATCCTCAGTGCCCGTGGAACCAGCAATACAAGAGCTGTTCAGGTTAGTGCGACTGAGCGCGTTTTAGTGTCCCTGCTCTCTGCTGTCCTTCCTTCTGCCCAAACAAACAGATATGAGCACCAACACACATTCACACACTCACACACACGTACACATGTACGCACACACACACACACACACACACACACATACAGATACCTATGCACTCAGATACACATAAGGGGTTCACACACAGACATACACACAAACATGCACTCTTCCTCTCTCTCTCTTTCTCTCTCTCTCTCTCCCACACACACACACACACACACACACACACACACACACACACCACACGCAAAGATTTCATGCACATATATACAACACAACACACACACACACACACACACACACACACACACACACACACACACACACGCAAAGATTTCATGCACATATATACAACACACACACACACACACACACACACACACACACACACACACACACACACACACACACACACACACACACAAAGTAAAAACCCATTATGGAAAGGTGAAACATACAGCCGGGTAATGGGTGTGATGTACTCTCAGCTCCTTGTTATTGTACTAAGGGATGCACCTTTGAGATGCTGAGAGCCACTGGGTAATGGCCTCCCCTATTGCCCTCTCTTTCTCACATGCACCATGTCTGTGCCTCTCTTCTCTCCTCTCTTTCACACATTCTCTCTCTCTCTCTCTCTCTCTCTCTCTCTCTCTCTCTCTCTCTCTCTCTCTCTCTCTCTCTCTGATGAAATAACATTTCCTGTGCTATAGAGCTATACAGTGTACTTTATACAAATCGAAAGTCAATGTATGTGTTGTCACCCATAATTGATAATGCAGAGGTTATGGAGTACGATCACATATCTTAATATACCAGCATATCATATATCAATATGCCTTATCATTTGTTACAGTTTTCTGTGCTTTGACAGGGCTATTCAACTTCCATGTCATGATATTGAGAAGTCATGTGAATGCTTAGACGATGGGGGTCCTTTGAAATGATACTCAATGATGATGCACACGACTAAAGTACACACCAGGGAGGTGGGATCAATATTTCATGACTCTAATAAATACGATGAGTTCAGACGCAAATCTCAAAAATCAATTTTCAGAAATATGCAAAAATTAAGTTGTTTTAATAATAATTTAGTAATCTCTATTAAATTGCATTTTAAATTTTAATAAATTATCAAGTAAAAACAAATCAAGGCAAAACAATCCAATTGGAGGTGGGCTGATAATAAAGTTTATCAAAATATTATAAATTTCAGCAAATTCATCACAAATGGACTCATATATCCCCATACACAGAGGAATTGTTTCAGGATCACCTCATAATACATCGTTCTGTATTGAAAGCAAATGCCGAAACAATAAATGGCATAGCATAAAGTAGAAAACAATCACACCAATCCACCAGTTCTTAATTTACATATCTTGATTATGGTAGAGTAAAATCATGAGGACCAGAATTGTCTGATGTATATATTTGTTCATTTGTTTATTTATTTATTTAATTATTTATTTATTTACTTATTTATTTTCTACTGTTTCTCATGCAAAGCTTGAGTACATCATGAAATGTCATATGAACCCTAACCAGTTTGTGCTAGGTTGCATTCTTTAAATGTGTCTTGGAAGACATCCTCACAGTCAACACTCAACAGTCAAACAACCTTCCTACCACTTCCTAAACACTCTCTTCCATTAGCGGCTGTCATTAGCATGCAAACTGGTCAATGGCACTTGTCTAGGGCTAGCTTTGCATTGATCCCTGGAGCCAAGAGTCCCTGTGCCTGTGGTCTGGACACCCTGTGCATACGTATGTTCAGTACATGCATGTACTACATGTCTGTTGCTGCCTTTGGGGGTGAATACGTAGCATCAGTACGTGTAGATGTATGTTCAGTACATGCATGTATGTCTACTGCTGGCTTTGAGGGGGGATGGGGGTGGGGTGGTGTGTGGTCGATGGGTTTACCTGCAGGCTACCTGGCTAGGCTAGGAGCTTATTAGCTGTCTCAGTGAGAGAAGCGAGTGCAGATACATATTAGTCTGGCTGGACGCTCATTAGACTCAGATAGCCCTGGATGGAGACAGAGACAGAGGGTGTGTTTGGTAGGGTGTGATTGCTGCTGCTGCGGCTGCTGTCCTGAAATGGCTTTGTCTTCAGCTTCCCCACTCCCCACTCCCCAACACCACCACTACCACTTCAACCACCGCCACCACCACCACACATCCACCCACCCCTGCCATTTCCCCAATGACGTCTGTGTCCTGCTTTTTTCCATGGCGTGAAAAGAAAGGAGACACACACACACACACACACACACACACACACACACACACACACACACACACTAAATAAAAAAACAGAGCCTTCTCTGGAACCTTCTCTGCCAGGCCTGTCTGTGTCGATATGGCATTTAGGCGCCCAATTTCCAATCCGAACCCCCTGCTCTCCACAGCTGCCCAAAGATAGCAATTAATCAGGCGATCGATACGGAGCCTATCTCAGAGCAGAAGGCGTCCATAATGCCGATAATGCCTGATCGATGGTGTCTCTCTCCAGAGGCCAGATAGTTGTCAGGACAAATGCAATTTGACTTTACGTCAGGATCTGGCTGGCAAAGATATGATGGGGGAGATGTATTGGTAGATACTGTGGAAACATTAAAGAAGCTGGTGTGGGATTATACAGTTGTGTGCTTTGAACACACACACACACCTAGACACACACACACTCACACACCCATACTCAAACGCACACACACAGACAAACTGACAGACAGTCACACACACACACACACACACACACACACACACACACACACACACACACACACACGTACACACATTAACAAATGCACAAACACTGATAGACAAATACTCACAAAATACTGACATGCATACAAACAAAATCTGATGGTGTACACACACACACACACACACACACACACACACACAGAGAGAGAGAGAGAGAGAACAGATACACTAACACACATACACACACACACACACACATACATAAACACACAAAAAAGAAAAACAAATACTTACAAAATACTGACACACACAAACATAATCTGATGGTGTACTGACACACACACACACACACACACACACACACACACAGACAAAAACTGACAGATACACACACACACGCACACACACACCCATACACAGACAGACAAATACTCACAAAATATTGACACACACACACAAACATAATCTGATGGTGTACTGACACACACAGACAAACACACACACTCTCAGCCTGTGTCTCTTGTCCTTTTAGCTGCCCAACAGCGGGTTGTGACGGGAGTGGGCACGTCAGTGGAAAATATGCAAGACACCGAAGGTAACGATTGGTTCCTCTCCCTTACACACAGTCATGCTCTCCCACTGCAGGTGTCCTCGTCAAAACACACAAACACCAAATCAACAAACTGCATCCGTCGCTGCCGCCCCATCTATTCCCTGGGGATGAAATTACACGGTGCCAGAGCTGCACCTGTGGCCATTAAAAAATCCAGCCGCACCTCTACGTGTGACGTTAGCGGCATTTTGATAATTGCTCTACATTATCCACACCACGGCTTCCTTTAAGGGATTTCGCTTCTTGAAAAACTATTATCCCACAAAGCCAAGTTGCGTTAGCTGTGCCAAGAGTGGCATCTTCCTGGCAGGATTCACAGGGCTTCTCCTAGCATAAATATTTCTACATATATTAATATTATTTGCATGTTAATACGTGACCCGTGTTTTCAGTGTGTTTAATTCTTTTCTACAGAATCCTTGGCTTTCTAATAGCGATTGCGAGGTTCCAACACATAGTCTAGCATGAAACAGGCTTCCATAACCAGACTTGCGCTTTCCGCAGATATTTAATCCATTAAATCTATGATTCCGGTATCGGGATTAAATACATACGGTAATTAATATATTTGGATAGACCATGGGCTTCGCTTCATCTTTATGTAAAGAGAATACCACTTTTTGGACTTGCATTCCTTCCTACCCTGAAATGTATTTATGCTAAGTACCCCTGCGAGTCACTGGAGTGAGACTGCAGTAGAATTAATCACGTCAACCTTATGTTTATTCATTTTTGACTTATCTCCAATAACAGGCTAGCTCCACTGGCTTGTCCACTTGCTGATAGCCTGCGAGAAGCTAGAGAGGTCCAAAGTGGTAGGACAAGAACGCTTGCTGAAGCTAACAGTGGTTGCTAAGCCCCCTCCATTCTTGTGTTTTATTTGCAGGGAAGCTGGCTGCGGGGAGCAGACTTTGTTTTAGCTTAGCAGCGACAGAGAAAGAAAGAAAGAAAGAAATAATGAGAGAGAAAGAAAGAGGGGAGGGTGTTGCTGCAGAAAGGACCCGAATCTGTGGGCTCCGAAATTCAGCCTGGCAGGATGCGATCAAATGAATGAGGTGCTTTAATTATTCAGGGTAATAGTGGAATATAAAGGGCTATCTCGTGAATGGTGAGGCCAGCTACGTGCCTGTTGAACATGTCCTTGCTCCAAATAGAGCATTGTGGGGGAGACGTCCCATTGTGCTGCGTCCATGTCCTTGCCGCGTCCCAGCTGAAATGATCGGAGTCCTCAGTCGCCCGCCCCCCCGCCTTTGCTCCCCCCTTCTCAGCAGCCATTTTGAAGGCCACTGTATCTTTGATGGACAGGCGAGCTCTCAGCCATATTGATTTCCATCTCCACAGAGAGAGTACGAATGAAAGAGGGTAAGAGAGAGAGAGAGAGAGAGAGAGAGAGAGAGAGAGAGAGAGAGAGAGAGAGAGTGAGAGTAGAGAGAGAGTAGAATTAGACAGAGGGCATTGCCATGCAGTGCGTCGTCCCTCGCCGCCGACGTGACGTGGCAGGGATTCAGCCACCCACCGTTCAGCAGATAATTAAAGATAACTAAAACAAACACAAACGGCTCAATCCATCTCTACGCCTGGGACTCTCCCTCCTCCTCTTTCATTCTCTTTCTATCTCTCTCCCTTTTCTTTCTCTCTCTCTCTCTCTCTCTCTCTCTCTCTCTCTCTCTCTCTCTCTCTCTCTTGTGCGTTTTCGTTCTCTGGCCGCCTCTGTGAGCTAATTTCTACTTCAGATGGCGTCGTCCTCATTTGCATGCTTATCAAAGTGTTTTGACTATCCGACAGAAGCCACTGAAAGAAGGTGGGATCATTAATATGTTAATTAGTCCTCTTCCCTGGCGCCACGCACGGGCATGCCAGTGATACTCTCCATCCTCATCTCTCCCCAGTCTACGCCCTGCCCAAACGCTGCCACAAAAAAACGGCCCCATCTCTCTCTCACTCGCGCACGCACACATACACACACAGTCACACACACACACACACACACACACACATACTCACACACACACACACACATACATGAACAGCACACACGCTCACTCACATACATGAACAGCACACACGCTCACACACATGCATACACACACACATGCTCACACATACAGCACACACGCTCACTCACATACAAACACGCATGTGCTCACACCAGTGCAGAAATGCTAATCATTTAGCCGTGAATTGTGGGCCACATGCCGGTTTAAAATAAAGCTATATTCAGTGTTTTGGTGGGTGAATTCCCCACAGGCACAGGAGATGTGACTAGCGTGTGGCGAGATGTGCCTCGCCTTCTTTGTGCATATTTTAAATGTCGGTGCCTCGATAACGCTATCTCTCCTCCGCCCCGGCGTAGCGCGCTGTGCTAATAAGGTGGCGCCGGCACTGGCGAACCTCTGGAGAACTGCACTCGTGCACTCGCGCCGCACAATTATTTGTTGTACATCTTGAAGCCAGAGATAACCCTGTATCCCGCTATAGGGCTGTACTGGAGCTAGCTGCTTGAGTAAGCTCCTTTCAGAAGAGGCTTTAAGAGTTAAAAATAGAAGAGAAATGAAGAGGTTTCCACCCTATGGTGTCACCTGGTTATATGTCTTGTGATCCTTTGCTCTCTTTGCAGAGTCCGCTTATAGTAGTGACACACTAATATTATAAAACTGTCTAAATGTCACTGCATTGGGAGTTCATATATATGAAATATAATGCAACTGCACATGCCCATAGTACAACAGCAATCTATGATGCCTTAAGGTAGATGCATAGGCCTAAGGTACTTTATAGTTAGATATTAGATATTATAAGGTACATCTACTTTGTAAATATTCTGTTTTCATCATTAAAGTACATCTATAATTACAGTAGATACAGTAGTTGTGACCTACACATGAAATTCCCAATCAACCAATAATACTCTTATTCAGGAAATTGAACTCAGCCTTTGATTCACCTTCCAAGTCCTCTGGGATCCCATAAATCTGAATATCTGAATACATTTTATTTTTTGACTTTTTTAAGTCCGTCACTTATTCTTGCAGTTGCAGTCTTTCTTGTAGAAAGAATAGAAGGAGTCTTTAGAGATAGCGCTACATTCCTCCAGTTCCAAGACATGGTTTTGGCTTGACACTCGGTGATGGCCTGGCCTTGAGAGTGAATCGACATACTTGTCTCACTTAGCTTCTGGTTGAGCTCCTCTGTAAAAGTTGTCAATTCCTCTATCAAGACTAGCTTTACCTTCGTCTTCAGCTCAGAAATGGCCTTGTGCATATCACTTTTATAATGGTGAAGGTCCTCACCAATAGAGGAAATTTGGAGGAGCATCTGGTCTGATTCGGTAGCAGCGTTCATTTCAGAAAGTTTTGAGGCATTTAGGCCTCTTTGTGTTTTCCCTCCCCTCATTTGCAATAAAGTATGCCTCTGCTCAGAGAATTGCACATGCTATGTCCATACACAATTCCTTATGATCTGTTTTACAGGCACTCCACAATCCCATGTGACACAGAACGGGAACTATGCATTCAGTGTGTTTGCTCCAAAACTATGGAAGTCTACCAAGCGAACTTAAATCTATCTGAAAATTCCCTTAACTATTTTCAAATCATCACTTACATGTAAAAAACAAAACAAAACAAAAAAAAACATATCCGCCTTACATATCCGCCTTACATCTGACTGCCTCTGATTCTGTTTGCGATTTCTGGTTGGATCTCTCTCCTTGTATTCTCTGTCAGTGTCATTCTCATTTGGTACTTGTTTTGTCCATTTGTCCTTCTCTATGCAGCTTTGGCTGAAATTCAGTGTCTCATTGTGTTGTTATCTTTGTGTCACTGTGTTGATTTTTTGTTATTTATTTTTTGGTTATTTCCATACACTGACTGCAATGCATATTGGTGTAAATATGGTATAAAATGAATTTTTACTTAATTACTTGCTACATGACTGTCTGAAGCATGGCGCACACTAGCTTAATCATATAATTAATCAGAGAAAGATTATTTACAGTAAACTGATAGAAACTGATTCAAAATAAAATAGTCTACATTTTCCTCTGTAATTTAGAGTAAAAAGCTTTGTCTCCGATTAAGATTATAAAGTCTCAATGCTTTGGAGGTGGAACCAAGACTTCTTCCAAGTCTTGTGATGCCTTGAGTCCAGGTCATGTTATCAAGGCCTTGTACATGCTTGAATGCACCTCTATAATTCCCGAGTAGAATCTGTCATATTTTCAGAAGCACACATCACAACACCGGGTCGGGTCAGCAAAACAAGTCTCTGTGCATCCTTCATGAGATTGGTGTTGCAAGCGCACTAAGGACTAACCATCCATGCAGTCTGCTCAGGACTCAGTATAATTATTACTCCCGTCCAGACCTCCACACTTCATGTACACCGTGATGGACAAGTTCCGCTTCTTTCTAGGGCATGGTCAACACGCCCCCAGTGAACCAGCGGCAGAATTACAGCGCTGCCACAGACAAATTACACCTTTGATGGACCTTTGGCTCACGGAAAAAAAGGAGAGGAAAAAATAGCTAACAGAGCTGATGAATGGCAAACATATTAGAAGTGAGAGAGTTCCAATCTGAGAGAGATATAAGAGAGAAAGACAGAGTGGGAGAGAGGAGAGAAAGAGAGAGAGAGAGAGAGAGAGAGAGAAAGAGAGAGAGAGAGAGAGAGAAGGTGGATACCAGCAGTTTAGTAATTATGAAGAGAATTACTTGCACACCCCCCTTACTTCCTCTTCACCAGCACCACCCCCCCACCCCACCACCACCACTCTCTCACACACACACACACACACACACACACACACACACACACACACACACACATATACACCTCTCCCCACCTCCCACTCGCTCCCATGTGAACTGAGCATAGCAAAGAGATGAGACGTCGCAGGTAACAGCACATACATCCTTAGTCATCCGAGCCACACGTCCCCAAAGCCTCCCAATGCAAACACCATCCTCAGACCGTCATGCCTCATTTTCACTTGCCAGCTGCCGCATAATGACCGAATCATATTCCCCAGCACATCCTAGACTTTCACAGACAAACAGAACTTCTCATTTTGAGAGCAAACTTGCAATGCTCAGTCGCATATGAACATGGTGAATGGACCAGACTGTGCAAGTGACGCGGGTACATTACATGGCCATCCTATTAGAGTTCTAGCTGTGAGGACTGGCCCAAAGTTTACCTCGATCCTATAGGGATCGTGTTTATGTTTCAACGCCCTTATGCTAACAGAAGCAGAAACAACTCATGACTATCACATGCAGCTCAAATTATGCTGCTGTTCACCTGAAAGTGTGTGTGTGTGTGTGTGTGTGTGTGTGTGTGTGTGTGTGTGTGTGTGTGTGTGTGTATGTATGTATGTATGTATGTATGTATAGTGGAGCCATACAGTAGTGGAGCCTGAAAATCACGTTTGCTCTATTTATTTATTTTTGTATGAGTATGACTGAGCTGCTGTAAAGTCACAACAATCGGTCAAGTCTGCTTTAATCTTGGACCCCATGTGGTCCTTTTATAAAGAAACATCTTCTAAATACCAGTCAACTTTACTTAACTTATTTTTTTTTTACCTCCACACTCCACCTGATGTCTGTGAGAACAAGGAGGACATCTTTGTACCGAAATCCTATCTGTGTAAGGCCACAAACCTAGACTATGCCCAAAGGGCCTGTCGAGAGAATAACACACTCACCTTTATTCCTCAGCCTCTTTTATTCCTAGTACACACACACACACACACACACACACACACACACACACACACACACACACACACACACACATGACTAGCATACTCATACACCTACATACACACACTCACACAAGCACACATACTAATTTATTTTGGAGTACCCCGGTATAAGTCTGAAGTGGCTTAGAGGACATGGCTGTGAATAGTTGGCCATTGCCTCCTTTCCCCTGTGAGAGCACTAAAGCCAAACAGCTGTCACACCCTTTATCTGGAGAGGGAAGAAGAGATGGAGAGAGAGAGAGAGAGAGAGAGAGAGAGAGAGAGAGAGAGAGAGAGGGGGGGGGGGAGACATAGAGAGAGAGAGTGAGGGGGTGAGAGAGAGCAAAACAACCAGAGTGAGTGAGAGAGAAAGAGCAAAAGAACGAGAGAGAGGGAGACAAAAAGAGAGACAGAGAAAGAGGGAGAGAGAGAGAGACCCCTAAATGCCAGACCTCAGCTCTTTCCCCGTGCAGAAATGTCCTACTCCAGGGACACCCTACTCCATCGCCATTAACAGCCACTATGTTCTCTGAGCACCTTACTCCAACCCCTGCAATCAAAGGCAGGCCGCAGGTGCGACCCCGGCTAAGACCCACCCGACACAGGCAGGCAGGCAGGCAGATAGCCTACTCCAGCACGATAGCCTACTCCAGGGCCATCACAGACCCCCAACCCCCCCTCACCCTCCATCCCTCTCTGAGGACCTTACTCCAGCACCCCAATTTCCACCAAGAGGCTAATCAAGCCTCCAAACGTGCAAATATCGGGGGCCCTAGAAGCCCCATGTCTTCTCACCGCCAACCCTGGCTGTATCACGACCTTGGCTCCCTGTCCCAGGGTGGGGGTGGGATGGTGGTGGTGGTGGGGGGGTGTTTGAGATGGGGCCGGGGTGATGCAACGGAGGTCGGCTCAGGCGCCTTCGAACTTGGTTTTTTGGCGTCCCCACAGTGTCATTAAATCTAATGAATGCACTCACCTCGACCCCCGCGCTGTCTTTCAGACGCACGTTAAAAGTGGGGGGCTTGAGCCATCAGGCCCAATTAGGCGAAACAAAAAGATGTGAGTGGGAAGTCAGATGGCTGTATTGTGACTGGGTGTCTGTCTGTGTGTGTCTGAGTCTGGATGTGTGTGAACAAGTGAGAACAAGAGTGGGTTTTGATAAGAAGGGTGTGGTGTGTATTTGTGTGTGTGTGTGTGTGTGTGTGTGTGTGTGCACGTCTCTGTGTGTTTGTGTGTGTGTGTGTGTGTGTGTGTGTGTGTGTGTGTGTGTGTGTGTGTGCGTGTGTGTGTCAGTGAGAGAGTGAGTGATAGTTGGTAGGTTAGGCCTAAGAACATTGAACTGCTTGGCAAAGTGGCTCTACTGCCTAGTGAAAAACTCATGTAAATGCGTGCAGAACACTAGGAGAATATATCATCTCTGGGTCTATTTCAAACTGGCGGGGGGAGAAATCTGCATTCACCTTCTCCTAGTGTTAGGTTACAGTAGTGCAAAGCCTTGTTCACAAATCAAGGAATATGAATTTTAATGCTATTCAGATTTCTCAGTTGACTTGTGATCTATTTCAAGCTTGTAATCAATCAAAAAAAAAAATAAATAAATACTGGAGGAAAAATACAATAGAAGAAGCCGTATGTGTTCTTCACAAATGAATACCTCGCACTTGTTCATATGGATACTTTCACGCATGCACACCCACACACGTCCACACATGCACCCACACACACAAACACACACACACAGACACACACACACACACTTGGAGTTTTAAATGCAAACAACTCTGCTTTGTCTGACAGCCATGTTTTGGGTGACATTCCGTTTCCAGCTTACACATGATGCTCCATAAATGAATCATGAGAAAATCTGTGAAGTCTGAATAATTCATGTGCAGAGAGATAAAAACAAAGAACCGCTGTTATTATTTGTTAATAAGACAGCAGGATAATTAGGAAGCATTCTATTTTCACCTGATGGTTCCGTCTTAGCAGCACAGAACATCTCGTGCTATGTAGGACTGCAGGGTGTGGAAAGTAGCCCCCCCCCCCCTCCCCCCTATGGAGTTCTATTTCATCAAAGTTGTACTGATGATGGCCTGTCACGTCAAAATGCCCCCCCCTCCACACACACACACACACACACTTTCCCTCCTCTTCTATGTACAGTGGCATGAGGACATAATGTCCGATGATCGATGGGTTCATATGCTTGCTAATTCCTGCGTGAATGCAAGCTAATTATTGAACCGTAGATAGGCGTAATGTGTATGACCTTTGTGTGTTAATGCAGTCGAGTACAGTGTGTGTGCGTGTGTGTGTGTGTGTCTCATGATAGAGATTATGATATATTTTTTTTAATGTCTGTGTGCTGTTGCTGTCTGTGAGAGAGACAGACATGATTAACCTCTTGAGCTAACGGCTAATGCTCTCCATGATTCACCGTCTGCGTCTGTCCGACCTCGAGAGAGAGAGAGAGAGAGAGAGAGAGAGAGAGAGAGAGAGAGAGAGAGAGAGAGAGAGAGAGAGGCAGACACACAGGCTGTGTGAGGTCCTGTACTAAACAAGCAGGAACCACTTTCACCACTCACAGGAAACAGTGATGTCATTCATGGCCTACCTAGACACACACACACACACACACACACACAAACAGACAAGCACACACATACTCACACACACACACATATACGCACAAATCTTTCACAGAGACACAGGCAACCACTTATAGGCACATCAGCACACATCTCTCAGTCAAACACACACACACACACACACACACACACACACACACACACACACACACACACATAACCACACTAACACACATCAGAGCATATTCACAATAACAAGGCTTATGCACACCTCTCCCAGCCTCTTCTGTACTGCACTGAATGACTGCAATTACCCTCAATTGAGGAGAAGAAAGGCGTTTGCTCATTATGCCAAATACTGGAGAGTATTGACGTTTGGAGGCTCATTTGGAGTCGTTTGTATCGGTTTTCAGTTCACAGCTGATTTCTTATTTATTTATTTATTTATTTCATATATATTTTTTTATTTATTGGTTTGCTTTTTCTCCTTTTTCACGGTAGCCCTGAGCTGGTGCTCTTGATTGCCATGGCTGCAGCTGGGTCTGAATAATTGCCTGTCTTGACGGGAGTGTTTCAGGCACTGAAGTCGAGTGCTCTCTCTCTCTTTCTCTCTCTCTCTCTCTCTCTCTCTCTCTCTCTCTCTCTCTCTCTCTCACACACACACACACACACACACACACACACACACACACACACACACACACACACACACACACACACACACACACACTCTTTCCCTCTCTCTCTCACACTCTCTCTCTCCCTCTCTTTCTCTCTCCCTCTCTCTGTCTCTCTCGCCCTCCCCCTTTCTCTCTAACCCCTCCCCACACCAATGTATACCTCATTTGGATTCCGCCGACAGCCCGGGGCCTGTATTATTCATGGCTTGACAGATAGCACTCACTAAAAGCATTGGCACGCAGCCAGGTACTGGCACGGCGTTAGCACAGCATTGCACCTTGCTGGCTGAGAGAGAGAGAGAGAGATGGAGGGAGGGAGGGAGGGATGGATGGAGAGAAAAAGAGAGGGAGGAATGCTGGAAAATTAAAAAAAAGAGGGCAGTCTGTCTCCCTCTCTCCTCTCTCTCTCACTCACACACACACACACACACACACACACACACACACACACACATACATACACTCCTTTCTCTCTCTACCTCTCTCTCTACCCACACTCCGTTCCCCACTTTGCCTCTCTCACCACCCTCCCACGCCGCACGCACTCGCATCCAGCCGGGTGGCTCCTCGTGCAAATCCAGATAAGGTCACATTAATCAAAATCTGGCCCATCAACCAACACCGCTCATACCACCATTCCTCTACCCACCCCCCCACCCCCTTCAGCCACCACCCACCCCACCCTCACCACCTCACCCACCCACCCACCACCACCATATCAGCCCCCTCCTGTGACATGTCTGTCACCACCACCCGCATTTCCATATTTAATTGGAGGTCTAATTTGATCAGACTTCGTTACTGCACGTCTGCAGTCAAATGGCTCAGGAAGGATTCCTGAACAATGGGCGACGTTCCCGGATTCTAATCAAATTCCTTTGTGAGGCACAGTGAGTGGCGCAGGGCGCTCAGCTAAGCTAAAGCTGGTGAAATGTTCTCACCTGAAGTGAAACAGAAAAGGTAGATTTTTCTTTCTTTTTTTTTTTTGCTTCTTCTTAGCGTTGGTTGGGTGGTAATCATGCATTGTTAATCAAATGCATCAACAGTATTTCAGTTCTATGCTGTGGTTGCTGACATTTGGCAGT
>JAODXP020000024.1:11311543-11331543 GCA_027497455.2 Sardinella longiceps | reverse complement strand
ATTATATTTCTAAAACATCAGATTGATTTTGCCATTTCAGAAGTAAAAGCTTAAATGACTGCAGTAAGGGGAGTAATTTCCATGCATTAGTCATTTGTTATCAGTTGGTGCACTATAGCGAACAAAGCTTTTGCTCACATTTAATAGTGATTATGAAAATAAAATCCCTAGCATTGATGGACTTGAGAATACCATATGGGGCCACAACATTGTCCTCTTTTAAGAACAAAACACACACACACACCCCAAATAAATAAATAAATAAATAAAAAAACACACCCTTTTGCCATTTGGAGGCCAAAACTGCATGCTCGGTAGCGCGTGACCATAGCTCTGGCAGCCGACAAGTGAAGGCACGGTGGTTAACCGCTCTCTCTTCTCTTATCTCTACCCCCCCCCACCCCCACCCCCCCACTCCCTTCCTGCAGTGTGTATGGCTGCCCGCTGGCTAAGAAGAGGAAAACGCATGACAGGCAGCCTCAGGAGCCTGCCCCCAAGAGGAAGGCCTTCCTCGCGCACTTAGACAACTCCTCCATGGAGGAGTGCTACGAGACCGACGGCACGGAGGAGATGGAGGAACGTGTGGAGGACGAAGAGGAAGAGGAGGAGGACGAAGAGGAGGAGGAAGAAGAGGAGGAGGGAGAAGAGGAAGTCTACTCGGAGGACAATGAAGAGCACGTAGAGCAGGAGGATGTTGAGGTGGAGAGAGGAGAGGAAGAGGAAGAGGGAGAGGAGGAAGAAGAGGTCGAGCAGGAGGAGGAGGAGTGCATAGAAGAAGAGGAGGGCGATGGTGAAGAGGGATATGAGGAGGAAGAAGAGGAGGAAGAGGAAGATGAGGAATATGAGCAGCATTGCCAAGATGCAGGTGAGTGCCATGCATTGCAAGTTGATCTTAGCCATCCCACTCCGGGGCCATAATTACAGTTAGCTTTGCCAGGAAACATTTTACATGGAGGACCTTTAAATGGCTAATTACCATAATCAAATGCTGCATAAAAAGACCTAGGAGTATCCAGACACAATAAATGTCTCTATACGTACTAAAATCCAACTGTATCTGGGAGTATGCAAGAGTATGTGGATAGGCTACTCATAACTGCATTTTAGTATGTACTATATACAGACACTTTCCAGGTACATCCGGATGCAACCTTTTTCATACCAATGATAAAATTTGTAAAACATCTAAAAAGTCAGAGAATGGGTACTGTTAGCACTCTTCAGAGATGTTAAAAGTAAAATGTTTCAGCTTGATCCCTGTAAATCATGAAACATTGTCTTGATTATGTCTATGTCTCTGCTCTTGGACTGCTATTAGAATCCACCATCTTGTTCTCTTCTCAGTCAGGGGGCTCTGTGTTCTAAAGTCAATACCAAATTGAATTTGAGATGGTAAACATTATGGTAAGACTGAGACGATTTGGCAAGCTAGACTTCTTTTTTGGAAGGTCACTGTAATGTGAGGTGCAACTGGAAAGTAAGCCACGACCTTCAACACCCTCTCAGTAACAGGCTAAAAACAACCCTGCCTAACACGTATTCTCTCACACACACACACACTTGCAGAGCATCTTGTGAAGATGACAGTTTTAACACCCCTGGGTTTTGGTGTAAACTCGGAGTCCTGATAAAGACATCATGTGCCTATATGGTCTACTTCACTCATATATTTAAATTCTACATGCCTCACTTATAAATTCTTCTGTGTTTGTGTGAACAAAGTTAAGCTAGGTGCTAACAGTCAGAAGAAGAATCATAGCTAGTTGCTAAGTAGCATTAGAAAAGCTTCAAGAAAACAATACATTGGTCTTTGTGTCTTTCTACCTGCTGTCCACTCACCAGTTGTCTTTCAATGACTTGCTATTTGTCTATCTGGTAGGCAGAAGGAGACATGAAGGTGCTTATTTTTCTGTCTGTGGCATGTGTCTGTCGCTCGATTCTTTTATGCCAAGAACCAGATTTGGCAGAGCCCAACTTTGTGCCAGCCCCTGCCCCAATCTGTCTTGACACTGCCTTCAGATCTAGTTGCAGCTGGTATCTTGTAAGAAGGCATTTCAACCTTGTCTTATTCCCTGTCTTTCTACCTGAAGTGTGAAGAGGCTTCAGGTTGTTCTGCTATGCATGAAAAATTCCTGAAAATGAAAGAAATGAAGCTGTAAATTAACACGTGAATAAATTGTTGTATGTAAACTTACCATGCTTGATTATCAAAGAAGCAATGCTTAACATTAACTCTACAATCCATTTAGGCTAGGCCTACTTCATTTCAAATACAGTGTATGCCATCTGAAGGTCAAATGATTGAAAAAGTTGAGCTAAAATATAGTGAATTGAGTCATTCGGAGTTATGTGACAGGAAGTTTATATGAGTGGAAATAGGGGGCTTTGCAGTTAAGTGTCACTTGGGCACTGTAGTGTTTTGTCCATACAGTCTGGCACATTGTACCTGATGAGACCTTGAACCAGTTGATGGTGTGATGTGGAATGACTGTCGTCAGCCCGACTGTCTTCTTGTATCTTGAGTGATATTGAAGCCACTTTTTTGTGTTACATTTGGAATCTCTGAATATGGGACCAAAGAGCCAACCGCCACCAATTCTCTGTCAAAATATGGGCAGGGATATTTTGTTACTTACCTTTATCGCAGCCAATTCTCATTCCATTTTTTGTAGGCTGTGACTTTGTAGGCTTTTTTTCTCCTTTAAAAGGGTTCCTCTCAAAACAATTGTGGCATATACCTTTTGAAGCACAGAATAAACTGAGACTCATTCCTGCCAGAAATCAAAGTCATTCTTGTTATTCTAAGACATTCAGTGAAATCTACTGCTGATGTGAGCTGTGCTGTTGTGTAGACAGTTCAGGGTGAGATTATTCGAAACTACCAAAGGCATGCTAAAAATGACAGAGAAAGGGAATTCAGTGACCTTCTGATATGTGTCTGGCTTAATTACTGACATTAGACAAGTCATAAAATTTGGGAGACAAGTCATCTTATTTACTGAAACTGCCCTTTTCTGACGCTTGTGTGATATTATTTTCTCTCTTTTTTTTTACATAATCTGCAAGCATAGAAGCATGCCAGAATTTCTAACAATATTTGGCGCAAACATCTTGATGAAAGAAACATGGTGATATTTTGCACATCAGAAGCAGTTGCTTAATTTTAAAATATATGCCTTGTTATTTTCTCTGTTAGCTTCCTGGAAAGAACATTCATTGGTAATAATTGATTTGGACAGTAGACATCAGACAGCACAATAATTCTAGTTAGTTAATAGATAATTGTTGTATATTTAGATATGTATGTCTATGTATGTTGAACATGGAGATCAGAAACCGACACTGACTGATTTTTAGCTACTGCACAAGATTACTCTGTATAACTTTTAAAGGATTGTTATCTGATGTAGTTACTGTATGTAGACACTAGACACTGAAATGCAATTTTAAAAAGTAGAAAATGAAGTAAAATCTGGTTACTTGCATCTTTTTGTGTGTTCCATGTTTTCATTTCTTTTTGTATTTCTTATAGAAGATGATCATTTGGACAATGGCTACACCAAATCGGGGTCAACGGCAGAGAAGGATGACAACAACAACGACGAGTATGAAAATTATGACGAGCTGGTGGCCAAGTCTCTGCTGAACCTGGGCAAGATAGCTGAGGACGCAGCTAACAGGGCGATGACCGAGTCCGAGATGAACAGCAACTCCTCCAATAGTGCTGAGGAGGAGGACGAAGAGGAAGATGAGGAGGACGAAGAGGATGAAGACGAAGATGAGGAGGACGAGGAAGAGGAGGATGAGAATGAAGGAGGCCCCAGGAAAGGTGAACTGAGTCTAGATGTGGACAGTGATGTGGTGAGGGAGACAGTAGACTCTCTCAAGCTGCTGGCACAAGGACACGGGGCAGTGTTGTCCAACAATTTGGACGACCGGGCCTTCGATGAGGATGGGGTGCTGGAAAACGGAGACGGCTGCGGACCAAATGGCGGCAACGGGCCGTCTGGTGGCTGCGGTCGTGGTGGATTTGGCGGCGCTCACGGTGGTCAAGGCAAGCCCACCAGCAACGGGCAGCAGGTGGAGGAGAGCGACGAGGACGTGTGCCTCAGCAGCCTGGAGTGCCTGAGGAACCAGTGCTTCGACCTGGCCCGCAAGCTGAGCGAGACGCAGTCGGTCGATCGCTCGTCTGCAAATGGGCAACAGCATGTGCTGCAGGCGCAGCAGCATCATCAGCTGCATCACCTGGACAGCCAGGCTAATCACGGCCCCTACGGCGACTGTCAGCAGCAGCAGCCAAGCCCGGAGGAGCGGCGCGTCCTAGAGCGCAACTACTCCGACATGGTCAACCTGATGAAGCTGGAGGAGCAGCTGAGTCCGCATTCTAAGACCTTCAGCAGCTGTGCGCGCGAGCGCCACGACGCCTACCTCGACCGTGACGAGGACACCACGTCTATCGCCTCCGATCGCTCCGAGGACGGCTTCGATATGACCAAGGGCAACCTGTCGCTGCTCGAGAAGGCCATCGCGCTCGAGTCGGAACGGGCCAAGGCGATGCGTGACAAGATGGCATCTGACTCGGTGCGACGAGGCGGCATACGGCTACACGATGACCACCACGGTCATCGCCACGGCCACGGTTATGGAGAAGATCGCAAGCCACGGATGCATCACGATGGTATGAAGAAACCTTACTACCCGAAAGGTAATACGCTGTAATCTTAGACAAATGTGCCCAGTTCACGTGTCAACAAATAGCACTGTGAGCTTTCTCACCCTAGTTCTTAAAATAAGCCATTTGCTTTGCACTATGCAGGCGCTTCGGCTTTACAACCTCTGTAATCGCATGGAAAGATAACTGCACGATGATAGTGCACAGTGCCAACCTTTAAGTGATGCTAATGCTGAACTGTATGTGTATAGAATCTCTACAGTAAATGATTATAGCCTGTCTGATGCTAACCTTTGCCCGCGATTTTACTGCCTGCACTGCCTTCTGACAGTGGCAGCTTTCTTTAGTGTGTAAGGGCAGTTTAGCTTCCCAATCCCCCCCGTCTTCCGTCCTGGGGGCTGTGCACTCATATGCTCAACAGGGGACCTCCCTATGACCCTCGGGGCAGGATTTTTTTTTTTTTTTTTTTTTTTTTCCTGGGCTATTCAGCCAATTTTTGAAATGTTCGCATCTCCATGGCCCAGGCAGTGACTGCAGCTTATGTTGTTCAAATAGGACAGCATGGCAACATCAGAGGCTCGGCTTGTCAAGCATAAGTAATGGCAATCTGCACGGCCAGTTAGGACAGCAAATCCCATCCTTGGCTTGCAGTCTGTGATCAAGCTGCCTATTTTTAACCCCCCCCAAGAAAGGGAGGTGGAGGAGGTTAGGAGTTGGGGGGGGGGGGGGTTTGAGGGGGTGCTGCTTCAGCTCTGCCCCTTCTACTGAAGCTAAAGCGTATAGATGTGCCCTGGGCCAGTTTCATTAGAGAAATCCCTTTGCTGCCACTGGGGGTGTGGGAGTAGCGGAATTGCTGTAGTCGACGACTGATTTTTAGCCAAACCCTTATTCGGTCATTACATTTTTATTTGTAGCGTTGTAGTCTCGTGTATTAGAGGCCCGAGCGCGCAGCAAACCGGAGCTGTGCGGTGCAAATTCAGTTTGCCGGCGCTCAGTTATCCAATCTTATCAAATGACATTTCCAGCAGAGAAGATATTCCTTAAGAGCCATTCCCCTCGCCAGATCTACCCTAAAATAGTCTGTATTATGGGTGGGGGGAGAGAAGCAATAATGGTGAGATAGCGCAGACACACACACACACACACACAAGCACACACACACACACACACAGACAGGAAAACATAGACGGAGAGAGAATAGCTAAGAAGGAAAAAAAACATGTGCACTACCAAAGCCCATCTTGTCGGTGCGCTGGGCCAGCCGTATCTTTCTAATGTCTGAATAATGAGAGATGCATGGCCGTTGCGTCACGATAACATCTTCCCCCGCCAGAGATAGCGGCAGAAGCTCGTTGACCAGGGGGCATTGTGATTTATAAAAGTACAGTGGGGTGACAGTTATGGAGGAAGGCCCTCTTTACAGCAAAGTGTGTGGAGGAGATGGAAATTGAACAGTATCAGTGTGACCGATAACGAACGACAGCACCACCGACTCGCCCATTAATTATCCCCAGACGCTATGCTAATGGGGGCCATTTGCTATGCAAAGCGTGGTCCTGTCCTGAGCCACAATCGATAGCCGCCACTGCTGCCGCCGCCGCCACCGCCCACTAATACGTATTCCTCTGCAGCTGCTCGCTCAACCCGTTCTCTCTCTCTCTCTTTTTCTCCCACACTCCTCCTTTAGAGTCATTCTTTCCATTTCTCTCTCTCTCTCTCTCTCTTTCTCCCTCAGCCTTTTCTCCCTCTCTCCACCTTTAGGTTCACCCTTTCTATTTCACTCTCTCGCTCTCACTCGCTCTGTCCATTCTCTTTTTTCTCTCCCACTCTCCTCCTATCCATTTCTCTCTCTCTGCCTTTCCTTTTTCTTCCTTTCCTCCCTCTCCCTTTAGATTCTTTCTCTCTCTCTCTCTCTCTCTCTCTCTCTCTCTCTCTCTGTCTCTCTCTCTCACTCACTTGGCCTATTCTCTCTGTTGTCTCGCTCTCTCCCCCTTTACATTCCCTCTATCCATCTCTCTCTCTCTCTCTCTCTCTCTCTCTCTCTCTCTCTCTCTCTCTCTCTCCCTCCCTCCCTCTTCCAGAGAGGCAGTAATGCTTCAGTAATGGCATTGGCGCCAGCACTAGGTGTGTGCTATGGGTCTTGTGGTGGATTAGCATTAGCAGTGAGAGAGGATTGATTATTTGTATGCATGAGTTTGTTGTGTATTGCGTGCGATTCTGCACGCTTGTGTGTGTATGTGTCTTCATGTCTCTCTCTCTCTCTCTGTGTGTGTGTGTGTGTGTGTGTGTGTGTGTGTGTGCATGCCTGTGTGTGAGTCATGTGTGTGGATTTATGATGTATGCGTTAATTACTGTTCATGTGTTTCAGTGTGTGTGTGTTTGAGTGTGTTGTGTGTGTGTGTGTGTGTGTGTGTGTGTGTGTGTGTGTGTGTGTGTGTGTGCATGATGCATGTGGCATCAGAGATCGGAGGATAAGGCGAACTAACTGGCGTATTTGTGAGCGGCAGCCTCAGCAGTGTAGCCAGGCGCGGACACCGATTTGGATCTGTCACAGTCACCGTCGGTAATTTAAAAAGATGATTGCGCCGTGTGTGGCCCGTGTGCTTGTGCACTCAGAAATGGCTCTGAATAAACTGAGCACATTACACCCGGACGTCTGATCATCCGAACGAAATTGAAAAGTAAAAGCTCATAACTGGATATTTTTCATGATTTGTCTTTTAGCAGGAACTCCCCACTCATTTACAGATATGTACAGAAGCACAAACACACATTCTCTCATATACAGTATACATACATGATTACACACTCAAAAATACATTCCCTATCCACTGACACACACACACACACACACACACACAAAAGGCATTATAAATTAGCACTTCTATAAATGCTTTGCATTTACATGCTAATGAAATACAAAAAACGATTTGTGGTAAATTTACAGAAATACTTTTAAATAATTTTAATCAACTTTATCATCAGTCCACTTCCAATTTGATTGCTTTAGCTTGATTTGTTTTTACTTGACAATAATATTAAAAATTGCGGTTTGATAGAAAATATCATCAAAACAACTTCATTTTTGCATCCTTTTCTGAGAATGAACTTACAGCGTTTCACATCTGAACTCTTCACATACTGTTCACACACTTTACAGCCATACATTACTGTCACCGTAGCACGCCGGCTGTCTCTCATTGCATTTCACCTTGAGAGGTTGGCGGTTGGCATTCGACTTTCCAATTAAGTCTGCGGGCCCCTCCCACTCCCCTTCTAGCTCTCCCCTGTTTCTCTTTGACTGTGGGCATATTGTGATACCAGGCTAAATGATGCCAGGTACCAAGTTACACCACCGTTAAAATTTTAATCAGTGGTCTCCATGGCATAGCATATCTGAGAAGCCTTTCCTCTCCTCCTCTCTTTCAACCTTGCTGTCTTTCTTTCTCTCTCTCTCTCTCTCTCTCTCTCTCTCTCTCTCTCTCTCTCTCTCTCTCTCCTTCCATCTTTCCTTCCACCTCTATCTCTTTGAATCTTTCCCTCCCTCCCTACCTTGCTCCCTCCATCTCTCTTTTTTCCCTCTCTCTCTCACTCTTTTTTTATCAATACACCTCTCTCTCTTTTCTTATTGTCATCAGTAGATGAGCCTCAGATGATTTGCCTGTCTGTCTGTCTGTCATTTTGGCCTTTCAAGAGTGCCTGTGCCCAGACTTCTGTTCCTCTCCTTGGCTGCTAAATCAATAGTGCGTCACAGTAGCGGGCACAGAGCAGGAATTCTGATCAGGCAGCGAAGGGGCTACCTCACGGCTCAGTGATGAAGGTGATGATTTTTAAAAGTGCAGCGGATTTGCACTTGTAAAGGAGGGCGACCTGGTCACACGCGTGACACACATATGAATAGGTGTCACACACACACACTCCCTCAAAGTCTATTCATCAGAGCTCACAGGGAGAGATCAGTACGGGGTGAACTGTTTGAGTGAGTGTTGGAAGGATGGGTCAAATATGTAAATTGTTATTCTTAATGTATGTAAATTTGCAGTTAAGTTCGGAAAAAAATGTGTTTTTGCATGATTTGATGAATGATTATACATACATTCCATGGAATACTTTGGTTGCACCTTAGGGCTTACACTGAGATAGAGCTATTGAATTGGGTGATAATGTGGTTAAATGTAAATAAATGAATAAAAAAGCGAGCAGTTCCATCTTACATTTATATTT
The DNA here is from genome assembly GCA_027497455.2 of Sardinella longiceps. Taxonomy (NCBI): domain Eukaryota; kingdom Metazoa; phylum Chordata; class Actinopteri; order Clupeiformes; family Clupeidae; genus Sardinella; species Sardinella longiceps. The sequence goes on along the minus strand of JAODXP020000024.1, from coordinate 11,322,647 downwards.
ATATGTTTCATAAATTTAGATTTATATGTTTCGGGGTGCTGTTGAATCTTTAATACAGTATAAATATTTCCCTTTTTCGTGTGTATTTCACCTGATGGTCGTTCCCTCTGGGATCCACCTTTGACCCCGGGCTAGAAATAAGCATTACCACCAAGATTCCCACCATTAGTTGCCATGGTAATGACTGGTTCATTTCTCTTTGCCATTCTCTCTTTCCCTGTGTGTGTGTGTGTGTGTGTGTGTGTGTGTGTGTGTGTGTGTGTGTGTGTGTGTGTGTGTGTGTGTGTGTGTTTGCATTGCCTCTGCACTCAGATTCCTCTCGCTCAGAAAAGAAGGAGAGTCGGTGCCCGACGCCTGGCTGCGATGGCACAGGTCATGTGACCGGGCTGTACCCCCATCACCGGAGCCTGTCGGGGTGTCCTCACAAAGACAGGGTTCCACCAGAAAGTGAGTACTTATACTCCAACACTGCAGGTGACTCTCCAACTGTATGAGACCTACTGTAGTAGACCCCACTGCTGTGTGCTCCTCAAGGGCGTCTAATGACAGTGTCGCATGCTGCATGGCAGCCTTGCTCTGCACGGATCGTTCTCAGCACTCAGTCAGTCAGCGTGTTGATTTCCGTCTGTTGTTTTGTGCATGTTTTCGTGTCTGTACTTCGTGTGTTAATTAGGGCCTTACTACGTAAAACTGTAGTGGTTGCATGATTGGTCACCCATAGTCAGTCAGTGTTAACACGTGGGACTACCAGAGGACTACTCTTTCCCCATTTCCCCACTGTAGTCATCCTGGCCTGCACAGCCATGTGGCCTAGGGTAACGGAAATGGAGATGGGCACTGTCCGATGCTCTACTCCACAGAAGGTCATAGCAAAATACTCATGAAGAACCAACATTCTCCATTTGATTTGATTGGAATGTGCCTGACATCTATGGGAACAGATCCTCTACACAGTCTTTAATAAACACATAGATTTTTGTACTCAGGGCCATTGCAACAGGACAGGCAAACCAGGCAATTGCCTGGGGCCCCAGGCTGAAAGGGCCCCCCAAGAAACACTGTTCTTATTGGTAGTTTTAATTGGATTATAACAATGTGGTTTATGTAGGTGTTTATGGGAGGTGAAGGGCCCCTATGCTCTGTTTGCTTGGGGCCCACTAAGTACCTTGAAACGGCCCTGGTTGTACTGTATAACTGAAATCTGAGATCTTATGTTATGTGTTTCCACTACAGTATAGTGTATGATGGTTGTCTTTGCTGCATGACCCGTTGTGTGCATGTTCTTTGTCTTCATAATGCCCAGCCTTGACACGAGACAGGAATAGCGGTGAGACATCCATAACTAGGAGCCAGTGAGCACATAATGTGAGAACAGGCACGCTTTTTCACATTCCTTCAGGTTGAGCTGCTTCACGAGACCCATCAAATCAGCTGTCAAAGTTTGAACGTGGTTTGCTATTGACCAAGATTGAGGAGACCTCCTGCACAAACTGTGTTCGCTCATTCGCCAATTTTTTATTTTTTATTTGCCCAATTAAATCCTCTTGAATAAATCCAAATTATAGATGGTTTGTGTGTTGTAGCTGCCACCAAAGGCCATAAACATTAGTTTTCTTTTTTTCACACCAAGGGGTGTGCAGTTTCCCCCTTGAGCACAAACCTCCCCCGTCATTCAGTCTCATTCACCTTGTGTAAATCTCCCAATAAACCAAATTTTACACGTTTCATTACCCCAAAGAAAGAAACCCTCGTTATGGTCCTAAATGACCCAGACTGCAATCAAAGGAAGAGACTGTTTAAATGACAGCCTAGGAATTAGTTAGCATAAAAGATTTGCTTGTAAAGTGCCCAGATGTCAGAAGGGCCACAGTTAAAATTGGCGAGGCCACTGAACTAGCGTGTGATTGGACACTCGTGGCTGTTCAGATGGAGAGGGCAAACTTTAACCTTGAACCATATGGCCAACCATGAAATGGAGATAAAACGATGTCAGAAGAAGATACCATGTTTCTTTTTCATTGTGGTAGTTATTTAATCTTTTATTCAAACATTTTCATAAAGGGCCATGTTTCTGTTAAATATTGACTTGTGCATTTAAGTATTTGTTTGCTATGATTTCATCATTAGAAGTACACCCTACCCATGGTATCCAGTACTTCTGTTGAATCAATCAGATAGCTGCACCGAAAGCTCACTGATGAGGACATACACATGCATACACACACACAGACACAGACACACACACACACACACACACACACACACACACACACACACACACACACACACACACACATAGCAGCGCCTCCCCTGGTCCTTTGCCCTTCTCGATCACTGCGGCGGCTCTGTTGCCACTGAAAGGTGACCTGTTGAGGGTGGCTGGGATATCGACAGGTCTCTGCTTAAAAATGCATTATCTGCAATGGAGCAGCTCCGGACCAAGTTTCCCTCCTGTCGATTTGTGGTCAATAGCCCGGCCAGAAAGGCCCCCGTCAGAGGCACAGGCGTATTTGCACACAATGGGCTGCTTGCAGAGGTGACCTGGCTCCGAGGCCTCCCTTACATTGCTTGCACACACACACACACACACACACACACACACACACACACACACACACACACACACACACACGGAGGAGACAGGCGATGTGTTATCGACACGTTCATGGTATCCAATTTTTTTAAAGGACATTCTCTGGCAAATTAGTTTTAAATGAGCTGTTTTGTTCATTACACAGCTATAAGTGGGTGGAATGAACAAAACAGCTCGTCTATAGAGCAGTCAAATTACGTCTGTTTCTGTGTAAGCCACATGATTTCCGTTAGAAAGCTTAAAAATGGAGTGTACCAAATTTCATTAAATGAATTATTACTGCTATAAAACAATGTTCATCTGCTTGTGAGGTGCACAACAATGTTCTATCTGTTCCTGGCCACAATCATTACAAAAACATCTGGTGTGTCGAGTCGAAATACGCCCTGCTTGCTTGCTTGCTTGTTGATGTAACCCATTTCCATCCAATCAGAATCATGTGTTGTAATTAAGGTGTTAGTGAATCGAGAAGATCTGGGCTAGGGCTTAAGAAGGTGCTAATGATGAGACCCAACAAGTGGAGGAACCTCGCTAAGGGTTCACTACCCACACTTCTTTTACGCCTCACTTGTATCCTCCAGCACTTCCGGAGATCATTAACCTAATTGGCACCCATGGGGGCATTTAAGACAAGTATAGATTGTGGTTATGGTTAGAAGGTATATGGAAGACCCGGGCCTATTATCATCATCAACATCCAGGATCTAACAATGGAAGACTTGACAGGAGGTCTGCAGTACAGTACCTGTCTGTCAAACTTGATCCATTGGGTTTTTCTTGCTGATGGAAGCTCTATCGTGTTTGTCGTGTCCACATCACAGATATGAGACTTGTATCAACAGCAAAATAGTTGGCTTGTGTATATTGGACCTGTGTAGAATGTTTGCTAAGACCTGTGGTGGTGATGAAGGGCAAGTAAGAAAGAGGAATGTCAAGAGGGAAAGAAGAAGGAAGGTGAGGAAGAAAGCAGTGGGCACAGTGACTTGTTTGTGGCGTGTCATTGCGGTGGTGAATGTTGTTGGTCTTTTTCTCCGTCTGCATTTTGCATGCGCTTCCTCTTTTGCCTTCGTTTCTGCTCTCTTTGTTTAGACTTATGGGGAGGCTACACTGGATATGTGACAGACATGTTAAGTCAGTCAAAGACACATTTGCAGCAACAATCAGCTTCCATCATAGTCAATGGTACTGGTTATACCAGACATGACAGCACAGCAAACATTCTAAAAACAGAAAAAAAAGACACGTCTTTTAAATGTATTTTGACATGACTTAACCTAAGGCTTCTGTAATGTATCCAGTGTAGCCCTTGGGTTATTAAAAGTGATTAATATGCAGGCTAATGACTAATATAGTCTAACCAGCTATTCTCCACTTCCTTTCTTGTCTGCCGCCAAGTTCTTGCAATGTATGAAAATGTTCTTAAGTGTCCTACACCCGGCTGCACGGGACGCGGCCATGTCAATAGCAACAGGAACTCCCATAGAAGGTGAGTATTCCACAGCAGGGGAGACAATAGCAGCTTTTTTTCCAACAATCCCATTTGCTCTGGTTTTCTTTTCTTTTTTTTTTTACATTTCCTATGTGGATAGCCAACAAATAATATCAAATGATATTGTTGTTGTGATATTATATAAAAGAAACCAAGTGAAAAATAACAAATTATGTTATGAACCGAAGTGAAAATGTTCTCCTGTAAATGTGGATTCGTCTTGCAGTGTAACTCTACATTTATCCAAAATATATAAAGATATATGATTTTAAAATACATGGTTTTAACATATTGTAGAAAATAGATAAGAAATGATATAAGAATAAGAGACTATCTTTACATGGAATGCTCAGACATGAAACAAAAAGAAAGCCCGACTGTGAATCCCTTCATATTTCCGAGCCCTACCTCTTCTAGAGCTTTTTGTATGTCTATTCTGCTCACCACAATCCAGTGCACTTCCTCAGTCATTCACCTTGTGTGGCAGAAGGCTGCTCTGAGGTGGTGGCAAAGGACAGGGTGTTACCCACAGCAGCTGTTGTGAGAAGCAGGGCCTAGCTGCAGCCATTTGCACCTCCATGACACCCAGTAGGGGGGCATTGTGCTTTAGACCTGGGAGGTGCGGAATGCCATCCCCAAAGACCCCTTCTTCCACTTACACACACACGCACACACACAAATACACACACACATATACACATACACACACACACACAAAAACACTAACAACAGACAGGCAAACAAACACATACAGAGACACCAGAATCATGCATGACTGGCGTGAAGTCTCCCTGCTTCGCACACACGCAGGAGCTCACACTCACACACTCTCTCTCTCTCTCACACACACACACACACACTCACACGTGTGGGCTCACACCTCACACACACACTCACTCCACCTGTGCTTGCCGCCGGCATCTCTCCTCCCCCCGTGGGACTTGAGCAGTCATTACAGTTGCCGAAAGTAATATTTAAAATAGGGGGAAAAAAATGCATACCGGGCCCCTCGGTCTGATTCAATTGACTGGCAGTCTCGTCGCCAGGCATAGGTACAATTACAGGTACATGCCTGACGACTTTTTTTTTTCTTTCTTTCTTTTTGTCTTCCTTTCTTCTTTTCTTTCCTTCTTCTCGTCTTTGAGTTGGTGTGGTATGATATGTCAAGATGGATTAGTGGTGGAAAGGAGAGGCAAGAGTCTGTGCAAGGAGAGCCGTCCCTTTTTTCCAAATGGCACTTAGTGTTCCCAATCTGTTTCAGCCTCTCGGGGTGCCCCATTGCAGCGGCTGAGAAGCTAGCCAAAGCCCACGAGAAACACCAGACTTGTGACGGAAGCAAGTCTAATCAAGCCTCGGATAGGGTGCTGAGGTTAGTCCTGATGCTTTGTTTCATTCATTTGTTAATTACTGGGCCATTCCACGGAAAATTCAATATTTTACTTATATATATATATATATATATATATACTTACTTATACTGTCTGCTCCATAGTGGCAATAAAATGCCAGGGCATGGTTTATGATGTGAATGGACACATGTGCACTCACTATTCTTGGTTGTAGAACTTACATTAATTTTTTTAATAATTTTTTTGAATTTTTTACATATACATTCACATCTCACTAACTATCATAGCACTTCATCATACAAAGCCAATTTTCCATGGAATTGCCCTATACTGCCTTTGCATGTGGTAATGATTACTCAGTGATAAATTTTTTAATATGTATTGCAAGTAACATTTTTGCACATCGGTAAAAATTAACACATTGTAGTGATTTATTGAAGATAAAACTGAACTTTGCCTTTATACTTCCAGTTGCAAGATCTGATATCACCAAGTATTAAGTAATTGGTTGATTATAATGTGAATCCTGGACAAATAACTTAGTAGTTGACCCTGAATCACTAATTACTTGGTGATATCAGATCTTGCACATAGAGCGCATGCTGTAATTTGTACAGTGATATCATTCATAATATAAGATAATATAATACATTTATAATACAGTATGACATGTCATAATGTTTACTTAAAAGTAGTATTTCTGCCTTGAATTGTGTTGAAATGTCAGTATTTTACCTGAGTGAAATGATCACTCTCTGAATGTGGCACTGTAATTTTTTTTTTACCCCGATCTTTTGGACCTACAGCCCCCCTCATTTGTCTTCCAGGCCGATGTGCTTTGTGAAACAGCTGGAGATGCCTCAGTATGGACACAACGTGCCCACCACCACCCCACGCTCCAACCTGGCCAAAGAGCTGGAGAAGTACTCCAAGACCAGCTTCGACTACAACAACTACGACAGCCACGGGGTGTACGGGAAACGCGCTATTGCCCCCAAGGTCCATGGACGAGATACTTCTCCCAAAGGATATGATGGTACGTTTCACATCACTGCGTAGCATCATACTGTTGTGTATGGTGACCAGACGAGCCTGATTACCAGGAATAGAATCAGAAAACCCACTTTCTTTCTGATTTTTGAAGCTAAAGCCATTATATATTTTAATGATTATTGGCTGTAGTAATAGACATGTCCCTGGTTCCCAAGGGAAATTCAGAGAAATGTCCTCGATTTTCATCTCAGAAGTCTAGTCATCTTACTGTTGTGTATTCATACATGGTTGCCTGTTATAAGGTTGTCATTGACTTTTGTCAATTGTGTTCTGAATGCCTTACTCCCAGTGAAAAAGCCTTGGGTTTCACAATGGCATAATAGTACAAGCAGTATTAGTACTGTGGTAGTAGTAGTAGTAGTAGTAGTAGTAGTAGTAGTAGTAGTAGTAGTTGTAGTAGTAGAAGTTGTAGTAGTAGTAGTAGTAGTAGAAGTTGTTATAATCGAAGCAGTAGTAGTAGTACTCACAACACTGTAAATGGCCCATTATGTTTTTGTTAATCAATCACCCACAATGCACATAACAGGTCTACATGAAAGAAATCCTGAGATAACATTTTTACTTTGATCTCAGCAGCCAAATTTCCAGAGGACCAGAGGCTTAATATATGAACTGTGAACTGAGCAGAACAAAAAGCATTCCTATGCTGAGAATAAAAAGCTGCCTTCATTCCTTCCACTAAGGAAATGAATGTAAATGTGATGGCAGCACTCTGCCTACAACACTGCAAAGGGAATAAACCATCGCCAAACACGTTGTCACCAGAAGCCATTTAGCATAAATGCCTTCCATCACATGAGGAAATTGCAGCCAGAGAAGCCCTTCTAACTCCAATCCACCCACCCCGCCAAAAAAATAAAAAAAGAAAAGAAGAAAGAAAAAAAAATCAAAGCACACACTCCCATTATAGTCTAATCATATATGCATAGTGCACCTTCCCTTTGCTTCTGTGGCCTATTCATAAGTGAGAAACTAATGCATGGAAATGAAACAGTCCAGGTGCATAATGTATGGCGGAGTGGCTGAAAGTCAAGGTCTTGCCTAATTGCGCTGCCGGTGGGTGCATACATCCCTTACCTTTGGCTGGGGGGGGGCTCTCAGCTCTGCTCTGCTCTACTCTGCTCTGGCCGAGCTTTAATAGGTTAGAGTACGCACGCTGGCAGCGCTGCTCACAGCAGGAGATGCCACTTTGAAGCCCAGCTGGCGGCAGAAATTCATTGTCTCTTTGTGCCACACATGCACGTACAAACTCAAACACACACACACACACACACACACACACACATGCACACACTCACACACACACACACATACACACACACACACACACACACACACACATACACAAACACACACACACACAAACAATATGAATAAACAACACATAATAGAAACACACTTCCTCAAGGGCCAACTCTGGGATTACTGATCAGCATGCCGTCTCCAAGCACTATACTCTCTCTCTCTCTCTCTCTCTCTCTCTCTCTCTCTCTCTCTCTCTCTCTCTCTCTCTCTCTCTTCTTTCTCTCCCTCCCTTTTTCTATCCCTCTCTCTCCCTCCACCCAAACATTTTAAACATTACTGTAAAAATCAATCTGCTAGAGTAAGAGATAATCATGTTTGATGATGACACCAAGACAAAGATCAAATCTTGGATGTGATAATGGGTCATTATGCCCTTGCAAACAACACATACAGGAAATGAGTGTTGGTTGAGTCCTGAAGGTTGAATGATGACTGTTTTTGCTCTTTCTTTGTGTGCACTAGTTTTTTTTTTATTATTTTGTTCTCTTCACACACTCTGAGTGTCCATGAACAGTGAATACAATGTATGTGTGCTGGTCTGTGTGTGTGTGTGTGTGTGTGTGTGTGTGTGTGTGTGTGTGTGTGTGTGTGTGTGTGTGTGTGTGTGTGTGTACCAGTGTATGTGTGTATGTGCACCAGTGTGTGTGTGTGTGTGTGTGTGTGTGTGTGTGTGTGTGTGTGTGTGTGTGTGTGGATAATGAATGTGAAGCTAGAAATGGAATATCTTTCAGCTCAACTCAACATCTTCCCTTTTCCTGTGTGTGTGTGTGTGTGTGTGTGTGTGTGTGTGTGTGTGTGTGTGTGCCACCCCATTAGCCAAGCGCTACTGCAAGACCTCCAGTTCGGCGAGCAGCACAGCCAGCAGCTATGCGCCCAGCAGCAGCGGTAGCAGTCTGAGCTGTGGTGGAGGAGGTGCGGGAGGAGGTGGGGGAGGTGGAGGAGGCGGGGGAGGTGGCAGCAGCGCCAGCAGCACCTGCAGCAAGAGCAGCTTCGACTACACGCACGACATGGAGGCGGCGCACATGGCCGCTACCGCCATCCTCAACCTGTCCACGCGCTGCCGCGAGCTGCCCCAGAGCCTGGGCGCGGGCAAACCCCAGGAGCTGTGCCCACGGGTATGTCTGCCAGACGCCTCGCATCACTCACACACACACACACACACACACACACACACACACACACACACACACACACACCGCTGGGGGTGGGGTGGAGGTGAGTAAGTTTTGGGAAGTAGGGGGACTGGGAGTTGGAGGAGAGAGAGGTGTATGGGGCTGGAGAGGGAGTGTGAAAAGGCATGTAGTAAATTGGACCTGTGTGTGTGTGTGTGTGTGTGTGTGTGTGTGTGTGTGCGCCTGTGTTTGGGTGCCTGTAATAGAAGCTGACTGCAGGTCTTTCACAATGCCTGGTGTGTGTGTGTGTGTGTGTCTGTGTGTGTGTGTGTGTGTGTGTGTGTGTGTGTGTGCGTGCGTGTGTGTGTGTCTAATGTGAGGTATTGCACAATGCAGTGCTAATTTACCCCTCTAAATTTTAATTAAACTGATGTGTTTCTTTAGGCCTCACAGTCTGGTTGGGGCTGATTAGTAAATGATGAGGATCGGGGCTGGATAAGGCCTTATAAGTCACACACATACACACACACACACAGATGTACACACACAGATGTACACACACATTCGCAGACACACACACACACACACACTCACACACACAGGCTTTTGTTACTTGCACCCTCATTATGTCAGTGCAGTGAGGAGTGGTCAAATAACGTCCTTCGGAAGGCAACGCGATCAATTCAAATGAATGGAAAAGAGAATCTGTAATTAATGACTTTGACTCGTTCTAGTTATTGATGGGTCATGTGAGAAAGATGATAATACCAGATACTTGGGTTAGGCTTCAGTATAGAACAGAGCTAGACTGTGAGCAAAAAATAGTCCAGCCATTTTTTGCCATGGTGACCCACCATGATTTCATTCAATAACTTCATGGCAAGCTAATATGAAAGCACTGTAAGTTGGACACTTGTTTGAACACGAGAAATTTAATTGGACTCGTCTAGTATCCTTCCAGAAAATTATGGGTATGAGAGCCCCGGCCCATAAATGACCGTTGGCCCACCGGCCATTGCCCTGTATGCCTTATGGCCAGTCCGTGCCTGGCATAGTACTGTAGATCCGAAAATCTGTATCCAAGAAGTGTGGACTTACTGTTATAGTATCACAGTGTGCCATTTGTTGTATTTATACCACGTGCAATTTGTCACTGCATTGCGTGACTAGAGCTTGAAAAGACCAGCCCTCCCACAACTAAGGTTAGCTAAGGGAAGCAGGGATAATGCTAACCCGTGATAAGCAAAGAGCAGTGGGGAGTCTTTAGCCACGCTAAACAGAAGGGCATGGCTGTAGTCTATACGCACGTCTCTCCGTCGGGGCCCTTTTGATTTCCTGTCAGTGAGATAAGATATTGAGAGGGGCATGATGGGAAGGCATGGGGGAGGCTCTTGGCGAGCATGAAATGTCATTTGGTGAGGACAAAGTTGCCACGGCGATGTCTCTCCCCACTGTAAACACTGGCCTACGTATCTGCCCAGCGAGGGGAAGGCAGGCAAAACGGTGCACCAGCAGTGTGGATGGTGTGACAGTGTGGAGCAGAGAGAGAAAGAGAGATAGAGAGAGAGAGGACAAGAGAGCAAGAGAATGAGAGAGAGAATGAGAGAGAGAGAAAGAGAGAGAGGGACAGAAACAGAGAGAGGAAAATTACAGTGAGAGACAGAAAGAGGACAAGAGAATGAGAAAGAAAGAAATAGGGTGACAGGGAGAGAAAGAAAGATGGTGGGGGCGAATGGAAGTGCTTAAAGCAATGGAATAGAGAAATGTAAAAAAAAAAAAAAAAAAAAAAAAAGAAAGGGAAAGAGAAACAAAAAAACTGGCTTCCTTCGTTCTTTTTACTTCCCTCTTTTTTCCCATTTTGCTTCCTTTTCACATGTTTTCTTTTATGGTAAAGAGAACTGGCAGCTAAATTCATCCTTGGATGCCAAAGACTGACTGACAATGGCATGGAAGCGTCCTTGCTGTGGCGGCAGTGGCCGAGTTGGAGAGACATCGCACATTTTCACCATAATAGCCACGAAAGCTCTAAGCCACTCCTGCGGGCAGATCATTATCCCTTAAACACCTCCAAATTCCATATTCATCCTCCTCCAGTTTCTGTTTCTCTCATTCTGAAAAATGACGGGCGCTGCTCTGTCTTCCGTGCCATGCAGCATGTGTGCATTTAGCCAGCTTTCTTTCTTTCTTTCTTTTTCTTCTTTTA
>JAODXP020000024.1:11156543-11306543 GCA_027497455.2 Sardinella longiceps | reverse complement strand
CAGAAGTGTGTGTCTACCAACGACTTTTTTATTGAAAGATTTTTTTTTATATTATTTACGTTAGCAAGATAGCTCTCGGCTATTTTGTTTTGTCATTCTGTTCAATTAATAGAATGGATGGTGATGTAAAAACCGGCTAATGTTTGCTGGTATCAAATGATGGAGGAAAATATCGGCGTCACCAAGGACTTAAATGACTTTTTTGTGGTATAATTCATCCAAGTGTGTGTGTGTGTGTGTGTGTGTGTGTGTGTGTGTGTGTGTGTGTCTGTCTGTCTGTCTGTCTTTGTTTGTGGGCACAGACACAAGGTTACTGTGATTAGTTTGTGTGTATAGTATGCTGAGAAACAGCGATTGAATGGGTGTGTGTGTGTGTGTGTGTGTGTGTGTGTGTGTGTGTGTGTGTGTGTGTGTGTGTGTGTGTGCACATTTGAGTGTGTATGTAAACATATGCTGCCATTATTGTAGGTGTGCTTGTGTTCAGGCTTTGTATGTACCAGTCCAAAAAAATGTGGGTGCTGGTGCAGTGCAGAAAACAGGTAGTGTAATATTCCAATTCATAAGAGATCAATTTGGCAAGGTCCTTCAGGACCATGACGGCAACATCCTAAAAAACGAGCTTGAAGCCAAGGCTGCAGTAAGACAGATTGTGTGATTTTACCACACTGCCATCTAGTGGTCAAACTAATTGTGCATATTCTTTTTTTGCATGGCATGCTAAGGTGTTAATATTTCAATATTCACTTATTTTTTTTTATTTCATGCTTTTTTGTATGCATTGTCTTTCTTTGTATATGCTACAACAGAACTGCTTGATTCTTCGTTCAGTGTAAGACTGTTGCAGCAGCAACTCTCCAAAGCTCACTTCAAAATTAGAAGCTACTATCTATATCCAAAGGCACAAAGGCGTTTACTTAAAAGATCCACGTGTCTGCTTAATATGCCAAAATCGACAGATTAATTCTCACTTCCTACCAGATGCCTGTATTTCAAGGAGGCAGTGATTGACGGCTGCAGTTCGACAGCCAATCGAGGCTTTACTATTTGCATACAAATTGAGTGTGAAGCACAGTATTGTGCTATAAAGTGTGTGACTTTTTGATGATGTGTGAGAAAAACCTGTCTCTGTGTGCATGCACGCGTATGTGTGTGTGTGTATGTGTGTGTGTGTGTGTTAGCGACCATGTGTTTAAAGGCTGATAATTTTCACTCTGAAGATCAGAGTTGAAATTCGACTGTGCTTAATGAAGACTCCCCTCTCCACTTCCTTTTCTCCCCAACCACCCACACACACACACACACACACCCTGCACGTACCCGTTCCCTCATTGGCACTGAAAAGACTGAATCAGTGACAGCAGGTTTCATCTTGTGAAAGGCACAGAAAGATTCTGAAAAGACTCTGAGATAGCAGCAGTCTTGTGCGTGTGTGTGCATGTGTGTGAGAGAGAGACAGATAGAGGGAAAGAGAGAGACAGAGAAAGAAAGAGAGGGAGAGAGAAGCACTATGTAAGGAATGTTTTGGTGGGAGTATGTGTGTATTTGTAATCAATCACATCTACTATAATTACTACTATGCATTTCTATGTATTGTACTATATGTGTGCATGCATATATACATCTTCACACGCTGTTGTACAGTATATATCTCACAAGTGCTCACATTAGCTTCACACACATGTGCAAAACAAAGCAAAATACATCTATATGCAGCAGCTCACCATCGCTGTCAATCTAAATGGCTAGGGCTGGTTCTCGAGTCGTGCCGTGCGGGCCTGGCCCACTCCACAGCAAAGAGGGTTCTCTTTATCTGTGCCAGTGCCCCTGGCCAGCACCCGGCGTACGTCGTCTGGCAGGGCCAGAGTGATGGGTATGCAGGTGCCGCCCCTGATCTCCGCTCTGCAGGCCCCTGGGCCACAGGCCATCTGGACTGCATCCCAGAGGGGCCTCCATCTCCTCCAGCCACACACCTCATGCAAATGGCCCCCGAACCAGAGAGAGAGAGAGAGAGAGATAGAGAGAGAGAGATGGAGAGAAAGAGAGAGAGAGGAATATTAACAACTGACTGGCTAGGGAAGGATGTTATTGTGATTAAAGTTATTTTTCCTCCTTTGTCTGCTTATTTCTCACTTTGCTTTCTCTGCCCCCCCCCCCCTCTCTCTCTCTCTCTCTCTCTTTTGCGTGCTGTCTTTCCTTCACATTTTTTGTTCCCATCTGTCTGTTATGCTTTCACTCTGTGTCTCAATCCATCTCAATCATTCCTGGTCTTTCTTTCTTTCTTTCTGTCTCTCGTTCAATCTGACACCCCCTCTCCTGATCCGTCTGTGTCGGCCTCTCGCCTTAAATGTCCATCCATCTCTGTCTCTCTCCCCTCTCCTGCTGTCCACTGCAGCCTGACGACCTGGACCCTTTCCAGGACATCCTGGACGAGAGCCCTTACGCCGGCGATGTGAACATCCCCAGCCCGAAGCCCAAGTTCGCCCCCTGCAAAGAGAGCAAAAAGGACCTGATAACGTAAGCAAAGAGGGAGGGTGTTGCGGCTGCTATCCTTCCTTCTTACTTCTCCTCCTCCTCCTCCTCTTCTCTCCTTCATGCCCCAACTCTCCCTCTTTCTTTTTTTTTTTTGGTCTCTTCCTGTTAATTTTCTGTTCCTGTACCTGTTCTGTTGCACTGCTTCAGCAGGCTCTGCCCACAGCACTCTTGGCATGCTCTGTACGCTACATAATATACTGGCAGCTTTCTCTTTCTCATTTGAGCTGGGGTTCATCGGTTAGCATATCTCTGGCTTCTCTCTGTGTCTTTATTTATTTATTTGATCTATTTTCTTTTTCTTTCTGATGCTTTATTGTAATAAAACATCATTCTCATTCAACCTGTTCATGTTACAGCTTCTCACCCACGGATGTGTCAAGACCAACAAACATGACACCTAGGCTCAGATCTATACACAAATTTTCTTTTGTTGCAGACAGTGAAGCTAAACTGGAAACAATGAAAAAAAAGAGAAAAGAGAAAAAAAGCGAACAAATCAAAAGAAGAAGAGAGCAAAGAGACTTTTTTTCAACCGTACTCTACTCACTCTTTTGGCGTTCTTTCATTTCATTTTGGGTTTTTGTTTCTATCTATTGTTTTTTTCTGGTGACAGATGCCCAACACCAGGGTGTGATGGAAGTGGTCACCTGACCGGTAATTACGCCTCACATAGAAGGTGTGACATCATTTTCTCATGGTGGATTCAATATTTTCAATTTATTGTTTTCAGCTTACCTCAACTATGCTGTCGAACAAGTAGTTAGAGTGATTTTTCTACGTTAACCCTTTGAGTATCATGGTAGATCGTAGTCATCAAACAAATATACTCCCAAACACACTTTTAACCAAACAAAAAAATCAGTAAACTTACAGTTAACACCAGCACACGCTTTGCATATAAATTTGGCATTGTGTTTGCATTGATTTTGTCCAGTCCATATCGTTTCACACAGAGCTGAACTCAAAACATCTAAGTGTTATTCAGAGGGTTAACTAATGTTTCAGCTCTAATGACCCCACGCACGTTCACCATGGCTTTTTTGCATTTACAGTCAATTCTCTGAATGGGTGTATTCCTCTAGGAGAGTGTATGGATGTTTGTAAGTGTATTGTGCGTGTGTGTGTGTGTGTGTGTGTGTGGTGTTTGTGTGTATGTGTGTGTTTTAATCAATATGTTTCAGTGTGCAAGCCTGCAAGCTTTTCACTAACATTCTGGATCTGGTATATTTTCCAGTCTTTCAGGTTGTCCTTTAGCCGACAAAAGCATTCGAAGCATGATGGCCACCAACTCACAAGAACTCAAGTAAGGCAAATAATAAATAACTTGCACTGATATATTAAAGTTGTTTTTCTTTATGAAAGGGCAGACATGCGATAAAGCATGATAACTGATTTCACCATAGTTCTAAAGCATAGCAGTCTGTGTTGCTGACAACACATGTACAGAGACTGCCTGATAAGATCATATTTGTCCTCTGTCATTTTCTTTCAGCCTTGAATCAAACTGATATGGGAACTTGGATCTGGATTATTTGAACTTATTTGAGTCATATGAAAGACAAAAAAAAATTGCATTCGAGAGATCTTTAAACTGAGTTTTATATGATGTTCAAAGTTAAATGTTAATTACTGTGATTATACATTAAAAGGGAGAACATCTGGTATAATTCACAAGGATTAATTGCCTCCTGATATTGCAAATGCAGTATGTTAATCAAAGATGAAGTATGAAGCTAGCTGCATAGCATTGTATTGCATTCTATAGCTGATAGCTTTCAGCTTGAGGCAGGATTCTCATTGCTTCAAGTAGCTTGAGCTGAATAAATTGCAGTTGGCGTGAAAGCTACTTCTCTTGGGTCTAACAATGGGCACCGCCATAGAGGTCTGTTGGGATGGACTGGAGGTCTGTTGACCTCTGGACCGAAATGTGTCCTTTAGGCTGGACTCTAACTGAATGTCCCTCTGTCCCCAGGTGCCCGACTCCGGGCTGCGATGGCTCGGGACATATTACTGGGAACTACGCCTCCCACAGAAGGTAACACATGTCCCTCATCAATCATGTCACTAGTGGAGCCAGCCCACCCCACACCCTTTTCAAGGGTACCTGAAGGGAGCTAGCCTGGAAGATTGTATTATACATTGTGTGCACATATTGTTTAATGAAACTCAATGAGCACCCTGCTGCTGTTTGATTTGATTTAGGTGATTAGGTAGAGTTTGGGGAGGGAAAAAAAAAAAAAAAAAAAAACCTTTGAGCATGTTGTAATTATTATTAATCAGCACTACCAGATGATGAAGTGCAAGAGCTATTACTTCTTTTCACAGTAACAGAATTAGAGAATTAACCCTCCAGGGGAACTCGGAGTGCAACTATGAGTATCCAAGCAGGACACGAGCTTGTTTGGGTCCCACAAGGATAAATATGTCCCCGTCAGCAATACTAATATTGATACATTGTGAAAAGACACAGAATTAAAATGGTGCCGTTTCATCTCCCCAGTCTATCGGGATGTCCTCGGGCACGGAAGAGCGGCATTAAGATAACACACAGCAAAGAAGACAAAGAAGACCAGGAACCAATCAGGTAAGCCCATCTGTGCCACACAGAACCACTAAACTCATAAAAGGCCGTTCCTCCGTGCAGGGACTAAACCAAATCTATTTTCTCCTCATTGGGTTTATCTGCCACTCTACACAGGGACTAAACCACTGTGCTAAGTGTGGGTTATTATGGGGGGTGAAATCAAATCAAGCGCATCAAGCCTCAGTCTGGCCTCATCACCTATGACATCTCTAAACCAGTAAGGAAAAATTGGAGGTGATGATCTTGGCACGCTTCTCCGCCTGTAGCTGCAGACAGAACATGCCCCTGCTGTAGTGCTCCCAGAACTCACAAATTGATTTCTCATCAAGCTATTTTATGGCTGGAATATTTCACCATACTGAAACTATATACAGTATATACTGCATAGTATACTGTGTATGAAACCAGTGTTCAGTATTCAAACCTCATGGGGAAAGTGGTTTTGTATAGCGCACGTTTGAAAGAGTGCCACTTCTATATTGACGCAATTTGGCAAGTTCCCCTCCACCAGGCTTGTCTCGTACACCTCACCATTGCCATCGATTGGACTGCAGCACTAGGGGGGAGAAATCAACATAGCACTTGGTTTTACAATACACACACACACACACACATACTCTCTCTCACACACACACACACACACACACACACACACACACACACGCATACTCACACACACACACACACACACACACACACACACACACACACACACACACACACACACACACACACACACACACACACACACACACATTCACTCTCACACATACACATTCACAAACCCATAAACAGCAGTCCTACTGAGCACTGATAGACTCAAGCGATTGCTACAGCTAACCATTGTTCTCTAAGGCCTGCCAATGACAGAGGCAATTTAACGGCAGGTAGTGTAATCAACCACAGACTTGTTGAAAAAAAAAAAAGTACATTAGGGGATTTTTTGTGCAAAGACAATCTCACAGCAAGAACTGAACTGAACTGGTAAGCTATTGTGTTGAATGTGGTCAGTCCTGCTATTTGCTTTGATTTACCCGATCAGCACAGGAATTTTACTTGGTGTAATAACTCTGGAAGAAATAAATAATAACGTGCCCTGATCTTTGTCTGTGGGCTTGACTTGTATTCATAGTTAGTTTTGCTTTGTGCAAATAAGCGATTGCTTTTCAATTCTAAAGCAAGATGGGTTTCTTTTCCTGTCTTTCTGTCCCGAAACCCCAGGATGTAGCAGTTTTCCCAGCTTTGTGAGAAAAAAAAAATGAGATCTGCAGTAAGCTAAGCCACAGGGTGTGAAGTGATCATAACTGCATTGCCAGCTCTCTAGCTAATGAGCCTCCAACCATGCTGGTACAGCTCAGGCTCATGTTGAGTAATATTATCACAATGATGAGGGGGGGTAATGAAGATGGTGACAAAGATTATGTGAATCTTCATTTGCTGCTTTTTGGTGACATCCAGCTCGCTCTTCCTCTGGCTGCAGGTGTCCAGTTCCCGGGTGTGATGGGCAGGGTCACGTGACGGGGAAGTACGCGTCGCACCGCAGCGCTTCGGGATGCCCGCTGGCTGCCAAACGACAGAAGGACGGCTACATGAACGGCTCGCAGTTCACGTGGAAGGCCGGGAAGACGGACGGCATGTCTTGTCCCACCCCTGGTTGTGACGGCTCGGGTCACGTGAGCGGCAGCTTCCTGACGCACCGGAGGTGGGCCTCATCTTTCTGCCAATGGCTTGCCAAACTCGGGAACGTGCCTATGTTCCCACAACCCTATATTTCCAAAACCTAACCCTAACCCTAACCCTAAGTAATGTGGGAACATAGGGCCGACAAACTCTGATTTCACCAGCAGTATCACTGTATAGCAGAAGAAATAAGTCATCCTGAGATGCAGATAGAATACTACTAAAAGCAAACTGTCAGAAAAGTACTTTAAACCTAAAATGTCACCTTTAAACATTCAAACTTCCATGGTTGTTCTCATAATAGGCCTACCTGAACATCTACAATAACAAAATGTGAACCAGTGTTGTTTACGCCCCTGGCACTGGAAATGGTATAGTATTTCACAGTGTGTGTCCGTGCTTTTTATTTTCCTCTATTTCCCTCCTACTGTCTCCTGCTCTCCAGTCTGTCAGGCTGTCCCCGCGCTACGTCGGCCATGAAGAAAGCCCGACTGTCAGGGGTGGAGATGCTAACACTAAAGCATCGGCCCAGCAACGGTAGGCTAGTGTCCACTCCACTGCATGCAAACACCTCATTAGCACCAGGCAAGCGCTAACACAGCAGGCTCATCAGCAGTAAATGCATAGATAACAGGGCCAATCACAGGTTTCTGTGCCTAATGGCGTCAGCCGCGCGCTTGCATAATGGAGGCTAGTCTGGAGCAACACGCCAATCAAGGGCCTGCATACATTATGGCACAGTTAGTCAGTGCGAAACAATGGAGCGCTGATTGCCTGGTTATCATCGCTAGCTTGCAATCAGGCTCATAATTAACCCTTGTGGGTGCTTACGATCCTGTAACCATCTAGCCATCTTTTATAGGGCTATTCTCACCTCTCACAAGGGTGAAATGGCCAAGGTGATATAAGGACATTTTAACATTAAACACACATGTCCAATACAAGTTGAGAAAAAGTTCATTAATATTTAAATGATTAGCAAACCAGTGTGTAGTGTATGATTGCAAGGAACTGAAGTGTTTTCGTAGCGCATGTACCCCACTCATGCTGATTAAGACAAAGTGCAGACATCTGAAGAAGACATCTTCTAAAATACTTTAAACATACATTTAGCATTATATTTGTGAGTTCAGCTGAGTTCAACAGTTTCATTTTAAGGCTAGCTTGCCATTTTTATTAACTCAGTGTTTGCTTGTTGTTTTTCTTGTGTACTTTGTTGTAGGTATAGAGAACGATGAAGAGATAAAACAGCTGGATGAAGAAATCAAAGATTTAAGTGAATCTAATTCACAGGTGGAGGCAGATATGATCAAACTCCGAACACAGGTAAGGCACTCCCACTCTGTCATTGGGAAATGGAGAGGGTTTGGAAGTGGTCGTTTGAAGCTTGTAATGAGCATGATTTCCTGTTGTGCGTGGCAATCATTCATCAAGTCTGTGATGGTGTGACTAGGTTATTTCTTTAATATTATGTTCATTCTGAATAACAAACTGTCTATTGCTGATTTGAGAGTATTGCTAAATAATAGGTCTAGAAACAGTTCTACTTCATAGGCTCTGAAGAAGGGTGCATAGACATAGACAAGGGTGGCCAGATGACCTTAATATCCAGGGACAGTTCCCAATTTTGGTGGTTTTTCCCCTGTAAAAGAGAAGAAAACCCAATTTGTCCCAATTTTTGAAGCTTTAACATATTACTTATTCGGATGATATTGGGTGTAGAAACCGGAATCTCTCTGGTTCCAAAGGAGAAAAAAAAAACTTTTTTAGGCCTAGTCATCCAAGAGAGTGCTTGTTTGCCAGCTGTTGTCAGGTTAGAACTGATACATGTTATACATTTACTGAACTTTCCGTGTATTGACTGAGTTAATTCTTACACAAAACAGTGTTAAATTAAGTCATGGGGTTGTTGTATTCCTGTACATACCCACACACATGTTAAGACAGTCAAGATGGGAATGCCATCAAGGGAGAAACCAATGTGTTTCGATTCTGCATATAGTTAATATTAATTCAGTGAGCGCATTTTCAACCTGCTCTGAAACCACCTTCTAGTCTAGGTATGGTAAAGTGGGGCATTCCTAATTATAATACAGACTCTCTATCAAGCTCCCCCTTTGCAGCCAAGGGACTGTGTAAAGGCCCTGTGGTGCTGTTCCACAACACTTTGAGTGAGCGCTGACAAAAAAAAAAAACTAGAGCCTCACATGGCCACAAAAGTAGAGCACACTCCTCCCTTCATACATACAGTACACACACACACACACACACACACACACACACACACACACACACACACACACACACACACACACACATTGTTTCACAGAGATGTTTGAAATGGAATGAAGTTGATTTGAGACAGTAAGTGTCTTTTTGTCTGTGCATCTCAATATGTTTGTGTGTGTGTGTGTGTGTGTGTGTGTCTCCTTGTCTGTGTCTGAGAAACCATCTGTGGTCCACGCACACAGCATAACAGTTTTGATATCAGTTCAGTGCGCTGTGAGACAGAGGCAAATCAATGACTCACAAGAGCTCCTCAGATATGCCAACCAGGGCCAGTCAAGCACAGAAGAGACGTAGTTAAAGCTAGACAGACCAGACGTTTCTACGTCTGCTCGGCAGTACAGTTCCCAACGCCTGCCGTCTTGTCTTTGAGATATGTGGTTAACTACAGTACAACCCAATTCCAATACATCTGCACAGGACCGGACTGGGACCAAAAAATGGCCCGGGCATTTTTGGCTATGGCGGCCCACCATGATTTTATTCAACATAAAATTAGTAAATTATGACAGCCCCAGCCCAAAAATGACCGTCGGCCCACCGGGCATTGCCCTGTATGCCCTATGGCCAGTCCATGCCTGCATCTGCACACTCAGGCAGTATTGCTGACTTGCCAGGGTCTATTCCGGAGCTTAGTGTGTGTCCTTTACTTGGCCATTGTTCTCACATGCACCAAGGTGCACCAAGGTGTAGGTTTCTCGCACTGTACAGTCCACTGCTTTCACGTCCTAAAGGCAACTGCTATGAAGCCTGACAGGGAAGTGGACTAGTGAGGTGCTACATAAGTATTAAAAGCATTTTTTTTTTCAAATAGATACTCTAACCATTTTCTCATGGTCTGTCCTTCCCATTTTGATTTTTTATTACTTTTTTAGATTACCACAATGGAGACTAATCTGAAGTCGATAGAGGAAGAAAACAAGGTGATTGAACAGCAAAATGAATCTCTCCTGCATGAGCTGGCCAACCTCAGCCAGTCACTGATTAACAGTTTAGCTAATATCCAGCTCCCTGATATGGTAAGGGCCACCAACAAGAGCGGACAGCGGGCAAGTTTATAACAAAAACATAGCACATGGCTTGTTATTTAAGAATTACTTTATTTTTCCGATAATTTGATGCTTAATCAGTAGTGCAGTTGGCTACACAGGGCCCTAGTTGCATGCCATAATTTTGAAAGAAGCTGGAAAGAGAGAGAGAACGATTTGGAATGTTAGTGTCAAATCACACAATATGGTGAAGAGATGCCGGGGAGGAATCGGATTGATCCGCAGCTGTGATCAGATTCAGTTTCTGCTCATGAAAACTGCTGTAGCAAAGCTGCGATCTGTCCCACTAGTCACTCTCATAATAGATACACTTCTCCTGTCAAATCAGCTCCTCTAGACCTGACATGCAGGTGTACAGTAGCACTGCATGTGACTTTAAATAAAGGATTTTAATAGAATTTATGGGATACATCCAAACTTTCCTTAGCCAATCGCATCTGTTATTTAGAGGTATATTCCCTCTAGCTTGCTAAAATAGTATCTCTTCTCCTCTCTTCATCATTTTGTACATGGCCATGTAATTACTTATCCTAGTACAGTATATAAAGAATAGGCAATGCAAAATAGGACAACATTTCATACTGAAATTAATAGATCTGATAATTGGCCATTTTATATATTGTTTCAAACTACACATTTCAACTTTCTTATTGTAGGAGCTTAAGAAGCATGAACAAAACAGCTTTTTTCCATAAAACATTCATTTTATTTACTTGCGTTGACATGCGTAGAATGAGTCATATCTTTAACGTTTAAGGCATAATTTGCATACATATGAACATGGCAATAGGATGTATGTGTACAGAGGGATAGTTTAACCAAAAATACTGAATTATGAGGTTTGATCAACCGTCTCTAGTTTAACTATTTATTTAAATCTATTATTTACGTAAATGTCTACAGTAGTTTCTAGAGACCTTTTTTAATAACAATTCAATTCAAAATAGAAGCTTATGTTCAGTATGCAAGGTTAAAATCGAACTAAAATTAGCATTGAAGTGCTTGCTGTCACTTATTAAATTGATCAAATTAAATTGATCAGATGATACATCTATGACACATCCCTCTAACATATTCATCTTGATTGGCATGAGTGGGTGTCTCATGTACTTCTATCACCATCCCTTTTCAATAACCTCAACAAAATAAGCAATACAGGTCTTTGAAGACCCCAGGACCTTTGAATGACTTTCTTAACCAAAATTCTCCAACCTCCAATTATCTTCTAACTTTCCTTGATCCCAACATAACAATAGGAGTTCCAGAGCTGGATTCAGTATTAGGTCTTACAATACATGCACACGCACACACACACACACACACACACACACACACACACACACACACACACACACACACACACACAGACACACACACACACTTTTAAAAAATCTCCTTTGTGTCTTGCCTGTTTTAAAATTAACTTGTTAACGTGCACTTCTGCCTCACAATATGTTTTCTGTGCAACATTGCCCTCTAGTGCTGATATAAGAAAGATTGTCATGCAAGCCGCTTTACATTTACTGGTTGCTTTATGCCTTTGACAAATGATTTGGGATCAGCACGACGACGATTTTACTGCCACTACATATTGTTAGAAAGAGGACACACAGAGCTGCTCCTAATTCTATTTTCAAATGCATAATAAATGACCAACCCCCCTTTTCAAAATGTGGAAATTGTTTTAACACAGCAGGCTAATAGAACTCTTGTTTTACACCTTTCCCCCCTAGAAACCGCTGCAACACAAAGAGGCACCCATTAGAAATAACAGCTGTTTACAGATGCACCAGAGAGTAAGAGAACTATTTTCACCATCTGAATTTTAACATCATCTAAATGTCATTTCTTTGTATTTTCATTTTTGGGTAAGACTTTATTTGAAGGTGTCTACATAAGACTGACTTGAGCCTGCCATTAACATGACATGACATTGGCTATATATCATGAGCATTAAGTGACAATTGTTTACTCCAAACAGTGATAACTTTACATTATAAAAACAATATGACACTTAATGACAACAGATATAAACATGAAAATAGAGTCATTAATGTTCATAATATGTGTCATGTCATGCTAATGACAGGGTCATGACACTCTTATGGAAACACCTTTAAATAATCATTTTTTTCTTATTCGACACTTTATTCCCCTGCGTATCTTCTCAAATGTGGGATTAACCCTTGTCTGATGCGTTGTTTTCTGAATCATGGAGTTATATGAACATAAGGACATTATAGGCTACATTCCTATAAAGAATAATATCTCAAACCAAGATGTTTCTATTTGTTAATATTGCTTTTATAGGCATCCTGTGGTTTCCTCTTTCAGCTATGTCTCTATGTGTAAAATAATCTCAGATGTGCAAAATGGTACTCCAACACTCAAACTATGTTGGTATTATTAACCCTACTATGGTGTTGGGTTTATTTTTTGAAAAATGAACTCGGTATTCTCTAAATCTGACTGAACATAGGCTTGAGATGTTACACTCAGCCTCAGGCATAGCATGCGCTATATCAGTGAAATGAGTGAAATGTCTTTTTTTAAGTCACCCCCGCCCCCCTTCACTTTGTAATCACAGATCAACTGATATCATTTCCATTTTCTTCTGGTTGATCCTATTATATTTAATACCATTTTCATTCATCCAAGCATGTCCTAAAGGAAAAAGCTTGTTTTTTTTTTTTAA
Source organism: Sardinella longiceps (assembly GCA_027497455.2). Taxonomy (NCBI): domain Eukaryota; kingdom Metazoa; phylum Chordata; class Actinopteri; order Clupeiformes; family Clupeidae; genus Sardinella; species Sardinella longiceps. The sequence continues at coordinate 11,293,717 of JAODXP020000024.1, read as the reverse complement.
AAGAATTGTTACCCGATTTTTCTTATGGATGGAGGGGATCTCCACAGTTGCATTTTTACCGATGTAAAATGTTAAAAAGTAAAAACTAACGCAATACCAGTGTATAAGTAGTTAGTAAACTGTATACTCTTGGACTTAGTCAGGACCACCAGTGCCAAGACAGCATTGCCCTAGGGATCTATGTCTCTGCTAAATCTTATTTATTGTATTTACACAAACTGCTACAGTATGGCAAAATCCATCTTTTTGTGTTATGTTCTTTTTTACTGAAGTATTAGGTTTTTATGTTTCTAATTGTTTTCAAAAATATAACCCACTAAAGTAAAAGTTCGGTGTAAGTCAAGCTTAGCCCTGTTGTAGCCTACAATCCTGCTGCTTGCTCAACGTAGTGAGTGGAATAAAAAAAGATAGGAACAACATAGACTGTTCGAGAACAGAAATGCAAACAAGAACTTTACAATGAGTCAATGTAACATACTGCTTTCAAAACCAAAAGTAAGATTGTGTTTTCCATTGGCTCAACGTAAACTGCTTGTTCGCTTTTACGTCCACGTTCGGAATTCTTTCATTCCACTTGCTATGTAATGCAGTCTTGTGCAACAGGACTATGCTTGAAGTACTCCGAACCTTCACTTTAACTATGAAGTGACTATCGCTGTGGTCTTGTTTTGCCATGTCTTGTTGTACCATTTGTAGGGCCAGTGTGATAGCATGCTGTTTACACTGTTATTTCTGACTATAGATATAAATATATATATATATATATATATATATATATATATATATATATATATATATATATATATATCTTTTGTGTTAACAATGTAGTTTAGAGACAATATATAGTTGCTTGATGTTCCTAGAAATCTCATTTACCCTTTGTTCATTTTTCCCAATACTTCACAGGAGCCAATCAGCGAGCAGAATTTTGATGCATATGTGACCACACTGACAGATATGTACACAAATCAAGATCAATACCAGAGCCCAGAAAATAAAGCCCTGTTGGAAAACATCAAGCAAGCAGTACAAGGAATACAAGTGTAGCCACCCATCAAGTGGAAGGCATGTTCTCATTTCAAAAAGTTGACTAAAAAGACACTAACAAAAAAAAAAAAAGGGAAACAAACAAAAAAATCAAACGGGATGCCTCATGGTTTGTTGCTGTAATTTTACCAGACAGTGTTAAATATTCACTTCAGTTCTTTTTAAAGAAAAAGATAAGTGTTATGCTTTCAAAACATCATATTTTTTTTCTTTCTTGTCTTGCTTTCAAGGATAATAGTTACTGGCAGAATAGTTTTTGAACAAAAAAAGGAAAAAAAAAAACATTCACATTTTGTACGTTTTCATATGAGCTAACATAGTGTGATGTAATGTTTTTAGCTGCTCGTGTATGCACATTTTTAGTGTATATTTCGGAACAGTAAGGCAAATCATATCAGACATAGGTACTTTTTAATTCTAGCTGACAGAATGGCATACAGTATAAGCTGAGGAGGTTATACCTTGACCTTGATGATGAAAATTAAATTATACAGTATCTATATATCACTGAGGACATGCAAGGAGGTAGCTACTTTTTATTTATTTTTTTTCTCCTCATCTGATTTTATGGAATTTTCTCAATGAGATTTTTTGTGTGTATGTGTCCAAGCCAGTCTTGGTTGTAAATTGCTTTATTTTTTAACAATGCTTGAAAGCTCTTTTTGTCTTTTGTTAAAAAAAAAAGATATAAATTTGGTGGCGGTGAGTGGGGGCACTTCAAAAAGATGTTGGAAATGAGCATCGAAAAGAAACTGACTAGATGTATGAATGTTAGTTTTATTGTAAACATCATGACACGGAAACCCAATGGTGAAAATCCCATTATCTAGTAAGGACTATTCTCTTTGGTAGAAAAAAAGCATCTTTACTTTGCTTCAGTAGATGGCCATTATCACTCAATCAGCAACAAGGTGATGGCAATTTAGAATCCAAGCATCATCTTAGCGTATTTTAATTTTGTTTAATTTTCAAAATGGCAGTAGTTAGAATCTGGCAGCGTCTCAGCAATATTAAGTCACATGTTTATAGATATGGGATGCAATCTACATGGAAAACAGTTTGGGTATATGCAATTTCTTGTTTGTAAACATAGTGGAAGAACTGATGAATCTTTTTACTATATGTAAGATATTAATTTTTATATAAATCTTTTAATACAAAAAATGTTTTAGAAAAGGGAGGGATACAAACATTCAGTTTAAAAAGGTGAGAGGTAAATTGTTCTTTGAGTTCCTCTTTCTTTTATGTACAATTTTGCACAGGGACACCTTCGTTTCCATGTTTTGATGTTTTTACAGAAACTTAAGCAGTACTTGAGAGCCTAAATCGATAAACAAGGTTTTTGTAAAGAATATATATGTAGAGTATGACAGCGGGACTTACAGGGTCAATGTCCCCACTTATGTGCCAGTAGACTATTTGCACTTGTCCTAAAGATATATCCTAATATGCGGCGCTGTGCAATTTCCATGTGTCTCTTGGCACTCGATTGGAAGAGAAAAAAAGACTGCAAGGAGTATCAACAGTATCACTGAGGGAGACTACAGGGATTTCCAATCAAAAATAATGCCCATACCAATAACAGTAATATTATCAATTTGAGGACAATTATATTAGTTCATTTTGGTATGTTATATGATCATTGAATATCCCCAACAGCACTTTATATCTAATCACTGTACAAAATGGTCAAATAATCAATGAAAAAGGTATTGAAGATGGAAAAAAATCTCTGTTTTTATTTGCCAGTAGACTAAAAATCTTAAAACACACTCTGTAGTTAAACTTTGGGGTGATGCAGTTCTAGGTCTGTGGGCGCCCCCAACCCCAATTTTCTGTTGTGCTATTAGTTGTTAGCGACCATGTTAAAAAAAAAAAAAAATTGCCTTTTTCGAGAGCTAATGCAAAGGTGCTTGTCGTTCACCTGATCTCATGTATTGTACTTTATGTCCTCTTTTAGGACTCCATCCTCCATAGCTGCATATGCCTTCCTCCACAGCATTGTGTCTGAAGCTTTTTGCCAATATAGTAATGCTTTCAGTAGAGTAATAGCTAGTATCAGTTTTTTAATTATCATCAGTACAATGGAAAAGGGATTTTAAGCACAAACTTGCTGCTCATCTACTGTTGGTACATAATATCAAAATTAAAAAAAAGATATCTGTGACTATTTACATAGGGAACACAAAAAAAGGTATCACATATTAGAATGCTGAAATTTCATATAAATTATTGTGAATTCATCAGAGTTTATTTATTCTAACTTGTTCATTTGGAGGTTAATTTAAGTATTCATTAACAAGACAGGATTTTGTATAAACTATTGTGCTCTCCGTGGAACTGAAGTTTAATTTATTTTTGTACTACACAGCATGGATTTGTTGACATTTTAATTTTGCTATAAATGTGTGAGATCACAAGTTGCTGTGATATTTCATTTTTAAATTGTGAAATTTGTACAATTTTTGTCATGCTGGATGTTGACACATCTTACTCTGAATAAAGAAATATTGTGTTGCCACAAGTTTGCTATGTTGTTGTTTGTCAGGAAAAATGAAATTTTATCAGGAAAATGAAATAATAAATGAATGTTATTTACCTAGAGTCTAACAATAAAGTAAAAGGATATGTGACACATCATTGATGGATCTACAAGGAGCTTCTTACACACTTTACTTCCCATTCGTGGCTGGGTGGGGGTCTGCAAAGAAATAAATCTTTGGAATAGGCTAACAGTGCTAAAACAGCCATAAGAAAAGCTAACATTTTGTCTTCTTTGGAATTATGTATGCCTATGTAGCTTATGTACAGTAGCTTATGTACTGTTATTTCTTGTAGTTGTAATAAGGGAGAAATAAATAGGCCACAGTCCTTTTAACACTACTAAACCTAGAGTTGTAAGGGTTTTGCAAAATGAGGCCTTGCAACGAAGAACCATACAAGTCCATATTTCCAAATATTTAGTGAATAATATATTTGATCACATTATAGAATGGTTGCAAACCAGTCTGAAACAAGAATTACATAATTCTTGTAGCCACTAATGTAGCCACTTTTTACTAATAATAATGAATGAGATAGCCTATTGCAATTTGCTAATGACATTGTACCTTGTTTAAAAGGTAGAGGACCATTCAACAGCACATCTTGACAGAGCCATGTTTGTAGTGCAGTGTCAACTCAGCTTCAGCAGGGGGTGGCATGGCTTCATCTAAGCGCCCCAAGACTGTAGGTGTTCTGGAAGTGAACATACATAAGACACACATGCACAACAAAGTAATACTGTGATATAATTAGTTTGTCAGACTATCTTGAGGGTGCAAATAGTGTTAGGCCTGGTGACTTATTCTAAATAAGAGAAGTGCAATTTATGCAATGCAAGTACTGGCCTATCGCAGAAATCTATAGCCTACTCCAAAATCTTTCTGAGAGTAGGCTAATCAAAAATGTTATCACGAGAGATGGCCTAAAGGAAGAAACTGGTGTACAGGCTGGTGTACAGGCTTTTTGAATCTGTGATTGCCTATTTGCGCGTAATTTACGCTGGAAACCGCATTTCAATTGAGTATGTGTGCTTTGAGGAAGATTGAGCTACTTTAGTCTATTACATTGTAATTATGGTTATCTATAAAGCTTATTTCCATTCCAAACCACTTGTTGCAAACAAATGAGGTGACCTGGCAGTAGCTGAACTTTTTTTCTTTCGTTTATTTTGGACCTATGCGCGTAGGCCATACTGCTACACGACGACCCATTCTTTCATGAAGCAACAAACCAAACCATTTTTATGAGCTTTGATAGATGGTAGGATGGGCTTTTGGTCTTAATGTTTGTCAAAGGAGTTCCTGATTGGCTTTTACCCGTCTCACATCATCTGTAACACTGCCCTACTTTTTGCTGTCCGGGGGGAGCGTATGGTGACTGCCGAATTCCAAAGCTTTAGGATAACTGATGTTAGTTAGTCGGCGAGAGGGGTAGCGAGCGGTGAGTTCTCAGCACGGCTGACTCGCTTGCAATGGCGATGTGGACTGGCCGAAATTTACCCTCGTTTCTAGCGGCGGTTGGACTTTTCGTGGTCTTCTGTGGTCCTCACGTCGTCTCCTCTTGCCCAAGCCGCTGTTTATGCTTTCGCACTACCGTTAGATGTATGCATTTAAATCTGGAAACTGTACCTGCCGTGTCTCCTCAAACCACCATCCTGTAAGTACTTGATTCTATGGGAAAGTAGCGGGGGTGGGTCTACCGCTTTGTCCTCTTTGCACTTTACAGTCACACAGTTAAAAGTTCAAATGTAGTCTTTTGAAGTGTTTTACAGATGCATTTACTCTAATTTAAGTGGCTGCTTCAACTTAATCCATTGTCTTTTCAAGTTGTAGTGGATATTTCGAGAGCATGTTATTAAATTATTATTAACATGCAGGCCTACTCTAAGATCGAAGAATGAAGTGCTACAAAGTTGCCTTTCGATTATTCTTTCCGTCGCTACTAAATAGGTTCAGGCTTTTGCTGATCGATGATGATTCCTGTGTCCCTCTTCAGTAAGCTACCGTAACGACTTCTTAAATGCCTTCAGTCATTGTTACATTGCGGTCCAACTCTTGAGATTTTATGGTAGGGTGCAGATTGACATCGTCGACATGAAGTCGAAAAACCAAATAGCATAAATTACTTTAAGACTGCAGTGACATTAACAAGGGGTCGTCTTATTTTCTCTGATATAAAAAAAATCGTCGGTGGTAGCCTATTTTATGTGGCAACACTAATGGCACGCAGCTGGGTTTCCTCCCAAGATAAGACCAGTATTATTGTCTGGCATAACTGGAACGCGTAACAGCAGCTGTCCGTCTCGCTATCCGAAAGTTATTTAATATTCCTTTGAGACCCTAACTGCAGGTTGTCATGTTAATAGAGGTCGGTGAAATATGCAATTCACCGCATGTGAACTTGATGTGTAACAATAGCAGCAAGCCTTGAATAGTCTGCCATAGACTGCTACTCAGACTGAAGACATTGTGAATTGCCTATCGTGTGGTTGGCAAACTTAGTAGAGGAATCAAGAAACAATCAATGGAAAGTTTTACAAAACAGACTTCAACAAATATCTGTATGCATGGTTGGCCTCACATTGTTGCCTACTTGCCACTGAACAATAGATTTGATTCTGTAGGCCTACCCTTCTGTTCTCAGCTGACTTGTGTGTCACTACATGGCTTGAATGAGAACTTTTTGTTTTTTTTTCGGGGGTACTGCAAGTTGCACAGTTATGTAAAATGAGTCAAACAAAAAGCTGTTTGAACTTTTGCATTGGATGACCATGGATTAGAGGGGGGGAACAAAGAGAGGAATCAGCTTGATTGCCATGACTCTGCACTCAGGTCAGCTTCAGCTTTGACCCTGTCCGAGCTGGCGCCTCAGATGCACTGAGGGATGGCGTTTGACCCAGGCAGCTTACAAGATTAGTGCCACTTCAGAAGCTTCCCGACACCTTGTGAACAGGAACTTCCTTGTGTGAAGTTTCAACCAGAGTCAGAGTCAGAATCCGCGCATAGCAGCAGAGAGAGAGAGAGATGGTAGATTGAATGAGGAGCCTTCAATTTGTGCCATGTTCTCCCCTTCTGGTTTTAATAGGCCCATGTGATTGCTACATGCGTTCACTTCCCGGCCCTGTATACTTCTGTGCAAACAGAGGTCTCTATTCAGCTCCATGCTATGGCACAAAGGAACGAGTCAGCTCCTAACGAGGGCTGAGCAGCATTCCCTATTAGCCCTTCTCGAACATCTGTAGGCAAGACTCCAGCTCTGAAAACAGCACCACGGGGCTGACGGTCCCAGAGCAGAGGGAAACCAGATGATTGTTTGTAGGTCTGGCTCGCCTTGTTTTCCCTCTTGGTTGTACCTCTCTCTTTCTCTCTCTCTCTCTCTCTCTCTCTCTCTCTCTCTCGCCCGCTCGCTCTCTAGCAAGGCAAGTCTGCACTGCCCCTGGAGGTCTGCATGGACCAGAGTAGATTCAGAGCTTTCTGTCCCTGAAAAGCTCTGTCCGCTTGCAGACAGGGTCATTTTGGAAGCCACCACCTGTGGAATCAGCCCACCCTCCCCCTCTCCCTCCCTATACCCTCGTCCTCCACACACCTCTGCGGTCTTGTTTGGACACGATTCCATGTCTGCTCTTTGTTCAACCCCCTTTTAATTATTCTTCTGTAAATCTTGTTGTACACCCTGTTCTTCCCGCTTAAAAGCGGAGATACTTTGGGTAGGAGGCAGTAAATTTGCTCCTTTATGTTAGTTTAATGTATAGCAATGTTGTTGATGGAGTGGAATGTGAGACTTATTGTGTGACATCTGTTTGGCAAGATGACTGTCTTTGGATTGACTGAGCGCATGGTGGTCAGATTGGGTCAGACCGTGCCTCTGAGGTCAGATAAATGTGTTCATGAAGAGGAATGTGTAAAATTACATAACTGTCACTGGACTATTCATCTTTTAATGCGGAAACAGCTCCAACTGCTGGTCTGTGGAATTTGGCTCATTCGGTTGAATGAGGCAGTGATATAGCATGTTCTTGACCTTTCAGAGACTCTGAGACTCTCCACCAAGTATCTGCTTTAGCTTAAAGAGGGTGTCAAAGAGTGTGAAGGAAGTAGAATGGGGTTCCTATGTGTGAGCAACTGCTGAAAAACTGGTGTCGAAAGTGTGGTGCGACTCTCCCTGGTCGACCCATGCTGACAGGCGTCTCCCGTTTGAGATGGAAATTCCTCATCACTCAAGTGCAGTCACGCGTTGCAGAGTGGTCAGAAAGGTTTTTGTCTAAATGTAACTATCCCCCTTCACACACATACACACACGCACACTCACACACACACACACACGCACACACACTCAAACACTCAAACACACACACAGAAATACACACGTCCCCACTCTTTGTCATCCTCTGTGCCTCACAGAAGTTGAGTGCCTGATGATCATTATGGCTTGGCCCATATTCACGGGTTATGAAAGGCTTGTGGTGCAAGAGCCTGCAAGGTTAATGCCAGATGACTGGCTGGCTTGACCCTTGAGGCCTAGCTTTGGCCTGAACAACAGTGTGTCCATTTATGTTGGCGGGTTGGTGTTCAGATCAAAGCACCTCGCAGGCCACTTCATCTGACAGCCTGGGAATGAGCAGTGACTACACAGACACTCATGGGTGTATTGTTCTTTTCTGTGGCGTTTCAGTGCTCAGTAAGATGTCACAAAGTGGGTTGTGTCATGCCTGTGCCCCGAGGTGTTATTGTAATGCCTAGTGTTCACTGTTCTTGGTTAATTAAAGTTGAATTGTACATCACTTATTCTACTGTATACTGTATATTGTAGAGGTTTATGTAATAGTCAGTCTGATGTTGCTGGAAGTACTCACGGCAGGGGCACTGTGGCTGTATTTGGCTCACAATCTAGTTTAGTAATCCAAATAATTTGTGTGCTCATTTATTTATTTTTTTATTTTTTGAAGTTGAAAAATGATGCTCTCTTTTTGTTCAAGAGAACTGAGTGCTCGGGAAATATCCAAAATCAGACTCCTACTTTTTAGGCTATTCTATTGAATCGCTGAGCCAGCAGTGTCTGAGCTGTTACATGTATGTATAGTGTTCATATACCCCATTCTTGACCATGGATGTTGACCAAATGATATTCCAAAAGTATTCTAAACAAAAAACATCTTACTTTTTGAATGCTACATAAAGGTACATACAATCCACAGAATTGTTCTAATGACCAAGTCAAGAATGTGTGTAGCTTGAGGTTGGTGATGAATTGCACTGTACAATCTTTGGCCGTATAGTTGAGTGAGGCCTTAAGTGGATAATGAAAGCAGGCTGCCTTCTTACAGCTTAACTCATATTAGATCACAAAGCAGTAGCAATACCTTAGGAACAGATCTGATTTCCAGATTTCAACAGACACTTAAAGTTACTGTTTCTTTGTGCGCCATAGTCTTCTGACCAATAAAAACGGCAAATCAGATTTAGAATGCATTCACGCAATAGCCATTTTGCTGGAACTTCAAGAATTTTCAGATTGACCCCATTGCCTTCCCTTCCCACTAAAACATTGACAGCATTTCACATTTCCCTTTACTTTTTAGACTTGACAATAATACTAATATTGTGGTTGCTTATCGGCTTTTTAGTGGGCCTAATTTCATTGCATAAAGATGTAGTTATGTTGTCATAAGAGGGTTATTCATGGTTTCTGTAGAAAGCTGTCCTTACAAGTCATAGTTCCAGAGCAAAAGTTGCAAGGAGGATATGATGCTTTTACTAGTGAATGTATTTTTTTTATGGAATTCATGCCCTAGAGCAGAGGAGATTAGGATCTTGCCTAGTAGTGCTTGCTGTGTGCTGTCAGATTAAGCTACAACATCTTGTGACAGCCAGAGTTCATTCCTCGTTGGCAGTCCCTCTCCGTTCAATGTGGCACCAGACCAACATGATGCTGCCGTCGGATTCACTAATGACAGTGGTGTCTCCACAGAACACAACAGTGGTCTTTTATGAAGACTATTGAAAGCGCTACAATAATGTTTCCTCATGCCAACAAACAAATAAACAGACATGCACGCGCCTGGGCATCTGCCCAGTTCCCCTGAAGTTGCCTCTTCCTGACCCAACGTGGCTTTTGTGAATGTTCATGGAGGTGATTCCTCAGCCAATCCAATCAGAGAGGGCCTGAATGTCTGTGCTGACCTTCTGACACCAGTGAGAGTTTTTAAGAAGGTGGTACGGAAATGAAACCTTCCAGCTTGGAATTCACTGTGTAAAGAAGGCCCTGGTGTCTTATTACACGAATAGTAAAGCAGAATAATCTGTTAGGACATGCCTCTTTAAGCCCGTAGACGGAGAAGGGAAAAGGTTCTTTTGTTGCGTTTTGCTAACCATGGACACAGTAGTCAGTAGCACTGCAAGTTAAGCTGTGCTAACTTTGGACTAAAGGGAGCTTAGTTCACCTCAAATCTATAACCATTATATATTTAGAAAGAGACGTTTATTGGAGCATGTTTCAGATATTTCAAGGAAAAGGTTGGATGGCGAAACAGCAAGGAGTCAGGGAAAACTGCTCATTTAGTATACACTAATGCAATGTGACTTGTATGAACAAATCAGCATAGCTAATGAAGTGGTCAAATGCCACAATGAATGAAATTATATCCTGCCAACTCCATGAAGTTTGTACCTCTATTTCGCCAGATTCAATTCCCTTGTTTTCATCCAGCTTTTCTAAAAAAATTGGAAATTGGCGTTAAACCCACCAGTAGTAACCATTCATTCCATGTGAACGATAGCCTAGCATTCTGGCTGTCAGTTGATTCTACATCAATCGAGGCACACTGTCTCGTCAATTCTTGTTTATAAATGCTCTCCAGACTTGACATGGTGCATATCACAGTCCATGATGTCTTCAGAGCAAGAAGTAAAGCAACCAGCAGGTGATGCTTGTTCAAGTCCACTATCTGATTCCATCTGTCTCCCCTCCACACAACGTGAAATGGATCAACATCAAGTTTGATTTGGCAACGCACTATGACAGTTGAGCATTTAACACAAATCTAAGGTCTTTGAAGAGAATTGCATTTTGGTGGACAGTCAGAGCACTTTATTTTTCATCTGCATGGGTTTGGAAGTGAAAGTAAGTTCCAAATAAGAACTGATAAGAAAAATGTGGGTATTTGGTACGGTACCTCATATCTTTCCTGTAATTTAAGTATGACTCATCAATCCCTGAAATATCAAGGCCATGCATGGCTATCTAAGATCTGCCAGGATCTTATCTAGGTGAATATGGCATGCATCAACACACAGTGAACGCACATTAGTTGACATTTTAGTTCAATTACTACTTGAGTGGAGCAGTGTATTTTCAGGCTCAATGTTTTTGTTCAGGTGTTATTTATTTGTACGAATTCTGTTAAACTGCATTGAACCAAAAATGGAGAATTGATAAGAACCGGAACTGATAAAAACTGGAATTGATAATCAGAAACAAACTCATAAAACTCAGAGCAACTGTACTCAAGCGACCTCTCTCCCACTCTCTCTCTCTCTCTCTCTCTCTCTCTCTCTCTCTCTCTCTCTCTCTCTCTCTCTCTCTCTCTCTCACATCTGGCAATATGGAGGGATGCACTGCTTGGTCTTTTTTTCCAAGTCAACGTGGGTGAGGGTTGTTTTTTTCTTTCCCTCCTTCGTCCTGCTTGCTTGCCATCATTAATTTTTCAGCTGTTGCCTCTGAAGGCTGTCCTCGAAGCATAACAGTAAATCAACTCTGGTCTTTGTAATGGCACTCTGGGCCTGGGATTTCCTAAGAGGGGGAAAATGATGACTTTTGCATTGAAGTCTTTGCTGTTCTGCTGTCTGTGCACACCTCAAGCTTTATTGAAATGGGCCTGTTTTTCTCCCAATAGAAATCACAGAGAAAGTAAATCTAAAATAGATTAGGTGTATAAAAGTAGACATATGTGTCAATTACTCTGTAGTAAGTAGGGGTTTTCTTTTATTTTGCAATGCAAATTGTTTTATATCTTGCAGTAGGACATATGGCTTTGTTAGTGAATGTACTTGTAAATAAAAGTGATTACAAACATATGGGACAGACCATTGTAGTGCTGTATAGACTTATTATAAATGTGTCAATGTGTAACTCCTAATGCGTCTTTAAGTGCAGTCAGATGCTTTTTTTATATATCTACTGTTGAGCTGAAGACTGTAGTCTCCAGAGGGATGTAAATAAGATACACTTTCTGCTATACCCGATGGAAAACAATTACCCTCAAGCTAACATTACAGTAACACCATTGTGTAAATATAGCTTGATTTAAAGGCATACCCAGAAAAACTGATTATTTTTTTCTCCGGCGCTCCCAGTCACTTTTTTTTTTTTTTTTTTAAAGAAAAATAGCAACAACATCTTACTTTTGTGATTTTGTCTTGTCGTATATTGTCTTGTCTCCACCGTGGGGATAGTGAGAAACGTAATTTCGATTCATGTACCTCTTGTACAAATAAAGTTTGATTGATTGATTCTCACCAATCCATATGAATTTACTTACAAACCAAAACATAGGAACCAGCAGTGATCCTCTTTGTGCGTTACGATCACTGACAAGTATGCACTTTCGGTTATATTAATTATAAGTTTCATGTTTAAGATCCTCAGATCCTTTCAGATCTGTGAATCTCTGCTAGAGGCAGCCGAGATGAGAGGGAGCCTTCATTTACCCTGTAATGAGCCAGTTAATGAATTGGTAACTGCCTGGTGTGCCTTCAATGCACCTGAATGACTATAAATATAGCTAATAATTAGATGAACAATAATCCACGCTCTCTGTACTTTGCTTTTTTGTTTAAGACTTGTGTTGTGTTATGAATGTGCAGTGGAATCTGATGTCTCCCACGTGCCTCTTGAGACCAAGGTTATTGGGTTTGAGCTACTGACAGACTGGGTCACATGATCTCTGGATCCAGGGGTGACTGGTGAGAGCTTCCCTTCGGTGGGGGCATTTAACAGTCGAGTGGAGTGGGTACACCGTGGAAGTTTGGCCGTTGGTTTGTGGCCAAATTTACGACCCCTTTAAGCAGTCGAACCAGGAGAAGGGGGTCCGTTTAACTGCCCGAGGTCAAATGGTCACAACTCCTCCTGTCTTGTCATCTGTGCTGTCTTTACTGAATGTGGTTTTTTTCATGGAGGGGGAGGGGGGAATAAAACTGTTCTTATCCCCAAAGTAGCCAGTCCAAGCACTGTGAGTCAGGCAGAGAGTGAGGAGCACCATTGTGTGGAATTTGCTGCAGTCAGGTTTTGTCAGGCGTTCATTCTCTGTGGTATTGTGGAATGCAAAGCCAGAGAAATCCCTAAAGCTTTACTAATTTGCACAGGGAGATTCGGGCCCAGATAGCTGCTGAAAGAAACACTCCTGGCCCCTCTCTTCCTGTGTCATTGACGTTTGGTAGGGTTTGTCTTACTGGTCCAACCTTGTTCCACGGCTGATATCAAGTGGCTGTAGCGTGCCTGTGTACTAACATTGCACATGACAGATGTAATGTGTGTTTCAATAAGAATTCTTTGAGGAATCATAGTGTCAACTCATGAAGGCCTTGCAGTGTTTACTTTTACCTTGACTGAATACACTGTTGTACTGTCATAGGCAGGCACATGTTGGATGGGCTCCACTATGAATCCTCCCTATCATCTCTCAAGAGCCTCGGGCCTGTGACAGTGGGTGGTTGCTTGACAGAAGAAAAATAAGTTTCCCAAAGCAGAGGCCTATATTGGCTGTCAAGCACTGGCTTGAGTCTGATATTGCATCAGATTTTGACTATGGCAGGCAGCTAATACTCTTGAACTAAACTAGACCTTGTTGGAAACATCCGATTCAAAAAAAGGTGATTTTTTCCCCCTTGTGTGCTGACATACTGGTATTACTCTGAGGAGTGAAAGGTGATGATATGAACCTGCGGCTCACAGCGGTACAAATAGCATGGGGCTGATATGGAAAAGAACAAAAAGACAGAAAAGAGACCCTCTGGAAGAAAGGATTTCACCTGGCTTTTAAAAAACATGTAGCACAGCAGTCATCAGCTGGAGAACATTGCAGCTCCAACACCACGTTTGCACATAGAGAAGGGTGTGTTACAAGAACAAGAACCTATTTTTATATAGTGCCCTCCAGGTTATAAATTGTTGCCAACAAGTTCAGAAACACAAGTAACACAGGAAAGAGTGCTAGCTTGTCGAATTAGCCCAATTTTGAAAGGTGATTGTCAGTTTGGAAAAAGTCCACTTTTTATCAGAAACAATAGATGCTTCAAGCCAAGAATGAAGTAATGTAATGGCTCAATGTGTTTTTATTGTAGTCTGTCTTTCTTATCTACTTTTAAGCCTACATGTTTCACAATAGTCCTCTCTAGCCAAGCTTAGGCATTCTAAAAGGCACTGTATTATATACTGTAGCCTGTGCTGGTTTGCATACATGTATGCTTTTTTCCCTCAAAGTAGTCATACTGGGCTCCCATACCTTGCAGCCCATTTGGAACACATATTCCATCTCCCTGTTCTTCGTATCCATCTTTATAGCCCATTGTTTTGTTTTGTAGAATTGGAGTTAGGCTACTGTGCATTCAGAAATCCTTGAGTGGCCCCGCATTGAATTCTAGTTGAACTTTGTTTGTTGTGTTGTTTAAGTGACTTAATGTGATTTAAGTCCTAAATCCAGGTGTGCAAAGCTTGTCATAGCCAAGAGGACCTGAGGGTGTGGTAGATTGATGAGGGAAAATGGATGTAGATTTCGTTTAGAGTCTGAATACTTTGTGAAGAACATGACCCAGTGTTGGTAGTAATCACGGCCAGTTGTGTTATCATGCTTCATGCTCTTTATCATTGTGGACATTTGGACTGTGGAATTTCCCCTGTGGTATCCCTTGGCAGGCTGTGAACCAACAAGACCAAGAGTTGCATCCTGTTCCCAAAATGTTGTCATGAATTTTCTTGCCATCACGTCACACTCTTGCTTCCCCCTCCAGGATAGTCGAGTGTCTCTAGTATAGGAACATTGAGCCATAACTTCAGAACACGAACACAGACTTTGTACAGTATGTGCATGTGTGTGTGTGTGTGTGTGTTTGCTTGGATAATAATCAGACACATTTTAGAAGATGTGTTTGTTTGTTTGTTTGTTTTCAAATTAGTTTGTTGTGGAGTTATGTAATTGCATTCATTGTGCACAAAGCACAAGAGAGGTGGGAATGTTGAGGGCTTTAGGACATCAGATTTATGTGACTGCTGCTTTTATCCACAGTGGCTGTGTCAGTGCATCATCATTTGAATGACGAACAGTATGAACATCAGGAACATTTTTGTCAAGCAGTGAAGGAGCTGGAAGCTGGGAACTGATAATATGTTGAAAAATGTGTTTCACACTCTTTGTTTCAGAATATATTCAGATATTATTTCGGTATTCATATTCAATAGCCTACAGTTTTGTGACATTATTTAGCTTTTGTGTGCGGTCTCCCTTTTGTTTTATCTTGGATTGCCTTACTTGAGGTTACGCACTGAACAACACAACACACTTGAGACAAAGGCACAGACAACTCAACACCTTTACCTTTTTCACCAGCAGTGAAGCAGCAAAGTCATGTTGTCTCCCTTGACAAATCTTTCTGTAAGGTCCTTACTAAAATAGTTGCATTACATCACTGACGTTTATCATGGTAACCTGCAAGACCTACAAAAATTTCTGTCTGGATATTAACTTAAAAAAAAAACTGTGAACAATGGTCTTATGGACCACCATTATGTACGTCAATGGTGATATTTGATATTCAACACCTTAAAATTATGTTCATTTTCCATTTCCGTGAGGCGTGAGCCCATAAAACTAGGTATATCCGTAGGTATGAGGTATCAACGCATTGATACTGTACGTCTCATGTCTACCCATGCTGCGAAAGTAAGTGTTCCCTCTAAACTTTGGCGTTTTCACTTTTATATGCTCTTAATGTCCGGCTACAAATCATAGCCCGTTTCCCTGGCATATGGATGCCTGAATGTTTTGTGAGTGCTTGCCCTCCACCCCCACCTCCACCTCCCAAGCCCCAAGCCCAGTCAGGGCTGCCCAGCCTGGCACCTGGTTGGTGAATCTAAGCTCCATTAATTTGGGAGCTCCCTGCCAAGGAACAGAAATTTGTGGAGCATAAACAGTCCGCTGGCCTGACAAGCTATGAGTCACCGATTATTTGGATCACCACACTCCAATCTTGCCGGGTCCACCACGTATCCCAGCAACTGTATCAGCCTGGGCACATTTCAAACTGGTATGTAATAGGAAGCTCAGTTCCTATAGTCTAATCTAGCAGATGGTTCTTTTTGGAGGATGTTGGAGGCTCTTTAAGCTTGAGCACGTTTTATTTGTTGTGTTTCAGTGACCAGAGGATCACATATCCAGATCTGATATGCTGTGTCTGGTGGACTTACCTTAGCTTTCTTGATTGTGCTCTTTGTGTCCTACTTGAAATTTGGAATTTCTGGACTTGATAGACTGACTCAGGATACACTGATCCATTCTCACCAACACTGGTTTTCCTCTTCATATATTGACCTCACCAGAGGTGGCATGAGCAACAAATACGGACTAATATAAGGGCGCTCTGAGATTCAGCCAAGGTATAAATCTTCTGCAAAAAGAACTCCTAATGGCCAGTTCATTTTTCCCCCAAACTTCTGAACAGCCTCCTGCCGATGAAAATATCTCCAACAGAGAATTATAAACAAAAGCCAATAAATTAGTGGGTCTGTTTATTGGAGCGGTGCCCTGTTTCTTCCTGTTATTTTCTGAATGACTCAACATCCCAAGTGACCTTCCTCTGATAAGCTGCCGAAATGCGGCTGACAATGTGTCCTTTCTGCAGCTGAGGAAAATGTGTTGAAAGGATTGGCGTTGAATGGAACCTTTTGAGTTGGAGAGTGACATGCATGTACAAGGAGAAAATATTACTATCACTGATGGACATTCAAAACACACGATAGCTCAGCTTCCTTTAGGCTATATAGTTCTATGTTTATGGTTTGTCATTCAGCTCCATGAGATGGATAGCTCAATCTCTTGAGGCGATCGGCAAGACTTTTTGGGAGCAAATTTTTGTCCTGTATACAGCAAGCCAGAGAGTTTTATTCTCTCACCTGGAGAACATAGTTGACAGATTTAGTAACGAGAATTCTGTGGCATGTCAAGTTCTCTCAACTCCTATGTTCAGTTAACGAATTTTAACCATATGCAAACACATTAAGGCATCATGCTGTTTTACTGGAAGTACTTGCCGTTTTTGATGCACTTGAACATGTCTGGAAAAAAGGTTAAGACCTGCTTTATGCCTTCAACGATTGAAATAGACTTGGTGAGGTCACTCTGGTAGCACCATCAAACCTGACTGACGGTTCTCTAAAAATCTGTCTTACCACTTGGCCTCCATCTGAATACAGCTGATGATTAGCCTGCATGACTTAATATCTCGGTCTTCTGTCTGTGATACGGAATGTGGAGTCTTCCCCTATGTTGTATTGCTGAAAGCCGAGCTCTTTCTTTGCCGCTCACTCAAGCACGACACAGTGGAATTCTGGCCGTCAGATTCCTGTCCCGAGGTATGAAATATTTTTCCACAGCGTACATCAAATGAAACGGCTCCGTGTGCTCCCGCTGAAAGCATCGCCCGGGGCGTCACGTCAAAGTTTTCCCACAATGCGGGCAGCCCCTTGTCGGAGCATGCCACACCGGCCACACTGTGTGCACTTTGCAAGAGCATGCATGCAGACACTCACACACACTCTCACACACACTCACACACACATTCAGACATACACACATGCATACACACAGATACATGCACGTGTGCTCACACACACATAAATACGCATGCATAAACACGTACGTGTACACACAAATGTGTGCATGCACACACACACACACACACACACAGATACACACTCGGGTACAGGCTGTGCCAGCGCTGTAGGAGGGAGGCGTGTGTATGGAGCTGACAGGCTGAAGAGGTCGTTTGTCTTGTCCCCTGGTCGGGCTGTCTGCTGTGCGGAAAGTGCCGGCAGCATCGGGAGAGAATATTTCAAATGAGGATCCAGTGTCAGGCTCTATGAAATGTAAGCAAACAAGTCTTGGCTTGGAATCCCCTGAAAAAAAACTTCCACATAACCATGCTCACCCTTTTAAGTTCAAAGTCTTTTTGCTGGGGTGAGCCCAGCAGAGGTGAATGTTTTATTTGATACTTGTAACATTCCCAGACTTTATCTTGACTGTATTTGGATTTGCCCTTGGTTGTTATCCTGGCATTGTAGAGGTTTCTTCTCAGGTTTCTTTCACCCACAGTTTTAGTTATGATTTATGAAACCAAAGAACCACACAAAAGACACAAAGTGATTCTGCCAGAGCTACTGCTGTTACCTTGAGCGCCTCTGGCACCAGCGGGACTTACAGTATAGCTTTCTTACTGTAGAAAACTATACTACTCAGCAAAGCAATGCACATTTTTCTGCTGAAACCAAGATGTTTTTTTTTGTTTTTTTTTAAATCAGATAATGGCACACTATAAAATGAGCAAAATAGATCCGAGATGATATAATGCACATGACTTGATCGCAAAATTACAGGAAGTATGGACGGGCCCAGGCTAACACATCATGGCACAGATAAGGCTAAATATGTATGTCTGTGTTTATTTTTTTATTTATATTTAGGCCTACTGGACTTACATAATTTACTGAGTATATAATTAGCTTGCATAAACACTGTTGTGCCTTGCAAGAATAACTGAAATAATAGTTAACAATTTGAAAGAGTGTAAGAGTTCAACTTTCCATTATCAAGGTTTTTATGCCTTACAGTATGCAGTTGCAGTGGTGGTGGTGGTGGTGGTGGCCTTCAGTTTCACAGTTAATGTGTAATCATTGATTAAATGTGTTCTAAACGCACCATATCTCCCTGCATTAGCATCCTAAACTGTCTTAATGGACAGAGAGTCATGTGCTTCCAAAAGAGAGTAAGTTTCTATATAAAAGGCCTGCTTCCATAATAGGATCCAGATGCTGTACTTTTCTTTCTAATTTTTTCATGGAATGGATGACCCAAAAACATCTTGCCCTGCTGTTAAAAATCAGGTCCTTTTTTTTCTTCTTCTTCTTTGTTACATTCGCTAAGAAGAAACTCAAGAAAGCGGAATTCAGAAATCTATAGTTTTATTATTTGGCTCCGGTGGCTGTTGTGCCTGCTGTAACTAAGTAACACAAGTACACTGGCTTTCAGACAGAAATGGTCTACAACAGAAGGAATTCTGTCAGGCTTTGATGAGGACACTCCTCAGGACAGTACCTTCATGCTGATTTATGGCCCTATACCTCAATGGTTAAAAAACTATAATTGACTTTGGTACTTTGGTCGTTGGTTTTTAATGACAAACATCCCCATCAGAAAACCACATCCACAGAAGCAGCTGTCTCTTTGTTGCCAAACTGTGCTCTCTCTCTCTCTCTCTCTCTCTCTCTCTCTCTCTCTCTCTCTCATTCTCTCTCTCTGTCTCTCGCATCATGTTTATGCTATGTGACTCAGTTTGTAGATGAGCTTGTTCAGCTCTTATCTGTTGCTGATGAGAGACTTTGCTGTGGGGGAGAACTCGGGAGAGGAGTTAGCTATCCCTTTGGAGACAGCTCTATCTTTATTATGGCGATTCCCCCCTGTTGTCTGGGCAGTTTTGCGGTTGGTGACTCTGTCTGTGGCTGCTTTGGTGCACGAAGGCTGAGTCAGTGTCAGATAATATCAGCCCTGTCAGGTTTTTAGAGCAAAGTTGCGGTCAGCTGAGTAGCCAAGACCCTTGCGGGTGAAGGCAAAGTGCACGTCCACAGTGTATGTCTCATCCTGGGGCCTGTTGGTAGGATGAATACCAAATAAGTTTTCTTGCTTGACATATTCTTCCCTGTAACAAACAAATAAGCAAAAAAAACTTTTATGCGCACCATATCATCACAATGGCCGAATGTCTGCTTTCCAGCTTGAACATCTGTGATTATTCTACTGTTCCCAATCTCTGCAGTTATGTTATGCAAGATTTTAGCATAAACAATGGCTTACTGTAGTTTACACAGTAGAAATGTGAATAACTAAATTTCCTGTTTTTTTTCTCTCTCTCTCTTTTAGAGATCTGAGGTTCAATAAGATAAAAGACTTACAGCCAGGCTCCTTCAGACGACTCAAGAACCTCAACACCCTGTAAGTACCATATTTCAATACAGATAGTCGCTCTCCATCTATCCTCCGTTGATCAGCATCTTGGGATGGTCATGATCCACTACCGGTGAATGAATTACTAATTAGTCAAACTCCTTTAGGCATACATTGAGAAAACGGCTGTAGTTAAAGCTGTTGTTTGCATGATTTGAATGATGTATCCTGTTGCACTTCATCAGAGTCTTGATAAGAGTTCAAATGCTTGATTGTAACTTGTAATTTCCTGTTGATTACGCCCTTGTAATGGGAGACCAATGACCAGGCCCTACAGTGGCTTTATCTGAGACCCACGGAAGGATTCATACCACTAAAGGCCCCTTCAGATGACCAGCTTCAAAACGCTTGTGATGCGCGTCAGGCAATTATTTTTCTATGGAGAGGCGTTATACGCAGACGCTTTGGTCTTGGCATCGCGTTGTGGTCGGCATTTTTAGCGCAACGCTCAAAGTTCAACTTCAACCCCTTTCATTACTGCAGTGATTTTGGCAAAAACAACCTAGCAATTATTCATTATTTTAATTAATTATTTTAAGTTACAGCTCTTGTAGCCTCCGATATAGTCAAATGTAGAATTGACATTTTAGATCAAGTGTCACGTCAAGCGCAAGCTGAGCTTTTCAATGCTGGTCATCTGGAAGCAATCCACAGGTTCTCCAGTGATATGTGGATTGCTGGATGGAAATCTTGAGCAGTTCCATATACTGTATACATTGATTAGCACCTAAATAAATTCTGTGCTCTTCAAGTCTTCAACAAGTAATTCTGCTACAAGTCTGCTTTTTCAGTTCCATGTCTCTTACCGTCACATCCATAATGGTGATAAATCCCACATATTTCTATGATGTTAATAATATAACATTTGAGGATTTGCTTTAGGCTACCACTTGGCTGTAGAAGTTAATAATGCTGTGCTTGTGCATGTTATGTTTGCCATCCATAACACTAAAATTGCCCTCTTACACTTTTCTAAAAGATTAGTATACATTCGGCAAGTCTTGACTCATTGCAAGGTCTGTCTCCAGCTTCGACAATCAGGAATACCTTTGTGCCTCATCTGTCCTCAAACAGTGAGAAAGTCCAATATTAGTGTCTAGTACAAAAATAGCCTTGTGCCACACAACAGAGTCTCTTTTTCCACGTGATATCCTCACTGTTTAGCCTCCAAATACTCTCAACTTGCTCATGGAGTGTTGAGCATCTTTGTTCTTGTTGTTGTGTGAGTAGCTTTGTTAACCGTGTAAACTAAGCTATCAGAGACACTAACTAAGTGCATACAATGATGTATGTGAAGTTAAAGCAGCTAGTAGGCTATTGATGCATTAGTCAAAGCTTTGACTGTGTTAGCTTTGTTAACTGTGTAAACTGGACACAAAGTAAGTGCATACAATGATGTAGCTCTCATTATTTCCATGAGACCGGTCATTGTTTAAATGCTGAAATTTTGAGAATGCCCCGAGGATCATGTCAGCTAATAATCTTTTGTTTCATTTTAAGCCTTTTAAACAACAATCACATCAGAAGAATCCCCAGAGGAGCTTTTGAAGATCTGGAAAACCTGAAATATCTGTAAGTATCGTCATTTTATTGCCGGTTTCTCTTGATTTTTCCAATTGTCTTTGTTTTTATTAGATTCCATAAATCATTATTGTCCCATGGTAATGAAAATAAAACATTGTGTATACAGGATATGCCAGATGTAGCCTAGCGAAGAGGAGAATCAGAGAAAGACATTCTCTACAAGCTACTAATGAGATTTATCCATAAATCCCAGGCCAAGTTCACACAGCAGAGACCCTTTTGCCAGTGCCAGCTTTCACAAAAGCTTGAACCTCACCCATTGCCCCTGACAGTTGTTGTTTCAACATAACTCAACTCTTGTCCAAGTTCAAAAAGGAGGGGGAACAGTTTCATCCTCAATAACACTCATCCCTGTTGAACTCCATTGTTCTCAGAGGAAACGGAGGGATGTGTGATTCTAGACATTCTTGTTTCAGGTTAATGGCTAATCCCTCCGAATTTATCTGTCTGTCTGACTGTCTCTCCCCACCTCCACCCCTTTGAAAAATCCCACACCATGCAGAGCACAGAAACTCGTCTCAGCTGTGTTTAGCCTGGGAGGTGGGGGGCATGGGGCAGTCCCTGCCTTTGTTAGTCATAGCCCCATTACCCTGCAGTAAGCCTCACTGTTGTCTGCCTTTTGATTTGATATTAGGTAAGTATGTCTGATGTGTTAGTCTGTTCTCCACATTCCCTCCCTTAGGGTGCTGTTCCAAATTCCCGTCAACATTTCACAGCTAATAGCCTGGTGCTGATAGATTTTGCTTTTTTTCATCAGATTTTTAATCTTACTCTTCTACCAGAGATGAGTGTTTATGTTTTGTGACTGTGTCTGTACATTTTTTGAAAGTAAACAGTTGTGTCTGCTGGCCAATGCCCTCGACAGTGTTGCTTGTGTTGCTATGCACTGCAAGGCAAAGCAATGAGGTTTTCAGTTTAGTTAATACTAGGGTTACTGCATATTGTAATCAAACATCGACCTGCATCCATCATCAAGGAGCCTTTCTAGGATGCATTCAGCGTTTTTTTTTTTTTTTTAAGAAAGTACTCCTCAGCTTCTGCCTCCACTAGTAATTCATTCAGTCTAGGGTTAGAACCTTTTGACCTTTCCAACGGTTCTGGAACACCTGTCCATGACTGAGCATATTCCGCTCAAGGATTAACCAGCACAGCTGCGCCAGGACTGGCCAAATATCACAGGCAAATGGCAGTTCCTGCACTTTCATGTGAATTAGCCAGCTGTGCAACAAAGTCTTGGTGAAGGGGGAGTTCACCTCCGAACCTCTGGAAGGTGTATCCCACCATGCTCTGTGACTACCATGCTCTACCTTCCCCCAACCCCTCCGCCGCTTCCGTTACTGTGTATTTAATCATCTAGTTATACACGGCCCCTGGTGCATGGGCTTGTTCAGCATAGTTGTAATTGAAGGCCAGGGGTGTTGTACCGCTAATCTGAAGACAGCTCTGAAATACTGCCTCTGTGATCACCGCACACCACCCTGTCATCCACTGTGGGGGAATCTAGATGCGCTCCCTCAGCACACTGATGTCTTTGTATCCATCATGAAACACCTCTCCCCGGGCTATAAAAAAGTAGCACTAGCTTGTACCACCCAGGTCAAAGGTCAGCTCTGTGATGTGAGGCCACAGTCACACACACACACACACACACACACACACACACACACACACACACACACACACACACACAGTCACACACACACACACACACACACACACACACACACACACACACACACACACACACACACACACACACACACACACAGTCACACACACAAATGTACGTAGAGACCAATGTTCAGTGTGCTATTATTAAGTAGCAGTGGATTTTAATTGTCAGACTATTGTATTTGCGGGAGTATCATTTTCATGCTAAACATACAAAAAAAGTGTTAAACTGAACATCTCTCCAAAAACAATAGCTCAGCTGTTGAATATACAATACAGCCATTTTTTGGCACTGATGTTGCTTTTTTTCACAGTCGGTCAAAACAGACACTGTTAAGTGCCGGGGCAGTCACTTAAGGACAACACTATTAATTTCCTGCCGTGTGCTGCACACTGTCTGTATACAATCTAAAGGAGAGTCAGTGGATAGAGTCCACTGGAAAAGGCCACTGAGCTGAACACTCTTAGATTTCTCCCGTCCAAGTCCGTCAGTTCCCACCACCACCAAACGGCCCCCTGAGAGAAGTCTTTTTCAGGCCTGAGCTGCCTCTTTCCCACGAAACACCACTGACTCAGAGACACGGTCCGGTCGCCCTTCACCAGAGCAGCAGCCCATGTTAAGAGGGGCTATTGTGTGGTCACCAGATGTGGTGAAGTAGGGAACAGCAGTGCAAGCTCAAAGCTAAACAATCCTGCCTGGTTTAATTGGATTGATGCCTTTGTAGCGTCATACCCTATACATCTGTGTATATGTGTTTCATACTGTAGATACTATGTAATATATACAGTACTTTCTTTAAGAACAGTTGTCTTCCTTCTAAAATGTAGTGTCTATGTATGCTTGCAATGGTTGGATACTGCAGTGCTGACTTATGATGTGGTTAGTTTATATTTTAATATTCCTGATCATGTTACTTCTCATTTTGAACATTTACGTGGCTTCTCCAATGCAAATAATAATGTTGATATAGTCTCTGTGTTTTATTGTGTCTGTCTTTTCAAATTTGTGACATAAATAATGAATTACTCCAGCTGTGTTTTGATTTCAGATATTATGCTGTGATGAATGTCCTTATATAGGTCACCTAATATGATGGACTCTGTCCCAGGATGATAAAATAGCTAGCTTCATATTGCTTTTTTGATGATTTACTAATATTTCATTACTCTGAGTGTTGATTTCATAAATTATCTTGCTGGTTTCTCAAACTGACAGCATCCCCATGAGAAAGTAGCTTACACAAGCAACATGATAATTTATACAAGTAATGGAATCCCACCCCTCTGTATTTTGAAAGACTCATTTTTAAGGCATTTACATCTGTTAATTCTGGCAGCAATTACTGACCTTCTCAATTTTCCCCCCCCAGCAGTTGGTACCCTTTTGTGTTTTACTAATATCGCTGATTATTTCTCCTTTTCCAGCTATTTGTACAAGAATGAAATCCAGTCAATTGACAGGCAAGCATTTAAGGGGCTTGTCTCTCTAGAGCAACTGTAAGTGACCTCGTCCTCCCCTCCCTCCGTCTCCCTCGCTTCTCGCTTCATCTCCTAACCTTTGTAGCAGATTCACCTGTCTTGACGTCCCGCTTAGGCCTGGAGTCTCCCATTCTGCTGCCCAAACTCCACTTTACAGTTGTCAGATAAAGCCTCTTGCACTGCTTTGAGTGGCAAGCCTAGTGTGGTTGTTAACCCTTTCAAAACAACAAACCTGTGCTTGTTGCCCAAAGCTTAGATGTGAGGCAGCACACTGTACAAATGGATTTGAGTTGGAGTGGCGCAAATGAACAGACCAAAGCACCCCTTGATGGTCCCTTTTTCATGCATGCCGTGTGTGCACCGAATGTAATATGTAGCATCCTCACCCACACCCACACCCACCCACCGGCCCACCGCATCCCCCCACCCCTGCATGTTTAGAGCATGTATGCCAATGTCCATGTATGTCATTCAGTTGGCAAGTGAGTGATGTCTGTGCCTCTGGTACCGGCGCCAGTTTGTCAACAACCACTGACAGCCATCACTGGGTGGTCTTGTACCACCTTTGCTCACTTCTTGCCTCGTCTTGTCCAGCTTGCTTCTGCTGTGTCCTTCCCAGCAGTGGCACAGGCATTGCTTAGCCCACATCGGTTGTGAGTTCACTACACAAAACTAGTTAACTCTTGAGACGTGTTAGTGTTTGGTTTGTACTTTCTAGGCTATTCTCTGGTCATGCCTGCAGATTTATGTAATGTGTGAATCATGATACTGGTTGATTTTCCATCAACTGAAACATTTCTTTGTTCTGTTTCTAGCTTGTGTCATGTAAAAGTACTTAGCAGTCACTTATTTATCTAAATCCTTTTGCTTTTTTTTTTTTTTTTTTTTACTTTACATTGCCCTGTAATCTATAAAGCTATTCTAGTTCACAAAGCACTTAATTGAAAACCAAGCACAGAGCGCAGTTCAAGTGATTTGTTTAACTCAAACACAATATCTAATGTCCTTGAGAGAAGTTTATACTGTTCTGCCAATTATTAACCACTATTGTTAGTAACTGCTATTACAATATAATATTATTGTTCTGCAAGTTAGTAACAGACTATTGCAGTCCAAGTATGGAGAGCATGCTTGAAACAAGACGGAAAGGAAAGAGTTGTAGCATTCTCTGCTGGATATTAGCACGCCCGCTGCTCGACAGAAACACATATAAACAAGCCTTTTGTACCCCACTCCTTTTAAAGGGATTTTTTTTCTTTGCCAGCCTCCAAACCACATCCATACTTAACAAATGACTATTTATATAGCGGAGAAATTAGGGCTGAGGCCATCTGTTGTCTTTCAACCACATTCAGTTCCCATGTGGTAATGAGCTCTTTTATTTGGTGACGACAACTTTTTAGTCGTGTTCTCTTTCGATTGCACTTTATTTTTTTGGCAAGTTTTGCCTCATCTACAAATGTGTAGCGCTGTGCATAACATACATAGAAAATGTTACAGCCCCTAGGCTTTCATAATAGCATTTGTTAGCCTATTTCAAGTACTATTTATCACTGTAGTATTGTTTTTCCTCTTATTAGTTTAAAATGTCACACGGTTCTGAGTCCATGACTTGAAGCAGGTTAGGTAATGGGATCTCTGTAGCTGTGACAGAGCAGTCAAGCCACTTGGACACAAAGCTGAATCATTGTAATTGTGTCCTTATGCTTGAGGGGGAAATTGTTTGTACAGCTGTTGAACAATGATTGAACACTAAATGAAGTCACAGCTCAGGTATCTCTCTCTCTCTCTCTCTCTCTCTCTCTCTCTCTCTCTCTCTCTCTCTCTCTCTCTCTCTCTCTCTGAAACACACACACATACAACAGCGTAGAGAGAGATAACTCATGTATGTACACACAAATACACACACAGACTTGCTGCGAAAGACCATGTTTGAGAATTAGTTTGCCACATTTCTGGCAGATGCCACTAACCGGCGACAAATCATACTGCAGTGTTTTCACTGGGTTATTTAACTTGGAGACAGTCAAGTCTGTGCATATGTAACCGTGTCCCAGTTATTGTTGCTCTGCTAAGATCTATCTTTCATGCTCTTTTGGTTCATTGGTACATTAGTTTTACTGTAACATTTCAATTGTATGTGAGGAATCAACACGTTTTCCTCTTAGCCTTTTGCAGATGTTTGGTATACTTTACATTTACTTCTTTTAGTACGTGACAGATATTTAATTAGATAATTATGTTACGCGACTCACAAATAGTCATAGCACATTTTGCATGACGTTAAGTATGTGTACACTGCATTCATTCTCCCAGATCCCTTTCAGAGTTGTTTTCCCCTCCAACTCATAGAGAGAATTTGGTGCACCACCAGGTGCAGGATGTGTATCTTTTTTATGGCAAAGTGGTCATGACCTGGCTATCAAAGGCTGCATAAATCAAGGAGGCCATTCCTCTAGGTGTTTCTGTGGACTGTGCACACACAGAGGCCAGACATTTCCCATTGCATCTCTGAGCTTCAAAACTACATGCTACTGCTGCCTACTGCCGCTTACTTGCTGCTTCTTACACGCAACACTGCTTCTGTGCATTTTGCTTGGTTGGTGAATGCTTGCGTTTGCTATAGTGGGATTCTTTGAAAGAGGTTGGGTTTTTCATGATCTTATCCATTTTCTCTCTTGCAGGTATCTGCACTTCAACAACATTGAGTCCTTAGAGCCAGAGTCCTTTGCTCATCTGCCCAAGCTTGAACGCCTGTGAGTGCCAAAACCCACTCTAGCATTTAACCTTTCACCTTTCCCACTTTCTCCAGGACGGCTTAGAAAAAAAGAACCTTGTGCCGTGCCATAATCAAATCAAACAGCAAGTTGAAGGAGTGTCTTGTTTATGCTTTACAAGCCATACTGACAAGAGGGAGAGAAAGAGGAGGGAGGCAGTTCTGAGGGATAGAGAGAAAGAGAGAGAGAGGAAGAAAGAGGGAGAGAGAGATGGTCTTTATGTGCTCCAAAATTCCTGTAACATCAGGACAAGCAATTTCCCTAATGACTCCCTTGTGATTGTTCCGTTTTTTTGACATGTTTTTCAGTGCAGCCTACAGTGGAATGAATGTCCGGCCTTGTTCTATATTTGTCCAGACCTAACTTTCTGTGCTGAAATTGAATAATCGCTTTGACGATCAAATCTTTACGGGATTGTGTGCCTAAAATAGGATGTTTACATTACTCTAAAGGTGGTTTTACAGTAAATACTATATGGTAGCTCAGTCCTAGCCTGACCTTTTTAGAAGTATCTTTCTGAGCTTTTGAATTGAATAATCACACTGATAATCATCCCTATGGAATTGTGTGTACCTAATATTGAAAGGTTTACATTAAAGGTGGTTCTAAATGCCATGGCCACTCAGCTTTAATCAATCAAGCCCCTCTCTTCCATAAGTGAGAGCTTGAAGCAGCCATCCATTATCTGCCCCCATCTTCACTCCTTGAACTCATCTTCCTCCTGGCAACCCCTCCCCCAGCTGTCAGATGCTGGAAGCCAATCTGAATTCTTCCTCCCAGACCTCATGTTTACGGTCTGTTTGTGGAATTCACCACAGACCTTCTGTCTGCCTCAGGAGAGAGAGAGAGACCACCTGTGCCGGAGGCAAGGAGAGAGAGAGAGAGAGAGAGAGAGAGAGAGAGAGAGAGAGAGAGAGAGAGAGATGGAGGGAGAGAGAGAGAGAGAGGGAAGGGTTGGATAGGTGTCAGGATCAGGACAGTTGTCATTTGTCACGACGTTGTCATTTGAGAATCCGTTAAATGGATGTGCTTAAAAAAATAAAAGAAAAAAGATTTTTTGACTTTTATCTTGTATTTCCAATAGATTCAATTGGCAACGGCTGATGAATGCTTGAAATAGCTTCCATCAGACAATTGTCTGGGAACAGGACTGAGTTCCCTATCCCAGATAAAAAAAAATACCACAATAAAAGCAACTGTGTCAACCCATTCTTTGTTACAGGGAAATGTAGTCTGAGCTGATAATAGTTTTCAGGTGAATTTCTTGGGGAAAAAAGTATAAAAATGTTTAGAGATTAACCTCACCTAGTGTATTCTTCATTTGTCTCTAACCAGCAATCAGTAGTCTTTTCTGTTTGTCACACTAGATCATCTACACTACTGTAAATGTGTGCAGTTTTATTATTAATACATTTTATGTAATAATGCTTTTATTTTCTTGTAAAGGGTGTAAAAGAAACGTCTTAAAAACAAGAACGCACACTGTAGGCTGTCAGACAGTATCTATCTCTGCAATGCATTGCTGCCATATGGAAGGAAGTGCTCTTGCTATTGTTTACATTTGATATCCTGTCCTCTCTCTCCTTGCTGCGTTCTTCTGTAGATTTTTGCACAACAACAGAATCACCCAGCTCGCGCCGGGAACCTTCTCCCATCTGCAGTCCATGAAGAGGCTGTAAGTGTTTTTCTGTGTGTGAAATGACACCAGCTGTGTTTGTGTGTGTGTGTGTGTGTGTGTGTGTGTGTGTGTGTGTGTGTGTGTGTGTGTGTGTGTGTGTGTGTGTGTGTGTGTGTGTGTGTGTGTGTGTGTGTGTGAGAGAGAGAGAGAGAGAGAGAGAGAGAGAGAGAGTGTGTAGTGTGTGTGTGAGAGAGGGAGTGTGTGTGTGTTTATTTGTTTGTATGGAAAGTAGCCGTGGTAAACATGGGATATGATGAGCTCCCAACCATGAGTGGGGACTTAAAATGGAGGGAAAAACCAAAATGCAGCTGGACACACACCACCCATTTCCACAAAAGCAGCAGCAGCCATGCAGTCCTGTCTCCCTCAGAAAGACCACTGGCTGGTCAGCAGAGACGCACACGTTCAGTCTCTCGGCGGTCTTCATCACACTTGGCCTTGCACCCCCACACTCTCTCTCTCTCTCTCTCTCTCTCTCTCTCTCTCTCTCTCTCTCTCTCTCTCTCTCTCTCTCTCTCTCTCTCTCGCACTGAATCCCAGACACACTGCACAGCCAATGTTTAACCAGCATGATTATTTTTCCTCTCCTCCCTCCAGAGGAAACAATCCCGTTTTTTTTTCTTCTTCTTCTTCTTCTTTTTCTTTTTTCACCTTTCGTTCGTTCATTCAATTTTTTTTTTCTTGTATGGCTTTGATTGAACTCCAGCCAGAGTACAGTTAAAAGTGCTGCAGTGTGGAAGTCATTCAAAAAGTGCAGTGTGTGCCAGCTGTTGCTCTATCACTCGTGTCACTGGATACCTGGAAAAGGCTTGTCGCACTCTTCCACCATCGGTGCCAAAGGGCTAGAGGGAAAAAAAATGGCTTTTATTTCTTCTCTTCTCTTCTCTTCTCTTCCTTCTCTCTGCGCGACCCTCCCAAGGAAGATGGAGTCAAGATGGGCTCTCCATCAACAATACCACATGATAATACAAGCCCCATGCAGTGAAAGCTCGTTTACTGTCAGTGTCTACAGGCAGTTTTACACTTCCCTGTGGAGTTTTGTCACCGAGATGCCAGAACTGAGGGAGCGCTGTTGAGGACAGCCACGAGACACACACACACACACCACACACACACATACGCACACGCTCAATGGTGTTTCTTTGCCTCCAATAGCACCTTCCAGGTTGCACAGCCTAACCCTAACCCCCCCAACCCTAACCCCAAATCAGGAGGGCTAGTGCCTTGAAGACAGCACTGCCTGGAAGGCCCGGTTGAGGGGAAAAAAAGACCCACAAGCACACACACACACTTTCTCACACAACCCATCTTCCTTTATCTGCAGATGGCACTTTGTGTCAAACCCTAGCCCCATTAGCAATACCTCCCATCATGTTTCATATATTGCCATAATAAAAGTCCCACGTTAAGGTTATGACTGCATATTAGCCTTAGGGCACTGAGTGTGTGTTAGTGTTAAGGCACTAAAGGATGGTGTTTGAATGAGCTGTCTGAGGTCTCCTCTCACCATCCAGGGAGAAGGGGACTATAACAGAAGGACATCATCTCGACCCTGAGCTTCCATAAACTGTTATGACTACCGCTGCTATCGCACCGTGTTTTTTTGGGTGATATGTGCGCAGCCTTGGGGCGTTAATGGCATGAGAGGATTATGACTGTGGGATATGACGATGAGTTGTGGAGAGTCCTGTATAAGTGCAGACAGACAGTGCTTCCTGTGTTGCCTCTGAAAGCCCTGTGTCTGTGTGTTTTTGTCTGTGTGTGTGTGTGTGTGTGTGTGTGTGTGTGTGTATGTATGCACATCTGTGTGCATGTGTGCACATCTGTGTGCATGTGTCCACATGTGTGTGTGTATGTGTGTGTGTGTGTGTGTGTGCATGTGTCCTGCTACAGGCGTCTGGACTCAAACACACTGAACTGTGACTGTGAGCTACTGTGGCTGGCTGACCTGCTGAAGCAGTATGCGGAGTCAGGAAACGCCCAGGCAGCCGCCACCTGTGACTATCCCAGCAGACTGCAGGGCCGCTCTGTGGCCACTCTCACCGCTGAAGAGCTCCACTGCGGTAAGACTGTGTGATGATCACACACACACACACACACACACACACACACACACACACACACACACACTCACACATACACACACTCTCGCTCTCCCACACACACATAAACACACGATTGCTCTCTTTCCCACACACACATGCACATTAACATACAGTACACACACTCTCACTCTTGCTCTCTCACACACACATCAACACACTCCCGCTCTCTTTCACACACACACACACACATGTACATTACACACTCATACACACAGTGTTAAGACAGTACAGACACTTGCACACACTGTCTGTTGTCTGTTGGAAACATGTCATGTACTCACCCTTCAAGTGAAGTGCACTATTTTAACTATTTTATGCATCCATGCTCACAAACACCAATACCTGTACATTGAGACTGAATGTAAACAGAGCTTTCACACATGCACATACTGTTGCAAATAAAATGTATTTTACTAAGGCATAAAGTTGGTTTTTCAGTGAAGAATAGATCATGGTGTGTAAGTTACAGTAATGCAGATTCTGGTGCTTGATGTTGGGATAGTTGGCAAAGTTTTCAGGGTGTTTGTTGTTGGGGCACGCATCAGGGTGATGTTGCCTGTGTGCTGTTTTCAGGGAACCCAGTTTTATCAACACTGAACACTGAAAGCATGTGACTGTTTCGTTGGTCAGTCAAAAAAAAAAAAAAAAAAAACATGTGTGAAGTGGTCTTGAACTAGTTGGGAGCTGCACTACCAGTGTTCAGTCAGA
Source organism: Sardinella longiceps (assembly GCA_027497455.2). Classification (NCBI taxonomy): domain Eukaryota; kingdom Metazoa; phylum Chordata; class Actinopteri; order Clupeiformes; family Clupeidae; genus Sardinella; species Sardinella longiceps. Next base: position 11,261,860 of record JAODXP020000024.1, on the reverse strand, counting down.
AAACAATTCCATATCTGGGTATTTGCATAACAAATCCATATATAGATACGTGCAAACCCATATGACTGGAAAAAAATAACAAGCATTTCAAAACAGATATAGATTTGTCTTGTACCACTGTTGACAAATCCTCTTCCCTGTGGTGAGTTCAGAGGCTATGTGAAGACAGAATCACTTTTTCTTCTTCCGTGTCTGGAGGTTATGTAAGATCATCTCCACCTCTTATCTCTCTGCTCATCCACAAATATCCACCCTTTGAATTCAATCACATAGAATTCAAATAAGATGTTGTACTGCAGATGTGTAAAGCACAGAACACAGCCAAACGTTCTGTACAGTTGCTTAGTAACCTAGAAAGCTGCTGCTGCTGATGATGATGATGATGAAGAAGATGATGATATGGTTTGTAGGTCACGTAACTCATGTGGGACTTAAGTTCAAGTCCAGATGAAGTCTCTAGCAGCAGGGCCTCAAGAGAGAGGGTCAGATGTGAAGGCCACTAACTCCATAGTGAGTGCACACAGGCCCATCTGCTGAGAGAAAGCCTCTCCTCAAGTCACTGGGGAGGACTGAGGGGTGTGAGGCAGGCTCCAGGCCTCCTCACGTTAGCCAAACACAAGCCAGATGCACCGCCATAAACCTGTGGGTGCTGTGTGATTTTAGCACATGTTCAGATAAAGCTCTGTGCCCATGAAAGAGGTCTGTTTTTGTTGGGATTATTTTCTCCCCCCCCCCACCACCACCACCACCACCACCTCCACCACCTCTCTCTCTCTCCACCTAACTGAGTGCCTCACATAAAGAGCCATTAGATGCTGATGCAGATCTTTCATGTTACATTCAAGTAATCCTCTGTAATCTTCTGAGTCATTCCACACACACACACACACACACACACACACACACACACACACACACACACACACACACACACACACACACACAGACACACACACACACACACACACACACACACACACACATGCACCTTCACACATAAAACATAAATGGTGCCTTTGTTAGATGCTAACAAAAAAAAAAAAAAAAAAAGCCATCCATCTGCGCTCTGTGGCGATAAAACTTTTTCAAAAGCACCACAAACCCACAGCACTCACTTCTCACTTCTCTGGCGCGACCTGCCTGTGCTTGCTGACAGCAAACTTACCCCAACCCCCCCTCTCACGGTTCCAGCACTGGCATGGTACATGCACGCCCCTTCCGAATGCCACCATAAAAACCACCATCCATCTCTGCTCTCTTGTTCTGCAGGAACACAGGGCCAGACAGTCTCAGTGTTGTGACTGAGCAATGAAAAGCATGAACAGTTGAACAGGAACATGAGTGTGGTCTACTAGACTAAAAAATGTTTGCTTTTTCATGTACTTCAAATTCACATTCAATGATTTAGGTTTTACATGTGATATCTAAAGCTGAGTAAAGCAAACAAACCTTTTCAAAAACTTTCCATTAGTGCCAGTATCCACATCTACTAAAATTTCAAGAAACAAGAATTCAAATTTGCTGTAGCGAGTACATCTAAACCTTTAGGCTACCTGGTCCTGGCATCATGGTGGTGACAAAAAAAAGTCCACTTTGCATGTAATTGGCCACTACACCCTCTCCATTGCCCAAACTGACTGGTAGCCACCCCAGCATGGCTCTCCACAAACCTCTACATCCTCATATGGTGGCCACATTTGAAGCCGGGCACCATCGCCTGTAATTGACAGCCGTGTTAAAACAGCCCAGACGCTGGGTTGTGGTAGGGAGAGGTGGAGATGAGGGAGTAGGCCATGGCCACAGTCACCCCCCCTGTCTGTGTGGTGGTTCGACCCAGCTGCTGTTGCCATGGCCTTTACCACCACTGCTGAGAGGGTGGTGCCCTGTTGCAGCCAACAATGGCACAAAAAAGTGTTTGTGTGTGTGTGTGTGTGTGTGTGTCAAGTAGTGTGTGGTAGATCTCGGCTGAGGTTCCAGGAAGGCTGTTGTTCGCTCATGCAATGTTCTTCATTTATTGGTACTTGAGACAGGAAGGGTTGCTGTGATGCTATCAGAATGAAATGTCCATGAAGCTGAGATAGCTATCAAATAGCCAGACAAAGAAGCAGAGTGTGTGTGTGTGTGTGTGTTGTGTGTGTAGAGGTGTGTGTGCACGCGAGGGAGAGAGAGTTGAAAACACAGAGAGCTGTCTTATATTTGTAGAAGCAAGCCAGGCTGATTTATGTCCCTCCTAGCTCATCTGTTGGTTTAACCAACATGGTCTCACCAGAGTCTATGTGTAAACAGAGGGCTCTCGCAGGAATCATTTGTATTTTTAACCGCTCCCTGTTCAACAACCTCTGTCCTGCCTTACTAGCGGTCCTTTAACAACACATGGAAAAGACATTAGTCCTAAGGAAGAGAAACATTCATGTTTAAAGTTAACAGACTCGACAACATGTTTGTGCCAGACTCAATAGTATCCTCTATTTGTTTCAAAGTGCTTTGTTTTGCCATTAAGTCCATAGCATGCTAACAATAGCAATGCGTTAAGTGTCTTAGTGAAGTATTAGCTATTAGCTTGATGTCCATTCAGAGCCTCTGCTCTGCATATGGTGTTTGTGGATATCTGGAAATGTACTGAAGTGCTTTACAGTGCGCCTCTGTGGTGCAGCTCCGAAGGCCTGAGGCTTGACACACACATTGGAATCGAGGCGAGGGGTGTGGTGGCTGTCACCGCGCCTGTGGCCGCTGTGTGGCTGGTGCGGTGCCGAGACATTATGACTCGCTCTGTCACCGTGCCAAACCAGTCCCTTGGGATCCAGGCAGGGAAGAGAGGGCGAGAGAGAGAGGGAGAGAAACAGTGTGTGTGTGTGTGTGTGTGTGTGTGTGGGAGAGAGAGAGAGAGCGAGAGAGAGAGAGAAAGTGGGGGAAAGGGAGGGAGTTAAGAGGGTGATTTCCAGCTGGCATATACATGACCACCAGCTCTATCAAGTGAGCCAGCCTTCTATGGTGCGATTGCCTACAGTAGCTGTCTTCATGCCAGACCTTGTCTGGTAAATGCTGATTGCCTTTTGTCTCTTTGTTTTTTTTTCCCCTCCCCTGTCATTATCCTCTCTCTCTCTCTCTCTCTCTCTCTCTCTCTCTCTCTCTCTCTCTCTCTCTCTCTCTCTCTCTCTCTCTCCCCTTCTTCCTCTATGTATCCATCTATCTGTCTGTCTATCTCTGCTCCTCCTCGTCCCCCTGGCCTCATCCACTCCAGAGGTCCCCAGAATCACGTCGCAGCCGCGGGACGTGGACGTTACCTCAGGGAACACGGTGTACTTCACCTGCCGTGCCGAGGGCAACCCCAAGCCCCAGATCATCTGGCTGAGGAACAAGTGAGTCCCGCCGCCATTTACCCACATTATTACCCACTGTAATTAGTCTCCACCAGAGCCAGAGCGAGCTCTGCTCTCCACCATTGACCTGCACCGCAGGGCCCCAAGAGGGGGGGGGGAGGAAAGGAGGGGTGGTGGGGGCTCGGGGCCGCAAATTAAAAGCTCCAGTCAGCCAAGTGACGCCCCCCTCATTGAGTTCTAAGTGCAAAGGGCTTGAAAGTCATGACCTCTCTGTCGGAGTTCCGCTAGGGTTCATCAAGGCCCCCATCGTTTGGCTTCAATAATTTTGTCAAATTATCATGCTTTCCTCATCCCCTAATCTGGTGAATAATCTGTTGTTGGTTATTTTAAAATTACCACTACTAAATTTCTGATAACTTTCATTATATTTAGACTCTCTGAAAAGTGTGAGGAAAGCTCATTTGTCTATCGCATTTCATATGTTACAATAAGCTTATAAAGTAGCTTATAGTAAGGAAGCTAAGGATGGCGAGCATAACCAATGCTTCATAAACACTTAGAAGAGGCTAGTGGTCCACTTAAATGTGTTTATGTTTTTTTTCTGCTGTGTTTGAGGCACTGCATTGTGTCACTTTGTAGCATGCCTCCAGAAAGGCCTCCTGCTAGGTGTGGTCTGTGTTAAATAAACACTCCACACGTGAACGCCTGGCAGAATGTGTGTGTGTGTGTGTGTGTGTGTGTGTGTGTGTGTGTGTGTGTGTGTGTGTGTGTGTGTGTGTGTGTGTGTGTGTGTGTGTGTGTGTGTGTGCGTTTGTGTGTGTACGTTTGCCTGATTTTCCATGTCTTCTGCAGCAATGCACTGAACATGCGTGATGATGCACGCTTGAATCTGCTTGAGGACGGCACGCTGATGATCCAGGACACACGTGAGACTGACCAGGGCGTCTATCAGTGCATGGCCAAGAACGTGGCTGGAGAGGTCAAGACATCAGAGGTCACCCTGCGTTACTATGGCACGCCATGTGAGTGTTTTTTTAGTATATATTACCCTACTTTGCCAATATTCACACACTTCATCAATATCATCATAGCAACTTATCACTTACACAAACACACATAACACATATAGTCAGATAGTGTCTGCTTGCACAAAGTGTAAATAATATGCTCAATACACATATGGTAGTCAGTGCCATAATACATAAACACAGCTTTATTATTTACTGTATTTTACTGTAATACATTCCACTTCCACATGATAATGACAATTCCAGGTTCAGTAGAAGTCACTATTATGTAAGTCCAGAGACCCGTGTTCATAGGAAGGACACTCATTCACACACACACACACACACACACACACACACACACACACACACACACACACACACACACACAGAGTGCACATCTCTGTCTCTGCAGCAGATAGCAGGCGCCTGCCCCAGGAGTTGTGTGACCCCCAGGGTCGCCCGTGCAGTGATGAATGACGTTTAGGCCAGCCTAGTTTAGAAACTGCGGTCAGACAGATGTTTGGCATTTCCTGTTCCTTCTGATTACGGGCAGTAAGCCTGGGAGTGGACGTCACTGTGGCTCTGCCCCCATCGACAAACTTTTCAAGTTCATCTCGGTTCAGACTGTTTGTGTTGAGGACGGACGCCAGAGCGAAGTTTACAAATCCGCTGCATTAACCCTTAAGAGGGTTATGTAAATGTATATTTGATGATATAAAGCCCACCAAGTGGTACTGAAATATGGCCCAAACTCAAAGGTTTAGTTCTGTTTTGAAGATTTTTTTTCCCAGACTGTTTTTGTTTTATTTATTTTCCCCTTCCACCCACCCACACAGTTCAATCTCAGTATTCCTCCCCTAAAGTCTTAAGTCTTGAACTCATAAAATCTTACTGTAACTGGCAGAAAACACCCAGTGATGTTGTTGTCAGTAAAGTCATTGAAATCTTTGAGGGTGCAAGAGCTTAGGCCTTACTGTACGTTCAGACCACAAGCAATAAAGTTGAATCGCAACACTAGACAGATTCAGTATTCGTTCATGTTACACAAATGTCCTTTGAAATTGTATTTCCTGCCGAAAGGTGTCATAGCTAATTTGTATAAAGTCGCCCTGGTTTTAACTTTTTGAAGTTTGCTCAAGTTGCTGAACATTATTGCTTGCAATTTGTGTCACTTTGGTTGCTTTTTTGCTCATGTTCATACAAAGTCAATTACTATTACTATTGCAATTACTATGAACAATTACTTTATCGTTGTTGTTGCCTGCATCGCTTGCGGTCCTAACGTACAGTTAGGGGTATATAATTACAGTAAGAAACATTCACTAACCAACTATCTCTGTCCTCTTTTCAGCACGGCCCAGCTTTGTGATCCAGCCGCAGAACACGGAGGTTCTGGTGGGCGAGAGCGTGACCCTGGAGTGCAGCGCAACAGGCCAGCCCCACCCCCGCGTCTCCTGGACCCGCGGCGACCGCACGCCCCTGCCCACGGACGACCGCGTCAACATCACCCCCTCCGGCGGCCTCTACATCCAGAACGTCAACCAGGCCGACGGCGGCCAATACACCTGCTTCGCCAGCAACGAGGTGGACACCATCCACGCCGCCGCCTTCATCATCGTTCAGGGTGAGCGCCCCGGAGACTTGTGGCCTCTTCGGCCTTTTTTTATTAGCTACAATAGCAGCAGTAGTAGCCCACATCTTCGGTCGGTTCAACCACGCCTATCTGTCTCCCCAGGACTGTGCTTTAGCCTTATTGTTGTTGGCTCACGCCAAGCCGCTCATGCTGCACTATGTACATAGTGGGCGTGTGACCTTGACCAAGTTGGAGCTTGCAGGCCCTCTTAGCTCACTTAAGTCACTCTGAGGAGATTTCCTTGAATATGAAGCAATGAGCTTTGGCGGAGAAAGTGTAGCTGTCGCTCATGGCTGTTTAGATCCCTTTTTCCTCTCCTTATTAGCGTAAGCAGGGCTTTGTTTTAATTTGTCATGAAAGAAAAATAAAGCACATTGCGTGTTTGGTGCACGGTTTTGAAGCTATTAGCCATTTTTTTGTTTATTTCCTTTCCCAGATTTATATCATGGTATTTCGACCTTGCCAAAACTTGAGAGAGAAATAAAAAAAGAAAGAAAATAAACTGTCGTAGGGCAGCCAGTAAACAGCTTTGTGTTTGTTCTCTCTCTCTCTCTCTCTCTCTCTCTCTCTCTCTCTCTCTCTCTCTCTCTCTCTCTCTCTCTCTCTCTCTCTCTCTCTCTCTCCCACTCTCTCTCCTTGGCTCAGCTATCCCACAGTTCACAGTGACTCCTCAGGACCAGACGGTGCTGGAGGGTCACACAGTGGACTTCCCCTGTGAGGCCAGTGGATACCCACAGCCTGTCATTGCCTGGACTCGTGGAGGTGGGTGCCCAGCTGCCAACTTTTGACCTTTCACATACCAGACACACAACACAGACACAGACTTTCACATTGAGATTTGAACCACACGAAGCACAGACTCTGCATAGACTATGAAGGAAAGTGCTGTAGTAAGATTACTTCTGCACTGAGTAAATCAATAAATGTTCGGTCAGTGATGTTGGCTGACATTGTGTTTGTTCTGTTTTGCGTTTAAATTTATATCGCTTAATTAATTGTATTTATTTATAAGACAAAACTTAATACTGCATTTGAACCGACCAAGCCTCTAAAGTATGAGAGAGGTGTAATTCTCTCCCCTCCCTTCAGTACTTGCCAAGAAACTCCTCACACAGTTTTGTAATTGTGGGAACAGGCTGCCTCCGCTCTGTTTGTTTCCAGTGCCGAGAGCCAGGCCGTCATAAAAAAGACTGATTTTCTTCACAGTGTATTCAAATAGTCGAGATCTCAATTGGGGATTTTGAGTAGATATTAAGTGAATGTCATAAAAAGAGCTAGGTGTTTACAAACCACTTAACACTGGGGACTGTGCCTTTAAGACAGGACAGGAATAGGTAGGAGAAAACAATGCATATTTGAGGCGGGAATGTGCCTGTGTTTCCACATTGCTGTGTCCCAATCCACTCATTAGATTCAGATTCTCTTGTTTCCATGGTTTCTTTGTTTTCAACAATATGTTGAGTCTGAGTTTTTGCAGTGTCCGATGCAAGTAGCTTTACTTACTTTTCAAAACTTATGTAACATTTCACTGCCTTTTACTGACTTTTACAGTCCACAAGTGTTCATTTGTCAAACTCAAGCCAGGGTATAAATAATTAATAATGTGATGAATTGATCATTGATAATTAATAATGTATTAATATCTAATGATGTGACAAAGAACAGAAGAATTTGGTCCGCACATACATCATGGTGATAAATTGTATCTCTCACTTGACAGGAAGCCCGCTGCCTAATGACAGGCGGCACGTGGTACTCTCCACCGGCACCCTACGCATTGCCCGCGTGGCACCGCATGACCAAGGCCAGTACGAGTGCCAGGCCATCAGTCCCGTTGGCACCGTGACCACAGCTGTTCAGCTCAACATCCAGCAGAGAGGTAACCCTCCTCTTCCTCTGCCTCACACACTTCCTCTGCTTGTGTGCTCACAATACAGTCAGATATCCATCACTATAAATATCCTCAGGAACAACTAGCATGGGCTAGCATTTACTGCACTGTAGGCACTGTATCTATAATGAATCCATAGGGTGACCCGCATAGCTATATATAATATAGTCTTATATAATTCTCCCCTCATAAACCATATACTATGCAATGGCACATATACACCATATTGCTATTGCATGTTACTGTAATGCACTTATAAACCATACTGTGCTAATCCATGCTATTCACAAAGCATGTAAATGTCTCACAAAGAACATACACCATTTATGAATGTCTGAAATTAGCACTTTACTCTGTATTATCTCAAATAGTGTTACAGCACATATCTCAAATAGTGTCTTTTATCATGCAGTTTTTATATTTCCCATGTTTTCCGCCAAGCCAGTTGGCAACATGTGTTAAGTGAACTTGGGTGAAATGCTTAAATACTTTGAGCCTCTGATAAAAGTGCCTTGTAAATGTTGCCTGTGTTAGTGTGTGGAAATGCTGTGGTGTAGAGTATACTGTAAGGCTGCCTCGGGTACGTGAGGGTGAGGGGTTGTAAGTGTTGGGGAGGGGCCCTGCCAAACCTCCTGCAGCTAATTTGTCATTTACACACTCTGCAAAAGCTGTCAATTACTACAACAATACCCCCTGAAAAACACCCAGTCACTGACTTGAAACTGAATAACCCCCCCCCTCCGAACCCCCCTGAGCGTAACCTCAGAAAAATTATAGGCTTGCTGAGCAACCCAGGAAAACAAGGAAGTCTGTAATTCCAAGATGACAAGATGTTTTCCATGTTGTAATGGTTGTTAACACAAACACTGAAGTTCATGGCACATAATGGACACCTTCATGAGCACAAGATTGTGCATCGAGTGGAAGTACATGATGGATGACTAGAGTGTTACTGGAGAGAGAGAGAGAGAGAGAGAGACAGAGAGAGAGAGAGAGAGAGAGAGAGAGAGACAGAGAGAGAGATTTCACATGTCAGAAAAGAGACAAAGGTTTTGTGTATTTGGCTTACGATGTGAAGACAAGGATCACAAGACTACTCAAGGTTGTTTAAAATCTTAATGAATTAGTGGTCTTAGTATTAATCAAATTGGTCTGACAGCCACTTTCACTCCTAAGTGGAAAGTGTTGAAATTTATATTTCATATCATATATCTAAGATGGGGATTATTGTACTACATTGTACAATACAAAGTGCTACAGTCATTCTTGTCAGATTTGCAAAAAACATGTTGTTTTACAAATCATGCATCTGTGTGAACTCTATCTCTCCGGGCTGTATCATAGCCTAGGGCCATATCATAAAATCATTGCATTGTTTATGTGTCAAGTTTTGAGATGTTTGTCATGTACAAGGATATAATTTTGCAAAGATACTGAAGTTTATTTGTCACATGCATGTAGTTACTGGGATTACTGGAAATGCTGTGAAATGTACTGTATTAAAAAATAGACGTCTGTAAACGATTCTGCTCCATGCTCTTGCGTAATCATTAACACATGTTTTTAAATCATCAGTAACGCCTGTTTTCACAAATGCTCCAAGGGATGCGACGGTGGAGTCTGGGCGAGACGTCCAGATTCCGTGCAGTGCTCAGGGAGAGCCCACACCTGTCATCACCTGGAACAAGGTAAGAGCGTCTCGGCAGATGGTCGCCAGGACAATCATCACCCAGCCCTCTGACTTTATCAGTTATTATAGGATGGCAGAGGTGGAGGAGGAGATGGTGGATGGCTAAAAGTGAAAGCGAGTGAGCGGTGCTGTTTACACATGGTGTTAACAGTACCTCTGCTCACAGTGCTGGCCCCCTATGTTTAAGAAAAATGTCAGACAAATTGGCTCCACTGTTATCTTGTTCTTATGTGTGATCCAGTGAAAATCAACTTGGCATACGGTGGGTGCCAGTTCTCCTGGCATTCCTTGAACGACAAGAGTAATGATACTAGTCTGAAGGTTGATACGCAAACAGAAGCTCATTCACTGTAGTGTATATTTGGGACTGGCCCTTTATGTTTACATCTAAGAAGCCCCACCCTACTGACCTTTTATTTTGACCCCCTCAGGACGGTGTCCAGATAACAGAGAGTGGAAAATTCCGCATTCACCCTGATGGATACTTGATGGTCAGTGATGTGGGGCTTGCAGATGGAGGGCGCTATGAGTGCGTCGCCCGAAACTCCATTGGCTACTCCTCGGCTAGCATGGTGCTAACTGTCCAGGGTAAGTCAGATGGAGCCATTATGTCATAAGAAATGGTTTACAGTAAAAAATAAAAATAAAAAAAAGAATGGCAATGATATGTGACTAGATATATGTTACCTGGCCATATGTATGGGATAGGTCCAAGATACTGATGTATCTATCTTTTTATCTATATGTCAAATTGATACATAAATATCAATTGATCTAGCCATTCTACAACGTAGTCATTGTCATAGAGTAACAGAAAAAAATCATATTGGGTTGAATACTGCCCCTGTGCTTGGTTGTACCAGATAGATAGAATGATATGTAAATACTGTAGGTAGATTTATAGATTGATCGCTTATTGTTTGCACAACAACATTGTTCCTTACTTAAAGTGTATCTCTTTGTACCTTTTGGTCCATCCTCCTAAAGTGCCCCTAGTAAGCAGAGAGGGGGATATATTTGTGAACCAGTCCCTTGATGAGGCCATCCGGAGCGTCAACAGTGCCATCGACTCGACCAGGAGACATCTGTTTGACGGGTGAGCAGCCAAGTCCCTCTTCTCATCATTCCCCCAACCTCTTTAAAAACCAGTTTCCCGTGGCGGCCCTCGGCACCAAGCCCGGCCAAGGTCTGGTGTGTGTGAGTCACCAAAGGGATGTGAAGTGCTGCTGAAGTGGTGGAGTCAATAGTTACACGTGTGCCATCGATCAAGATAAGTCACTAAGGAATGACTGATTGCTGGGTGTTTTTGATCAATGGGGAACGGCGTTAGTCTAGAACTCTAAATGTACCCTAGCGGTAGCAAATTAATTTGCTCAGTGGTTGCTTAAGTCCAAAAAAGCATATGTTTCAGCTTGCACTGAGTACTTTTTTGGACTTAAGCACCAGTAAGAATACCGTCCATAGGCTCTATCCATCGTGGCCAGACTATACATTTAATTTTATAGTCAGGCTAGAACGGTGTGTGAATATGCCAGTAAACTAGGGTTAATGACAGTGTTTAGTGTTTATGTGTGGCCTGAGGTGATTGTGGAGGGTTTTTACCTTGTGATAGTATGTTATGATATGTCCACTGTCTAAGCAAAGAATCGCACAGACCGTTTGAAAGTCATTTGCGGTCAAGGCTCATTTCTTCCTCAGCTGCACCTGGTGCAAGTGTTGCAATACAAGTCCTGATCATGTGTCACTTATCCTGGTTTTGTCCAGTAGCCATTCATAGACTGGACTCGACTTGCCAGGTTGCTGGGAAACCCTCATCGACACAGACCATAATATTTTGTTTTCCCCCCTATGACTTTTTGTAATGATTCGTTGAAATAATAACTGACAGCAACCTATCCAGTCCCGCTCCATTTTGAATCTTACCAGGCTTGCAAAGTTTGGTTATAAACCTCCGGTGCTCCAGGCAACGTCTTGCCTATTGAAATCGATGTGCTCCCAAGATGGATGTTCCCCCACGTGAGATCCCTCGAAACAGTCTTGGAGAAAGTGTAGACAAGCATGTAGATGAAGCACGTCAGGTCGTGAGCACCGGAGACCACAGATGGGTTACACAGGAGAATGTTTCCGGTGTGTGTAACGCAGCCCAGCGAAGCTCCCCCTCTGCTCAGCTAATGACAATCACAGAGAACGTGTCTCAGCGTTGCAGATTGCTAATTCAGACGCTCTGGCTTGTTTACACAGCATGAGAAGAGATTAAGGCCAGCAGATCGGTCTCCTGATTCTTTCTCTTTTTTTTTTCTTTCTGTCTTACTCCTCTCTGAACACCCCCCTATCCCCCCTTTTTATGCTGTCTTTCTTCCTTTGTCGTCATCTCTGCCAGACATCCATGTATCTGTCCCATCGTGAAGAACATGCGGCAGTACTGTAGGTCAATTACCAGATGAGCAGCATGTCTGATTTGCAAAGTTATAGAGCAGGGGCTGGGGAACCATTTAGACATCAGTTTTTATAACCTGTTTCAAGGGCTGAACTTTTTTTAAAATCATATTTAGCAACAATATTCTACCCTTCTGTTACATGTTACTTTCAACATGGAAGTCAGAATGTTTTCAATCTTAGTGTCACATTGCTAGTGCCTTACCACAATTTTTTTCTCAGTCAAATGGCCTTATTACCTCAACGGGATGGAATGAAGGGCTTTGAGTCGTGAATCTAGCCCCCCAGTAAAGAACAGATTAATATCTGATGCTCTGTGCTGCACTATTTTGACACTGATTATCTTTTCACAGAGTAGCCTAGAGATGGCCACAGGTTTTTTTCTCACCAGTGAGTTTCCCATCTGACACCACAGTTTGAGGCATTACGGCTAGAACCACAGAAGGTTCTAAGTTCTTGAGATCATCTTGAAAAGTGAAACTAGGGCCTACCTTCATCTATCTTTTTGAAACAGTGTCATGGTGTTTGCAGTCATATCACTTTGTTGGCTGTATTTGTTTCAGGGAAATTGAACACTTTCCTCTGAGAAAACATGATGCTTATCTGGACAGAAATTTGGCATGTAATTCTCACTAAAGAGAAATGGAACTATTTCTGGTGTTGAAATGATAAACCAGACAATACCAAACTTTTTCAGGATGTGGGAATGTAATACTTCTGAAGAATGTGCCTTTCTGAAGAATGTGCTTTGTCTGAAAATAGCTGTTGTTGACGTCAGCTTGCACGCCTGCATGTTGTGATGTTGTGGCAGCTGGTACGCACTGTTTTGTCTCATATATCATGTTTCCTCCCAAAGTATTCAATTCATATTTATGGATCTTATCACCCATGGCATCATAGCAGGAGAACATTTTCATTTTATAAAGACTGACTTGCTGGTACACAACATTTGGATACTCGTACAGCTTTGAGTAAACGTGTCCACGATGGAAAAAATATTTTCGCAATAAAAAATAAATAAATAAATAATAAAACAATAACATATTTTATAGGAAGTATCTCTTTTAGGACACATGATTTCAGTTTAAGAAAAATGTTTTCCCTCTTGTCTCTTTTTTCACTTTATATGAGGTCCACATATGGGACCCATGGCTTCCATTCAAGTTATGCATTCCAATGTCATTCACTTATAAAATAACATCATATGAAATTATATCAGAGGTATTTCTTCCCCAAAAATTCTTTTGAGTTATTGCTTATGACTTAACCTTGGTGTGTGAGACCAAAGGCCAGTCTATGTTGGAAATCAAATTATGCGTTGGGAATACATAAAGCTTAAATGTCAAACCTGCATGAAAATGCACGTAAGATGATGCATATCTGCAAGTTGGCAAATATAATATAATGATGCTATCATATGCAATAAGGATGTTGTCCATATGTTGTTCTCCATAGCTCCAGACCACGGACCCCAGCCGATTTGTTGGCCCTCTTTCGCTACCCGAGAGACCCCTACACGGTGGAGCAGGCGAGAGCAGGGGAGATCTTCGAGCAAACTCTGCTCCTCATCCAGCGCCATGTCAATCAAGGGCTGGTGGTCGACACCAACGGGACAGGTGAGTGCCTTTCAACGTGAGCCCCGAGGATGCCCCAAGTAGCAGCGAGCGCACATTCCCCCCGTGAAGTTTACAGGAACACCTGGGGGTTGTAATGATGTCACAACTCCGGTTAATGTTACTGTAGTGAATATTTTGCTGTGCTTGCCTGCCTGGCCAAGTTTGAATGTAAACCCCAGTAATGAAATTTTAACTGGTCTTTGTGCAGGTGTGCACCATTATTTCAATTTTTTTGCGGTTCTCTGTAGGCGTAATTGGTGACTAGCTCGTGTGGGCAGGCCTCCATCTGGAAAAATTGAGAGAAGTAAAAGAAACAGCTGGAAAACTTACAGTGCTACAAACGCAGGTTGCCTGATTGGAAAACATTCATATATTACTAGAGAGCAAGATCAGCAGAAGTCAGCGGTTTTTGTGTTTTTGTGGGTTATCATTAAACTCTCAATGGTAATTAGTCATGCTGATTAATCTAAGTACTGATGTCAGCTTGGTCTTGCGGAGGCACTCGGGGGTGGAGGAATACTTTTGGTCTTCATCTATTTCATATCAGGTGACCTTTACTGTATTTTTACATTTATTCAAGCACATTTTTGAACAGCCACAAAAAGGATATTGTGTAGCCTTGTTTGAATACAAGGCCCAGCGGACAACTGTGGCGTTTTTCAGGCACAGATGAGAGGGCCTGGCTGTTTGCACTGGCTGTGACAACAGCCAAAACGCTCTCTGTCGCCCCAAGGCCCTGACAGCTCACTCAGGGGGGGGTTTCGTCGGCCAGCGTAAAACAACGTTGCCCTGTTTGGATTATCACCCAACCACTTGGACCCATTCCCCCTGCTAGGTTATGTCAGGCTACATCCACCACATTGAGCAGCCCCAGCTTGCCTGCCTGCCTGTCTCGGAGCTGGGTGGGGTCGGGGGTTTCTGGACAGTGTCAGTTGCGTTAGCCAGATGACCCTTCGCAGGAAGTTATGCATGCACAGACAGGCCTTAGCTGCCGGATTCCTCAAAGCTTCACGAGGACTTTTTCTGGCTCCTGCTGAATAGTTTAGCTGTCCTCAAGGCTATTTCAGGGTCATTTACAGCCTTGCAGAGTTTGCTTTTTGAGGTTAGCTCAGCAATTGGTGAGGCAATGTAAGAATGTGGTAATGGTGAAAAGTAAGATCTCTCTACAATATACTGTATGATTACATGATATGATTTCACTTTATTATAAATGTATATCACCTGCACCATATTGCAACAGGCAAAAAAACAACGCTTTTATTTGTGTTTCTAGCCTTCCGCTACAATGACCTGGTGTCTCCACGCTTTCTGGACATGATTGCCAACCTTTCGGGCTGCACAGCACATCGCCGATTCAACAATTGCTCCGATATTTGCTTCCACCAGAAGTACCGCAGCCATGACGGCACCTGCAACAACCTACAGCACCCCATGTGGGGCGCCTCTCTAACCGCCTTCGAGCGCCTCCTCAAACCCGTTTATGACAACGGCTTCAATCTCCCACGCGGCATCTTGGAGAGGAGGCACAACAACTACCCGCTGCCCCTTCCACGCCTGGTCTCCACCACCATGATTGGCACCGAGACCATCACGCCGGACGACCGCTACACACACATGCTGATGCAGTGGGGCCAGTTCCTGGACCACGACCTGGACTCGACAGTCGCAGCCCTCAGCCAATCACGCTTCTCTGACGGACAGCTGTGCTCGCAGGTGTGCACCAATGACGCACCCTGTTTTCCCATCATGTTCCCGCCCAACGACCCACGACAGCTGCGTAGCGGCGCTCGCTGCATGTTCTTCGTGCGCTCCAGCCCCGTGTGCGGTAGCGGCATGACCTCGTTGCTCATGAACTCCGTGTACCCCCGCGAGCAGATCAACCAGCTCACCTCCTACATCGACGCCTCCAACGTCTACGGCAGCTCGCACCACGAGGCGGAGGAGATCCGTGACGTGGCGAGCCACCGCGGCCTCCTCCGACAAGGCATCGTGCAGCGCTCGGGCAAACCCTTGCTGCCCTTCGCCACGGGGCCGCCCACCGAGTGCATGCGCGACGAGAATGAGAGCCCCATCCCCTGCTTCCTGGCGGGCGACCACCGGGCCAACGAGCAGCTGGGGCTCACCGCCATGCACACGGTCTGGTTCCGCGAGCACAACCGCATCGCCACCGAGCTGCTGCGCCTCAACCCGCACTGGGACGGCGACACCATCTACCACGAGGCCAGGAAGATTGTGGGCGCCCAGATGCAGCACATCACCTACAGCCACTGGCTGCCCAAGATCCTGGGCGAAGAGGGCGTAAGGATGATGGGCGAGTACCGCGGCTACGACCCCAACGTCAACTCCGGGATCCTCAACGCCTTCGCCACGGCGGCCTTCCGCTTCGGCCACACGCTTATCAACCCCATTCTGTACAGGCTAGACGAGAACTTCCAACCCATCCCACAGGGACACATCTCCCTACACAAGGCCTTCTTCTCACCTTTCCGCATAGTCAACGAGGGCGGCATCGACCCACTGCTCCGAGGCCTGTTCGGCGTGGCCGGCAAGATGCGCGTCTCCACCCAGTTGCTTAACACAGAACTGACCGAGAGGCTTTTCTCCATGGCTCACGCCGTGGCACTGGATCTGGCTGCCATGAATATTCAGAGGGGACGTGATCACGGAATCCCACCCTACAACGACTATCGAGTCTTCTGCAACCTCACCTCGGCGCAGACGTTCGACGACCTCAGGAACGAGATCAGAAACCCGACCGTGCGGGAGAAATTGCAAAGGTAAGAACCTTGACCCACCACCTCTGTTAATGTTTTTATTTTTGTTTGATTGTTTACATTTCTGCTTTTACCAGCTTGGCCTTGAAATCTCATATCTTTATACCCCTAAATACCATACCAAATGGCTGTGCTCACTGTACTTGTGTCATGCGTGTCAGTTTATTAGTATTGCTGATTGCTTCCGCTCCACTCTGTGGTGATTTGTGTCCCAGACTCTACGGCACGCCCTTGAACATTGACCTGTTTCCTGCCCTGATGGCTGAGGAGCTGGTCCCTGGAAGTCGCCTGGGCCCCACCCTCATGTGTTTACTGGCTGCCCAGTTTAAACGGCTCAGAGATGGAGATCGGTGAGCACTCCTTGTATTTTATACATTTATTTATTTCTTTTTTAAAAGTTTTTTTTTTTATGACATTTATTTCTTACAGAGACCATGCACAAAATGCATTAATCACATGAAGTGCAAAGATGCTTTGTACCTGATTACTGTAGCCACTAGTTCATTTTAGAGTCTTGGGCATGTATCAAGTTCAAGTCAAGTGCATTCTTGACAAGAGTAACCTTGTTCCCATAGATAATTTGCGAAAGGGGCGCCAATGATCGCTTCTCATTCACAGTTAGTAAGAGCACCAAGCCATTATGTTCTTCTGCATACACAATGTACACAATGGGAAGATTTATCTTTCAACGCACTAAGTTAGCGTGTGAGATAAGGTTGTTGTCATGTCTAACCAGGTTCTGGTATGAGAACGCAGGAGTCTTCACGCCAGCTCAACTCACCCAGCTGAGGCAGGCGTCGCTCGCCCGGGTGCTGTGTGACAACGGGGATAACATCACACACATTCAGTCAGACGTCTTCTCCGTGGCTGAGATGCCCCACGGTTACGGCAGCTGCGACGACGTGCCGAAGATCGACCTTCGCATGTGGCAGGACTGCTGTGAAGGTGGGCTTTGTCTATTTTTCTGTCTATTAATGATATACTCAGAAAAAGAATTAAGAATAGTAAATTGCCTTCTCCATGAAGTTTAGTGTGATGTTTTTATATTATGATATTATTTTTGAACACACTTCATCTTTTACATAATGTTTTTTTCTAAGCATTACGTTTTAGTTTTATCACACTTACAAATCCATATTTGTAAAGATCTCGGCGTTCATTTTTATTCAGACCCAAGGCCTGATGTTTTGCATTCCGTTCAAGCCTCAGCGTCTGGGAACACTTCTCTCCCAAACCTAGAGTCAGTCTGTGGAATGATGCGTTAGTCACCAACCCCCACCCCCCTAAACACATACACACACACACATACACTCACACACTCAGACACACACACACACACACACACACACACTCACACACACAAACTCAGACACACACACACACACACACACACATACACACACACTCACACACACACACTCTGTCCCATCCCTGTCTGTGGCCCATATGTCAAACAGAGATGAAGTTTATTTACTTCTGTGAACGCCACATGCCCTGCAACGGCAACAGCTATTAATCAGCAGTCAGCCAGGCATGAAAAGTATGACAAGAGAAGTGAGCTCAAGTATGGAGAAATAAAAGTTGGCCACTAATTTGGTTCCCACTGGCTCTAAAGTCAGATTTAGATTAGAATTTTACCCTAATTTATAACAGTCGTCCATTTTTGACATAGTATTGGCAGCTACTGAGTGCCACACTGAAACCAGTAATTCACTTGCCTCTGTTTCATCAGGAAAATGTACTTAAGCTGGTAGATATCTGTAAGACTTGCTTCTGTAGAAAGGTTGTCCACGTGTCTTGTGCTTTACGTAATAACTGAGTCAAAGTTTGTATAGCTAACTACTGAATGTCCACCACACCACTCAATTGTATTTTTTTTTGCCCTCAATGGCACCTTCAAGGCAACACTGCCTGTAAGGCCCTACCTCAACCCTAACCCTAAACCTAAACCCTGCCTTTCTTATATTTAGCTGTATTTCATTTCAGCCATAGGATTAAACAATATAATGGCTAAGATAGCCACAATTAGAGACAGAAGTTAGGTTGGACACTTCCTAGAGTGCCATCCCAGTTTGGGAGAATTCAGGTGGTTGCAATGGCATTAGACTTGTTTGTGTGAAAAGACTGTCTGTGTGTCTCGGGCTTTACTAAGTTAGTCAAAGGGTTTTGAGTCAAGGCGAGTGAAGGGCTTGCGGTGTGAGCGCGTCAGACTGATGAACGGAGTCAATCGCACACAATTAGCCTCTGGCTCCCCCCTCCCTGGGCTGCCCCCCCAACACCCACCCCTCCACCACTCCTCACCACAGCCACTGCTCCCGCTATCCGACAGGTAACCAGGCTGTTTTGGATGATCCCACTCGGTGGCGCAGTAGGAAGCGGCGAGCAGGCATCCAAAGTTTGACCTCAGAGCCTTTTGATGTCGACTTTTTTGCCCCTTTAAGCTTCACACCTCACGTCCCTTGCACAGGCTTTTCTCCTCCGAGTTCGAAATTAGGGGGGAACCACGTTGGGAAAGCAAATCCCCCTGTAATTGACTGCATTTCCTGATAACTGAGGTGGAGCCATGCCAAAATGATCACACGAACCGTTCACCCAAAACCACAAAACAATAGGCTTCCTCTCCGAACAGCGTGCCAGGGAAGTGTAGAATTAGTGTAGAATAGGCTAAGTGTAAACTAAGTGCATCTTTCTGAAGGGCCTTGAAATTCCACAGCAGTCCGCTGTTGCCGTGGGTTTTAACCACAGATAGGCGACGTTTGAGTTTGATTAAACAGTAATTAGACCTCAGAGTTCTATGACTGCCTTTCCCCTTCCCTGGAGGTATGTTGGTTTGTTAAGGCCTTAAGGAATTCCATGAAGCGTTACACACTTCTTTTCTTTTTCTTTTCTTGATTTGTCTACCACATTTGATTGCTTTTCATAAATAAGAACATCTGACAGGTTTCGCGTAGAGACTCATCACTCATCAAGCAAGACGTCATTTATTTATTCTGTGTGATGTTCACTGTTCCCTTCTTGGAGACTGAAGAGAAAAAACACATTGCCATTGTTCTCTACCCTTTTAGCCAGTTCTAACTGGTTTGGGAGATACCCTAATGAAAGTCCACTTGCAGTGTCAACCACAAGAGCTGCCAAAACAAAACACAGTGCAAGGGGCTCATTAGACAGCAGGTTAGAAAGCAACAGAGTGATCCCGAGATTATAGCGGTGATTAAATTTTTTCAATGGTTGTTTTTACTCAGCTCTTTCCACAGGAGTATTTTTAGGTCACAGAATGTATGGAGTTCAAGTAGTTTATTAAAAAAAAAGAAATTATAATAGTGTACACAAACATTTTGCATCATAATCATATTAAAACAATCCAATGTAACTATATGCTATACAGTATAACATCTCTAGTGCGAAGATGATGGATGTTTTCTTTTCCTCACACCCTGACCTTCGGTCTGTGCACATTGTAAATGAAGGTGGAAGAAGCCAAGTTAATAAACTTGGAATATCCTGCCTGTAGAGGGGCCGCTGAAAGGTCACACTTACAAACTAGGTCACCACTGATTGAGTTCATTGCAATGTACTCTTGCCTCTACCCAAAATGAAAGACTCTGTGTGTGTGTGTGTGTGTGTGTGTGTGTGTGTGTGTGTGTGTGTGTGTGTGTGTGTGTGTGTGTGTGTGTGTGTGTGTGTGTGTGTGTGTGTGTGTGTGTGTGTGTGTGTGTGTCTATGTGTGCGCTGTGTGTGTGCGCATGTGTGCGTGTGCGTGCGTGCATGCGCGCGCGTGTGTGTGTGTGTATGTCTGTGTGTGTGCGCATGTCTGTCTGTCTGTCTGTGTGTGTGTGTGTGTGTTTGCGTGCGAGCTTGTGTGTGTATGAAAGAAAAGGACAGAGAGAGAGGGGCCCCCTTTTTTCACTCTCAGAAAAAAAAAGAAAAATCAATAAAATGCTGAGCGTATGCATCGCTTCAAATTTGTTTCAGCTGTGAAGCTTTTTATCCTCCTTCTTCTTCTTTTTTTTTTTAAAAAAAAAAAAAACAAGTTTACTCATACTGTCCGTAGAAGTTCATTCGATGCCTCTGTAGGAGACAGCCCTCTTTCATGTTATATAACCACTTTTATGGCTTGGTCCTGCCCAGACAGGCCTGTCTTACTTCCTGCTGAGCAGATAATGGCAGCTGTGTTATCTTATCTGCTGTCGCCGGATCTGATCCGGGCTCAGCGCTGGTAATGATGGGCAGGCAGGAGTCAGACCATGCAGACCTGACGTCAGGTCTGGGCTTTTGAAGTGGGAGGAAAGCCTGATGCCTTAGGCATCTGATGAATGAGAATGGGGCTGAAAAATCTGAAGGTGTGTGTGTGTGTGTGTGTGTGTGTGTGTGTGTGTGTGTGTGTGTGTGTGTGTGTGTGTGTGTGTGTGTGGTGGGGTGTTTTTGCCTGTGTGTAGGCTATCTGTATGACATACAATACAATCCATACATACTGTGTGTGTGTATGTGTGTGTGTGTGTGTGTGTGGTGTGTTTTTGCCTGTGTGTAGGCTATATGTAAGACATACAATACAATACATACATATGTGTGTGTGTGTGTGTGTGTGTGTGTGTGTGTGTGTGTGTGTGTGTGTGTGTGTGTGTGTGTGTGTGTGTGTGTGTGTGTTCGTTTGTGTGTGTGTGTGTTCGTTTGTGTGTGTGCCGTTATTTGTGGTCATGTGAGTCAATGTCTTCCATCCTCATCTAATTGTGAGAAAATCAAGGTACTCTTGGATATATCTAACTCTATTACATTTGGTTCCCCAGACTGCAGAACCAAGGGTCAGTTCAATGCTCTGTCTTTCCACTTCCGGGGTCGGAGGTCAGTGAAACACAGCTATGCAGAAGACAAACCTGCTTCGGAAAGTCCAGAGGACGCCAAGGATGCCAGCCCCAAGGATGCCAGTCCCAATGATAGGTAATCATAGTCAATCTGGACCGTACTGATCATTTTAAGTCAATGTCATCTCATAAGCAACTTTAACAGACATATTTTACTGTAAAAGAGTAATCGGTTACACTTTATTTGAAGGTACCTTCACAAGACTAACATGACACTGTCATCAACTATGACATGACGTTGTCATGAATCTGTCATGAACTTTATACACCTTGTCATGACCTGTCACCCGGTATTTGTCATGGTTAGGGTTAGGGTATGTCAGAAGTCATGACAGGTTTATAAAGTTTATGACAGATTCTTGACAATGTCATGTCATAGTTAATGACAGTGTAAATAAAGTGTTACAGAGTAATCTTTATCTAAAGAGTGGGAAGCACATATAATACACAGGGGTGGGAAGTGGATAAGCGTATAATGATTGTGATGTTCTGTGTGTTCAGCATCTCGCCTGAAGCCCCGCCTATGCCTGCAAACGCCTCCCTCCCGATCAAAGCGAGCACTGAACCCTCACTGACCGACTTCCAAGACTTTGTCCTGGATATGCAGAAGACCATCACCAGTTTGCGAAAACAGGTGAAGATCAGTGGATTAATCCTGAATGCTCTTTTTGCTGACATTCAGTCTTAACCCCCCCACCCATCTTTGTGAAGTATCTCTCCTTAAACTCATGAAGTACAGCCTCCTCCATGCCTGCATTCTTAGTCTTGTCTAGTCGGTGGATCTACAGCCTCGACTAAAGCCAAACCATATCTGTGATAGCCTTCAGTACTTCAATTGATTTCCAAACCATATTTGATGAAGTCAGAATTTTGTAATGTATCCCTTTATTGTTAAAGGAATACACATTCATAGCCAATTCATTGTTTTAAACATTTTCCTCATATCAAACAAAGGCTATCAGAGGGACAGAATGTAGCGCATCACGTTTGCACAAGAGATAGAGAAGTCCTGTCTGTGCTTAAGGTTAGCTGCTTTGATTCGAACTCTGTAACTTTAAAAGTAAGCAATAAACCACAAGAGGCTCGTGGTTATGCTGCTTTTATATATATAGTATATGTGTATGTGGCTTTGTCCTACTGACTTTTACATGCAGTATATGTATATCCCAAAGCCTTATCTTCCGCTTCCAGCAAAGCACAGCACAGTTTCACTGAGCCGAGCACTAAACACAGACACACAGAACGCCCACAGCACTGTTTGACCCAAGAGTCAGACAGGATATCCAAACAAGGTATCGGATAGCACCATGCACGTTTCTGCGGGTTTAGAATGAGTCAGGCATCACTGTAGGCGAGTCCTCCATTAAGGAGGCATGGGTCTGATTAAGCCACCAGGCTCAGGGATGATTTAAGGGGGGAAAGGCTCTCGCATCAGAGCCCAAGCCCTCAGCAATGTGGGACCTAACCAATGCTTTGGGGATATTTGCTGTAAGTGGATAGTCAAATAAATCCGACATGGTTGAGTTCCCTCTCATGATTCCTGTCGTCAGGAGAAAAAGAAGAAAAAAAGGAAAGCGTTTTCTGCTGGAAGTCTGCGCACTGTTAAGGACAGAGCTTACTTACAGTTTGGGGTAGAAAAGGACATTTATTTATGCTGAATGTGCTCCCCAACGGCATTCTTCCAAAGTAGTTTGTTTGTCGTAAAAAGACTTGATATACAGAGTGTCACATTTCATTCGATTTCATGGAACATAAAAATATCCAATGCATGTTTAATGGAGGCCTCCTGGAATACGACAGGCCATTTCTATCCTTATTCTTTTAAGTCTTTTTCTGGTTATTTATTTCAGGTATGTACGGTTAGCCAACTGCTGTAATTTACCCCAACAATTTACCCCAGCACCACTAACTATTGCAGTCGGTAGAAATGGTCTTAGAATATTTTCTCTCTTCTCACCATTCTTCTTCTCTGACAGATTAAAAAACTTGAAGCGCGCCTGAGTAAGACGGACTGCACTGATCCCGAGGGCAAGGAACGCCGGGATGGAGCTCGCTGGAAGAAGGACCCTTGCACCACATGCGAATGCAAAGTACGTCTCTTGCCACGTTACTCCTCTCAAAGGGCAGTATTCTCCCAGGCGCTTAAGTCCAAAAAAGTGCTTAATGCAGGCTGAAATGCATGGAGCTAAGCACTTGTTTGGACTTAATCAGCAGGGAGAATACACAAATACACAAATCCAAGGGTTTTTTTTTGTTGTTTTGCTTTTGTTTTTACTTTTCAATAGGGCAGGAACTACTGACATACATTGCTCAGTTCTTTGTGTCTCTTCTCCCATGTTGTGATGTGGATGTGTTTAAGACTGCAAGCCTGTTCTTTAGAGCAGTACAGGGGCCGTGCGGTGGTCCGTGTTTCCAGCAGTGGGCTTATCTGATAGCGTTTCCTAATGATTGGCCAGCGTGCCCCATTGTTGTCCCTGCAACCGGTCCGGATTCGTGAGCCTTGGCGACCTCTCCTGTGGCCGTGCTGATAAAGGCTCTCGGCGGAGCGATCACGTTTCTGCGGGCCACACAGGGGGCTCTGGTGGGCATTGTGCCACCACAGTCCCCCCCCCCCCCCCCCTTACCTGGCACACGCCCCGTGCTTTCCTGGCATATGCCCCATGGCACTGTGTCACTGGCTGCCTTTTGGCCTGAGAAAGAGGGGATATTCGGTCTCCACGTTCACCTTAAGGCAACTCCAGCACTGTAGTTAGCTTTGACATTAGCTCTTAGCTTTAGCATTAGCCCCGTAATGCAGCCTGTTCAAGGCAGGGATGAAGTAACTTTGATATTGTCTCGCCATCCCAAGTATTGTCAGGGCTGTTGCCATATTTACATCAGTGACAAAGTCACAGAATGATGCGTTTACATAAAGTTGGACTTGGCACAATGTTATGATTGGAAACGGTATCTAAGGTACAAGTTGTCTCGTATACATTAAAGGTGAAGCTTTGGTTGAACATCACACTTAAGTTATCAGAGCAGTCTAAAACCAGAGCAGAAGGCTTTACTAGGACTCTCCTGATGGAGATATACAGGGATCTCTGTGTAAAACAGGAAAGTTTTCCTCTCCACAGCTTTCCAAAATAGCTAACATGTGTCCCACTTTTCTTTTCTTTCAAACCCACAACAAACATTTGTAATTGATTTTGTGCTGTATTGACCTCTGTCAGCTGATGGATCTGGCTTGTAGTCACGGTTGTTTTTCCCAGTAAGGGCTAGGCTCGCAGAGAGTGTTTGGGCAATGACATCATCGCTCATTGGGTTTGACTGAAAATGAAAGAGCTTTCTATGGAAGTGTTTTGGAAGTGTCTTCATATTCCAAATAATGCTGCCTAGGGTGAGAAAATCTCTCTCTCTCTCTCTCTCTCTCTCTCTCTCTCTCTCTCTCTCTCTCTCTCTCTCTCTCTCTCTCTCTCTCTCTGTTTCTCTCACTCACACAAACACACACTCTTTTCTCTCTTTCTCTCTCACTCACTCTTTCTTTCTCTCCATCTTGAATCCTCCCTCTCTCTCTCACATACACACACACACACACACACACACACACACACACACACTCTTTCTGTTCTCTCTCACTCTCTCTCTCTCACTAATTTTCCTGTCTCTTTGTCTCCTAGGATGCCCAGGTGACGTGTTTTGTGGAGCGCTGTCCCCCAGTGGACTGTCCGAAGCCTGTAACACTGAAAGGAGCCTGCTGCCCAGTCTGCCTGAACCAGCCCTCGAGCCGTGGTGGTGAGCGCCATGCGTAACCTCAGGACCCCCGCCCCCCCTCACACACCCCCCCTCACACGCAACCCAGCGGAGAGAAAAAAAAGACATGGACTAAGAGTCTTGGCAGTGCGCTGTGACCACCAGTATCCAGTTGCCTAGGTTTTTTTGTTTTTGTTTTGTTTTTTTTATGTTTTGTAAACATTTTTTTGTCAAGCATTTGAGATTTTTATCTCTGTTTTTTTAATGTTGAATATTAACATTGTCAGAGCTCCCCCACACCCCCACCCTTCACCTCCCCTTCCAAGGCCAAATGCCTTACCTGGGTATGGTCAAGTCCACTGGCTTCCTGAAGTGCCGTCATGGCAGAGACCTCTGCCTCATCAAGGATGGATGTGGGACTCCACCCTTCCTCCCTCTTGGTCAGAAAGAAAACAGGGACTCCCATTGGACCTATGGGCTTGGTCCAGACAGAGCACTGCCCGCCCCCACCCCCCCCCACCCCCCCCAACACACACACACCCCAAGCCCACCAGGACTACATACGAGGAGGGGCAGTGCATCATGGGAGTGCACGGAAAGGGAAGTAGAACGACCACCGTCGGCCATGTCGTCTTTCGTCTCTCTCTCTCTCTCAAAAAAAAAAAAAAAAGCGTTCTTCTCAGGTCAGAGATGCAACAAACAAACTGGTGCTATTTGTTTGTGTTTTTTTTCTCCTCCTTCACAATCACCGTTCTTTCTTTCTAGTTATTTGCATCAGTCTGAAAAAAAATATTGTTGTTTTTTGTTTTTGTTTTTCTACAGTATGCAAATCATCATATTCACTCTCATTATGTGCCTTCGACGTAATGTTTATGGTGCTTTATATCTTAGAATGAACATACAAATATATAAATATAAATATATATAAATTTATACATATAAATGTACATTTCCCCTTACGTATCATCTGCTTCTGTATGAAGATAATGTGAATACCTGTCTTTTTTAAAAAAAAAAATTGTAATGCAAAAAAAGTCTACTGATTACCGAATGTGCATAACTTCCCAACTAACATCTGGTGTTGTCTCTCTCTCTCTCTCTTTCTCTCTCTCTCTCTCTCTCTCTCGCTCTCTCTCAAGCACTCACTTTTCTTCCCCAAAGTCACATAAGCAGTTTTGTTTTTTCGGAACTTGGAGGGAGGGGGGGGTGGTACATCATGTCGGAGAGGTTGTTGTATGTCCCCTATGAGTTGACCTACTATTTATCTTCCAACTTCCTTTCCCTCTTCTGCTTGCAAGATGTGGCTTGCTCTCTACGTGTCACACTTACAAGAGAATAGACGGGCGGACACATCAACTTTATGGCATAGTTGAAAAGTCTTTGCTTTACTATTTTATTTCATTTCATTTTTTTGATGCTTAATTTCTCCATAGCTGTTCCCAAGAAGCTGTCTCACCATTATCTACCAATGCAGTATTTGAAGTATTCAGTATTTTTCATTTGGGTCAACCATGGTTGCTCTCTCCACACACAAACACTTGACACCCAACGTTGAAGGACCCCAGCTGTCTGGTAACTCACCGCACCACAAGTCTGACCTCTTGACCCGGCTGGCTCTCCTCTTCTCTGGTTCCTCGTGGTGAAAGGCAGAGATGTACAAGGACACCTCATTGTGGTTTCCGTGAAGGTATCTCCGCGCCCCGTCTCTGCCGCAAGTCCAACCTCTAACCCCCAGCCGTGATCTACCACCACACCACAGCTTTTGTTTTCAGCCACAGTGTGATCGCAGCAAGGCAGATTATGCAGGGTGTGGTGGGTTTTACAAAAGGGGTTTTATGAGGGGCCTTAGGAGGTGCTCTCAATCTCCTACTCCGTGCCTCTGTCCAGCTGTCCCTCTCTTTCTCTCTCTCTCCTCCCCCCCCTCTCTCTCTCTCTCTCTCTCTCTCTCTCCCTCTCTGGCTCTCTCTTTATGTGCTTCCATCCCCAGCGGTCACACTCGTACGGTCACTGGCAGAAACTGGCCACTCGTGCGAAGCGTGGAGACGCCTGGCTCTCGTCTGCAGCCCTAGCGCGGGATGTGCGAGAGCTGACGTCACTCTGCTGAGTGCCGTGCTCATTCTGCACCTCCATGACCCACCCCCAATTCCACTGTAATGAAAGCCATATGGAAGAGAGACAGAGAGAAAGAGAGAGAGAGGGGAAGAGAGAGAGAGGGCAGTGAAAGGAGGGAGAGAGGAGAGAGGTAGATTAAGACAAGATGTCTGCCGTCCCTCTTTGGCTCTCATTTCTTTTAGGCGCTCGCAGTGGTGAGTCATCACCCCAAACAATGCAAGGGTGAAGTCACAGGAGATTTTTTATGATCAAGGCACATATACAAGCTGTTAGCACCACTTCAAACACGTACATGTATACAAAAAGTCAAACGTTGAGCAGTTTCGCTGGATAGATACTGTCGTCACAGTATGAAAACGTTAGAATTGATGAAGGTATTCTGCCCCATAAATAAAGTGTGTTAAAGAAAATGTCCTCCTATTTTAGATGATACTAAATGAATGATATACAATGTCTTCAGTCACCATATAGTGCGACTTTTCTATCAGAGCTAGTTTGTCCTCTCTTCTGTCCCAAGGCTCCCAATGTGATTGTTTTTTACTGTGAGAACTTGTAGGTGACGGAGTCGGCTTTTTGGTGTGATTTGATTTTCCCCTTAACTTACTTAGTCTGTGGGACGTCTGTGGGTCTGTTTCCATGGAGACCTCTCAGAGGATGCCGTGGGAGGGGAGATTGGTGGCTTCCTCACCCGAGAGCATCTGTGTTGGTTTGCTACGGCAAGACAATGGTCTGCTGCATAACATCCTGTAGACATGCTGTGGCAACAAGAACAACAAAATCAACCCAAGGGTTGGCCCCCATGGCTGACTAGTCACTGGAACGACTTGTTGCTGTCATCCCCGTAGACTCCTCGCTTGCTCAATCAGCCCGCTTCTGCGTCATCGCTTACTATCGCCTCACGTTTCAGCCGCGACGTTCCAGCCAGCTCGCCTTTGAGCAGCGTCCTCCATCTTTTCAGACGAGCTCTCTCTCTCTTCACCTCACATCCGAGAAGCTCACTCTCTCTTGACTACCCTTCTCCACCCCCTTTGCCACTGTCCATTCACACACAACATTTTATTTCTTTTTTTTTTTATTTGCTATTATATTGTCGTCTTCTCTTTGACCAGACCTCTCTGCCCACTTTAAATGGAATGCACTGCTCTGTAAGTCTGATCATGCTTTTACCCAGTAAGTGGTCAAAGTGGATACCTATCTGACATTTTGTATTGTATGTTTGCCAAAGAATCATTTGCACTGTAATGTATGCCTCTCAACAATAATAAAAAAAATAGGCCACATTGTAAATAAAAGACCCATTGTTTTGTCACTTCATCAGCTGTTTTACATTAACTATACGTGTAGGTACAGTTGCAAGATTTATTGACTTATGACCTCACATAATCTATTGATTTATAGTCAGCTTTATTACCAATTCTTACATTCCATTAAATTTCAAACACAGCCCCTTGTGAAATACACTGAGTCATCATCGGCTGAGTCTGTTGCAGATGTTCCACTAAGGAAAGAATGAACTGAAAGTAATTTTACCTCCTCAGTCCAATCCAATAGCACTTGACTAGTCCTCATATGGACCTCATATTTAACTCAAGGCCTTGTCTTTGTGAAGATGTAAAAATTGTAGATTCAAGGACACCAACAAAAAGCCTTCGGTTAAAGAAATGAGTCCTTGGTGTGACGGCGAGGGTTTAAAGAGGTATTATTTGCATTCCACACACAGAGCATACCGCATAGTTCATACCGCACATCTCTGTCTCCCAACTTTAAAGAGAAACCAACCGAGGTCAATTTCCTCTTGGGGATCATAGTGACTGTTTGCATAGACGGCATCAGGACAGGAAAAGATGTAGAAACCAGTACCACAAGGCCACTTGTAAAAGCAGACACTTCTTTCAGACGCTGTGAATCATCCCAGTGGAAATGATGATCATCATGCCTCTATTTTATATTAAGATTCTGCAATGCTTTGAATGTTTACTGTTGAAATCGTATCTTCCATAGTCTAAAAACCAGATTGACACAAATGAAAAATCATTTTACACAAGTCATTGGAAATGTGAATGTATGGTAGACGCTCTTTGTCTTTGGTAAGGGGCTAAGTAGTGAAAATACATACAGTACAGTAAAACTGAATGAGACTGTTATTGCTACTATGTGCCCGAAATGCAGATGTCAGCAAAGTTGCGTTGTTGCAGTGCTCCATCAACAGCGTACAGGAGGCACCTGTTACTGACGTAATTCTCATGGAGGAAGTCTCCCTTCCTGGGTGGGTACTACTGAACAAAGTCTTTTGATATTTGATAGGCCTACTTGCAGGTGCAGAAATGTTTTTTTTTTTTTTTTTGCAAACAATAGAGACAAGAGGTGTGATTTCACTATGCTCACAAAAGGAACAAACAACTCCCCCATTTTCTTTATCTCCAGACCTCAGGTCTCTGACACTTTGATAGTTATGTTTTTGCAGGCGTCTGTCTGTCTGTCTGTGTACAAAATAACTCGGAAAGTTATGCACGGATATGGGTGGAATTTTTTACCAGAGGTGTGTCTTTCATCAAGGAAGAACTCATCAGATTTTGGTGGTGACCGGTGATCAAGAAAGCCTTCTGGAATTTATATTGCGACCATATTGCCTTGGCGGAGGTCTGAACTCTCGCTTTTCTAGTTTCAACTGCTTCCTCTGTGAGTTTGCTTATCTGTGGAGCAGTGGATATCACACTGAAAAAGTGTGAATGTGAAATGCCTCCATAAACATAATAATGACAAAGTCCAAAGATGACTCTCACTGTACAGTCCTTCATCCCTCATTCATTCATTCTGGGCTTACTTTTCATTTGGTTCTGGAGCTCAGCTGGCGGATTCCCACCCTCCCAGTGGTGGAATTGAGCCGTCCGTGTCTTACAGCCAAACAGACTGGGGTGGAAATTGGATGCGGAAACGAGTTTTCCAGCGGCGTGCCGGATGAAAAGGCCTCCAGTCAGGAAAAAGCATTACTGGGGGACAACGTGGGATCTCCGTGCTCCTAGGGCCATCAGACGGCAGCTCCCCCTGCCCAGCAGAGAGTCATGGCCCAGGAAAGGAGAGGAGAGCGAACCTCAGCCCCACTCCATTCCGCCTTCAGGGAACAAATTCTCCAGCACTTGTATCCCCCATCTGATCTCTTTGATCTGCATTGCAGGCCTTGGTGTCTAGAGAGTGGTGATTTGACAAGACACATCACCAAGTTCTGGGACCCTCATAGCCTACCCCCCAACCCCCACTCACCCACCCACCCCAAATCTGATCTCCCAAAATCTTATCTGACTTGCAGGCCTTTGGTGTTTGTAGAGTGGTGATTTCTGCTAACTGCCTGTTAACCAAATCAAAGTCCTGTCCCAGACAGCATGGCCGCCATTGCTGTCACACCGTGCCGTGACTCACACATTCTTCCCCGTCTCCTGGTCAGGGATGCTGTGTGTTGACTCTGGAGGCGGCGTTACGTAAGAGAGGAAGTGCCGTGTTTGCGGTTGGCCGCGGCCGAGTGCAGACGGCGGTGCGAGACGGCTTAAGTTGTCCCAACCGCCACACAGCAGCAGTGCCTGGCTCCGCTAGCTCACTGCTCAACGCCTCCTGGAATTCCATTTGGATAATAAGCACGATGTGTTCTCCATTTAGGCTTTTTTTTCCCCATTCTCTGCTCCCAGCTTGTCTTCCTGTGAGGCGGATTATCTTGGAGCAAGAGGATGCAAAACTGACAAAGCAACATTGAAAGCACTTGTCATCACCAAGCACAAGCATGTGTTTTAATATCCAATCAGGAGGTTGTCAGGCTGTTTGCACAGACTGATTTTCACAAGAAAAATCCCATCAGTGACCTGCTACAGATGATTATTGCCCCTCTAAGTACTCACAGATCATTGTGATAACTAAGCACAACAGACATGTAAAAACAGAAACACCAAAAGTTATTGGTGAGGTGCTGGGTTTTCTGCACACTAAAGGTTAAGAGATAAAAAGATGAGAAAAAGAAATGTCTCTTATCTTCTAGATATGATATTAACTGGCCCATAACTTTCAATTTTGGGTAGGGCTATTAATAAGGGAACTGACTATGGAGGGCCTATTGAAATTGTCCACGAGCCTTTGACTTGTCAATCCAGCTCTGCTCAGACTAGGTGGAAACCTAAGCCTATGAACCGATTGAGAGCTAGGAGGTGCTAGCCTGGCTAAGGGTGTGCAGTTTGGTTATTTGAAAGACAGTAGACAGACATTCACACTTAATCACAGTTTACCGTGTAAAATTCAGTAAGTATTTCTCCTTCATGTAGTGAATGTATATGTAGTTTGTACATTGGCTAAAATCAATGTAAAATCAATGTTACAATGTAAAATCAAGCCCAGTGTGGCACGTGGCACACATATGGTCTGTAGCTGTTCTTAATCAGAGTTGCATCTTGGTAAAAAAAAAAAAAAAAAGGAGAGAGACTGAGGCCCTGGTGTGGCATGAACATTTAAGAAGTTAAAGGCTGACACAGACAGCAATGTCCTGCAGTACCTCTTTTTTTACTACTGACATTATTCATGACTTGGTTCTCATTGAAGCAAGCGCTGCACATGGCAGGAACACACTACCCAGACTCGCCGAATTCCCCCTTTATTGTACCCAGACCAGCCATGTCCAAACTCTTGTGGCGCTCTGCACTCAATGGTTGGACCAATCACAAACTGTTATCCAAACGCGACTGCAGGTCCAGGATTTGAACATACAAGCTCAGTGGTTCCTTTGAAAGTGTTTATTTTACTGCCTTGATTCAGTCAGGCTCATTGTCGGGATATATATGGATGGGATTTAAAGTTGGCGGCTTTTGTAGACATGTGGTAGAGGCTGCTGTTTATTTTGGCACTGGTTCAAGGTTATGCCTCAGTTTTCAGGAAGGACTGCATTTATATATATAAAAAAGTTCAGCCTAACAAATATGGTGATATAAATTTGCTAACATTTGTTCCAGTCTACCTTTTGTTACCTATGTTTTTTCTAACAATAAACTATCACTGGAGTAACATAATCTGTCCTAATTTTTTGACAGCTAATAAATGAGCCCAGGAAATCAACTGAGATTTTCTCATTCTTCAAAAGCTGTTGGATGGATCGAGCCCTCTAAACAGGGGAGAGGATTTGGAGCAGGATGGATGGGGTGTGTGGGTGGGTAGTGTGTGTGCATGTTCTGGGGAAAGGAAAGGGGGGTGGGAGGAGGGGTGCACACAACCCATGAAGTAATTGTTACCCTTTAAAAAAAGAAACTAATCTCATTGGAGTAATGACAGACAGCTCTGCATTCCTTGGACACCTCCGACAGGGCATAGCATGAGCCAGTAATAATCTCTGGATTGCCAAGACCCTTAATAAACGTTAAGAGTTCTGAAAATGGCCTCCACAGCCAAGGCAGCACATAAAACAAATGTGCTGCTGCTGCTGTCTTCTTCAGTGCAACACTAGGAGGCGCTAGTCCCCAGTGAAGCTGCCTCACATGAAATCTTGACTCTCGAGGGAGAGTCTTCCTATCGAAGTTTGTGTCCTTTTCAAAACATGCTGTCATGATTAAGGCTGCCTATCTTTGCTTGGGGGGCCTCTTTTCGATTTGCCACACTTGGCCTGGCCTCCAGAATTAGTACGTTCTCAGACTCACCCTGGCAGAGGAGGCTGCAGTGTCTGGCTCTTTGCTCCAGATGGAAGGAATGCTTTAAAGACGCCACACCTCCCTTCAACCATAGCCCTCTTAAAAACAATGAGTACAACTCATTACTCCATAGCATTTCGCTACAGACCTCTGTAACTGTATGTATGTGTGTGTGTGTGTGTGTGTGTGTGTGTGTGTGTGTGTGTGTGCGTGCGTGCGTGCGTGCGTGTGTGTGTGTGTGTGTGTTTAATGCTGTTTCAGCACACAGGCCTCCAAACTTTTCTCACTTAACAAAAGCCATGTTCTTCGTTTCCTTCCTCTAGCTGCTAAACGAGTAATTTAATAAAGAGGTGGAGGTCGAGCTTACTCACAAAGGGACCATGTTAGTTATTGTTTGGTCTAAAATGATAATGACTATTAAGAGAGAACCTCCCATCTGAATAGCCTGAATTTTTCTTTATGGCTTTTGCATGTAAGGATGGGTTCTGCAGGCTTGGAAAAACAACCGTTAGGACATGACATCATGCTGCTTGGCTGGCCAGCTGATTTATAGTGACCAAAGGGAGCACTGGAAAGGCCTGACACCCCACACACCCCAAAACACACACACACACACACACACACACACACACACACACACACCGGAGGTCAAACTGGAGTCTTCTCTCGTCTCAGGTGACTGGCCTCTCTCCTGCCTCCCCCACCTTCAGAGGAAGTGTTACATTAGACTCCCCAGACTCATCAAAGCCCCATTTGACCACACAGATTTATGTTAGCTTTAGCAGCAGCGGTTGTGGTTGCTAATATTTACAGCAGAGCTGGCGACAGGACATGCAAAGCTAAGGCGTGATGTTTTTTTAAAGAATTATTGAATGTCTGGAAGAGAGGTCTTCAGAAAGAACCTGGCTGAGCGAGGATTTTCAGGGAGATTCATTTGTGTGAAGCCAATTGTAGTGTTGACTTTGCTCCAGAGCTGCCAGCATCTCACTGATTTGGGAGGCTACAGTATGTGCGCTGTCAATGGAAGAGGGTACTAGCCTAGCCTAGCCTAGTGCCTTGGCAGGAGTCTATCTGTCAAAACCTAGCGCCAATGTTTGTGTGCACAGCGCATGGTCCTGCTGGAACATCTGGGAGCCAGCCACTAACTCCAGTCCACTGTTCCACATGAGAGGCCTGGGGAAGAGCATGTGAATGAACACACATGCACACACAAACATACACACACGTGACACGCACACACAGACAGACAGACAGACACACACACACACACACTTACATACACACACAAATTCCTTACACCTATAAGCAAATCAACACCCAAAGGGAGCAACAAAGGGAAGAACCTTGTGGCACAAGACAACATGGATGGTTCTTCACTAAGTTTAGTTTGGAACAGAGGGCAATACAGGATGTGCTCCTGTGCAAAATGGACAAATGACACCACAGACTCACCACTCTGTCCCTCTGAAGACAACACACACACACACACACACACACACACACACACACACACACACACACACACACATACAAACATGCATGCTCACACACACACATACATACATGTACATACACACACAGAGCAAAGTTTTGCAAATGTCACATCGGCTCTGAAGGAAAAACACTCTCTCTTTCCCTCGAAATGTTTTCTCTTCCAGGATAGAACCCAGGGAGCCTGGCCAAGTCTCACAATTAGGCCACACAGTGTAGGCAAGTATCTGGCCCATCTGGTGGGCCTATTGCGTGTGTGGACAACAAGGCCCCCCATCCACCAACCCACCATCCCCCCCCCCCACACACACACACACACACATACACATACACACTTTTGCCCCCATCCCGTGGCCCCACACTCCAGTGCCTGTGTGCACAGCGGGGTGTTAGAACTCCCTCCTCCAGAGAAATGCCTCTTCGCCGTCATACCAGCGAGCGTTTCAACCCATCCATGAAGCCCCCACAGAGGGACGGTGCAGGGAGGGAGAATGCACGTGTCCGAGCTCCAGAGACCAGCAGGAGTCCACACTAATATAAAACTGGCATGCATGGGGAAGATGGCCCACTGGGGTAGAGAGAGAACACACAGTGCCTTGCCTGCATCAAAAGACTGGCTGGAATGGGGGATTTGTCCTACATTCAGAGGTTTTTTTTTTTTTTTTTTTTTGAAAAGTCTACTGTATGTCATATGAATGTCAAGACCTGCATACTTGAATGCTCAAGGCTACATACTTAGACTTGCACATTTTATTCTACACATGAAGAATGCATTCGGTCATACTACATGGAAAAAGAGAAAAGATACAATTTGTAACAACTATACAAATTGTTTGCATCTTTTTTGGCTAGTCCCTTGTCATCCCTTGTCCCTTGTCTATTCTAATTGTATGTAGCTCCATATAATGCATTAGAATACTACTGCAGCACATATAGGTCTAATGCAAACCAGCTTGAAGCAAGGTATAAGGGAGTGTGCGCAAAAATAAGTAACCTCAGTGCTTCATCAGAATGGAACAGTCGTTACATGACTACAGTAGCACATACTTGACCTCTTTACAGCATATGATTTTAGTGAAAGTACAAGTTGCTATACATCATGAAGAGGCAGCAGTTTGCCCAAGGGGACTTTTTCAAAAAGGAGTGAAAAGTTGCACTATGACTAAACACAATGTTCAAGTGAGGGTGTGTCCTCCCTCGAGAGGTGTAATCTACCTGTCCAGCAGACCAGCTGATCGGGCGACCCACTGTGGTGCATTATGTCATTAAGACCCAGCGATCGCCCCAGCCGATAAAGGCAACGGAAAACAGATGTTATGTGCCTGCTTCAACACCATGACCCGGGCATAAAGGAAGGGGGGGTGGGGGGGTTGGACTGGAGGGGAGAAAGGGAAAGCTGGGGGGGGGGGGGGGTTCTTGGGGAAAGGAAACATTCTCAGAAGTGTTAAAACCTCAGGAACAAAAAAAAAGCTAAGTGCAACAGCTGTGCGACTGAGAAATAATTGATTTTGCCTAACAGGTTGTTGGTCACAGTAATCTATCTGTCTGACATGTCACAGCTGCCCCTGGTCTAACAGGCCTGGACTGGGTGTTTGCAAAGGGCTCCATGGCCTGCCTGTTTGGGTGTAATGCAAAATCAGTCTCCATGGGCACACCTGTTGTTCTCAAATGTTCTCAGATCTATGTAATAATCTACAACAGGGCCGAGAACAAACAGCTGCATTGTAATTTCCGTAATTTATTCAGTGGGGATGCAGTAATTAGAAAAACACTTGAACTGTATTTTAATCCAATTTAATTTATCTGAACTATCTACATGAAAAATGCTGAAATAATAGCTGATCTTTAGTCATGGTATGAAAGTTGCCTTCTCTGTGAGGTCAGTGGAGAAATTATACTGATTATTGGATGATAAGAAACGGCTAAATATTCTGATTTATGGAAGGACTGTTCCAAATGTAAGTTCTCCCACACAGAGAGAGGGTTGAACATGGGGTAAACTAAGTATTGCTAAATTGGGCCATCTAGTGGTAGGGTATGGGAATAAGGATTTTGCACAAGGGTACTGTGAAGTGAACTTTTAATTCTGTAGGCTACAGATACAATTGTCTCAACTTTCGTCTCAACTTCACATCTGCCACTTTTTGACAATGATATATCTTTTAAATCCGTTAGTGAAACCAAACAACTATCGCTCTCATAGTCATTATTCTAAAGGTTGGTAGGAGAAGAACCCACATGAGTTTAACGGCATCATGTGTTTGGATGTGAACTACAAAACACTACAATAAAAGAATAGGTCATGCCTAAGCTGAACCCTGTCCGTAACCGTAACAGTGGGTAACACTGTTGTTCCAAGGCAAACATACTTTTGTTGTATCTGGGGAAACAACTCCTCTAACACCAATTATCACCATGTGATGTCATATTGTGAGCAATCTGTTCCTCCCACTGCCAATCACAAATGTCTTTACTTTTTGTGCTAAGTCTATATCTGGCAATCTATATCAACAATATTTTGCACTTTTTGCACATAGGGCTTTGCAAATAGGGCTTTATTTTCTTAGAAAGAGGAAACTTCTTAGTGAGAAGTTCCCTGGAGAACAGGAAGCACCGATTCTAGGGCGCTACAGCCCCACCCTAGGATCTAGAGCATAGTTTCTCAAACTTTTTCAGACAGAGGACCACTTTGCCCCCCAATTTTACTTTGTATTTTTCAGGGACCACCTGTCCTCGTGCCCCCTCTCCAAGTCACATGCTACCCTTTATCCTTTAAAGCATTTTTAAATAGGCTTTTCTGTGCACTTCAAATTCAGATAGCCTGAAGTTTTTAACAAATTACAGGGCTGCCTCATAGTATTCAGTGAACAATTCATCTTTTGCCTTCAAATAATGTTCGTATGAAACATAGACTAAATTCACATATATTTTTTTTAAATCCTCTCGCGGACCACTTGAGCTTGCTCACAGACCACCAGTGGTCCCCGGACCACACTTTGAGAACCACTGATCTGGAGGGAGATAGTGGCAGCCAGCAGTGGAAGGCTTACAGTAATGGCTAAGCAATTTATGATGCTTGTGTAGTTCTCACTAATACCAGACATTGATCCAGCTGATAATGGTGAGTTGCTGACAGTGCAACGGTTCTTATTGGGTTCCTTTTACCACAAAGCTATATAGCCTGATTATCTGACCCACGATTTCTCATGCAGTATTTTTATATTTCTGTGCATAGATACATACTGTACATACATGTACTTTCTTCAAAACCAAATAAAGTCATTCTTCCTCCTCAAGTTGCAAAGTATCTATCTACAGTATCTGTTTACATTCTCGTTAAACAATTTAATATCTATTTGCATCCATTTATGAAAAAAAAGTCATGTCAGTAACTTGTTTAACTTTGTGTCAAGTATTTTCGATCTTGTTCTGGAATCAGTGAGAAAGAGCCATACATCATGCTGTCTCACGATGTGTCATCTGAAGTAAACTGGAAATTGTTTGCCTCTGTGAGTCATACAAGTCAACAAACTCAATCTTTCAGTAACATAAACATTCTGAATTTGAAATACTTCAAGTAAGTGTGTGTGTGCGTGTGTGTGTGTGTGTGTGTGTGTGTGTGTGTGTGTGTGTGTGTGTGTGTGTGTGTGTGTGTGTGTGTGTGTGTGTGTGTGTGTGTGTGTGTGTGTGTGTGCGTGTGTGTGTGCGTGTGCGTGTGGGTGGGTGGGTGGGTGTGGGTGTGGGTGTGTTGACAAAAAGGGTCTAATTTTGGAAAACTTGCTTCATCCATTTCAAAATAGTGACGTATTTTGTGAAAGACCACTGAGGGACAACAGATAAGATTGTTGATATCAACCGTTTCTGCCTCCTCTGTGAGACCATTGGTCTAAATGCATCAGCTTTAATAATAGAGTGACAAAGGGGCTCAAGGAGGGGGAACACAAACTGATCTCTCCAAACTCAGAGATGTTCCTGTATGTTTATAGAGCACCATCAAATAGGTGTCCTACTTTTTGGCAACTGTGTAGATGTTATCTATGTAGCAAGCAGGCCTGCTCTCTCTCTCTCTCTCTCTCTCTCTCTCTCTCTCTCTCTCTCTCTCGCATTGTTGAATTTTCACCCACAGAATGCCGTTTCAATGCATCATAGACATTTGTTGTGCAGAAAAGCCTTTTGGTTGTTGATACCAAATGCCTTTGTTAATGTCTAATGGCAAAATTATGTGGGTTGTACCAAAAATTATGTAGGCCAACAAACTTGCAATGTGTTTTGTGTTTTTAGTTTTCACCACCACAATTTGTGTATTGTCTGCAGCTGGCATAATTACTGACTGAAACTAATAGTAGCTACAAGTTACCTTTTTGTCAACCTCCATGTAGGCTATTTCTCAATAGATCAGTTAAAATGTGATACACACTTGAAGCAATGATTTCTCAGATAGTAATTCATGATTTGTGAACTCGTTACATTGTAATATTTTTGCAACATTACACAGATCTTTTGTTCCACAGTTCCACTCTGTGCACCTTAACCTCAAGGTGACCTGTTCACACCTATGCATATTTAGGACACACAGAGTGCAAAATGAAGTGCATTGCAATGATGCAAACATAACAAGATTTTTTTTTTCACTGTTAAAAAGAAGTGAAGCAAAAAAAAAAAAAGTCCCATTTCCGGAAGCTGTCATTATTGGCCGCAAATGTGGTATAGCTTAGAGGGGCATGATGGGTTTGCCTATCATCAGCCTCGAAACCTCGGACTTCTCTGGTGACCCTGAGAAATCTATGGCTTGTGGTGTCCTTGCTGTGGCACAGGACCGGTTTTAGCCTTTGCGCTGCCCTTTTGACCCCTCTTTCTAGAAATAGAAGTGAATAACAAAAGTGAAGAAAGAAAGTGAAGAAAAAGTGAAGAAAGAAAGTGAAGAAAAAAAGTTAAAAAAAAAATATATATATATATATTGTGATGCCCCCTGATATTTGGTGCCCTAGGCGAACGCCTAGTTGGTCTATGCCTAGGACCGGCCTTGCTGTAGCAGATTTGGAATCACTGCTGTTTTTCCATGGCCACCTCTAAACTAGAGTGTTTTTCTCTCATAGTTTATTTCTGTGTTCTCTCGTCATTGTTGTTGTTTATTTTAGGAAGTTGCAGGTGCTTATTCTTCTCTTTTACTGTATAATCATTAGATGGGGATTTCAAGTCTTCCAATAAGTTGAATGCGTAACCATTCACAGCACAGTGTGTCAATAGTACAACAAGTGTCAACTGTGCATATATGTTTGTGAGAACACTACACATCAAGTGTCCAACTATTGTTGTTTTTGCCATGATGAGTTTTTTCCATAAACCTGTATTCACTGAGACTGTCTATGCCTGTTTAGTCCTGTGTCTGATCAGATGCCAAAACCTGTGTGGTCTGCACAAACGTGAATACAATCTACGACACACATCAGGAACAAGGAATAAAAGTGAAATGTTTGGGGTTAACTTCAGGCAGAGACTCAAGAGTTTGAAAATGATGATGCCAAGGACAGAGGGCAGTCTCCAAAACATGTGGGTGTTTAGAGTGAAGTATGGGGCATAGTGGAGCTATTGAATGGATTGTGTGAACAACTTTACTCATCTTTTGATATCAGGCCATGAGACATCAAATCTGTTGCCTTTGGTGAAATACCTCTGTAGAGATGTAGATCCCTTTTGCAGCTTTCTAACTGTTTTTATAATACATCTAAAATGTCATTTGCAAATTTCATCTGCTTTATGTCTCAGTTATAACCTAGCATTGAAAGATGTTAAACAGCAATGCAAAGGCATTTTATCCATTATGTCCTTGAAATATGTTGGCATGAACTAAACCTACAGTACATTGAGGAGGGTAGATTTCCTATGCTCTGACAAGGATTCTTCTGCTTTAGCTTTCTGATCACAAAATAAGGAACTTGACCTATCTCACTTCAGCACAACTATTTACTAAATTGACATGGATAGGCCGACAGTGCAGATAGAAAAAATGGATTTGGTAGCATTCATTGACATTAGTAGTTCATGGAACTGAAAACGGAGACAAGGGAAAATTTAGGCACTGACTGTAAACATGTCACTAAAAGGTGTTGCGTTTCAAGGCAAATGCATTTTAGAAGGAGAAAAGTTTAAGGCCCAAGGATTGTGCTATGCCATAATGCAAGTTGTGTGCAGTAATGTGCATTTAATGACTAAAAGAGTTACACTCGTCTCATACAAACCACTTTGATGTTTATTTAAAAAGTGCACCATTAACACATTGCATTATACAGAAGCAACAACAGTACAGTATGTCCCTGGCTTGTTATGTTATAAAGAAAATGGTCTAAAAAAAATGTAGAAAAAAACAGATGGTTGTCCAAACAAAACAGGATTTACATGGTATGATAAAAACAGAGGTGCCACTGATAATCAGGTTGATGATTTACAGACATGCAAATCTGGCATGTTCTTTCCTGAAGAGAAATTCCT
The DNA here is from genome assembly GCA_027497455.2 of Sardinella longiceps. Taxonomy (NCBI): domain Eukaryota; kingdom Metazoa; phylum Chordata; class Actinopteri; order Clupeiformes; family Clupeidae; genus Sardinella; species Sardinella longiceps. The sequence goes on along the minus strand of JAODXP020000024.1, from coordinate 11,221,153 downwards.
GGAGACCAGTTACACATGTTTACTACTATACAGGCTTCATGCAAATGGCCAGGTGTGTAATACAGCTAGTGCAGGAATGATTTCCATGATCAAAAGTGTGTCAGGAACATCCCAATGCCAGAGGCCCTTTTGGATACATTACACAAAAGAGCTGATCTTAGCGTGACTTTTCATTACTAACGGATCAGAAAACATATAGAAAACTATTTGTAATACATGTATTAAAAGATGTGTTCAACCCACACTATTTGGTGTCTATTTACACAAAAACAACTAACTAACTTACTTACCAGCTCTTTTAGTCCTACATTCTGAAGTTCAATTCAAATCTGCATTTGTGAGAGAGGTTGTCTCACATGGTAAATGACGACAGATTCCCATTATTGGGCTCCTTGGAGGGTGCTACAGACACATAGAGTTCAGATGTCTGTTTTGAAGAACGGCTTGCGTAAATGTACTTCTTTCCTTGGCACCATAAATCCACCAGAATCTTCTGGAAATGGTTCCTGAACTTCACGCCGATGAAGGCATACACGATGGGATTGAGACAGCAGTGGAGGTAAGCCAAGCTTCTAGTCACCGTCAGGACCAACAATGTCACCTTCTCCCTTTCACAGTCTCTCTCCTTGAACAGTCCGGTTGTATGGCAGAGCAGGACCACATTATAGGGCAGGTGGCAAGCAACAAACACGAAGACCACGGCCAGAACCACTCGCACAGCCTTGTGCCTCTGGAAGTTTTGAGCTTGGAGGAGGGTGACCAGGATGCTGGAGTAGGAGAAGCCCATGACCAGCAGTGGAAGGAAGAATCCAATAGACATCTGCATGCTGGGGATCAGAACCTTCATGAGCATCGCCATGTCCGTGTTATTTTTGTGGTTGTGTTCAAAGTTGAAGTTGCACTCTGCAGTATCCTGCTCCTCATTGCGGTGGTAGTAGATGACAGTGGGAATGGACAAGACCACTGCCAGGATCCAGATGCTTATGCAGATGAGCCGACTGTACACTAGCGCGCGTGAGCGGGCTCCAAAAGATCTCCTGGCCTGGACAATGGCCACGTAGCGATCGCCGCTGATACAGGCCAGAAGAAGCACGCTGCTGTAGAGGTTGATGCTGTAGGTTCCCCTAAGGAGCTTACAGGCCCACGTACCCATTTCCCAGTTGTTATGCTCATTGTAAATGATCAGTGGAAGGGCAACTACAAAAATGATGTCAGCAATCGCCACATTTAGAAGGTAAACGTCAGTCATGGACTTGGCTTTCTTGTAAAACGCATAAGTAACAATCACCATGATGTTACCCAAGAGTCCGAAGACAAAGATGAGAGAGTAAATATATGTCTGAATTTTGATCTCCATGTTGCGGTTGCTGTTCAAATCACATGCTTCGGCATTAGTGTCATAATCATCACTGGCATTAGTGTCATAATCACCAGTGGCATTATCATAGTAGTCTTCCATCTGCAAGCAAGTTATAGAAATTAGATTATATATTTTGCTTTTATATATTTATATAAAGGTATTAAGAAAAACATCAGCAATTTCATTTTCAAAAGATGGGCCAGATCCTTCTTTGTCATTTCCTATCTTTGTTTTAGTCTGCACATTCAAATGAAACAAGCAACAGAAAAGTATTTTAAAGTGTCCTACTTGGCATTTCAAAAGATCAAAGTTTCATAAGTTCATCAACAGCAACACCTCCTACACTTTCATATGGGTCACATCTTCTCATTTACAGTGCATATCAGTCACAAATGCTGAGATGTTGATCTCTGTCATTGCAATCAAATGTTTACCTCACCAATCTATTTGGTTGCATTGTTATCCCATCCTATTTACTGCCTGTATGTACAATTACTGAAATGCTTACAAATAAGCATTTCAGTAATTACATTTTTTATTTCAGTAATTACAATTTTTATTCAAGAAAATAAATGCAAATGGATTAACAGAAAACATAAATAAGCAAATAAAAAACAAGATTCTTACCGGATAATCCATAGTACTGGCTTATATCCACCAGAGAGAGAGGTGTGCTCTGAAGGACCTGTTCAGGTAAGAATGTAGGCTATGTATCTGCTTTCAGCACTTCCTCTGTGTTGATGCTTTTATATGCATCTGTGTCCAATGCTGTGTGTGTGTGTGTGTGTGTGTGTGTGTGTGTGTGTGTGTGTGTGTGTGTGTGTGTGTGTGCGTGCACGCGTGTGCCTGTGGCTGACAAGCTTCACGTTCTTTTTTTCTCTCAGCAGCTTGACTTATCTGATGATACTGTAGGTCTGCAACTGAGCATGATGGTGAATTTGGGGGCCACCCATTGAGACACAACAGGCAGGGTTCGAGTTATGATTCCATCTTCGTGGGAGCCCATAAATTAATTGCGGGGGGGGGGGGTATGGGATGTTTTCTTTTTTTTTTTCGGTCTCCAGTCTGCGCAACTGCGCAGGAGTTCGGTAAAGGCTTTGCGGACTTTTGAATGTAATGGGAAGCAAGCACTGACCTTACAATGTGAGAAGTTGACAATGTCTCTCTCTATCTCTCTCTCTCTGTCTCCCGGACCTCTGGCTGAATGTTATGCACAACGGTGAACTGTCTGGCACTTATTAATTTCGGTGAATATGCTACTTGCACGAAATCCTCAATAAAGTTTACATCATGCGCAGCATGATTGGACTAGCCTGGTTAAAGCAATATCTAGGAGAGAGGTTGACCTAGGGAGAGCCGCGCATTATCTTACTATCTGGAGCTACAGTAGGCCTATGTTTGGCTTTATTGAAGTAGGCTAAAACCGAAACGAGCAAGCGGCCACATTTTCAGTGGCATTGTAACGGAGTGTGTCTGGCGGGTGGTAGACTCAAGGCATGGAAACGGAATAATGCAGACGTCTTTCTTTTATTTTATATTAGGCCACCGGCGGGGTGCATAACATAACAAATTCACAAACAAACTAAACAAACAAAACATTGATCAAACTGAAAATAATCAGGGGCAAGGCCCACAAACTAGGCAATATAACATACCATCATTAGATCCTCTCGCGTCAGAGGCAAACCCCGACTGTTACGCACGGTAACTATCGGTCACAACCAAATCATGGTTTACAATCAATTAAGACATTGATTTATGTTTACAACCTATACATTGCAACTGCGCAAGCATACCGTGCCCCTTTATCATCAGAGAACATAATAACAGCATGCCAATAAGGCAATAACACAAAAAGAAAAGATGATCAAAAACACCCCTGTAACAAGCGCTTCCCAGTGGGAGCGCACTCGCAACTCCATAAAAAGGTTCCACCTCCCATAGCTCGGTTTGATCCCCGCTTATGATAACTTTATTTGTCAGTAAAATATTATATACTATTATATTGTCAGAGCCCCCACAGATGTTTGAGTTTGCTGCTTTCATGGGAGCCAGACCTCTCTCTATGGGAGCTCAGCACTGGCTCCCACCTAACTCGAACCCTGACAACAGGCTACATGTGTAGCCTAGTGTAGTATCCAGCTGTAGGCCTAGTTCAAGGTGTTGTAGTAAAAGAAAGAATTAGGCATACATGCCCTTTTTGTTAGCCTGTTTGTGATTATTTTGAATATTTCGTGTAAAATATAAATATATATTCTTAGGATCTGGCACAGGGGTCCCAAGAGAGAATTTTAATGCTTGGGCCCAGAATGATTTTGTGTCATCTATCTATCATCTATCATTCATCTATCTACCTATCTATCTATCAATCTATCAATCTATCTGTCTGGTACAGTAATAAGTCCAAGGATTTTTATGAATGCTGATAGACCTACATTTTATACGACTAGCACTATGCTTCTTCACATTTGCATTCGTCTTGAGACGATGTTGTAGTTGATGAAGAAGGCAACTACTCGTCTTCTTCTGATTGGATGACTACGAGAAACGCGAATAAGGACCAATCAGCGCTAGACACGGTAAGTTCAACACTTCTTACCATTCAACCAGCCGTGAACTCCACGACAAGCACTCAGCAGAGCAATTTGGGATGAAAGATTTATAGCATAATCTTTGAAAACCATTGATTACTCGCTATGAAGACGTTACACGGTATGTTTAACCCTAAATGTTCAAATAGCTTGCATTGTTTTAGGTAGGCTACGTAGCTCTGGCTAAAATGTAACGTTAAAGTTAGGCTAACGTTAACACGTTCATTTAGAGTAACGTTATTATTTTGATTAGCCTGAACTCTACTAAACTTTTTTTTACTGTGCTTAAAAGTTCTATGACTATTAAAATGTCTTTTTGCAACCCACACTAATTAACCAGTAGCTTTTAAGCGTGTTAGCATTAATGTTGTTGTGCATCTGCACAACTAACATTAACTTGGATTATTCTATGTCTAACGTTAGTGTTTATTGGAGTGTACTTCGACTAGTGTTCTGAAATGTTATCCTTACGTGATCAAAACATAATGTGGGCTACTGTTGGCGACCTCAAATGAATGGGCTTTAGCATTAGCCGATGCTAAACTTTTGGTTTGTAGGCAAGGTAATGCCAGGAGTTCTGTCAGCAGCTGCTCCAGCAGCAGTGGTGGTGATGAAGTGATGAGCTATCTCAATTTCAACGTAAAATTGATGTACTGTAACGTTATCTCCTCAACATCTCGTCTACAGGTCTATTGGCAAGCTGTCTATTTCTGACAGCTCATGCCTTCTATTCATCCAGTGACGATGTGGTGGAGCTAACCCCTTCTAACTTCCACAACAAAGTTGTTCAGAGCGACAGCCTCTGGCTTGTTGAGTTTTATGCCCCATGGTGAGTGTTTGATTAACTTACTGTTGTGTCAGTGCTAGTCCAAGCTTTGTCAACTTGCTATGGCGTGTTTACACTAGAACACTTCCTTCAGATAGGATTAAATACCCAGTAGTACACACACATTGAACAGATCTTAATATGATTCATATGGCATTGATGGCTATGGTTCAGTCAAAGTTGCCCATGTTTGTCTCCACAGGTGTGGTCACTGCCAAAGACTTACTGCTGATTGGAAGAAAGCAGCTACAGCCCTAAAGGTTATTCTCAACAGTTTTCATCTCATCATGCTGTTTACTGGGTCCAATTTTTCTCATTTTTCCAATTTGGCAAATTCTATGTTCAGGGTCCAGTTGTCCAAAAGTAATCAGAGACTCTGTATTGGAAACAACATGGAATTTCCAAAATAAAACTGTTTAGGAAAACTGAGCCACCTTGCCTTTTAGTAAATTGCAGATTTTAGTTTGTGCAAGATGCCTTCAAGCATTGGATTGCAGTGCAGTTAGTATGTTCTCTGCAACTGAATGCTACTGACGTTAAGCTTACTAAAAGAATACTGTACTATGCAGGGTGTTGTGAAGGTGGGGGCTGTGGATGCAGACCAACATCAGTCATTGGGTGGCCAATATAGCATCCAGGGCTTCCCTACTATCAAGGTCTTTGGAGCCAATAAGAACAAGCCGGAAGATTATCAAGGTAATTGAAACTATATTTTCCATAAGTGGACATTTGTCTTCGGTTTCACCACGCGTAATAGCAGACAGAGAAGCACCACAACACATTCAAGACACTGCATTTGTATACAATAATGAATAAACATAAGCAGTGTTGATTACTTTTATGAGTACACAGAGGAGATCAGTGGGCGGTTTCTTATATGCAATGTCTTCATTTTAACCCTTCATGTTTCTGTCTTTCTGCCTTTTCCTTACTTGGGTCACTAGGAGGTCGCACTAGCCAGGCCATAGTGGAAGGAGCCCTCACAGCCCTGCGGTCCATGGTTAAGGACCGTATGAGTGGGAAGTCAGGGAGCTCCGGTCAAGGCAAACAGGTATGTCTAGCTCACACACACACACACACACACACACATTGGACATAGAGGCATATAAAAGAACACGGAGCCAGAGTAGTTGTTTGTCGAAAGAAATTACTTCGCTTTTAACCTTAACTCAGTAGGGAATAGGGAAATGAAACTGAAAGTGACTTCCTGTCTTGCTAGCGTTAGCTGCTGGTTAGCTTGTTTTTCCCAGTTATTTTGTTCTTTTTCCTACGGATTTCACTCGGTGACTGTACAACTATGGCTTGACTGACCTGAATCACACTGGATTCTCCTTAAATATTTTTTTCCTCTCCAGCTCTGTAGAATGTGAGTGACAAGTCTTCAGCATTTTAACATTAGCTTGTCTGACTGTTGTTTTAGGGCGGCGGTGGAGGCAGCGGTGGTGGAAGCAAAAAAGATGTGGTTGAGCTGACTGAAGACAACTTTGACCGTCTGGTGCTGAATGGAGAAGAGTCCTGGCTGGTGGAGTTCTTTGCCCCTTGGTGTGGTCACTGCAAGAGGTGAGTTCTTTATACAGTAAAGGCCAATTCAGACTGAAGATCCACGACGAGATGAAACGGTTTTAGAGAGGCAGTGTGAATCAGTCGTCACAGGTTGTTGCAGGCAGTTGCAAGCCGTCACAAAAGATTTAGCATGTGAAATCGCATTTTCAGAGTTTTAGAACTTCCAGGTTTTTAGAACGTCGCTGCCCGTCTCGTTGCAAATCTTTGGTCTGTAGGCACCTTAAGAGCACATCACCTATTCTGCTCAGATTAAATATGGAATAATCACCCCTGCCCCAATCATATATATGTATTTTTTTTCTATCTAGTAACTCTCAGACAACATTCTGTATTCATGTTGTTACTCTGTGTAAACCATGGTCAATCTATGTATCAGACTACCAACTGTATGGCTACTCTATTAGGCAACCGGCTGGTGGGTTGAGCCCATGAGGCGTGGATCTGGCCAAGGTTTCTTCCTAAAAATGAATTATTAGTAAGCGAAGGGAGTTTTACCTTGCCCCTGTTACTCATGGGTGCTCTCCGTACTGTCTATAAAGCGCTGCGAGACAATGTACTGTATTTGAGCACTGTACAAAAATAAATTGAATTGAAAATTGAATTGAATCATGCAGTACTAGTTACTGTTGTTACTTAATGTCCCTACCCCTATTATGGATGTAGTTCTGCTTTGCTGTATGTTGTATGAACTGATGACCTCTGGTCAGTGTGTTTTTAAGAGTTTAGTTTCTATAGATATTATGGCATGGTATGAGTTGTACTTTGGTATCTGTTTTTACACAGAACAGGGGAGGGTACGATTGCAGACTAAACCGATGAAAGCCGTTTGGAATAATGGGAATAGGGGCAGAGTTGAGCACAACCCAACAGGGGAAAAAAACGATGGAAGTGACAGAAATTATTTTAGGGACACACGTAGGGTATATGTGGGCCTTTTGCTTATGGCAGCAGGCAGTTTATTAAGGGCAGAATATGTTGCACATAATGTTATGTAGTACAGTCCTAGGGTGATGCATATCATTGTTTTCTGAGGATGCATTTGTCACCAAAAGACAGTCTGTGCAACGTGCAAATGTACACCAGCTGAGCTTGTTTTTTAAGTCTCAGTGGTTGTCACTGTGTTTGCATCACCTTTCTGTCTGCATGTAGTGCAGTCCATTGCTAAAGGCTGTTGTTGGTGTATGATTTGCTGAAGTGTCGTGTATATAAACTTCTCGTTTCACGGCACTTCCCATAGTTTTCTCATTCCAGGATTTGAATAAAATGAAAATGTTCACCTCTCTTCTGGTAAAATGGTTAAGTGTATTGTTCTTCTTGTTTTCTCTTGACCTGAGTCAGAACTTCAAAATGCCTCTGCACAAAGGAGGCCAATACAGAATGGCCGCATGATTCCAAAGTTTTGGTGCTGCTGGTGACAATTTTCAGTATGTCTCCCACACTCTAGATAAAGTAGATCGCTTCCATATTAGTAAAAACTACTGCATACTTTCCCAGATTACCACAGTAAGGTAGTATGGATGCTTCTTATATAAGAGAAGGGTAGAATTGATTTAACCTGTCTGACATTATGTTCCCAACCCCTGCAGACTGGAGCCAGAATGGGCAGCAGCTGCTTCAGAGGTTAAAGATCAGACTAAGGGCAAAGTGAAACTGGGAGCCGTGGACGCCACTGTACATCAAGGCCTGGCCAGTCGTTATGGGGTGAGCTGCGTTATCTAAATTCTTCATCCAATTAGTTGTTGATGAGGGCACCATTAGTTGGCACACAGACAAAGGTGGGCTGAAAATGTGGGGAAAATTATGCTTAAAATGTTCAGGATGGGTGAATTGGGAGGATAGAGGCCAAACTTAAGATGTTTTGTGTTGTATTTATTTGGCAATTGTTTCCTCTCCATCAATCATCTCTTGTTGCCTCTTTGTTTCTCTATTAAACACACTGTCTGGTCATCAGGTCCGTGGGTACCCAACCATAAAAGTCTTCATCAAAGGAGAACAGCCCATGGATTATGATGGAGGACGCTCCCGTTCAGACATCGTGGCTAGAGCCATGGACCTGTACTCTGCCAATGCACCCCCTCCAGAACTGCTTGAGGTACAGTAATCATGGCTAATGATAATAATGACATTGACTACATACACAAAGTAAGGGTATTATTGTACCAACAGTTCAGAGAATTTTAACCGGATGTTTGAGGATTTTGAGAGGGAGGGCTGGACGATTGGCGAATAACTTACAGTAGGTGATTCAAAGAAATGAACTGAGCTTATCCATTTTGTGTCCAGATCATCTGGTGGATCCTGTGTGTGCATGTACAGTGTGTTTACATGAGTTTACATCAGTTAACATACTGCATGGTCAGTCTGTGTTGCACAATGATTTTGTCTGCAAAGCTACTGTATATGTGGTATGACTGCATGTTTGCAAGTTTTCAGATTTCAAGAGATAAAAAATGTATCTAATATGTTGTGGTTTCGAAGATGCAAAGAGGCTTGGTGAGAGACGTACATTTTCATGATGACTAGGACTGCAGGAAACTAGAGCGTGTGCAAATCATGCTCACGTAGATGCTCACAGATTAACACAGAGTACCTGGAAAGTGTACATCGTTTCACTTTGTGCAAAGCGTTTGGAACGACTCCTTTGGCAATCGTTTGCTCTCTTGTGGGTGCTATGCTTTCTTCTTTACCCAATCACAATCGACTTGTCTTATGTTATGGCGCCGGTGCTCATGTGGGCCAAGTTTTGGAACATTTTGCAACAGTTCATAAAAAACGTGTCGCAACCATAGATTGCAAGTTTTGTTATCCTGAACCCGAGGCTGGTGATGTCCAGGTTCAACGTTGTGGCTTCTGTTCCTCATTCTGTTTGCTGATTAGACGCACAGGTTGGTGCCAGTGTAAACAAAAATGCATTCATGCTCTTCTTAACTAACTAGCTGGTGGAATGAAATGGGAATTGAGCAGAGCCCCTTGGCTGCGTTCGATTGGCTAGGAAAGTGTGTCCACAGAAACAAAAAGGTGAGGTTTGTTTTTTTTGGTCTGTATGTAGCATGCACATTAATTTGAGTTATTCTGCTCTGCTCCTACATGCCCTTTAGATTCTTAACGAGGATGTCCTGAAAAAGACCTGTGAGGACAACCAGCTGTGCATCATCGCTGTGCTGCCACACATCCTGGACACAGGTAAACCCCCCAGCTCTCCCCTTCGGAAGCAGAGAGCATGATGCCAGTACTGTAATTTGAAATCTCCGATCCAGGAGGGTAAAAAAAGGGAAAAACATGTAGTGTGAATGAAGGGAAATGTGGTTGTTAATCTGACAATGTATCTATCGTAATTTCCCGACTATTAGCCGCGGCTTATACATTGATTTTGCAAAATTTCTTCCGCTAAGAGGTTAAAACAGGGGGGCAGTTAATATGGTGTTAAGGTTTTGTTTTTTTAACTTGCATAAAACACTGTCCTGCGGCTTATACACAATGCGGCTTATATGCGGGAAATTACTGTAGTTGTAATATTTTTGTAGAGTATCTTCCGGTGGCATTAGGAGTAGAATGGCTTAGAGACCTGAGGTAAACGATCTACAGTAAAAGTCTCTCTTTCTCCTCAGGTGCTTCGGGAAGAAATGGCTACCTGGAGGTGATGATGAAGATGGCTGATAAGTACAAGCAAAAGTCATGGGGGTTTGTATCTTCATTTTGTATTCAGACTCTTGTCTTGGTGCTTTATTCATGGCCTTATTTGATTTCATTGTTCTTTTACTAATAAGTTCTTACATTTACTTTTGTGTCCTTTCTTTCTCTCCCTAGGTGGCTGTGGACAGAGGCAGGAGCTCAAATGGATATGGAGTCGTCCCTCGGCATTGGTGGCTTTGGCTACCCAGCTATGGCTGCCATAAATTCCCGCAAAATGAAGTTCGCCCTTCTAAAGGGATCTTTCGGTGAAACAGGCATTCACGAGTTCCTCAGGTGAGTCTAAGCCAGGGGTGGGCAATTATTTTGGCCAAGGGGCCACATTGGCTTTTAGATTTTGACTAACGGGCCGGGTGTTAACCAACTGATGTTAGTAGATTGGCAAGTCTCAAGCCCCACTTTCTTCAGAGGACATATGCATGTCATGAATACGACACATTTGATAAATAAGGCCTATAATCTAAGTCACCATGACTAAATGAGAAATTATTTTATTTTAGTAAGGCTCCATGGGCCGCATTAAATAGCTCTGCGGGCCGCATCTGGCACCCGGGCCTTAGTTTGCCCAGGTATGATCTAATCTTACCTGTCTGTCTGGCTGCTCTCTACCTTAACGGTACATGTATCTGGAAATTTTTTATTAACGACCAATACAGATTTTTGATACCCGTCGTTTTATTTTCAACCGATTTGCCAGTGCTGAATGTAACCTATTTGTAGTGGGGATTGAAGGGATTGTTTCCGGTGGCTGTGTTGAATGAATCACCTTATAAATGAATGTGTTGTTATTGCAGAGACCTGTCTGTGGGCCGGGGTTCCACAGCGTCGGTTGGAGGAGGAGCTCTACCAAAGATCCACAAAGTAGAGCCTTGGGATGGCAAAGATGGAGTGGTGAGTAAGAAACTTCAGGAACTTGCAATGCAATGCAATGGCTTTGGCTTTTGGTGCCTGTATTGTAACTGGATAGAGAGGAAAGATAGCATTGGGTTCAAATATCAAATAATCTAAAACCCAGTCTGTACCTACTGTTAATAATTAAGATTAAGCAAAGTAGTAGAAGTTAGTTGGAAATTTAGTTAATTTTTAAATTTTGGTATTCAAATTTTTTTCTTTTACCGTTGAAATAAGCAAATCTTTAGTCCTTCTGCCTGAGGGGCATATTATGTTCATGTACACTTCCCTTTTTTCTTGCGAAATGTTTTTGTTTTGAAACTGTGCGCTTTGTAAATATGAGATGGCACTTTTTTGAGTGCCATTGTTTAAAGAGTTACATTCGTGCACACAGTGTTGACCTATTCCATCATGACAAAGTCAGCTTGTATGTCTCTTTGTTATGTATGAGCTGAACAGACATTCAATCTCCTACACAGCTTCCAGAGGAGGATGACATTGACCTCAGTGATGTTGACCTTGATGACCTTGATAAGGATGAGCTATGAGTCACAGACGGGGTGTCCCACCGCACACCACCCCCCTCCTAACCCATACCCTTCTCCTATGGAAGAGGGGCCAGGTGACATTCCACAAATAGCGGTTGAGAGAGATATCATACACTTATTAAGACACAGTGGAAGCATTGGGGAGGGAGCTTGTCTGTACAGGTGAGGAGACTCACCTGGGAACCTAAAAGGAGACGAGGGACAACGGTTTGTAAGCCTGTTTAGAGAAATATAAATGCCTTAATTCCATTCCAGACATGATTGCCCATATTTATTGGTAGTCTGTATCTAGCAGACACAAACAGAATGTACTTGATACAGAACATGTGACTCTCAAGCTGTATCTTATTGTGCAAAATAATAATAATGTGGTAAAGAGTTTGTTTTATGCTTTTTTTTTCTTTCTTTCTTTCTTTTTTTTTTTTTTTTTTTAAAAAAAAAAGGTGTTTATTTTTTGTAATATGTCATCGGATATTTCATCACAGGCAAGGAAGTAAATAAATAAATACTGACAGCTGGTTGAAACCGTTGAAACCTTGTTTACTTAAGATATGATTTGGATGTGGCTTATTTGCATGCAGAGCAACCTGACCAGTAAACCTTACCCACCGTATTTGCGTACGTCGCTGCAGGGCCCCTCATATTCCCCCTCATATTCCCCCAACATTTGGTTACATCACAAATGGACACAAAATATTTCTGTTTACATATCATATCATACAGTAGGTCAAGACGCAACAAACAAAATGTACAGAATCTGAACTCTTTAACATGAGGGCATTAAGACACTGAAGATTTTGACTTCTCTTGACATCCTCTTATCCTGATGTATTGAATTGTTTACATATGTATTGATTATATTGACAAGGATGAAAAATTAGCCAATTGGTTTTAAAAATATAAACAAAAATATGTGACCACTATAGGAGGTAATGCAAAATAAAGGGGGTATTCCAAGATGGTGGCTTAGCAATAAACCTGGCGTAGTTAATCTAGAGAGAGTGGTAAACCTGCTGACCGAGTAGCCTGATGGCTTTGGGTAGTTAAAAAAATGAAGACACAGGCTCTTCTATTATCAGGTTTACGGCTACCTCAAGCTTTACATACCCAGCCAGTTTTACCAGCCACTTTACCACCTTCTTGGGATACCCCACATGTGATTTGTAAATGTAAACGTGAAGTGAAAGCATGACAAAAAAAAAAGTGCTCAATTAAAATAATGGAGCTGTCGATACTGTAGAGAGATTGTTGATGTTTTCAGTTGATGGCCAAACAAACAGACCCTTCAGAGCTTGCTAATGCCACCTAGCCTGTTTGTGATTGGCTCAAATAATGCTGAGTGACACTGCGCACATACTGCACTTCATTTTCAATTCATGGCGCCAGAGTTTTTATTCAGCATGCACAGACTAGACCACTAACAGATTACGATTAGGTAAACAGATCAAGAAACTTGACTTCAGTACTGCAGTGTACTGACTTAGAATTACTTATTCCTTCTGCACAAAACTATTCACAAGCAACTAATACACTACATAACAGATGGTTTTCTGACCGCTTTCTCCGAACCTTTCATACATTAAATTGAATACTAGTCTATAACACATAAGGCAGTTCTAACAGCAAACTTGTGAGATATTTTATTGACCACCTCTTGAATAACCGTTACTAAATTATACCAACCATTTTTTCAATATGCTTCTAGAAATACTGGTTTATGGTTATGATGTGACCTTACCGCCATGAAATGTGAATGTGACAATACATGAAACAAAAAGATTTTACTGTTTACACAGTATAAAGTAAACCTTTGTAAATGAAGACATCTCATTTTATGTAACTTTTATTTACTTATTTTATTACAAAATATAATTCAGAAATAATGCTCGATGCTGAATTTTATAACGGTGCACATGTGCTTATCACATTGCACATGTGGTTACATATTTTAAAATGCCAACTTGACAGTCCTATGTACAGTAATATTGAATCATTTTAGATTCTAGTTGGAGTGATGCAAAAGCAATACCATGACAAAGCAATGTGCAAGAAAAGTGATATGCGTTCACAGACCATACTGTTTGGTGGAGTAATGAGCACCTGCTGTCTGAGTGAAATTCAAATTGTTACACTTGTTGTACTGTTTATACATGTGTGAAAGAAATACTCATACTACACGACAGGCCTTTAACTGAGGAATCCCTTTAAAATATGCTTGATGGTCGACATGTTAGATACCACCCACCACTTACTGTAAGCATGTGTTGAAATGAAGGGGGTTCCATAAAGTTTGTATTTATTGAACTATTGGCCAGTGGTTAAGGGAAAATTTTATGCACTAGCCTACATTCCTTATTTGTATAGCCTGGGTTTGTTATCGCATAACTTGCTTTTCAGAATGTATGAACGTTAAGGCTACGCTACAGTGACCAGTCACTGTCAATGTACTCTGTACTCTTTATTTAAGTTCACGTGTACTTAGTGTTCTTAGCTATTGAGAATTTTGGTTCATGTTGTCATCATGTCAACACTCAATAACATTTGTTGGTTTAAAAAAAAAACAACAAAAAAAAAACACTGAACTCAAAGTAACTGTACATGTGAGCAACTTTTGGAGACCCAGTTTGATGGGCTTCTTTTTCCATGGTGGTGGTGTTGGTGCCCTCCATATTTAGCTGCTAGCTTGGATCCACTAAGTTGATGTTAATGGAATAGCAGATGTAGGAGTAGTATTCCTGCTGTGGTGTACTCACTCCAGGAATGTCAAGCCCAAGCTAACCAGTAGGGGGAGACAAACAACAATTTTAGAAATTTGTAAGCAGAAAGATATGGTCACACTGGGCATTTTTTTTGCTGTAGAAATATGGAACTAGCTATATAAAAGGCACACGGACGCTGTTTCCGAAAATCCCTACTACTTGACTGCTTCGTACTACTCGTATAATGATCTCTGTAGAAAGCAGCCTGTAGCATGCAGTACATGACAAATATCACAGTAGTACTGTGGGGCTCAGTTAACCTTGAGTCAGGTAGTAGAGCACTTGTAGTCCATTTATTGATGAGGTTCTGGTCATGTGGCCTGTAGGCCTTCTCTGCTAATTGCATACCATGCTGCATACTGGGTAGTAGTAGGCCTATATGGGGCCCGGCCACTCAAGTAGAACACCTGCAGCTGAGTAATTAATTGTGGGAAGCAGTAGTGTGTGCTGCATGTAGTGTTTCTGGGACTACTAGAACATGCTGATGATATCCATCATTAGCAATGTCATGCTGTAGGTTTCCTTTTATTACCTCCGCCAAGGAGGTTATGTTTTCGCCGGCGTGTGTGTGTCTGTGTGTCTGTCTGTGTACAAGATAACTCAAAAAGTACTGCACGGATTTGGATGTTATTTTCGGACGTGTATATTGGGGACAAGCAAGAACTGATTTGATTTTGGTGGCGATTGGTGACCCAGAACACAATCTGGAATTTATATTGTGTCTGTGACCACATTACCTTGGCGGAGGTCTGTGCTCTCCGAGCGCTTTTCTAGTTTTTAGTTGATTTCATACCCCCCACTCAGAACTAGCCTACACAGTGCATATCCTGGATGGCTGATGTGAATAAAACTTGCATTTTGTCCATACTTCAGATCACTACATGTCATCCAAATTAGTTTGGAGAATGTAAACAAATTTTCCCATAAAAAGGATACCGCCAACAGCGGTGAAAAGCTGAAAAGTCAAATTATGTCAGTTATGTAAGTCTGGCGTAAATCAACCCATACCCCTGTTGCTTGAAGTAGAAAGAGGACCGAAAAATGTAAGTACAACATAGACTGAATTTGTGAGGTGGCACAACCTCACAAACACTACCTATAAAACACTACCTATGAAAGGGACACAGGAGAATTAAAACTGAAAGTTTCTTTGTCCTCTTTACAAGCATTTCCTTATTTGTTCCTTGCATCAGCTGCATCAAATGTTCTCCTCATTCCTTTTAATGACAGCACTCATTGAGTTTGAGCCGCAAGAATATGGGTTGATTATTTACTTCTTTGAGGGTTCAATACTGTAATGTTTGACTGCTATGTAGGTGAGAATGGGATTCTGCCAGTGTATTTATGAGCAGATGTCTGCTTCCCAAAAGCATATTTGCAAGAAAAAAAAGTTACTAAATCTAATTGAGTTAGCAACTATGCTTTTGGGAGATGGACCCCTGGCGTCTGTTTCCCAAAATCATAGTTGCTAACTTAGTTGCAACTTAGTTAGCTGGCAATGGGAAACTGCATTGCAATCAACATAGTTCAGTTCAGTAATGGCAGGTTCAGTAATGTCTGTATCTGTCAACACATCAGGCCTTACAACTTACATCAGGTTTACTGGCTGCAGCTGCCGGGTCCAGGTGGGTGAACAGAGAGCTGAGCAGCTCTCTAAGTTTCTTCACACACTTCCTGTCTGGTTGAAGCAGCATCACCTGGAAATTGACTGGTAAGCCATACCTGTTAGACAAGCCAATCACGTTATACTGATGCCCATTGCTTGTTTTGTATTCCAGCACATTTTACAACATAATTTCAAGGTCTTCCAATAACAGCAGTATAGAAGTTAGGCAAACTGAACTAGCAAACATTTCATGTAGGCCTACAGCTGGCCCTTATAAACTATAGCTAGCTAGATGACAAAGCAAAGAGTTTTTGCTGACTTGCTCAAAGCAGGAATAACGACTGAGAATTACCTGAGAACAGATTCAACAAACACCCTGAGAGCCTTGAGGTGTATCCAGGCCACAAACACTTCACTGAAGTTCACCTTGAGCCAGCGCATAAACGTACCCTACACACACACACACACACATACACATATGCATTTTAAATTTACAGTAGGCCTACGGCAATGTCTTTTTTTTACAGCAAATTAAAGTTGTGTGGGAAAGCAAACACCACAGAACGCATCCTTCTTCTCTGGAACTGGGAACAGCTATATACTTCCTGAATAAATAAAACATCTGAATAAGAGTTTTGCATACTGGCATGACTTACATACTGTTCCTTCTTGTCCACAGTGAGGCGGCCCATCTCTTTTTTCTGCCGCTCGGCCTCCTCCAGACTGAACTCCCTCACTGTGAACCTATAGGCACCATGGCAACGCTGTGAGTTTCTTAATCAGCCGCCACCAGTGATATCAAATATCAAGTATCAGATTAGAAAGCTGACTTAGAGAGAGAGAGAGAGAGAGAGAGAATATGACTGTGGGAATTGTCTTTTTGGTCAGGAAATAACAAGATAAGAAGCATAGATGGGTGTTTAAATGTATGTGTGTGTGTGTTGAGAGCATAATGAATGACTATTAGTAATTGGTAATGTGTGTGTAATTTAATAATAATTTGGTCAGTGCGTCTTTCTGAACACAAAATTGAAAAAGATAACAGTTCTATGTTTTCCCACATTCTTTCGAAAACCTAGAATATCGAATTGATAAGGAATTTGACCAATAATAAACCAAACCAATGGCACTGATATTAATAAAGTCCTAATGTAAATGTGATATTGGGACCAGATTAACATGTGTATGTCCTGTGTTGCTGTAGTGAGTGGGGGTGTGTATTAGTGATTTAGTGATCATATAGAGAGGTGCTGTTACTGCATGTTCTGTACTGTTTTGAAACTATGGACAAAAATGTACTGGTATAAACATCTATTCTCTCATATAACTCAA
This sequence comes from Sardinella longiceps, assembly GCA_027497455.2. Classification (NCBI taxonomy): domain Eukaryota; kingdom Metazoa; phylum Chordata; class Actinopteri; order Clupeiformes; family Clupeidae; genus Sardinella; species Sardinella longiceps. Next base: position 11,203,987 of record JAODXP020000024.1, on the reverse strand, counting down.
AGTAAACAATGTAGCCTAAATAAATAATATTCTGTAAAAAAAAATATGGTAGCCATTATGATAGCTATTCCAGTAGTCATAATGCTAAAGAAATGTGCTTCAGTACCCACTCTCTTTTACGAAAAGTCGAGATATACAGTAATGTTTAAAAAAACATATGACTCACTTGTTCTTTTTGGCATTCGCTTTAAATTCATATACAGCTTTCTTGAACAGGGTGACAGTGAATATACCCCCCTCTTCTTCTTCCAGTATTTTTCTGAAACAAAAATAAATGTGGCATCTTTAAAAAAAAAAAAATCATTTTTTATGTAGAGCATTACAAATAAAATGCACCACCAAAAATCATACAATACAAAACAAACGAAACTGTAAAATACAGATTTGAAACATCATGTAAAGTCAATGCATATCTGCCGTATTAACAAATGATAATGGCATCATATTCCGTCCCTCATGTAGGCCAATTGTAATGTAGACCACAGCTTATAGTCCTTGATCCTTGATAGCCCAATTCTGTGGTGACGGGAGGAATTAAAACTCGCAACTGAGACTGCCACCGGCAGCAGACTGCGGTCAGACACACTCTTCCTTTCCGCCAGTAACTTTACACTGGTCCCTGGCTCAGCCTTTGGACTACATTGAGCAAGGTGCCCTTTCTATGTGTCACAACAGTGCCACCAGCATACTCACGCGGTACTGCTGGCAGATAGTCATGAATACAATACTATTTCAAATGTTTACATGAGACCGACCAGTGCGATCAGACATTCACAAGGAAATTAGGCCTCACTCACCAATCCACCACTCAAGATACTCTTAAATTTGTTTTCAAGATTTCATTATATCCTGTATATCCTGAATATTTTTCAACTGCAGAATTGATGACAGTGCAAGAAATCTATCAGTTTGCACCATCAGTTCACTAATCAAAAATTCTCTTGAGTGCTTTTAGGTATTCTTTTTACCTCTGAACACATCAGATTACGAAAACATTGGTAAATGCGAAATCTTCTTGAAAGATGCGTAAGAAACTATTTAAGTGGGAAAATGAATCCTAGTGTGCATTCCATCAAAACTACTAATAAAAGAATATAATTAACTCACCGACTTGAGCGAGGAACAACAAACTCAGACATGGATTCATAGGTTTGCTCCCACAGTCCATAGCTTGCCCTGAAATCATCCAAAAACATACATAAGGTACAATTCAACTTAAAGGAAAACTGAAAACTGAAAATTTGATAGCCATATTAGGGTATGAATACCCCTAGGGCAGTGTTTCTCAAACTTTTTCAGACCGAGGACCACATTGTCCAATTTTTTTTTTTCCAGGTACCACCTGCCATCGCGCCCCCTCTCCAAGTTACATGCTGCTACCCTTTAACCAAGTAATTTACAGAGTAGTCTCTTCAAATGCTTTAATAAAGAGTAAATTACAGGTCTGCCTCTTATATTCAGTGAACAACTAATCTTTGGCCTTCAAATAATGACACTAAATTCAGGCTAAATTCACATATTATTATGGTAATCAACTCGCGGACCACTTGAGCTTGCTTGCGGACCACCAGTGGTCCCCAGACTACATTTTGGGAACCACTGCCCTAGGGGTATTTGGATGGGTCCAAGCAGTCCATCATGCAGGGGGTGCTCGTTAGGACCAGAGTGTCTCAAGAGGTACACGGCAGTTATAAGTTTGGGAACCACTGCAGTAGAACATTTGTTGCAACATTGACCAAATGGCGAACCGGCGAACCAGCGAACCAAGAAACGTTCACTGAAAGGGGCCTAAGAAAATGATACTGAAAGTGAGTTTCTATGTCCCACTGAGTTTGTGTTAGCTACCATTTCTGCTGTTCTTTTTCCAACCAAACTCTCTTGGTGACCTCGAACAACAGGCCTATGGTTAGAGTCACACAGGATTTGTCATCTAAGTGAGACAATAAGAAATGAAGAATGAGTGTTTTCACTGACTTGGCCACAACCACCAATAGAGTGGTGAGATATTCAGAATCCAAAATCAGGTCCTCCTTCTTCACAATATCCGTTAGGACACGAGTCTGTAAGCTTCCCCTATGTGACAGAAAATACAAACGCATTCATCAATGTGACAGCTACAGCATACATGCATTATTGGGCTTGTTCACAAGTATCTAGATATCTTTTCAAAAGTTATATTTTTGTACATATTTTTGATCTTTTTTACACTTTTTAAAAACATTAAGTGAAATGAGTTGGAAAACCTACTCTGATTTACGTTCAAGGCCTTGCAGACTGGCTTTCACATTACAGTAGGCGGCATTCCGAGTCTTCAGCTCTGTTTCTACCTGAGACACTTGCTGACACAGACAAAAGAACACACACACACACACACACACACACACACACACACACACACACACACACACACACACGTAGCCAGACGAGTTATAACACACAAAAACATTCATACAAACACCATACAGCAACACACATTTATATCTATTTAGATTCTCTCACTGAAAAATGTATGTTTGGTTAAACCTGCTGTAAATGCGTTTCATTGTTATTCATTGGATTTTCAGTGGAATTTTAAATAAGGTTTTACCCTGGAGATGATTTCTGTTAGACTTTTGAGAGGGACAGCAGTGGGATACTTGGCTCTGTCCCACTGGAAACGTGTCACATAACTAGCCAGATCCACTAAAAAACAGTAACGATAAACAAATTAACAAATAACCCTAGATCAACAAATCATCAAAGACACAGATAAACAAATGTCAACACAGCACACCAACACAAACAAAACAATGGCAAATCCCATGCAGCGCATAGCATGAAATCACACTGCATTTCTCTATGCGTTAACATGCATTGAAAAATCTTTAGGGAGCACACACACACACACACACACACTTTTCACTCCAATATACCCAGCAAGCCGTGGAAGTAGGATTGCCGCCGTGACATTTTGGGTGGACCCCTATATTCTAAGTGGGTGAGCATTAGTTTTGAGTTAGTATGAGAGACAAGTTAGACTTAACAGAAAAAAAACAGTGGCAGTTCTGAATGGAAATTCTGTCTGAAAACATACTAAAATAATGACTGCCACCTAAAAGCTACAGTACACATTTTCTAAATGATGGATACAAATTCCGTGCAGGATACGGTTCAGCGTAATCCTAAATAAAGAACAAACTAACCAACAAAGGTGTATCATAAATGATATATTACATGTGGAAGTTGTTTTTTTGTTTCATTCAGCAAGCACCTCATGTCAGCACATGTGTAATGCATTACAAACAACAAAGCATAGCCACGTCTGTCCCAGCACAAATGGGTAGAGCCTTGATCAAGATCAATTTGACCTAACCTTGTAAAACAGCAGCGTAAATGTAATAGGATCTCCCCTGCCTTGACTAGGGTGCTCCCAAACAACGTCGGAGCCAGCTCAATGCAGTGCATCTCTATGCTCTTAGCTAATGACTTTCCTGTGCGTCCTGCCTCACTCGTGTTGAAACCTCTGGGCTCCTTTCACTGACTCACCTCCATTGGCGAGGGCGTTTTCCAGGAGCTTGTCGGACTGCTCCATGACCTCCGCCATGCACTGGGAGGTTCGCCGCATGACACTGGAGCAGGATAAGAAATTTTATAGAATCACTTAGGCCATTTATAAGCAGGGGTTAAAGGGGGGGGGGGGGGTACGTAGTTCCGGCACCTCCGATAAATGAATAATATTTTCTATAGGCCTACATTGTTCTTTGTTTGTGCCGACAAAAAATATGAGGGTTCCCCCTCCTGCCAAATTCCACTTTAACCACTGTTTATAAGTGAGAAAAAGAGGATGCATTAATCTCCTAAACAGAGAATATGTTTTAATCTGACTATTTCTGGCTGTTTTAAAAAGTGAAGTCAGACTTGGTTCATTACAGTAAATGACATACACTTCACCAAAGCCTGATGAAATGCAAACAAGTTGGGTTATTCCCTGTGGATGACCTTGTTCTTATATATAAAGGTGGAGATTGGGGATGGTAAAACCTGATATCAGTCGGCCCAGGTATGATCCAATTGAGAGTCTTTGATGCTTTAGGTTAAAGTGTCTGCCAACAACAGACTAGCTTTATAATGGTGATCACAGTGCACAAGGCCATCTTTTTTGGGGACACCACTTAGCAACAACAACAACAGCAACAACAACAACAACAACAACAAAAAACCGCAAAGGAAACATTTCTGTTTTCCATCCAAGGAAAAAAAAAAAACGAATAGGTGTCCAGTGCAAATGTCCCAGGCCTTGCTGCCGTGGCGGAAGATGGAACATTGTGCCGCCACACTTGAAACTGGAGACCAGTAGATTGAGTGTCCCTGTTGCCACTAACTGTGGTACAGTAGCTAGAGAGGAATTTACCCAGTAACCCGTCTTTCCAAGGAACTCCATGTTTGCACAATGGGTCAAGCAGCTATTTAAAGAGACCACACCTTTACTGGCTTGGGATCCCATCCAACCTAGGTCTATATCATTGACTCTAACTTATAAACATCTCAGGATTTTATCACACCTAATCAACAATTACTCATTATTCTGTATTTTTTCAAACCCAATGTCATCGCTTTGGATGCAACAAATACTTACAGCACTGGAAGGTCTACTCGAACATAAGGATTTCTGATTTATGGCTTCACCGACAGTTCCCTCCCTTTACACTCAACCTTAACATTGTGTTGTTGTTGTTGTTAATTTAAGCACTGAACAGTGTTAATGTTGTCAAATGCCATCATTCCATCAATGACAGTGTCATGTTAAAGAGGGATTATAACATCAAGAATTGATTTGATTGAAGTGCTTTTGTTCAGGAGCTTGCTTACCTCTCTGCATATGTATCAAGTCTGGAAAGGTCATCAGACAGGGCCAACAAGGTGTCCAGTGTGCCCACCTTACAGAGAAACAGCATTTCAAACTTAAGCACTGCATGGGCCTAACAATAACCCACATTCTGAAACATTCCCATAGGGGGAAACACACTCTTGTTCATGAAGCTGGCAGTCCTCAGTGGGTAGGCTATAGTTTTCACTCACTAAATATTTATTTGAGATCACACAGAACCTATATCAGTCCGGTGATAGTGGCCCATAGGACAACATTCTGATTCAACCACACTATCTTCAAGATCAGGAGCAAGCAAGCAAGACATTTAGAATACATTTTGCATAGTACTTGCCCAAAAGGAAGCACTCTTCTGTCTACAAAAACGGACACTGACCATTTATAAGTCAAAATATCGACTGGTACAGGTATGGTCAGGTCAGAGATTTTTATTTTTAATTGGAGATTGCCCCATTGATGTTATGCCACGAAATCTGTCAAATTATGAGAGCACAAGGTCTATTGCTATTCCCATACACTCGTCCAAACATCCTCACATACAACACTACGCTCAGAGTACATAATATAGGTTACAGAGACCAAGAGAATTGGAAAATATTTTACCATAACTCAGTACTCATTAAAAGATGCAATATGTGACAACTACTTCATCAGCAAAGGAAACTTGACCACAAAAAAATCTGTACAGTTCTGTACTGCTGTGCATTTGTATTGCTTGTCTTTTTGGGATTACACTGCGATGTATTCACTTTACTGCGTCATCCCAATGGGACCAAAAAAGTAGATTTCGCTTTGACTGTTTTGGTAAACTTATCTTGTGTAACCTCATCCCGTATACACGCCAAGGTTTTACTTACCATTTACGCAACTCCTGTCTATCCCTTGAGTTCAACTTAAAAAACATAGATATGATTCGCTCATCCTTACCTTAAGATCTGGTATAGGGAATCTGAAGCTTGCGGCTAGGCTGGCTTTGGATGCAGCGCGTTTTAACTTCTCCACTGACTGCGAACTGTTCTTGTCCAGCGGGACAGACACAAGCCAGAACTCCGTCATAACTTCGGCGAAACTGCTGCCTTAGCAGCCTTCCTCCCTCCCTTGTAAGAAATTGGAAATGTCACCACTGTTAGACATGTACATCCAACAGCCTGATATCGCCAAAAACACGACAGGTGCCTGCCGTTGCCTTTTAAATTTTAAGCGTTGACATTTGACTGTTGAGGTAAGTTTCCGTCTTCAGTGGTCTTTCAAGGTCCATCATCCAAATCATATGTGAATACTTGCAGTTTACAAGATTTAGGGCATGCTTATGCTTAGGCCAAGTTATCCACGGGTGTTTTTTCCACATATCACAGTGCGCGCCTGTGTGCGCAAAAAAAGACTCAGGTCCGGACACGGTTCATCAAGGGACAATTACGAAGTAATGAGAGGAACAATACACCGGCAACTTGCGGTCAGTTCGTCTCACTTGACCAAACGTTTTCCACGAAACAGTTTGACCAATGGAAGTGGTTGTTTTTGAACGATCTTTTAAACCCTTTAAAACCATTTTGCAATAAATCTACTGTTTCACGTGGGCCAAAAGTTCAGTGTATCCTGCGCTCACCTATCTTCTGTGCCTTACATTGAAATATAGATGCTTCCTCTTACCCTTTATAAAGTAGGTTATTCCATATAAGATAAAACTTGTACGACCCGTTTGGACAGAATTGCCTGTTCGGTGGGTGGTGGGGTGCCGGTCCTAGCCCGCACGAAAGAGAAGTATTGTTACATCACAGTGTAGTAAGATGTATGAAGCTATTTAGGTTAGTAGTTCCCCTCCTCTCAAGTTGCCTTTCAAGTTTCCTGTGGCACTGATGATGGAGACTGCTTCACATTTCTCTCTGGGATTGCTTCACTTTTGTCTTGTTTTGAGTGAGCTTAAAGTGCAACTTCAGACAATTTAATCAAGAGCTCTAGCCAATACTGAAGATGCAAGGCATTTTGGTCCACCTTAAATAGGTTTCCTTGAACAGGGAATTAGCACTGACAGCAAACCCATGGGGGCAAAATTTAGTGTTCAGTGTTTTTAACATGCTCCAAAAGTTACCACAAACTATGGAACATGGAACTATGGAAGTACAAATCATTGGTACAAATGTATGATTAGAAATGACAGTGCTTAAAACGGTGTCTTTATGCAAAAAGCCACATAGTGTTTGTTTACAAATGATTTTGTAAACACTACATTAAAACACTATTTTAACCACTTTGTTAGTCATTTGTAGTCATACACATTACAGTCATACACATTACAGTATATCTGATGATGTTACATAACTTTTTGGGTGGTATTTGGAGCATGCTAAGCATGTTGAAAACACAGTTTAAAATTCTGCCCCCATGTGTTAGTTGTCAGTGCCAATTCTCTGCTCAAGGAAACCTATACAGTTGGAACAAAATGTCTGGGGTCTTCAGTACTGGCTAGTCTCGAGTAGCTTGAGCAAGATCTTGTTTAAATTTGACCGAAGTTGCCCTTTAAGGGTCTCAAGTTGACTCTCAACTGGTCATCAAATAATGTTTTTTAAAGGCTACCTATTCACACAATTGTCTAGTCAATGTGTTCCAAGAATTCCCCCAAAACTGCAACTACAATTGCAATTGTATTGGTTCACAGTTTTTACTCATAAATCCCACCATAATATAATATAATAGAACACTTTATTATCATGTCTGGCAGGAAAATGGTCTGGTCTGGTCTGGTCTCTCTGAACGTATTATAAATCTACCACCATGTATTGGAACCACAGATTGGAACTTACTTTCCAATAAAAGGTTGACTAGGTGAGACACGCAGGTAATTAACAGAGAAAAGTCCCTAGAACAAAGACATTTTAAGATTGTGCTAGACAAGAGGACACAATTTATTCAGAGAAACAGAGGAAAAATTAAAACTTGAGTGAATTAAAACTTGTTTGAACATTATTTTTGTCCTCATGCTAAAGAGAACAGAATATGCCTGCCCTCAGCATTGACAGTACACAATAAACTGAATGAAAATGGTGTTGAAGTGAAAATAGATGTGATCTAAGTAAGGATATGCAGTAAACAATGATATGCAGGGTGCAGTATGTTTCATCATTGGCAATAAGACTGGGAAATGTTTGAATGCTTTTGCGTGCCCTTGCTAGTGCACTTTTACAGACAAAATCCATGGCACCCCTTTGATTGATCAATGAATACGGTTTTGCTTCAGTTGAAAGGAATTATTGGCGGTTGTTGTTTTGAAAATACTATACAACTGTATAGTTGATGACCCCTGGTGGTATACTCTGATGAACTAACATTTGTTGAGCCCTGTCCCATTTTCCTATGCATAACCCACAGTCCTAAATCCTTGTGGAGTCAGAATTCAGTGGACAATGGATACTAGTTTTCTTCAAACTGTTAAAGGAATAGTCCACCTTTTTATGAAACTGGGTTATATTGTCTTACCTGGTGTTACCTGGAGCTATGTGGATAAAAGCATTTTGTTCTCAGTGCTTGCGTTTTCCCAGTCTGGCAACTCCAATTTTAGCTTTAGCTTAGCATAAGCGCTGGAATGTAGTGTTGCCAGAGAGTTGCTATGTGGCTACTTTACATTCCAGTAGCCTACCTATGCTAGGCTAAAGCTAAAAAAGAGCTAATATTGAGATGAAGTGCCTTTACCCCTCATAGTTAACTAAAGGTAAGGGGCTCCAATTTCATAAATGGAGTATAGTTTTTCTCAGTCGCTTTTGAAAAATATCTTGATTGTTTGCAACTTGGAAAAGGACTGTTTTGCTGATTTAGGGACGTGATGGACACAATGGTGTGTGCGGATAAGACACGAAGCTCCAGACAGGATTTCAAGTTATTATTGTTTACTGATGGATTGATGATTGGGTTGCAGTAGCGATAGTTTGTTACATAAGTGTGGTTTTCTAAAAATAAAGAAAGAGAAAGAAATAAATAGAATTTGCATCTGAATAAAGAACAAAATATTAAACAAAGCATTCATACAACTTAAGTAAATCAATGGTTATCAAACATCGTAACATATGTAGGCTACAGCATAATCTTAAATAAACAAAGGAGACGCAACATGCATGAACGGCATATTGTGAACAACGTAAAGGTAATGAAAACAATAAAGGCAAATAACCAACATAATTATTAAACAGATGGTTCAGGGTGAACTTACATTTCATTGACGCACGATTCTAGACAAAGGAAAACATGCCGCCACCAGATTCAAAGCCAAACCCGCACTTGCGCACGAACGCCATTAATGTAGGCGACCTAGAGCGCAGGCGGAGATTGAGAGGCGGAGACAGAGACGCGCTCTGAAATGCGGGGATTTTTTACAGCCGCCCCTCAAATATGAGCGGCATATTTGATAACTTGAAAAATCTCTACTTAATATTATCATTATCATCCTCATCTATGCAAGGCAAAGCAATTAATGTGCTGACAGGTCTCACATAGACTTTCCCATTAATCAGGACCTCTGCAGTTCGGACACGTCCGTCTTTACTGGGTTTAAGGGTCTGTATCCGTCCAACAGGCCATGATGCGCGGGGGAGCTGACGATCAACCACCATCACCACAGTTGAGGGAGAGAGATTAGGAGTGTCCTGCTTCCATTTCTGACGGGTTTGGAGGGTTGGGAGATAATTTCTAATAAAGCTGGACCAAAATTGATCAGCAATTATCTGACTATGGCGCCATCGCCTGTTGGAAAGCAGCTCAGCATGGGAATACATGACAAGGGGTAAAGCTGCCTCCCGCCGCCCCATAAGGAGGTAATTTGGGGTAACAGGGTCAGCGTCTGAGAGGTCTGAAGACACATACCCCAGGGGTTTGGAGTTGAGGATCTCTTCTACCTCCACCAAGACTGTTCTCAGGACCTCTTCTGTCACTGTCTGGCTCCCAAGCGTCACTCTCAAGGCAGTTTTCACAGCTCGCACCTCTCTTTCCCATGATCCTCCGAAATGTGGCGCATAAGGAGGGTTCAACTTGAACTTCACCTTTTGCTTCTCAAGCTGTTCCTGTAAGGCCGGCATGAGATTGGAGAAAGCTTCCTCCAACTCCCTTGCCCCCCCAACAAAATTGGTTCCGTGATCTGAGATGACTTCATAAGGGCATCCTCGGCGGGCCACGAAACGTCGGAAGGACAAGAGGAAGCTGTCCGCATCCATACTACTCAGAAGGTCCAAGTGCACACAGCGAGTGGTGAGGCACTTAAAAAGGATGCCCCACCTCTTTTCCGTACGCCGGCCAATCTTTACCACAAAAGGACCAAAGCAGTCCGTTCCTGCGGACCAGAAGGGTGGTTTGTGTAGACGGAGGCGACAAGGGGGAAGGTCGGACATCCTCGGTATGATAGGCTTTCCTCTCCATCTCCTGCATTCCAGACATGCGTGCTGATGTTTCCTCACTGCCTGTCTTCCACGCAGAATCCAATACTGACGGCGCAGGCTGGCGAACACTCTCTCTGGACCAGGATGAAGGAGCTTCCTATCAAAGTCCTTTATCAACAGAGTGGTAATGGGGTGCTGGGGATCCAGCACAATTGGGTGCACTTCCATGTCTGCCAGGTCTGGACCTTGACGCAGCCTCCCCCCGACTCTGATGACTTGGCCCACAGGATCAAATTCAGGGGTCAAAGTTATAAGCCTACTAGAGACTGAGATTGTTTTGCCAGATTGTAGCAGGCGATATTCCTCAGGAAATGACTCACGTTGGGCCTTCTGTAGAACTAGGAGCTCGGCCTTAGGGCGATCAGGAGAGCTGACAAGGGGTTCCTCGGAGAGAACAGAATCTACCAGCTCGTCCCATGTCTCATAGTCAACTGAGAGCAAGTTATGGGTTTGGACATTCCCACAAAATGCAGACTTGCGTAGCTCAGTGTTGGCTTCAGGAGCAGGCTTTGCAGGGAACTGAGGCCATTGGTCAGGGGGCAAGCGCAGAAAGGATGGGCCTTGGTTCCACCGGCTAGGACTGGCTATAGCTCTCAAGGTCATTCCTCTGGTAATGTCATCAGCAGGGTTGGAAGCTGAATTGACATATCTCCAGTCTTTGGGGTCGCTGTTATCTAGGATTTCATTCACCCTGTTTGCCACAAACACTTTATATTGGCAGTTTTCGGAGGAGATCCAGGTTAGTACCGTGGTGGAGTCAGACCACAGAACAGTGCGATGGAGGGTGAGGGATAACTCTGTTTGCAGTAGCTTGGCCAACTGAACTCCAGAGAGAGCGGCGCAAAGCTCAAGGCGTGGAATGGAGAGCTGTCGTTTAGGTGTTACACGGGACCTTGCCATAAGGAATGAAGTATGAATTTGACCTTTGTCATTCTGCATTCTCATATATGCAACTGAGCCATACGCCTTTTCAGAAGCATCACAGAAAATGTGTAGTTCCCTCTCTTTTATGCATTCAGTGGCATCAGGGCTATAGCACCGTGGGATTTTGATAGCAGACAGGTGAGGCAGCTCATCCTCCCATGCCATCCAGGACGTCTTAAAGCCTTCAGGGAGAGCTGGATCATCCCATTCCCTCTCCTTCCACCAAAGCTGCTGTAACAGGATTTTGGCCCGAGTGGTATAAGGCACTATGTAGCCTAGGGGGTCATATTGGCTCGCCAAGACTCTATACACATTACGGAGGGTTAAGTGCTGGTACACCACAGGCCTGTGTTTGTAACCCAATGTATCAGAAGTAAAGTGCCATGACAAGCCTAATGTGCCCTCTAGAGGTTCAGTGGGGTCATGGCTAAGCCAGCGTTCTGTGTTCTCTGATTGAGATTCAGGTGGGAGATGTTGGATAACACTGGTGCGGTTGCTGGCCCATTGACGAATATTGAAGCCACCAAGAGTGAGAACTGCTCTCAAGTTGTTCAGGACATCACGAGCCTCCACTTCCGTGGGAAAACTCTGTAGACAATTGTCCACATAAAATGCTTGGAGAACAGAATGCAGGACATCTTCATGGCCAGGTTGACTGTCTTTAACATGCCGTTGCAATGCATACGTTGCACAGCAAGGACTACAAGTAGTCCCGAATGGTAACACTTGCCATTCAAGAATGTCAGGTGGCTGGTCCCGTTTCATATTTCTCCAAAGGAAGCGGAGAAGAGGCCTGTCTGACTCAAGTAGCCTAACCTGGTGGAACATGGCTTTAATATCGCCACTGATGGCTACAAGATGTTGGCGGAAGCGCAGGAGGACCCCAATCAAGGTGGGCCCTAGGACGGGCCCAGGAAGGAGGAGTTCATTCAGGTTCTGTTCTGAATGTTTAAAGGAACAGTTGAATACTAAACGGTGCTTCCCGTTGTGTTCCACAAGGTGATGCGGAATATACCAAGACTCAGTGGATTGTGAGACCTCAGAGGGGGAGAGTTTCCTCACATACCCTGCGTCAATGAGCTTGGCAACTTCTGCATTATAGATTTCAGCACGTTCCGGATTGCCCACAAGCCGTTTTTCAGTGTTACGGAGCATGGACATTACAGCACTGGGAGGAGCCTTAAGGAGAGGCGCATTCTTCACACGAAGGAGGGGTGTGGCATAACGGTAGACACCATCTAACATCACTCTGATGGTGTGCTTATCCAGATTGGCGACAGCCTCTTGATCACGTTTAGACCTTGTGATGGCAACAGCTGACTGGTAAGGCAGGACATCTATCTGCCAAAGTCGTTGGACATCCTCCCGGAGCTGCATCTCACTGGAGCTAATTCCAACGAACAGGACCTCAGCTTCTTGTGGAGCTTGTGCTTTACATTGCTCCTCAGGAAAAAGCGTCGGCCCTTGAAGAGCCCAGCCCAGACGTGTGTGAACAGCGGCGGGACCACAACCAGGGCCCAGTATGACACGGCCCACCGGACAGAGGAGATGTGGATGGTCCGATCCAATAAGAAGAGTAGGTTTCACCTTATTGAATGCCTGAAGGGGGAGGCCATGTAGATGTTTAAAACGCTGTAGCACACGGTTAGGGTATGTCTGTTCAGAGAGGCGCAGATTCCCTGAAGTAAAAGCTCCTTTGATTATAAACTGCTTTTCAGGATCTGAAGCTGAGGCAACATTAAAGGATACAGTTTGGCCTGTAAAGGTCTCGGTGTCCTGACGGACTGTTCTGAGAAGAAGTGACTCAGCCGCCCCATCAAGGCCGAGGGAATCAGCAGCTGCGCTCAACAGCATTGTTCGCTCTGACCCGTCATCCAGAATAGCGTAGGTGTCCAGGTTCTTACCCCGGTAGCTCAAGACCACCTTCACCACCTTGAGGAGAACTCTGGAATTGCAGCTAGATCTAATCAGATAAGAGGAGCCCGGATCGGCCTTTGTTTGATTAGCATCGTGCAGCACACCTAGATGTTTACCACCACACTTAGGGCAGAGCTTCTTCAAGTCGCACTGTGAGGCCCTATGATCCCGACCACATCTCCAGCAGCGGCCTTTGTCTATAATCCATCTCTGTACCTCATTGGCTGGCAGCTGCCTGAAGTCTGGGCACACACTCAGGTGATGATCTCCCATGGCGCAGAATGGACAGCTATTCCTCTGATTGAACGAGTTAGAGGAACGGACATTACTCACAGCGGTGGTCTGTGACCTCCGTTGGGACTGACTTGATCCATGCAGAATTGTGGCTGGCATAGGGAACTCTGATTTAACGGGTCTTCTTTCCTTTTGGAACATCTCTCGCTTTCCCCGTTGACCCGCCTGAGTGGCTACTATCTGGCATTCGGCTTCCTGCTCAAGCCACTCCGCAAAGTCCACTAAATTATACGAGGCACCTGGTCGTGTCATACGGGCATGTCTGGCAAAATTTGCAACTAATTCAGAAGGGAGCTTGCCAAGGAGCTGCTGAACATGTGAAGCACAGGCTAACTCTGCATCTCCTTGACTTGTTTCCAGAGACTGGATCATACCCACAAGGGCTCGAACTCTCATGGCGAAGTCACTGAAGTGTTTTGCATCTCCAGAACGAACAGGGTGCAGACTGAGGATGTTACTGATCTCTTTCAGTACTAACTGATGTGGCTGCCCATATCTCTTCTGGAGGGCTGCTAAGGCACAGGTATAGGGAAGTGGGCTATGAGCATAGGCGAGGGCTAGGTGACGTGCAGTGTCTAGTTTGAGGTGATCTAACAGAATATGATATTTATACTGCTCTGTTTCACCTGGTGGAAGTAAATTAATGAGGGCCATTTTGAGCATAGCAAACTCCAAGGGGTCATCGTGGAGAAAGTTAGGAAAGGACGGTGCTTCAATACGTGGCCAAAGTACTCTTGAGCCTACTGGCAGCTGAGTAAGCCCATGGTGAGGGCCTGGAAGGTGAGGGTGCACATAAGCAGGGGCCTGAGGTAGAGTTTGAGGATAGGCCTGTGGATATCCCACCTGGGCAAGGGGATCGCCATAAAGAGGATGAGCAGCTAGAGCTCCACCTGGTGGTTGTGGATAAGGGCGGAGAACAGGCTGGGGCTGGTCGCTTTGAAATTCTCAAAACTACTTGTTCAATCTTCACATCATCGTGTCACTTGTGCACATCAAAAAAGCATTTTCTAATTTGTTTCAGAAAGTTGTAAATGCATTTGTACATCCATGCAAACAATTGTGTATAATTCTCTTTTGAATAGTCTCACAACCCATAACATGTAGGCGTTGGTTTATCGTTTAAGTCTTTACATGCAAAATGGTTGAACATGTTGTCATAATATGTCAAGAACAGAAGCATATAGGCAAGATAATGCATGTAAGCAAGGTGTAGGAAGACGGATGTAACACCCACAAACGTAATAACTTCCCACAAACGTAATAAACCACAAACGTAATAAAAATATGCACTTTTAAAATGTAATAATCCTGCAAACGTAATAATTTCCCATAAACGTAATAACAGTCGCCTACTGTTAACGTAATAAAAAATTTCCCACAAACGTAATAATTATTACGTTTGCAGGAAATTATTACATTGGTGGGAACATGAAAAAACTTATTACATTACCCTCCCATAAACGTAACAAAACACAGATTTGGTGAAATTATTACCGTTTTATCAGATGTAGGACTTATATTTGTCAGTGAACTTATATCTCTAACCATGTAGCCAGCTGTCAGAGCTTAAAACCTGATACAGTGGCATGCTGCATATGTTTATTCCCTCAATTGTTTTTTATATGCAGTTTTTCCTAAAGAACTACCTGACCCGTGGCATTGAGGATGATGACATGTTTATGAACTCTGAGCCTAAATCAAAACTTAAAAAAGCTTAACTTAAAAAAACAATCTTCACTATTTTTTATTTTTATTTTTTATTTTTTCTAAATTTACTAAAGATGTGGACCCTGGACCACACAAAGGCTTCGGCTTGGTACATGTAAACTGTACGAATCTCTGACTTCAAAAATTCCACACAACTCAAATGAAAACTAGATATACCGCATGGCGGTACAAAATATGACCGCCGCTCAGTTCTGCACATTCTCTGCCCTGTGTGTGTGTGTGTGTGTGTGTGAGACAGTAGGCCTATCATCCCAAACCAGTAACCCTTCACTTAATAGCACCAACTACAGGTCAATGGTTGTACACTGTACAGTCATTAAATGTACATACAAATTCATTTATTTTATAGCCCCCCATGGATGAAATTCCACAAAACGTGACATATTCCCACAAAATAACTGAAAGGAAAATAAAGGTCCGCAACACTGTTTGATGCTCCCAAGAATTCAATAGCACTACGTGCTAGTCTAGTTGTTGTGCTATTAAATTCTTGGGGGCATCAAACAGTGTTACGGACCTTTATTATGACCGCCGCTGCGTAGCAAGCGCAGCGGTCATATAATGATTGTCAAAGTTTTTTTTTTTTCTCCCGTCATCTACTTCCTGAATTTTTGGTCAACGATTCCCGGGACACCGTAACACCGGGGCACATGAAACTTGGTGGGCATGTAGCCCCAGTAGACTTTTACGGAAAAATTTAGTTTGGTCCCTGGGGGCCACTCCATCTTTGCGTGGCCCCCCTGTGAAACCCCAAAAATGCAGTTTTTCCTAAAAAACTACCTGACCCGTGACATTGAGGATGCTGAAATTTTTATGGAATGTTGGTCTCAAGAGCCCACATCAACTTAGCTTATAACCAGTCATTTGTGATTTGCACCCCCATGGTAAAAAATTAAAATGCAATATTATACTACTTTAATTGCCCCTATCTTTAGATCAGATGTTATAAACTGCACCAAATTTAATGTGTATGATGAACCTGACATCTTGTGGGAATATGTCAAGTTTTGTGGAATTTCATCCATGGGGGGCTATAAAATAAATGAATTTATATGTACATTTAATGACTGTACAACCATTGACCTGTAGATGGTGCTATTAAGTGAATGGTTACTGGGTTACAAAATGATCATTTACATCATATGTGCTCATATATAACTACATATACACAAGCACACATGCGCACGGGTACACACACACAGACACACACACACACACAGTACATACTGTACACACAAGCACACATGCGCACGGGTACACACACACACACACACACACATACACACACACACACACTCTTATACTTGTACACAAAAGCAAACTCACTCATGCAGACACACATTTATAACATGAGAGAGATACAAACAAGTTGACAGGCATCATATATGCAGAGAATGTGCAGAACTGAGCGGCGGCCATATTTTGTACCGCCATGCAGTACATCTAGTTTTCCTTTCAGTTATCATATGTTTGGTCCAGCACCTGTGCCACCGATGTGTGTGCATTCTCTGACTTTTTTTATATTCCCACAAGATGTCAGGTTCATCATACACATTAGATTTGGTGCAGTTCATAACATCTGATCTAAAGATAGGGGCAATTAAAGCAGTATAATATTGCATTTTCATTTTTTACCATGGGGATGGCAAATCACAAATCACTGGTTATAAGCTAAGTTGATGTGGGCTCTTGAGACCAACATTCCATAAACATTTCATCATCCTCAATGCCACGGGTCAGGTAGTTCTTTAGGAAAAGCTGCATATAAAAACAATTGAGGGAATAAACATATGCAGCATGCCACTGTATCAGGTTTTAAGCTCTGACAGTTGGCTACATGGTTAGAGATATAAGTTCACTGACATATATAAGTCCTACATCTGATAAAACTGTAATAATTTCACCAAATCTGTGTTTTATTACGTTTATGGGAGGGTAATGTAATAAGTTTTTTCATGTTCCCACCAATGTAATAATTTCCTGCAAACGTAATAATTATTACGTTTGTGGGAAATTTTTTATTACGTTAACAGTAGGCGACTGTTATTACGTTTATGGGAAATTATTACGTTTGCAGTTTTGAATCTTCTCCATCTGTTCAAACAATCTCTCACACACACTGTTGTTACATTGACAACATGACTAAGCAATTTGACCGTTTTGTCCACAAATGATGACACAAGAACTTGTTCGTCTGATGGCCTGACATGTTTATTGACACAGATATTTAATTCTGAAAGATGAATTAAGGATTTTGAGCAAGAGACTTGCTTTTGCAGGCCATCCATGGTGTTTTGCCATTTGTCCGAATTGTTTTGAGAAATGCACTGTTTTGCAAATAGCAAGGATGATTCAAGAATTGTACCAAAGTGATTGAGAAAAACTGTCAGAGAAAAGACTCCACCGTTTTGGACATGTCTGTATCAACACCTTTTGTCTAGACTGTGAGACTTTAACACATACACTAAAGGCTAAAAAAGGGTTGTTACAACTGATTGCATTGCATTAAATGGATGAATTGTGGAGAAATACAACAGCCATCTTAATCAGAAAAAAGAAAAGTATTGTTTCAATCAGCTAGATTTTTTAAAAAGGGGGTATTCATGAGTTAAAGGGATAATCCACCTTTTTTTATGAAAATTGGTTATTCACCCTCTGACCCTTTTTTGGCTTTAACTTAGCATAGGCGCTGAAATGTAAAGTAGCCAGAGTTGCTAACTGGCTACTTTACATTCCAGCGCCTATGCTAAGCTAAAGATAAAATAATATATATTATTCCTATTCATGCATAGTATTTCCTTGCTGTCAAGGGGTGACAGCAGGCCTGAGAAAGTAGGTTAGATCCTGGCCGAAGCAATGCCAAGGGCCGTGTCAGCAGGAAGATGATCTCTCTTGCTCTCTCAGTCATGGTGTTCAATGTCACACGCAGGTGGCCCTGAATCCTGAGCCACATAATGAAAGCCCAGCTGGGCGGATGACTAGTGCTGTGCTCAATATTTAACCAGCATGCTCACACTCATGCACTTCCCACTCTCACCCCCTTCATGACATGGCAGTAGTGAGCACGGCCTGCTCTAGCAGTTTTGCTGCCGTAGACCAAATTTGAGTTTTGCCCCCTCTTTAATTGAAGTACAAGTGAATAAAGTAATGCATGTATAGTGATGTCCCCCTGATATTTGACACCCTTGGCGCCCATTTGATTATGCAACAATAACGTTAAAACAATGTATGGGCAAACACAATAATCCAGGAAACTTAAACCTAATACAGGATCACGCCACCAAATGTTGGGATTAAGTGTTTTCCTAACCTAATTTTAGTTTAATTCAGCATTGTATTTTATTTTTACCTCCGTCTCCGCCAAGGAGGTTATGTTTTCAGTCACGTTGATTTGTCTGTTTGTTTGTTTGTTTGTCTGTTTGTCAGCAGGATAACTCGAAAAGCACGGCACGGATTCAGATGAAATTTTCGGACAATGTGTATATTGGGACAAGCAAGAACTGATTTGATTTTGGTGGCGATCGGTGATCCAGAACATGATCTGGAATTTATATTGTGTCTGTGACCACATTGCCTTGGTGGAGGTCTGTGCATTCTGAGCGCTTTTCTAGTTTCTGAATGATTTCTGAAGATGTTGACAAGAAAACTTGACAGTTGGATTGGAGGATCGAAGATACAATTTATTGTTGATAGCAGTACAAGTATAAAAGTAAAGACTAAATCTAGCCTAAGTATCTATCAAGTCGGTAGACATACATTTTGTAGCCGGTGGCGGTCCGCACCACACATGGGGCTCGAATCCCCCACCCCGCAAGCTACAAACTCCCGGCGTGGGAGTGGGACGCTCTAACCAACTGAGCCAAAAGCCCGAGCTTCTAACTCAGTGTGTTAGACAAGCGCCACATGGTCACATTGGGCAGATGATGAAAGGAAGCTCAATACTAGCACAATACACATTACCGCCTTGTAGCTAAGCCGAGCTAGCTGGCCTCCGTTACAATAGCATGACATGAAACATTATTCATAGCCTGTAGTAAGAGAATAATAATTCTGGTTTCATGCAGATGTCCTGGTAGCCCTTGCACATGGAACACACACGGGGTTCTAGCAGGTGACAAACAAGAACCAACAAGGTCACATGTGGAGCAGATGGAAATGAAAGGAAGACTCAACACTAGCCACAAGTACACAATTACCACCTTGTGGAAAAAAAAGCCATGGTCACACAGCTTGAATACCAGACAAAGACACAGATACAATAACAGAAGTAAGGAGGATGCGATACCCCTAAATTCTAACAGATACCACTGTGCACCTATTTGTATTTTCCTCACTATTCTTGCCATTAGGGGGCACTATAGCTCAGCAGATCATTGTGGGCATACAGGACAGACTGGTCCTGGGTTATTGTTAGGCTGTTTTAGCTGAACTCTCATGTGATGTGAAACCTTTGCAGAGGATCAGTAATGCAATCATGCAATGTTTGGTCTTTATGTATCCAAAAAGGCCACGCCACTGGAAAGGTGACATGCATGGGGGTAAACAGGATGGGTTGCTCTCCATGGTGCTGAAGACAATACCCTTAAATCCTAAAATGCATTGAAAATGGTCTATCCTTACTAGCTTATACCCTAGGGCTATACTGGATGCGTTACGGAAGCGTTCAGTCAAGTTGCATCAAAAATACATCGAATTAAATAGACTATTTTTTCAATTATGTTCACTGCACTGCCATGTCTGGTGTAGCCAGTTCCATTGTCTGTCACAATCACTGAGTAGTAACCAGGGGAAGATGATGAGATGGTTCAGATGGGTATTGTGAATTTACAAGGAACAACTTTGGCAACATTAGTTTCAGCATATCTGCATTGCACATAACATGTTACGCAAATAAATTGTTTAGGTTGATGCTCAAAATCAGCACACAATAATACACCGGTGTATCATACTGTAACTATCTTTCAGTTCTCCTTATTTTCTGTGACAAAAAGCCACTTGAACTTTATTGACATCCATGCTTATCTAACAGTGTCATCTCGGAATCATAGAGAGCATTTACAGGAACCTCTTGTTTACTCAGTCATGCCACCACACCCATGCATACCTTCACAATTTCCCATAAGGTGCACCTTCAAACACAAATTTTCCCCACAGGATCAAAACAGATATACTGTACTTATACATACAGTTTGTACTTATAATGATCTATTTGGGGGACTGTATTGCTGTATTGAAATACACACAGGCATTTTCTTTTTGGGAGTGGGACTGGTTTAGGCCTATAATGCATTGTCATTGCAGATGAAAACTAAGGCAAATTTATCTCATGTCTCGCTGTGCAAAAAGAGAGAAACATAATGGAGTCCCAACACCATAATGGAGCTATACCACACATTTCAAAAAGCTGCCTCCACTTAGAAGAATGACACATACACCCTGACCCCTACAGCTTCAAATATTTTATTTGTTAAATTATTAATTAAGATGATACGTTGAAGACAATATTCATTAAAAGTGAATAAAATTAGATGACCCATTTTGTAGTAAACTTTGCAAAAGTGTCATTGCTCCCATGAAACTGTGGTTATTGATAAGGTCATTGCAAGAACATACTTGATTTTAGTGCTGTTTTTAGACATTTATAAGATCTTAAATCTTCTGATATATTAATAATAGATGGATGTGAGTAATAATAAAATTAAGAATTGGTCCTAATAAGTAGATATTGCACATTATTAAAGAAAATTTAGGTCAATGCAAGTCACTGAAAGATACAACAAACACACACCTGCATAGTCGGAATGTGTCTGCCAAGCCAAGAATGTCATTGCTGAGAAGTCTTCTTGCATGTCTTCCTGGTATTTAATTACTGGCAGTGGCATTATTGGATAGGTGACTTTAAAGGAAAATACCAGAGTGAATCCAAGCATTGCCCTGTTGAAAGAGCTTGCTAAATGCGCTAGTTTGCGAGTGGAACAAAATAATTTGGTACAGCACAGACCGAACGCGAACGCAGAAACGAACAGGCACTTTACACTGAATCAATGGGACCTGACTGTTGGAATCCGAAAGTCAGATCTGAGGTTACATTGACTCAATGTAAAGTGTTTCACGTTCGTGCTAGGTCTATGCTGTTCGAAATTCTTTCATTTCATGCGAAATATACAGCTGTTAGAAGGCTTGTGCAGCAGGGCTATGCTTAAACTTACTCCGGTATTTTCCTTTAAGGAAACTTGAAGAGAAATGGACCATATTAGCAAAAGATGGGGGCCATGTTAAAGACCCAAACAGAGAAAGTGGAATTTGACTATGGCAATGAGAAAAGAATAAAAGAGAGAAGACTTTATAAAGCAGACAGGAAAAAGTGGTTTCAAATCCATTGACACTGACATACAGGGAAGAAGTATTAAAGCTTCAGAGTTCACTGTACCAACACAGATATGAAGTCTTGAGATTTGTGCCAACATTATAGTAGACTAATCCTGAATCTTATCTCTATGGTGTACTGACAATGGATGATTGACTTTCTTATCTCTTTATGGAAACCCTAGCCTGCCACCAGAAAGGTATCTTAAGGCACCTATGGTATGATGAGCTAGAAATGTAAAGCCTGATGGCTGTAAGGTCTGGCCCCCTCCCCTCCCCTCCACCCACATAGCCAAGATATGCTGAAGTCTTAATCATTTCTTGCTTAAGTTCTTTTGAGTGTGTTGTTGCTACAGTGCCATGCGATTTTCTGCCTCTCTCTGTGCTGTGTTTGCACTGAGCATGGCAAATGATATATGTATCAAGTTATGCTAAGGCTTATGCTTTGTATTCTGGTTTAATTTAGTAATATATATTTTTAATCACTTTACAACATAGCCTAATCGTATTGTATTCGTAAAAGTATTTTTTGAGATGCAGCTGACCCCACAGTGCTAGCTGTTCCCCAAGATGCACTGGATAATTTCTCTGCACCTGATCTGATTGAACAGTCTGTCTGTCTTGTTCTCAGAGCTGAAAGTTGTGGAGAAACGTGCCGTGTGTCAATCAGGATGGAGTCTCTATGGAGGTCGATGCTTCTGTTCTTTCCGACAGCAAAAAACTTGGCCTGAGGCAGAGGTGGGTAATGGGACAATTCTTATTCAAAGACACCTCTTGATGAGCATTTTCAAGTTATTCCTGAATGCAGATCATTTTAAAATGATCATTGCTTAGTGTGCATTAACGCCTGCTTACTTTCAGGAGTACTGTGTTAGGCAAGGAGGGCATCTTGCGTCCATTCACAACAGAGAGGAGGCTCAATTTGTTCGAAATTTGCCAGGGAGGTTTGGACGCACATGGATAGGAGGTGGAAGATCCTGTAAGGTAACTACTTGAACTCAATTTTCTAACTAAGAAGTAAATAGTTGTCTGTTTCCAGTGTCTTCTACTGTGTCACTTTCAAGAGCAAAGATATATTTTGTTCTGCTTGGCAGGCTCCTGGCTGGTACTGGACTGATGGGAGCTCCTTTTCGTATTTCAACTGGGGTGGGAGGCAGCCTGATAACTGGAGAGGAAATGAACCCTGTGTTCACATCTGGAGTAAGCCTACTCACTCCACAGCACTTAAGTTTCAAATACATGCATACATACATTTTTTTAGTTTTAAAGTAGGCTATTTCCCCTTTATATGTTTGGGAGCTTTTAGTTTGTTTCCTCTGTTATTGGTCTATAAACATACATTTAGCCAACATGTTCGGTACACCATTACCACTATAGTGCTAAAAGCATTTTGAATTACCAAACAAGCCTACAGTATGATGGCCTACAACATAATACCATTTTTTTTTTTATCCCAACCTGGTCTTTAATGTCCCCATGGGGAAATTTGACTTGGACGCCTTAAAGGTATTATCCGGAGTGAGTCAACATATGGCCATGCTGTTTTATTGTGCTATCGATAGCCACCTCAATGTTGGAATTTTGTGCAAGGTAGACCGAGTTTGCAAAACAGCAGCTAACATTAACAGAATGAGGCATGTCAAAAACAAAACCTAATCGATTTGGTTTCGTTTTTGACATGCCCCATTCTGTTACCGTTGGCTGCCGTTTAGCTAACTCAGCCTGTGAAATTCAGTCATTGAGGTGGGTGCTTGGCACTATAAAACAGTAGGGCTACGTGTTGATTCACTCCGGATAATAAGAACTGTTGGAAATCTACATTCTACTGATAGAGAACCGTTTTTCTTTCTACCAGATTCTGGGCATTGGAATGATCGTCCCTGCCATGACCGCTACCCATTTGTGTGTGCCAAGTAGCCACAGCCAGGCATCATTGTGTGGAGCTAACTGACTATCTGTGGTTGATATTTTTAGATTTTCAAGTTTTATTTTGAAGTGAAATGAGAATAAAACATCCCTACAGAATCTCTTCTTCTCTTCCAGTTCAGTCTCTCACTGTTACTTAAAAGCATAAATAAATGTACAATCACCGTTGGATTCTGGTATGTTGCTTTTTTTTTGCTGTATATCTCTGATTATACTGTCTTCTACTATGTATAGGCTAGAATGTGCAATGTTACACCTTATGGGTGCTTATGAGCTGAAATGCCTTTACAAATCAGATTCAAACACACACCAACACACATAAGTCTATTTAAATAGTCTAGGCAGATTGAGTGTGTGATAACATTCTAGACCTCCTCTATCCAAGGGGGCGGCACCACTGGACACATATTGCCTATGTATACAATTGGAGAGTGCAACGACCAAATTGGGTAAAGGGCAATGAGCCTCCATGCAGAGGCTCTGACCCACTTATAGTAGGCCTATATTAGAGAGTATCATGAGATATCATGAGGGTATAGTGCTTTAGTGGCATAGGGAATGGGCTCCAATAGGCCTAGCTCATGGACAAACAGTCCTGCATAGAATTCATAGAATTCTTCACCTTTTAATTTGTCATTATGAAGTCTATCATCCATCTGCCTGTGTGCGTTCACAGGTGTTGAAGTCTGAGGTTTTCATTTAAATTAGCTTTGAGTGAGATTTAGGTGCCATACCAAAGGGAAGTTGATTTGGGTTGGATATAATCACTTTCCTGCAATTCAATTCTTCTCTAGAGAGAGTACATGCTTTACTGTATGTGTCACTGGTCTTCCAATAATGGAACAAATGAAAATAAATTGATCACAATTATATTACTGTTCACAGTATTAAGCAATAATGTAATGTCTAGATGTGCTGAGGAGAAGATTTATCCAACGGTCTGTGGGACAAATTTATGTTGTACCATTTTATTACTATACCAAAAAAGGTTCAAACAGTGCCTAAATGCAAAGGTTCACACTAACTTTAAGAATCACTGTAAAGGTGAGTAACGCACTATGGAGCTTTGGATGTAAAACAAACATACGTACCAGCTTCCTTAAATGCACACATTTTCCAAACATTTTCCAGAGTACTGCTAGAAGATGCCATATGATGCTTAATGACAATACAATCAGCAAATGTCATGCTTTTATTTATTTATTTATTTGTGTGGTTTCCTATCCTCCGCTCAGAGCTGTAGGCCTACTGTGCATATCTTGGATGTGTTATATGCCATCCAAATGAATTGAAAGATGGTACCAAAACAAATTGTCTGATTATACTGTAGGCTATGTCTGAAAATTAAATCCTAACAATGTGAAACTCTGGTGGGATACTTCTGGACTTACCAAAGCTTAGCATAAACACTCAAACCTTATTATATCTTATTATAACATATTATATTTATATATATACTACTATACTATACTATACTATATACTTTTTATCTACAGGTACTGTATCTATGTGGTTATTGTACTACATGGGTGCTCTCAAGACTCAAACTGAGTAAATGTGACCTGTGTTAACCTGTGTTCCAGACTATAATGATGCCAGAACTCTCAGACACAAACATGCTTGGACGCACCCCCATACAAACACACACACACACACACACACACACACACACACACACACACACACACACACACACATTAGGTAGGCGGGCTGTGGTCTCCACCAGTGTTTATGGGTGAGTATAAAAGTTGAAGCTAGAGAGGAGGGTCAACAGTTAACCATGTGGGGTGCCGTGATTCTGGTGTGGATCTGCATCTGCCTGCTCTTCCTGCAGGTGAAGACTCGAAGACCAACCAAATTCCCTCCTGGGCCCCGCCCCCTACCTCTCTTTGGGAATTTGCTGAATATCAACCTGCTCAACCCCCTGGATGACCTACAGCGGGTAAATCATTAATTTTCAGTGTCCTGTTTTGAACTTAGTTGCTTGTTTTTGGAGAGGTTTCATTAGGACATTACGCTACAACTTTATATTGAGACGTTATGGTAACACTTTCTATGAACCCAGTATTCATAGAGCATTATAAATGCATTCATTATAAATGCAAAGGGTTATTATGCCTTCATAATGGCTTATAACTACTGTCATTAGAATTCATAACTGATCATATGCTCTCATGACTGCACTCATAAGGAATTATAACATTATCATCCTTTTATAACTTGAAGTCTCAAAAAGCATTATAATCTTCTTTGGCCTTTTGATACTGTACTAGCAAAACAAAGCACTTTACTTAGCTTCTGTTATGGAGCCTTATTCATTTTCATGAGTGATCATGTGCTCATCTTACTTTACTTAAGGTATGCACTGACCACTTGTAACTCATCATTATGCGACATGAGTAATAACACATATAAAAGCACAATAACAAATTTAAGCATTATAATGCTTTGTGACACTTCAAGTTTTAAAGGCTTATGATATAACATAATAAAGCTTTATGAGTATAGACATGAGAATGTATAAACAGTTATGAACACTAATATAATTAGTTATAAGAATTTATGAATTGGTTATAACCCTTTATGAATGCATGTACTGTATAATGGTCTATGAATACTGGGTTCATAGAGACAGAGATTTATAAACAATCATAACAATATTAAAGCTGTTATTACATCTATATGTTAAAGGAATATTCCACCTTTTTATGAAATTGGGTTATTCACCCTTTTACTCTGAGTTACAGTACATATGGGTAAAAGAATTTTGGTCTTAGTGCATGCATCTGGCAACCCCAATTTGTATGTAAGAGTTGCTATTTGGCTACTTTATATTCCAGCGCCTAAGCTAAGCTAAAGCTAAGAAAAAAAAAATCAAAATTGGGGTTGCCAGACTACAAAAAAGCATGCACTGAGGTCAAAATGCTTTTACCCACGTGTGTAACTCCAGGTAAGTAATTTGCATCAAGTACTGCACAGTGGCAATTACAGACACATTCTTCTTATTAAATCTGTGTAGAAGAGTGAGAGAGAGATAGAGAGAGAGAGAGAGAGAGAGAGAGAGAGAGAGAGAGTATGTGTGTGTGTGTGTGTGTGTGTGTGTGTGTGTGTGTGTGTGTGTGTGTGTGTGTGTGTGTGTGTGCGTGTGTGTGTAAAAAGGCCTTTTGTCTTTTTCCAATGTGACACTTGATCACAGTAACCACCTTCACGACTCCTGAATGTGTTTAGTCTATGGAATTTATGCACATTATCTAGCCATGCTTTATCACACAAACACTTATGAGCACCGGTTTGTTTTTCTTGCCAGTAGCTGTCAGACAAATATGGCAAGGTCTACAGCCTGTTCATTGGGTCACGGCCAGCAGTTGTCCTCAATGGACTGGAAGCGATGAAGGAGGCTCTGGTGACGAAAGCCGTAGAATTTGCCGGGCGACCTCAAGGCCTTATGGTGAACGATGCTACACAGGGCAAAGGTAAACCAGACCATAAAAGAGGTTTATGACGATAGTAACTATGGTAGCATGGTCAAGTACTCCCTTTAATTCAGCACCATGCACTAGGAGTTCATTTACAGATAACCTACTTGCACATCTCAGAAAACATGTTTGTTTAGAAGAACACAGAGTGAAAACAGACAAACATTATCAGTTCCAAGTCTAGGCTCAGATACTATGACAGAAGACCATTAAAAGAGGAAATTCAATGTGAATCAATACATTGGCTAATCCTGTTGGGCCAAAGATCATTTTTGGGCTCGGGATATAATTTACTCATAATTTTCTTGAAGGATATTGGGCTAGTCCAATTAGATCATCTCATGTTCATCCAATTTGTCCAACTACAGTATTATTTTAGCTTGCCATGAAGTTATTCAAAGTTTATCAAACAAAGTTAAAGAAATCATTGAAGAAAATTCAATGCAGCATGGAGCTAATACTGAATCAGCGGTTAAACATTAACCAAATGGGATTCAGAAACTCACGTTCAATTTAATTTCCTACTCCCTATTAAGTTAACATTAGCTGCTTGTTTACTATTTGGGATATGTTATTACATTTTCTGTTCTTTTTTGTTTGTTTGTTTTATTTTCACTCTGCAACCTTGAACAACAGAGCTATGAATTGATTAAAACTGGATTTCTCCTTACATCTGTATTTAAACATGCCTTCGAAATTAACATGAAGCACAATTTAAGTTTGATTTCAGCATTGTTGACTAAACAGTTTGCTTATATTAAACTCTAAAGGTGTCATCCTGGCTGATTATGGTCCCGTGTGGAGGGAACACAGACGCTTTGCACTGATGACCCTGAGGAACTTTGGGTTGGGGAAGCAGACAATGGAAGAGAGAATCCTGGGAGAGCTTTCGTATGTTATCGCTAAATTGGACCAATGTGTTGGTATGAGTTACATTTAGTTGCAGAGGTCTGATTTAAGCATATTTATTATATAGCCTAGTATATGAGGTGTATTAATAAAAGAAGTAGGCCTACAATCTGAAGCATACAAATAATTAAATTTTTTAAAATGTTTCTTTGTTTGTGCCGACACAAAATATGAGAGTTCCCCCTCCTGCCATATCTCACTTTAACCACTGATTAGAATCATATGATGGGTATGGATTTAGTTGCAAAGGTCTGATTTAAGCATTTATTATATGAAGTGTATTAATAATAGAAGTACAACCTGAAGCAAGTAATTATTACAACCATATGATGGGTATGGATGAAATCTTTCCACAGGAGGACCCATGAGCCCCCAGACTATGTTTCACAATGCTGCATCCAATATCATTTGCTCTGTCCTCTTTGGAGCCCGATATGAGTACGATGATGAGGCCCTGAAGATTTTTATCAAGCTCTACACAGAGAATGCAAAGATTGCCAATGGACCTTGGGCTATGGTAAGGTTATCAGTTAACATTTTGTGGAGTACATTTCTTTGGTTTTCAAACGAATCCGCATGTATTGGTTAGGATGTACAGAACAAGGTTTTTTTTTTTTTTATCTGAGATTCTGAGGGGGAGCTTTGTAGGTAAAAAGTCAGACTTGCCTGTTATACCTTTTAAATTTTGATTTAATGATTCCTTCTGCAGATTTATGATACTTTTCCTCTGGTGAGAGGCCTGCCCCTGCCTTTCCAAAGAGCTTTTGACAATGTTGATACAGCGAGGAAGATGAGCATAGATTTGATCAATCAACACAAGAAGACCCGAGTTCCAGGGCAACCACGGGATTTCATCGACTGTTACCTGGATGAATTGGATAAGGTTTCCATGCCAATGTTCCTTCAAATGAATGCAACACATTTCTTCCATATCATCTGTATTTGTTCCAGTTTGTTTTTATTTAATTTGTCGGTTCTGATTCCCCTCCCACCTGTAGAGAGGAGATGATGGGTCATCGTTTGAAGAGCCACAGCTCATTATGTACATCCTGGACCTCCATTTTGCTGGAACAGACACCACTTCCAACACACTACTCACTGCTTTCCTTTACCTCTCAACGCATCCAGATATTCAGGGTTTGTTCTTACCAATGTCTTTTCCCAAATGTCACGGTGGATACAGGCATACATAGAGGACTGTTTCTAGCCTTTTTAATGACCTAGGCCAGATTTGAGTCCCCCCCCCCACACACACACCCCTTCTTTTTTTAGGAATACAAGTGAAAGAAGAAAAAAAAGAAGAAAAAAAGTAATGCATCTATTGTGATGACCTCCTGATATTGGGTGACGCGATTGCCTAGTTCATCTATGCCTAGGGTTACATGTACATACATTGAGAAGCATCATTGCGTTTGATCAGTGTCTTTGTGCTACTCATAGAGACGTGTTACCAAGAGATTGAAGACGTCCTGGATGGGAAAGACCATGCCTGCTTTGAAGACAGGCATGCGATGCCTTACACACAAGCGGTTATCCATGAATCCCAGCGTGTTGCCAACACCGTCCCTCTCAGTGTGTTTCACTGCACAACTACAGACACAGAACTCAAAGGGTATCACATCCCTAAGGTAAGAAAACAAACTTAAAGGGAAAATCCGATGTGTATCAGTCAATAGCCCTGTTGTTCCAGGTACCTGAATGCTGTCTCTGAGAAAAAGAACAAGAAAATTTGGTGCTACTAACCGAATAACAAACCGATTACTACTGCTAACTGAATGGGCCATAATTAAATGAAACTGAAAGTAAGTTGTTATGCCCCATTCATTTAGTGTTAGTTGCCAGTTCACTGCTCGGTCTATGTCTATGCTAAAACATTCTTCTTTTTCCTACCTACAGCACTTGATGACTTTGAACAATAGGGCTATGAATTGATTTACACTGGATTTCTCTATCATATCTCTATCATTCTCTATCATATCTATCTATTTATCATCATATATCAGCTTGCCTAATGTAGCAAATATCAAGTGCAGCAAAAAAAATTCAGTCCAGTGGTAAACTTTTCCAGTCAGTGACATTACCTCAATCCTCTCTCTCACAGGGCACTTTGATTATACCAAACCTGACCTCTGTGCTGTCCGAAGAGGGACAGTGGAAGTTTCCTCACGAATTCAACCCTTCCAATTTTCTAAATGAGCAGGGAGAGTTTGAGAAGCCTGAGGCCTTCATGCCCTTCTCAACTGGTATGATATTGAAGTAATAATGACAAAATCTACAGTGTCAAAATGACCCAAAACATTCTCTACTCCTGTTTCTCTTAGGTATCCTCTTTCTCTTACTACTTCGTCAGATTACTGCATTGTATGTTATAGTCTGTCTCAGGGCCGTCGCAACAGGACAGGCAAACCAGGCAATTGCCTGGGGCCCCAAGCTGAAAGGGGTCCGCAAGATTGACTGTTTAGTCACTTTAGTAGTTCAGTTGGTGGTGTTTGTCAATAAAATATGACTTAATTGCTGGAGTAATACAACTGTAAGCTCAACACAAGTAATTATATTGATGAAAGATATTGGTTAACAATGTGGTTCATGTAGGTATTTGTGGGGTGTTAAGGGCCCCCATGTCCTGTTTGCTTGGGGCCCCCTGTGTACCTTGAAACAGCCTGGTCTGTCTTGTCAGGCTCTCCAGATAGAAATCTGACAGGAATGACAGAGACAATGTCAGAAGTATTTCTCTAGAAACCGATGCAATGTCCCTACATTTAAATTCTGCATTCTGATTTTTGACAGGACCTCGTATGTGTCTTGGTGAGGGTCTGGCTCGTATGGAACTCTTCTTGACCATAGTCACTCTGTTGCGTCGTTTCAAGTTTGATTGGCCTGCGGATTCAGGAGAGCCAGACTTCAGGCCCATTTTTGGCGTGACCCTGTCACCTCAACCTTACAACATGACTGTAAGTCTGAGGAGGACAAGATAGGCCTTCCACACCCCAATAAATAAAAAATAAAAAATAAAAATAAAAGACTTCTAATGTGTCATTCCAAACTGTATGTTTATATATTAATTGGAGAGTTGTATTAGCAGACTAGCAATGGTAACATTTTAACTTACAGTCCCTGAAGTAGGCATACCGGTTCAGGAGTAGGTAAGTATGGAATAACACAAATAATAATAATAATAATACGCTTTATTGCAGACACAGGTCCATATCTTACACATACATAATAAATAGTATAAAAAAAATAGATACAAAATACACAGATAAATAAAACTCAGCCTATAGGACATACAAACAATTGCACCAATGTCTTCTTAACCTAGAAGTGAATCTATAACAGCTCTTCATAGGATTGACCAAAGCCACAATTATTTGATTCTCTGACTTGTCCAGGCGGCACATAAAGCCAAACATCAACTGTCTTAAGAGTGCCTCACACGTAGGCACTCTAGTGGACACAAATAATTGACTGGCACTGTGCCACCTAGGGACACACAGCAGCAACCTCATTGCATCATTGTATGCTACCTTAAGCCTCTGCACACTCTTTTTCTTATAGCTAGACCACAATTGGGCAGTATACAATGGTGTTATGTAGGTTCTGAATAAGGAGCTCTTCACAGAGTCAGAGCACATAGAAAACTTCCTTATAAGCATGTTAGCTTGACCATATATCTTACAGCGCTGTCAGTAAAGGTCTTTGTCATCTGTCCAGTCATCAGATATGACATGACCTAGGTATTTAACCTCCTCACACACATCAAGAGGGCTGTCAGACAAGTAAAAGGTTGGAAAAGTTGATTTCCTGTCATCAACACTTTTAACTATCATGACCTGGCTTTTCTTAGGATTATATTTTACATCATAATCCAACCCATACTGGGAGCACACCTTCAGCATCTGCTGCAGCCCAGCACTATATGGACAGATCAAAACCAGGTCATCTGCGTACATAAGATGATTGACAATAATGCTGCCCACCAGGCAACCGGTTTTTAATCTATTTAGCTGATTTGACAAGTCATCCATGTAGACATTAAATAAAATAGGTGACAATATTGCTCCTTGCCGCACTCCGTTACTCACACAGAATGGAGCAGATACAACATTGTCCCATTTAACCTGGAATGTTTGATGAGCATACCAGAACACTAAGATTCTCACTAGAAAATTGGGAGCACCCCTTTCCAAAAGTTTTACAAACAATTTTTCATGGTTAATGCGATCAAATGCTTTTGATGCGTCAATAAAGCATAAAAATACAGAAGAATTCAGGCTCATGTATCTAGACACGATCTCTTTGAGAGCATAGATACACATGTCAGTTCCATGCTTCCTTTTGAACCCAAACTGATTTTCATTAGTGAGAACATACATTTCAAGTTTTGCTAAGAGTATTCTCTCCAGAACTTTAGACAAGATGCTGGCTAATGCAATAGGACGATAATTGTCAATACTATTAAGCTTACCAGCCTTGTCTTTCAGCACAGGCACTAGCAGGACAGACATAATAGCATTAGGCAGGACACCATGTACCAGGCAACCATTGAAACACATGGAAAGCAAAGGACAAAGTTTATGGCTTGCATATTTTAGATGCTCTGCAGTAATGCAGTCCATACCACAGGCTTTATTGTTATCCAGCATATTAATGGCATCATAGATATCTGCTGCCCTAACTATCATATCTACTGAGACATTACTATGTTCAAGAGTGATTGTAACTGGATTACTTTTGACACAATTAAAGAGGCTATGGTAGTGTTCACGCCAAAGCTCAGCTATTTTTTCTGGGCTACTAACACCTTCAATGTCAGCCGGTAGGGGTGTTTTATTATTATTCATTACTCTAACCTCTTTCCAGAAGTCAGTAAGGTTGTTATTCTGTAGCTTTCTGGCAAGTGAGTCTGCTCTCATTGTATTTTCATTTTTCTTAATAAAACAAAGTGCATATTTAAATTTAGCATTTGTTTGTTTTTTGATATCCAGCAATGGCCCATGTCTCGGCCTACCTGCCTCAGACCAGAGTCTAAAGGCCTCTCTTGCCTCAGAGTACTGCTCAGCCACAAACTCATTCCACCCAGGTCTAATGTTGGGTGCCTTACATTTCCTTTTACAAAGAGGTTCACTAGAAGCATTGAGACATTTCACAATATCATCATACATGGCACAGAGGTAACAAACAACATGAAAGTAGTTTGAGTGCTACCTAGACTACTACTAATGACACTGGATGCAAATGGTATTTTAACAGCAGACTTCAAGTCAAAATCAATGTGTATAAATACCACAACAGATCTAAACATTGGGTATAAATCACACACACACACACACACACACACACACACACACACACACACACACAGAGAGAGAGAGAGAGAGAGAGAGAGAGAGAGAGAGAGAGAGAGAGAGGCTCACAATAATAGGTGATATCATTTCATTCAGTCCATTTTAGCAGTTTTGTGACTTATTTCTTTTTTCCAAATGGCTTCCACTCCACATGGTCTTTAGAGAGGCATTACACTGTGTAGAGACTAAACACAAAGAATGCCATCATCATTATCTACACATTATCAATGTGTAGGAACTTAGAAGTATTGCTTTAGTAATGTAGACTTCACATCAGACCGATTCAGATGTCATTATTTGAGCTTGTTCATTTTTTATGGGAAATCCGGAGCCGTATAGGGGAAATCAGTGGTATAGCTCCCTCTAGTGGCTGACCCCTTCTATATCTCACAGTAATTTACAGTTACAGTTAGTGACCTGGCCAGGTGTGCTTCTCCTGTGTTCTTCCATACAAGAATCAGAGTCAGTTATTATTTTTCATTTGTATTTATTTAGTTGGTTAAGTTTTATTTGCCAAGTAATTCATACACAAGAAATTTGACTTTGATGCTATAGCTCTCTATACACTTTAAAATAGACATGGTTTGTGATAGTATCATTTAGTATACCAAAAATAATATAAACACACACTGTATAAATGAAGTTCTAGAGAAACAAACATTGCTTCAGCCCGCCACCAAAAGGGTCTATGTGACAGAGCGGCCAGCCTGATGGAAGGTAGGTGTCCCTCTGTAACTTTTTTCCCTTCTTAAGGCAGGCTTGAAAAGAGGCTTGGGCCTCTCTGCCATATAGCTCACATTGTGGAAGCTGAAGTGATAGTTGTCTCTCTGAAACTTCACCCCATCTCCGCATTGGATCACTGTAGATCAGCCAGAATGATCTTTGGGTTCTTGGCTATCTCTTACAAGTGCTCATCTCACCTGACTGCTGAATTTAGCCATGCTGCCAGTTCTAGGAGTCCTGCTGGTTGTTCAATGCACTTTGAACTGTAACAGACTCCACCCACCCCCCCACCCCCCGCTCCAAATAAAATCGAATTCACCTTATAGTCTTGATGGCTTGTTAGACTTTGATCCGCCATTGATCCACTGAGAAAGAAGAAATTGGATTAACTCAGCGAGATAGGTGACAGTGCCAGCATGTTAGGAATATCTCAAGGAATATCTCAGAGCGGCGAGCAGATTTCATTTCATTTGTATTCAGCAGAAACAAATGCAATCATCATAGATATAAAAAAAGACATAGAAGTATTGTCACTTCAAAAAAAGAGAACAGTAAACATACCTCATCACTTCAGACCTGGGGGTTGTGGCACGACTGCATGTCATGCTATTCCATCTCCTGACAGAGTAAAAGAAAATCAAAAGGTTCATAGTATATATGTTGAACTACACACAGTGTGTAAGTAACAACTGCAGCTTTACATAATAAGGAAGTATAGACAGGTCTCACAAAGACACATCAAACATGCCTGAATATAGCCGTGCGGCCAGTTCTAGGAGTCCTGCTGGTTGTTCCTTGCACTTTGAATTGTAACACTCCACCCAAAATCAAATTTAACTCACTTTATTAGTTGACAGCTCGTTAGGCTGCTCAGCTGTTGATCCAGTGCCATGTAAGTCATCTGAACACACCATGGGAAAGAAGAAAAGGATACAGTAACTCAGCGAGATAGGTGACAGTGCCAGCATGTTATTCAGCAAAGGCATAAGGAGTAGCCTATCTCAGAGCGGCGAGCAGATTTCATCTCATTTGTATTCAGCAGAAACAAATGCAATCATCATAGATATAAAAAAAGACATAGAAGTATTGTCACTTCAAAAAAAGAGAACAGTAAACATACCTCATCACTTCTGACCTGGGGGTTGTGGCACGACTGCATGTCATGCTATTCCATCTCCTGACAGTGACAAAGTAAAAGAATATCAAAAGGTCTATATGTTGAAGGTCTATAAAAAGCAGTAGCCTATCTCAGAGTGGTGATGATCAGTATCACATGTATCACACTTTCTTAAAGTCCGAATTTGATGATGCCATTTAAAAAGAGCTACTGATAATCATTTGAACGCTCTAAACAATACTCTTTAAACAATATGAATCATCAACATTACAAAATCTGAAGATGCAAAATTTGCAGAACACTCACGCTCTGAGCTCACCTCCATTGCGGTTTAGTCACTTCATTTAGCTGCTGCACTTCCTTGTTCACCTTTTCATGACATGGAGTCATGGTAGCATTTCTCATGCTGTACCTCCATTTACTGTATAACAGTTTCTGTCTCGTGACAGCCTTTTGTACTAGATCTTAGTTAAAGAATAACACTTTCAGTTTAATTCAAAGTTAATAAGTAGCCCAACCAATCCCACAGAGGATACAAAATCAGTTGCATTTACTTCTATTGAACTTTGTCCTAGGTTGAACCCCATTCTGGTTTAACTGTCCTGTTATCCCTTGGGTCAATTTGACCACATGCAATATTTACATAAATATAACATGAACTATGGTTAACTTTATTGAAGCTAGGCTATTATTTAATAATAATAATAATAATAATAATAATAATAATAATAATAATAATAATATAAAAATTGATTACATTTCTAGAGCGCTTTTTTACCCTTGGGTACTCAAAGCGCTCACAGTGGAAGGGGGACCTCACTAACCACCACCAATGTGTAGCACCCACCTGGGTGATGCACAGCAGCCATTATGCGCCAGAACGCTCACCACACACCAGCTAGAGGTGGAGAGTGAGGGAATGGATGAATGTGCCAATTACAGAGGGGGGATGATTAGGGGGCCAGGTTGAATGAGCCAGGTTGGGACTTTAGCCAGGATACCGGGAAACTCCCTACTCTTTGCGACAAGTGTCATGGGATCTTTTATGACCACTGTGAGTCAGGACCTCGGTTTAACGTCTCATCCGAAAGACGGCCTCTCCTACAGTACAGTGTCCCCGTCACTGCGGCATTGGGATTGATCTTAGGTCCAGAGGGAAGAGAGCCACCTACTGGCCACTCACCAACACCACTTCCATCACTTTTCCTTATTAAGGACACGAATTGGACGAAGAACATGAATTTTAAAAATGTAATGTAATATGGCCCAGGATCAAAATAATCTAATATTACAGCCTATATCCATCATGCGTCACAGTTTCAGGTGTGATGTTTGTCAATATTTTAGTGTAGCATTAAACCCTGCTCTTACCTAAAATGCAGCTGCTCTTTCAGTTGAATGTGGTTCAAAACTGGTGCATTTAATTTTAAATTGGCCCTTGGCAGCTCTGATTTGTCTGTAGGCCTATGTGACCCGCAAATGGCCACCCCTGGGGGTAAGCCTATAATGCCGGCAGATTGGTTCCAGGTCCTACCAGATATGCTGTCAGCCATGCGCAGGACATAATCAACAGCTGTAAAACGGTTTGTAACTATTTATTGCCATTTTTTGGGGTTGTGGACCAATTGACCTCCAAGAGAATGTGTAGGCTATTTTATTCAGCTAATAACAGAACCAATAATAAAAGTGACCCACATGTATTTAGAGGCGTGTTGGTTAACATTAGACGGAAATACAAGGGTTGAATTGACTGGACTTGACATCCACCAGACTGCCACCACATAGGTCCAAGGGTCTATATTTTAGATTTTTATTATTTCTTTTTATTGTCTAAAATTTAGACAATAAAATCGGCTCTTCAGAGGCCTAGGCAAATAGCTTACCAAGAAAATAACAATACCAAATACCAATAGCCTACCAAAAAAAAAAGAAAAAATGTTGTGGGTAAAGTCCA
Source organism: Sardinella longiceps (assembly GCA_027497455.2). Classification (NCBI taxonomy): domain Eukaryota; kingdom Metazoa; phylum Chordata; class Actinopteri; order Clupeiformes; family Clupeidae; genus Sardinella; species Sardinella longiceps. Next base: position 11,167,021 of record JAODXP020000024.1, on the reverse strand, counting down.
CATTTAGGGTCTAGTACTGACATGGCGGTTCTAGACCAAATTTACAAGGGGGGCCGATGTGGGGCCAGAGTTTTTTCTAAGGGGGCACGTATGGGCTACAAAACGTAGGCTATCACTGTAATAAACTTCAGCATCAAATGATGACCTTTGAAATACTGTCAATCTTATCAATCAAGAATATGGAATAATTTAATACACATGTTTAATGTGTATCCTATAGTTAAGTTGTAGGAGGGTTTGGGGGTCCTCCCCCAAGACATTTTTGAAAAAATAAGTTGCCATTTCCTGCAATCTGGTGCATTTTAACAAGTTGTAAGATAACTTGGCATAGCAATTAATTCTTGCTGAGTGTTGTATTTGGTAGTCAGTCAGACTTTGCAGTCTTTCTTACAGCACTTATGAGAATTTTATTATCTGGTCAGCACAGGGGCCACATCAGGGGCCAGGGTCACTTCTCCAGGGGCACGGGCCCCGTTGGCCTATGGCACTATGGCACTGGCCTATGGCACTGGCATAAAAAGAATAATCAGTTACTCTCAGTCTCAAGAGCAAGGCGCTCCTTCACTCAACAGGAAAAACGTCGGCGCTTGTGAAGTTGCGGACCTAGTTGCTTGCTAGCGGAACTACACTGTTCCGGAACTGATGGGCCACAAATGTTTCACACGGACCGCGACTGTGGTGCACATCACACCCTGTTGTTGACTCAACGTGGAAAGCATGAGAGAAGCCACTGTAGTTACTTACCACGAAAAGTTTCTTACAACCGTTATATTCTAAAGAATGATTTGTATTAGTGTCTGATAAATATAATCATGCAAGTATCCACCGTAAACAACGTGAAAATTTACAATCTGAGCCATGGAAAATCACTGCCAGAGGTAAGATGCAGCAGCAGGCTAACGTTAACACGTTTTATCCTGTCAAGCGTTATGTATCTAATGCAATATTTCATTGCCATAGATTGCGTGTTTAAATGAGGTTTCCGATAAGCGCTGTCATCTAAGTTACATATCTTAGAAATGAATTTAAAACACTAATATTAACCTACATTGAACAGTTGTTCACAAGTGTCGGGTTGCTAACGTTAGGTTGACTAACGTTAACGTTACTTTAGCTTCCATGTCTATTAAGATTGCCAAGTGTTTTGCCAAGCTACAATTTGTGTAGATTTCTAACTGTTATGATGGATTTCCTTCCTCCAGTGGTTGTCAGACCGAAAGAAAAGAGCTCTGCAAAAGAAAGATGTTGGTGAGTTGTAGATGGAAGCACTCTGTGAAACAAGTACTACACTGTTTGTTTGTCATTGACCGTTTTGAAGCAGGCCTACCCCAGTCTTTTTAGTGTCATTAAGTAGTATAAAACAAAACTTTCTTTATTAATGATCAAATATATATCATTCTTTATATTGTCAGTTTTATGATGGTTGACTGTACACATTGTACATGCTTGGCTGAGAGCTGTCAGTTGCCCTGGGATTGGTTTGATATAGTATTGTGTTGATTTACTGAAAATTGTATGTTTTTCTTTAGATATCCAGCGTAGAATTGAACTCATTCAGGACTTTGAGATGCCTACAGTGTGTACCTCACTGAAAGTGTCACGTGACGGGCAGTACATTTTAGCTGCAGGTAAGACGGAAAATATTTATTAGGCTAATTTCATAAAAATATTTAAGCCTGTTACGAAGTTTTTTATCTTCTTGTTGCAATCACAAAGATGAGAACAGTAACCTCCCACTGGTCTCCATGTTGATCTTTCAGGCACCTACAAACCCAGAATACGCTGCTATGACACTTACCAGTTATCTCTGAAATTTGAGAGGTGCTTGGATTCTGATGGTAAGTAACAACATAATGTTACTGTAGTATATCATAGTGATACATGATGCATGATGCATTTAAGCTGAGTGTATGGGGTCCCCCAGGGGTTAAATTGGGATTGATTATGTGTGTGTGTGTGTGTGTGTGTGTGTGTGTGTGTGTGGGGGCGCTATCAGAGGTCCGGTGCGGTGCCCACCCAATGCCCACTTTTTCACCAGCTCAGCCTGTATGTGCCAGAGCGCAGCCCCGGATAACCCCGGCCCAATTTAACCTCTGGGGTCCCCTATAATGAAGAGTGAATTTTCACATAGACGTTGGACTTACTACCTATATACAATGTGTTGTGACCTTTGCAATTCTGGTGGGGTAGTCTGTTCTGTCTGTCAAAACAGGAAATATGCTGGGTAAGATTTCAAAAATGGTTAGTATATCCAGGGAATCAGAAGAACACTTAGCTCCCCTCAAGATTTCGTTACAGAATCCCACATGCAAAAACAGACAGAATAGCTCTTACATCTTTTCTGCTAAAGAACACTCAGTTGCTAAACAGGTTGAATCCTAAATCACTTTTATGCTTGCAAGTGTGTGTGTGTGTGTGTGTGTGTGTGTGTGTACAGTTTATATTGTACAGTATGTTTTTAAATGATTGTCATTCTATGCATCATTGTGCAAGTCTGCATGGCTAAGTGTTGATGTGGTCATTCATGTATGTACAGAATTTCACAGACTTTTTTTTTTTTTTTTTGGAACCACTGCCTGTTTAAACGGAGGTGTTAGCAACACTGTCTTATAAATGAGCAATGTAACTTTAGGTCTCTTTGTTATTTTGGATGAAAGCATCTGTGAAGTGCCAGTCACTTGGTTTTAGTTTTGAACCGGACTCAGAGTACCCTGGTCATAGCCAGCACCTCCGGCTCCGGTTACTGAGAAATGATTGCATGCTTGCTGGAGGTATTTCGATTCTAAAAGATTGGATCAGCCTTTGACTGATGGCCAATCTATTATCATGCTGCATTCGGAAAGTGGATGCATCCTGAGCGAACGAGGCCAATGGCCAGAATCCCAGGCGGAGTATTGAAGGGTGATGAGAATGGAGTTGAATTGTGTTGGAAGGCAATGGCCAGAGCAGACCCAGATTGTTTAATCCAAGTATGTTGATGATGTTATTTATTGGCCTATTATTTTTAAAAGTGGTACTTTCTATTATCTTTTTCAGTTGTTACTTTTGACATCCTCTCTGATGACTATTCCAAGGTAAGATACATAGTGCTCATTTTATCTTGAAGAGCTTTTTGTGTTAGTATTTTTATTTGCAGTCTTATTTATAATGTGTTGTATTTAATTGCAGCTGGTGTTTCTCCACATCGATCGTTATGTTGAGTTCCACTCTCAGCATGGCTTCTACTACAAAACACGAATTCCAAAGTTTGGGCGAGACTTTTCCTATCATTACCCCTCCTGTGACCTGTATTTTGTGGGAGCTAGGTAAGGTCTCATAGCAAACGTGGGCTGTACCAGTCAGATGCTTAGGATGGATTGCCGTTTGTTCTGTGATGTAGAGTGGGATTAAGTCTAATTTTTATTTATTCTGCTCTCCCAGTTCTGAAGTGTACAGGCTGAATTTGGAGCAGGGCCGTTTCCTTAACTCTCTTGAGACGAGTGCAGTGTAAGTATTCTCCCACTAGCTGGCGCACTAGCACCATTCTCAGCGATGCTCTTTATTATTAAAGGGGTAGTTCACTTTTTAGCACGTTTAGCCCCTTTTCTGGAGTGTCTACGATGAAATAGAAACATTGACACCAAAATTTTGACAATTGGTCCTCTCTTGGCTCATTTAGAATCACCCCTTTTCTGCTTCAGAATGGCTTTCTTTGTGCTTGTCCAATAAGTCCTTAAAACAACCTTAAACCTTTATTTTAAAACATGTGCAGCTCACCAAGTGGTTAGTGGTGTCCGTTGATGTTCCAAAACAATTATCATAGCGAAATACAGTTCCCATCCAGCTTTATTTGTTTTTTTTGTTGTGCTAGTTGGTATTACTACTCCGAAAATATAGTTCCAGAATGTTCAAAATACCATGTCAAAAGTGACAGGAATTCTAAAGCCAAATGTCCGAGACAGGACCAATCGTCAATTTTTTGGTGTTGATGATTCTATTTCATCGTAGACACTCAAGAAAAGGGGCTAACCATGCTAAAAAGTGATCTTACTCTTTAAAGGGGTATCTTGTTCTCAATAGTTCACCTCTGAAGCTTACATTTTCACACCACATCAGTAGTTTTTTTTTTTTTTTACTTTAATAACATCCATTATACATTTCAAATTCTAGTCGTATCATTCAGACATATTGAGTGAATTTTCTCTCACTGATTGACCTTATTTTGTGGAATTGGTTGTCTTGACTACAGAGAACACAATGTGTGCGACATCAACCCTGTTCATCAGCTGTTTGCAACCGGGACAATAGAGGTAGGTAGAATTGAAGGCTTTTTACTATGCCAACTCGCTAGACTTTTTTAGAAGGAAGACAATATTCATTACGTATTGCCTTCTTATACTTCTAAAAATACATTTATGTGTTTTGTAGGGCAAGGTAGAATGCTGGGATCCACGTGCCAGGAATCGTGTGGCCATTCTAGACTGTGCCCTTAGCAGTGTGACGGACAACACAGAGTGAGTACTCAGACTCCTGAGGTTTTTCTTGCCATCATCACATTGCTTTCAACAACAACACCACCTTACATTTCTATAGCGCTTTTCAAGACCCCCAAAGCGCTTTACAGTGGAAGGGGGACCTCACTGATCACCACCAATGTGTACACCAACTCCTCAGTGTACTCCTTCTTTTACATCAAGTATTTACTTACCCAAAACATTCTCTCTGTGTGTGTGTGTGTGTGTGTGTGTGTGTGTGTGTGTGTGTGTGTGTGTGTGTGTGCGTGTGAGTACAGAGTTGATGGCTTGCCGTCTGTAACTGCACTCAAATTCAATGGTTCCCTCGGTATGGCAGTGGGGACAAGTACTGGTCAGGTAAGTGGGTGTAGGTTGTTGGAAATGTTGATTTTGAATAGGAATACATGTAAAAGAAAACTGACAGCAAGATTAAAGTCATTTTAATCAACAGACTAGCTCTGGAGACCACACATTAAATCTACTTTGGCTAAATCTCTAAGGTCCTGCTGTACGACTTGCGGTCATCGCAACCACTGCTAGTGAAGGACCACTACTACAACCTTCCCATCCATTCCCTCAACTTCCACGAACAGCTGGACTTGGTGATCTCCGCAGATTCAAAGATCATCAAGATGTGGCATAAAGACACGGTAAGAGAAGGAGCCTTCAAACACAAGTGTTTCCTACTCTTGTAATGAGTTTCACAGATGACATGAGCTTCACATTTCAGTTGACAGTGTATAAAAAAGATGAAGATTGATTTGGATTAGTGAGCAATGGCCAAATTCTCTCATCAAGTAAAAACTATGAATAAAGCCCTATTGGCACGGGATTACAAATACCTGTAATTTGTAAATTACCTCCCAACCTCTGTGTTTCTTGTGGCACATTCGCACAGGATAAGCAAAGTCTGCATTTTGCACGAATTTACTGACATTAAGGCCCGGATATGATGTCAAAGCTAGAAACCAGACAGCTGTCAATATTGCTCATATTTAATTTTTTGATCACATATAGATTTAGGTAATTAATAGATAATACTATATCTAAATGTTCCTTTATCGCATGCTGCTACACGTCATCCACGTCAAAGTCTTGCGAAGTTTCGTCCTTTTGGTGGATCTCTTTCCGCGGATGTGTCTCCATATAATTCGCCGAGAGACACTTTTTGCACCTAAAATGCTCTCAAAATTGGCATTCACAATTTCAACGGCAGCCTCCATTACTGAACCCGAAATAATTGAAAAAGGTGCGCTACAAAAACAGCAAACACCGCCCAATCACTGAGATGCAGATTCGCACGGGACTAGTATTATCACAGGACATCTGACCTCAGACCTGAGCAAACTATGGCCTGGGGTCCACAGGTTGAGCCATTTAATCCAGCCCGTGGAGCCTTTGTTGTAGTTGACGAGGTGGCAGGTTCGAGACCAATGTGCGGTGCGGACCAACCTCGTCTACTCATAGGAAGCCATTGCAATCGTTAGAAAGACCTGCTTTTTTTTTTGTTTTTTGTTTTTTTACTTTTGTGACATTCGGAAACCACAACTCAATGGAGTATGTAGAAGTATATTGATCTTCATTTATGCTAAGGTTTTGGGGTATCTGGACATAGTTTAGTATCATGTCTAAATATTGAATTAAAATTATTGCTTAACACAGTCTTGGTTCTTCGATGAAGTGGATTGGTAGGGTAAGTGGATCCCATCTGAACTATCATTCTAGAAGCCAAACAGATATGTGATGGGAATAAAACTAATGTATGCAATAAAGGTTTAATGTTCTGGTCCATTCTTGCTCAAAAACATTCCCATTTGTAGGCCTATTGATCATCAGTAGGCAGTGTATTACTAATGATCATCCAATTGAAATGAAACCCATGGAAGAGGTCCTGTGTTGGTACAATTAGACTATAGATATATGCATGATGGTATGATATGCAATTTTTAACTACTTTTTCATTTGGCAGGGTAAAATTTTCTCCACTGTGGAACCACAGAGCAACATCAATGATGTTTGCATGTACCCAAATTCTGGTGAGTGGCATTTCATCAGTGCATTTCTCAGGCTTGCCAAAAATGTATGTAAGTGAAGACAGAAGTGTGTATGCCATTCAGTGCATGTCTAACACTCCAGCTCACTCAAGTCCTTATGGAACTCGATTCTCTGGTAGCTCTGGTAGCTTATTCCACAAAATAAGTGCCACTGAAATGATTTGTTTGTTCAAATCCTCAGCATTGGCACATGCTCAAAAAAGCCTTCAGATAACAAATACAGTATGGTGTGAGTCATGGAACAGGCTGTCATGTATCAGGTCTGGTGTTTAATTGCATTTCACAACTAGAAAAGTGCTCAGAGAGCGCAGACCCCCGCCAAGGCAATGTGGTCACAGACACAATTTAAATTCCAGATCCTGTTCTGGATCACCGATCACCACCAAAATCGAATCCGTTCTTGTTTGTCCCAATATACACATTGTCCGAAAATTTCATCCAAATCCGTGCAGTACTTTTCCTGCTGACAAACAGACAAACAGACAAACAAACCAACGTGACCGAAAACATAACCTCCTTGGCGGAGGTAATGATGTTTTACTGTTCAATGTTTTTGCGAGGATTGCTTAGCTGACTTTAGGGTGTGGACTTTTTCCAACTAACTGTACTCTGGATGTTACATTGTAAAGCCACCTTTCAGCTCCTATATGTGATACACATGCCTGGTGTAATAACTCCTGTGAACACAAGGTGGCAGCAGCAGTAACACAAATGCAGAACCATATGCAATGTTCTTCATTCTGTATGGAAAAAGTTAGATCAGAATAGTGTGAATAGTTAAGCCAGTACTTAACCAGATGTGTTGCTATTGCTGTGTACTATCGCTGTGGATGTAGCAACACCATTACAATGTATTTGATATTGTATACATCTGAATCAACAGTGAAAGAAATTGAGTGTTCTTTTGTAGATTGCACAGGTATCTGTGTGTTAATTTAATGACTGTGCCATGAGTGAAGTGAGTGTTCATTGCCTGAAGTGATCTTTTGATTCTTTTACATCTAGCAGGTGTTTAAACTAAATAGACATACCAAGATTTGTAGCCTTTAAGAAACTTTGTTTCTAATTATAGGAAGACAGATGGTGTCTGACAGCTCAGGTTCAGTCCAGCTTTTATGCTACTAGTTTGGAGTTGATGTTAAAATAAAATTGGTGCTACTGTTAATGTCAGTTAAGAGTCAGGAACAATGTCCGGAATTATTGGCCTTTTGTCATTGATGACATTTGTTTATTGCCTTGTTTTGTCACTGAAAATAACAGTATTGCCTCCTCTTAGTCATTTCCTAATACTCCTGTTCCCTTCTCCCTGTGTGTAGGTATGCTTTTTACTGCCAACGAAGATCCCAAAATGAACACATTGTACATACCAGTAAGTATTTTACCATAAGCGTCTTGAATTTTTTGGCACTGAACCCGTCTCTTTTTCCCTCCAAAGACTTTGGCTTTAAAAAGTAGTTATCACCACACAGACAAACAAGGGTGAGCGCAAGATGCAGTTCTTATCTGATTGTTTAGAGGGATACCCACCCACTGAATATTTGCCTTGGGCTCTTCTTGAGAAGTGTTTGTAATCCCTGCCCTCAGCACCATGTACCCTTGCATATGCCATGTTTTTTTTTTTTTTTCTTCTTCTTCTAGATATTTTTGGGGCTTTTTGCCTTTAATCGGATAGGACAGTATAGAAATGGACAGGAAGCAAGGGGGAGAGAAAGATGAGGTGGGATCGGAAAATAACCTCAGGTTGGACTCAAACCCGGGTTCCCGGAGTAATGGTATGACGGTCTAGTCCGCTGAGTCACGGCGCCCCCCGCCATGTTTTACAATGGTGTCAGGCGAGCCTCGGTACACCTTGTGCCTATGTCATCCTGGCTTTTCTGGGAAAGGGCATGTTTACCCAACAGAACACAGCATTGTGTTTGTAGATGGTACTGAGATATCGTAGCTTCCTCACGGCCATAGCAGATTAAGCTTCACGGTATGTGATCTTGAGTTTGTCTTATGTTGAAATGTTCTGAGAATTTCCCGTCTAACCCACCTCTCAGAGGCACGTGCAGACGCCAGCCTAGGAAGGAGGTGTCAACAGTGAACATTGTGTGTCTTCCATAGATGGACACAAGTTGAAGAGAATGACCTCTTGCCTCCATTTCCCATTCAAACTGCCATTCTGGGTCACAGAAAAGTCCAAACAGCAGGTGTTTGGAGCATGTTGCATAGTATTAATGAAATTATTCAAACAAGTGAAAAAGAAGGAAGGAGGTCGCACACAAGAGCTTGATATTATGAAAAATTGTACTAAACAAAACAAGTGCCGAAAAGAAAACAGAACAAAAGTTGGGTAACAAACGTTTCGGGACTAGCCCATCATCAGTGTTCCCAGTTTGAAATACGTCACTGGACGCAAGGGTTTCTTATTGGTTCTGCTGTCAATTAGGTTACCTGACGCGCATCACTAATATACAAAGATACATAATGACTAAACATTACATATAGTTAAATTGTTGCATGTTTCAGGTACATTTGCAAATATAAAGTACAGTCATGTATCAAATGCACATAAATATTTTTGGAGAATTATTATAAATAATATCTATAGGCCCGTTAATGAGAGCAGCACTACTTTTATTGTTGCCAAGTTGTGTTCTCTCTACATTGCAAGGTTGCAAGTAATATAGTACATTACTGAATATCTGCTTCATGTTTCCTTTTATTGTCCTCTATGCTGTATACCTGGCATAACAGTGATAAGAACTCTTAATGATAAATAAAATGTAAATGATGAAACCTTTCTAATCCAATACACTACATCCTACTGTACCAAGAATGCCATTTTGTAGTGGTGGATAGTGATAGATGCTAAGCTCCCTCTATTAGGTCTTCAGACTCCTCTCCTTATAATTAAATAAGCCGCTTTGAAACCTAACTTGACCACCTATGGGACTCATCTGAGGATTTGGATGCCATTGAACCCAGTGGATGAATGTCTCAATGTTCGCCCTAAGCCCTGAACCATCAAAGACTTGACTAGAATGAGTCTGCCTTGTGATTGGCCAGCTCATGCTAGTTAAGTCTTTGAGAGGGTTGAGGGCTTAGGGTTTGCGCAGGGATTCAGTCAATGTCTACACAATTGCTGTGAAAGAACTGCACAGCCTTTCCCATGTTTTTTCTCCCCCATGACCATTTTGCATGTATGGCTACCCTGTGCTCTGTTCGATGGCCCGTCTCCGCTGCCCTTGTTGACCCCTTTTGGTCATCTTTGTCTTCTTAGGCTCTCGGCCCTGCTCCACGCTGGTGCTCCTTCCTGGACAACCTCACCGAGGAGCTGGAGGAGAACCCGGAAAGCACCGTCTACGACGACTACAAGTTTGTCACCCGGAAAGACCTTGACAATCTGGGTACATATTTACTGTTCCTTCCATCTGAGTTCATTGGAAAGGGATGGTTTCGATTGTCATTCAAGCATAGCCTTGTTGCACGAGACTGCTGGCTGCACTAGAAAGGGAGTGGTAGAAAGAATTTGGAATGGAATGCAATTGAGTAGTTTACATCGAGTTAACGGCACTGTTAATCAGACTCACGATTTTGAAGGATATCCATGCCATTGACATAATGTATACTGCTTGTTAGTACTTGCACTAGTATTCAGTCTATGTTGTTCCAAACTCTTTCATTCCACTTTCCATCTGCGCAACAGGGCTATGCTTGAATGATGCCGAACTATCACTTTAATTTGACTGTGTTGGGTGCTTGCATGTGAAAAGAAGAGAATTACAGTGAGACAAAGGTCAAGCCTTTCCACAAATGTCAGGAGAGAGTATTTTACTTTGAGGCGGAATCTGATGCATTGCCAAAAGTAAATATGGGAGTAAAATGTATTTATATAGCTTTTCACAAACAAAAGTCACAAAATGTTCAAAAAGGGCAGGTTAAAGTA
>JAODXP020000024.1:11146543-11151543 GCA_027497455.2 Sardinella longiceps | reverse complement strand
TGTATACATCTAATCCATATCATACCTGGGGTAACATTGGGGCATACCTGGGGTAACACAACTGGGCTGTTGTGGTGGTCAGAATGCAGTTTGTATTTTGTCATTTTCTATTAACCAACAGATAATTATTTTTGATACTTTGGAAATACATAGTTGTTAGTTGCTGGGCTATTATCAAGCACTGCTTGGAACTTCTGACCATGTCTGGTGAGAAATGATCTGAGTTAGATCTTAGTTAGAGTTGGATGAGGTCATCTGGCCTCTCTGTCTGTGGATGCTGGTATTGTCAGGGAGTTGATAATGGACAGTGAGGAGGTGTGCCAGTTCCTGTGTGTGGTGCATCTCTGTATGGTGACCCGATCTTCCTCTCTACCCGAGACAGAAACTGCCCAAGGTGAACAAGGAGCTGGCCCTCAAGCTGATGGAGGACGGAGAAGAGGAGGCCCTGATCAAATCCAAGAAGAAGAAGGCCAAGGTGGGAGAATAACGCATGAAAACACGGGATGCAGTTATGAATTGCTTGTTTGTTCATTTATTTATTTATTTATTTTGTAAAAAAATCACTATGACACACTGGGATTTCAATCCAGTCAATCTTTGAGGAGGAGAGAGACGCCATATATTTAAGCAAAAGCTTTCACCTATATTATCAGGCAGGTTGCTCTTACATTGTGATGATCTCCATTCGTTCCCCCACCTCAGGGCACCACGAGCATCCTCAGCGACGACCGTTTCAAGATGATGTTCGAGAATCCAGACTACCAGGTGGACGAGGAGAGCGAGGAGTACCGGCTGCTCAACCCGCTGGTCTCCAAGGCAAGCGAGAAGAGGAAGAAGAAGCTAAAGATGCTGGCCCAGCTGGAGGCTGAGGAAGAGGTGAGGCGTCTGTCTGTCTGTCTGTCTTAGCTGTCTATCTTGAGCCAACTGCCATGGCGTCCCTAGCTGGGAACAAACTGCCCCAACTTTAATAGTCTTAATACAATTAGAACAAGACTGAACAGGTTAAACCTTTTATGACTGACAGATGGTAATTTTTCAATTCTGTCACTCAAACAAATCGAACAACACAGCCTTTAGCACAAGTCATAGCATGTGTTGATGCTCTATGGAATACTGAGCCAGTGAATGGCAAACATTGCTTTCAAGATCACTCCAGTGTGAGAGTGTGATGAAAAGGTCAGTCAAGGTGTCAAATCTACAGGTAAAGTACCGGTAGATGTGAAACTGTGTAGTTTCTCCCAGTTGGTTGAGTATGTTATTCTATATGGGTCTCATTCACCAGTCCTTCTTACGAAGAAATTTGCACTTAAGTCACTTTTGCCATTTTCAAGAAGATTTCACCAATACAGATGTTTAAACATTGTCAAGACGAAATTTAACAAAATTCTAAAGAAGGTGGATGAGGCCTAAAGACATTCTCCAGATATGGAGGAAAAGAAAAGGGAGTTCTCAAATTTTTCTTCCTCTCTCTTACCACAGAAGAAAGTCCAGGAGGAGGAGGAGGAGGAAGAGGAGCCAGAGGGCCGCGGCAGCTCGGACGAGGACACCTCGGACGACGACGACGACAAGCGCTGGGTGGCCGAGATGCGCGAGCAGCGACGCCTCCTGCAGGTGGAGAAACGGCAGCTCAAGGACAAGCAGCGGGGCGGCCGGCAACAGGACCGAGACACCGACCTCCGGACCGGCACTGGCGCCACCACCTCCCAGCAGGGCTCGTCCCAGCAGCACGCCCAGCCACAGAACCAGCCACGCTTCTACCAGATCAAAGCGGGCGAAGAGTTCCGCAGCTTTGGCGACGTGGCTCGAAAACAGAGGCTTCAGAAGTGAGTTTTTATGGCAGTCTGTCTGGACGGTCTGTCTGGGTAAACAGGCCATGTGGAGTGACTTTATAGTACCTGTTGGAGATGATATATGAAAGAAGTTTGTGTAATAGTGAACTTCTTTAAGGAGAAATACAGTGTAAATCAATCCATAGCCCTATAGCCATAGTTGTTCAAACTCACCAAGTGCTGAGGTAGGAGAAAGAATAAGAAAATTTGATACAACATAGACCGAGCACTGAACCAGCAACTAAAACTAAGGAAATGGGGCAGAACAACTTACTTTCAGTTTCATTTAATTATGCCCCATTCATTCAGCATTAGTAATCAGTTTGTTATTTGGTTTATGTAGCATCAAACTTTCCTGACAACATTCAGGTAACAACAGGGCTATTGACTGATTCACACTGGATTTCTCCTTCAAGTTGCTATGGTAACGGTGCTTGCTAAAGACTCGTAGGAGCAGTTGTAGATCAAGAGCGGTTGGTATCAAGAGTAGCTTGCATCAGAGAAGCTGGAATACCACTACCAATTAAAACAGAAAGCTCTCTTTGAAACTGAGCCTTCATGTCTAGGCCCATATCAGCTTCCGCCATACAGAGAGTTTTGAGTGAGTCGCTTCCAAGTAATTCGCCTGACCGAGATAACCTGCGCGACCCATCCAGTACAGCAAACAATCGCCCCCCTGATAAACCTTTAATCATTCTCTTAATGTCGCTCGGCCCCCTGTGCCAAAGATTATGCGGCAATTTGAGAACCTTTTTTCTTTTTTTCTTCAAATAGATAAATAAATAAATAGTTGCCCCCTGCCCGCACTCTCCTAGAGCTCCTTGTGTAGTACAGCAGGGTAATTGATTAAAGATAATACCCTAATGGGCAGATCGGTCTGCCAGACCCTCAATTTCCTGTCCCATTCCCTTTGGCCCACTGCCTGTGTCTGTCCATCTGGGCGGCTTTGTTACCCTCTGGAATGCCGAGTGGCAGCGGCTTGTGAAACATCCTATTGGTTAATTGACAGGTGACACATGCTAGAGCCAGGAAAGGGATCAAGCCCGACTGGAAGAGGCCCAAATATAGAAGGGAGACAGGAGCCTTTTTTGCCGGGGTTGCCCCTTGTTGTATAACACACACACACACACACTCTCTCTCTCTCACACACACATACACATACACACACACACACACACAGCCCCACTTTACTCTACAGACGGGCGGAGGGCTGAGCTGCAGTTAAGCAAACAGAGGCCAAGGCGTTTCCTTTGAAGTGAAACGAAAAATGATTTCAACAGTAAATCTCTAGCCCACCTCCACCTATGTTTGCAAACATTTAGCGGAAAATTCAAGGTTGGCAGAAAGCTGTTTGCAAACGTTCGCCAGTGTTTGCGAATTTAAACACACCTCTGGTCTTCCCGGAGATCAGTAAGGGGGGTAGGGTGTGTTGAGGGGAGAGAGCCACAGACCACTGTGATGATCTGTCTCTGTGATAGGCCTGCGGTTGCTCAGGGTTTAAAGTCTGGAATGTTCTCTTTTTTTTTTTGTAATGGCCTTGCACCACCCTGTGAAAAACTATCAGAGCAAGATAGCTGAGGCTCCGAAACGCTCCCTGTGATACTCTTAGACTCTGACCCGTACAGTTACATGTTGTCATGGGTAGATGCTGATGGGGGCTTCTTCAAGGGATAGGTTAGAGAAAATCCAATCTTAGGTTACATAACATGGAAAGAATAGTGAACACAAAGCTTATAGTAACTGAATGGTAGCGTAAGCGCAATTTTGTAACCTACATTACCATGCCTTTAGCGTTAACTGCCACTACGCAATTTGGTCACAGTCGTTACAACTCCTGTCGTTGGCCTTCCAACTGACAGCACTTGGCAAGCTAGCACCAGAGAGTGATGGTTGGAAGAACTCCGCACTATTGCTCTCAGATTTATGAGACTTGTGTTAAATTGTGTTGTTAGAGAAAGCGAGTTAAAGTTTATAGAGTTAAGAGGGAAATTAAAAGCATTAAACCTATTCAACTTTCCACTCACTTCAATTACTTGTGTGTGTGTGTGTGTGTGTGTGTGTGTGTGTGTGTGTGTGTGTGTGTGTGTGTGACAGGGCCACCTTGGAGGAGCGGCTGAGGTTGGATGAAAGCTCCGGGATGTCCAACCTTGCGGACTCGGCTGTCGGCAGCAAACAGCTCACCTTCACACTTAAAAAGGTACGTAGTGGAGTCTCATTGTTGAGTATTTGGATTTGTTGAGTGCTTCAGAGCATCCTTCTAACCCCATCACACTTTGGTCAATACTCGACGGGGTGCATTGGGTGCAGCACCCTGCATGATCGAATCAGCCACCGGTCAGGCCCCGTAGTGTGATCATGTGACCCTTACATGACGGGTCCAGTTGTGTGTCTAAATGTTTGGTAGTTGAGAATGACCTTTACAGCTTTCACAGACACGCCAATAACAGAAGGAATTTCCAACAAGAGTTGGTCAGCAAAGGTGGTTGCGGTCAGCAGGACGATCAATGATTTATGGTGTGGACTGGCCAGCAGCCACACAGTATTTGAATGGCTGGAAGTCTAAACGGAAAGTCAGAGATGTCATTGATAAGGGCATGGACATTAGTAATATTAATTGTATATTCACACAATTGATCTGGAGGGGGGATGAAAAAGTAATAAATTATAAAGTTAATTGTGAAATATTGGCTTCGGAGCTGGTTATGGCCCAATCTACATCCATTTTAGTTCCTCATTAAACTTTTAGCTTCTGCTTCAGGGAAACTAGTGCAAGTTCCCGGAATTTTTGGCAGGATGTTGCAGTGGTCATCGTTGCTCCACGGTTCAATGCAAGCTGATCAGAGGTCAGCAGTAGCTATATTTTAGGCTGAAAGCAGCTGAGCTCAGGAGATTTTTTCAACCGCCACAAGCAGAGTAATGGGACTGAAGACCAAAGATATTCAGAAGGAGTTTGTCACAGCGAAATAACAGAATGTATCGGGTCAAGGCCGCACACCACCAACAGATCGGTCACACCACCAAAGCCAAGGTCACGAGTAAAAATATAGTGTAGTCGCTGTACGCCATTTGTTAAATATTAGTCAGCTAATCTATAAATATTCCAGAAAGGCCAATCAAGGCCAATCTTGGTTCTGGAAGGTTCTGGAAGGGAGCTATTGAGGCCGTTTATGG
>JAODXP020000024.1:11039043-11144043 GCA_027497455.2 Sardinella longiceps | reverse complement strand
TCACACGTCATTCTCTTTCACATTCTCTCTTTCTCTGTCTCTGTCTCTCTCACTCACACACACTCTCTCTCCTTTTCTCTCTCTCTCTCTCTCTCTCTCTCTCTCTCTCTCTCTCTCTCTCTCCAGTCTGAGAAGCAGCGCTCCCAGCAGAAGGCCGAGTGGGATCACCATGAGGAGCGGAGGAAAGTGAGGCGATCTGCGGGACACTTGCAGACAGGAGGCCGAGGTCGAGGCTGGGGCGGAGGGCGTGGTGGTGGAGGAAGAGGCGGAGGCCGAGGTGGAGGCAGAGGAAGAGGGCGCGGTGGAGGCCGAGGCCGCTTCTGATCTCCCCCTCTCTGGCCACTGGGAAGCTCGCCAGTGGTGACTGCTGTCACACTTGGTGTAATGGTCATCAAGCAAATGGTCATTTTTTCGCATGACCAAAAGACTATTTTATAGTTTCTTTTTTTACACGTTTCATGTGGGAAACATCAGAAGGGACACATCAGAGAGGGGAACTACCAAAACATCTGTTGCCCCGGTGGTAACCTAAAAGGAATATTCCGGAGCGTTTCAACACATAACCCTATTCTTAGAGGTCACCAATTGCTATTGGTGGAGAAAAAAGACAATACATTTTTTGGTTCAAAAGGGACTAAATAGTGAAAATGAAATTGAAATAAGGTAAATGTAATTGAATGCGAGTTCCTGTGTCCCATTCAGTTGGCATTTACTGCAGATTTGCCTCAAACAATTATGGGATGGGATGAGTTAGGAATGGATACTTGGAATATCCCCTTATTGTAACAAGTGAGTGTGAGAAAAAAAAAAAGAGAGCGAGAGTGTTGTACTCTGCCCAGGTCGTGTCCCTCATAGGTGTATTTATAAGTATATCAGTACTACAGCCTTCAGCTTGGTCTCTTCTCTAACCATGTCCTTCACTGAAGACTAAACAGGAGATTGTTTTGTGTACTATATTGAAATAATAAGCATTTTTAATCTAAAAATGTCTCTTCTCATTCTTCTTGCTTGAGTTGAATGTGGGAAAAGAATTGTCCCTACGTAGAGGTCAAAGTTTCTGCACCAGTCCCAACAATGTAAAGTTGGATTATACAGTACATGTATATGCTGAATATTATGCTATACTGAATTCTGATCTTGACAGCAGTGTGAATGGGGATTAGCCTAAGTAGGTGCATGTGAATTGTACTGCCATGAACAGAAAGTCAAGTCAAGTGGTTTGTTTTGTCATTTCAACCATATACACTGTATACAGTGGGGTGAAATGTCATTTCTTCATGGATCGAGTGGTGTTGCATTTAAACTGCATAAAAAACATTCAAGACAATTGTATATATAAATTTTAGTGCATGCATATCGTAAACATAAAGTCCAATGACTACTTAAGGTAGTGCATTACCGGCAGGACAGACAACACAAGACAGGACATAAGTAGACGTGTGCTACATCAGTGCTATAAATAATTTAAGAGGATATAGTGAGGTGGAGGTAGAATGCTTAATGTTTAAGTATAGATAACTAGATTTATAAAAATGGAATGACCGTACAATTATTTTCATATAGAAATTCAGAACATTAGTGGGTTTTAAATGGAACAACCAATAGTTTGCACAAACAAAACCAAGTTTTGTGAGTGTTTTTTTTTTTTTTTTTTTTTTTTGGAAGCATAGCACATTTTCATGGGATCTGGAAGGAGCAAGATTGTAAAGGCCATCATTCCTTACACACACCCAGCTGTAGGATTCTGCAGGCAGGGATCGAACTTGGACGTTTTGAGGGTGAAAGTGGGGCCGAGTATAACATATATCTGTGCAAGAAGGGGCCGCAGGCTGTACAATCCATCTTGTGCAAGCTTGTCTCTGTAAAACATTTCTGCTTAACTTACCATGCTTACGCTCATAACACAAGTTCAGCATTTTAGGGGGAGGGACATGAATAAGTTTTCTTGCGCTCAGCTCTGTGTGTGGGAGAGGTATTTTTCATGACAAGCAACAGTTTTGTTCATGTTACACAGTTTCCCCCAGTGCTACCACCACCAGACATGTCACACACACACACACACACACACAACCCCAATCCTATTCCCATCCCCCAACATCCAGAGCCATTTGGAGAAATGGAGACCTAAAGCAAATGAGGCCCAAATTCTTGGAATTAGTCGTCTTCCTCTCACCCTCCTCCACTCTCCCACACGGTTCTGTCTCGCTGTAGGGGCCCCGTTGTCCCTCTCAGACAGAGCTGGGCTGCGCTCCCTTGACACCACTATGCCGTGTGTGTGTGTGTCCCACTCCCTGCCCCCCCTCCCCTCCCCTTCCCAGGCCTCCCTACACCTTCAAGGCAATGCTATGCTACATTTACGTAAAGGAGAGCAAGCGAAGCGGCCGCATTCATTTGACACTCGTGTTATGTCATTCTTAAGCTTCCTTCTGGGGGATTTCTTCTTCTTCTTCTTTTGTCCATTAGCGACTGTGGGGTCCCTGAGGGCAGATCTTTATCACCTCAGTGCTGAGAAATGAAGGCAAGAATTTTACTCCACAGGCTATTAGTTCCATAGATATGAATAGCTTTTTACTCCACTTTCATTTAAAACACACACACACACACACACACACACACACTCTAGGTTCAGACTATCCCTTTTTCTCCATTTGGTGATACTGATACAGATGGTGATCCTTTTGTTATTAAGTAAGGGCTGTGTACAACAAACAAGCATTAACTGTTCATGTGTAGGTCAAGCTTTTTTCAGCTGTATCCCGCTTAGACCAGTCACCAGTGATGCACACATCAGTGGTGATCTCACCAAACTCCTTACGGGAAGGTATTTTTTTGTTTGTTTGTTTTCCCAGCTTGAAGTTCAGTTTCGGTTTGACATGGCTACTGAATGGGCTTTTCCACTAATTGTTAAGATAGTTGCGTATTGCTAGTTGCGTGAAAACTTTAGGCAAATGGAAAATGTGAAAATCTAACTTATTTATTAACCAGCTTACTTGAGTCAAGATATCAAATGATGAACTATTCGATACAGCCCAACAAGGAAATGTTTCGACAGTCAAAACTAAACCCTTGTTTTCTCAAAATGTCCCCGTTCACCTTTGTGGTGCAAAATCAAGCAGCTGTGGCCCCCAAAGGGCCAATGCAGGGGCCATTCACAACAAAAGACATCAATGTGTCTGGAGTGAGTGGTGAGTGGGGGTCTCCCTGACAACAATGGCCCAAGCAAACCAGTCCTGTCCAGTCTAGACCAGCAAGGAAGACATGATGACACAGAGTTGGGGGCTGTTCCTTATGGAGCACCATTTGGCGGGCTAGCTCTGTTAGATAATTTAGGATAAGAACCCAGATTAAGTGAAACAGAGAGACACAGAAACCCAATTTAAAAGTAATTTGTATTGAATATTTGCAAAGAGGGAGAAGAGTATACAAACAGTTCTATAACCCAATCCTCAGGCGGAGCAGAAAAACAAAGTTTATATAGGCTTTGGTTTGAAAACCACATGCTAACCTGTCGACACTGGATAAAGTGGTGTTGCTTGACTGAAATGTGACCCCAACCATAGAGGTTGTGGTATTTATCAGACAACCACATAGCCTTCTTCAGACCACACCTGCATGCATGTCTAGTTCTCGGAACCCAATGTTCCGTGGTTTATCTATGTTTACCAAAATCAATTGTTTATTGCTGAATAGCTGCTAAAAAACATTGTAATACTTCTGCAAACTGGTTATATCAAGCTGAGCTGATTAAACATCAATGTTAAAAATCCTCTAACAAGCTCTTCCAAAACTAACTTCTCAACATGCCATAAAGATGGTGGAGCCTAGTCATCCTTCAGTGTGTCCACAGAAAGTCAGGAGTGTGTGTGTGTGTGTGTGTGTGTGTGTGTGTGTGTGTGTGTGTGTGTGTGTGTGTGTGAGAGAGAGAGAGAGAGAGAGAGAGAGAGAGAGAGAGAGAGAGAGAGAGAGAGAGAGTTTGCTAGGAAGTGCCTTCTCCCAGCTCTTGGTGACTTATCTAAGCTCTTTGTGACTAAAGTGTGTGTGTGTGTGTGTGTGTGTGTGTGTGTGTGTGTGTGTGTGTGTAGAGGGGATTTCTGGACAGTTTGCTAGGAGAGGTGTCTTCTTTTCTCTTGGTGACTAATCTAAGCTCTTTGTCACTGTGTGTGTGTGTGTGTGTGTGTGTGTGTGTGTGTGTGTGTGTGTGTGTGTGTGTGCTTACACGAGTGATGCAGGCCTGCCTTCAAACACACAAAAGAAATTGCCAAAGGCAGTGTGAAGAAAATAAACAGTTGGTTTGCCAATAAGGCTGTAATACATAGTTTCCTGTAATGTGTGGATTTAGTACCATTGCATACAAGAAACTAACAATACACCTTGACTCTACCCTGTGGCTTTCTTCCCAACAGACAGAGAGAAAAAAAAAGAAAGGTCTTCTCATCAGTGGGTCAGTGGAGTCCTGCTTCCGTGATGGGTGATTCCGGTGTTTTGTGTTTGGGGGAGAAAAGTGTGCCATCCTCCTAGAAATGCCAGCAAGTGCCTGACCTACTTCAAGTGTCCCAGATCTCCCATCACCATGACGATTGTGTTGCGGGAAAGGGCTCAACCAGCCCAACAGAGCACACATGTGATGTCTTGCTACCAACTGGTTTGCATTGGTTGTTTGGAAAATTGGTGGAGATATGAAGGGAGACTTTTCAAACTGAGACGTTACATAATTTAATTTGGTGTAATACTGAGGTTTTGGTTCTTTCTTCTCCACATGATCTTGTCACAACAAAGGAAGTAGGCTATGTTTTTTTTTCTGTCTTCAAATTTCAATGGCAAAGGAAATGGCATGTGCAATTATCGGCCAGTGTTGTGATAACTTTTGGTTCTTTTTTTTCTATTCATGGTCTTGATTCCTAGTTTGTGATACACTAGCTTCCATACTGTAGGTCAAACAGAGTTCAAATTCTGTTTCATAAATAGGTCAGTGGATGCTTGATGGAATAAGCACTCAGCACTCAGCCTGTTGTCTTCAGCCCATGTGCTCATGTTTGAATATATTTGACATCTTACATTTGGGGATGAGGGTCCTTGTGAACAGCAGATGGTCACACACACAAATCCTAGCCTTGAAGATGAGATGAGCTTTTTTAAATGAACCTCTGACCTATTGACCTCATCATACGTCAAGGGAGGCGGAAAAAAGGGGATGAACGTGCGATTAATAACAAAACTGTCGGGCGGATACAAACAAAAGCTTATACTGTATGTCTCAAGCGGTTTCTTTGCTTCAGGATACACATTACACTGGGCTGTCCCTACTGATTCACATTTGTAAACTACGTCAGAGAATGATATCCTGAGCTCGCCCTACTTGTCTTGTGTGCATTCAGAATTGATTCAGCTGCATGCTGTCCCAAGGGTGGTTCCTTCAGGGCTCTTTTCTTACACCAGGGAGAAAGTTTCAATTAAAATCCAATTCAAAGAAGTTTATTTTTCCTTATAGGAATTTCATGTGTGATAAATGTCAAACTTCTCAATCTGTCATGAAGACCAACAATGGTGGACGAAGTCCCTCTTAAGCGTGTGCAGAAAGTTAGGAGTGCATTTATTTGACGATACACATAAGTAAACTTTCAGTGAGATAGACGGCTAGATTCAGATGTGCAGAACAACTCAGACTAATACTCTCCACAATGTAACAGGTGTCATCTGCAAGGACCTAAGGGTTGTGTAATTATCAGCTCACTATGTTTGAATAACGTGCAACAGTTGAGCATCCATATCAATCTGCACATAGTGTCTCCTACAGCATTCTGACAGTTGGAGCTGCGCTATCAGCCCCATTAGATTTCCATGCATGGGTGCTGTTGTCCCATGGGGCACAGCTGAGTGGCTTCGGCCGTTTGCGAGGAGTCTTGGCGTGCTTCATGTAGGCCACTGGCGGCGAGACCAAAGCCGGTTAGGCTCCGCGAGCAAAAGGGGGGGAGAGGGGCTGCTTTGACAGGTTAATCCCAGTCGCCCTCGCGCTTCACTGGGATCAGGCACAGCCACCGCCACACTCGCGTCACTGTCTGGGGGCCTTTTGGTGGGAAGTTCAAAGGACCTGGAGGACCTCACACCCTTTCAGTGGACGAGAGAGAGAGAGAGAGAGAGAGAGAGAGAGAGAGAGAGAGAGAGAGAGGGAGTAGAGTGGAGTGAAAGTGGGAACGAGGGGCCAGGGATGAATTTCTAGGAAAAGGAGGGCAGAGGTTCCCCCCTCTCTGCCGCTTTGTGTTTGAGGCTACTTTCATCATTACTTAACCATTGAGAGGCCCAAGAGGGCCGAGAGAGGGGAGAGAGAGTGTGGGGGCAAAGCGGGAAGTTCTTCTGTTTCCTGCCCCTCTGTGTGCACTGCAAGCGAGGCAGACGGTTCTGTTACACATTCTCTCTGTGCTGGAGTCGAAGATCAATAGTTGGAGGTGATTTCAGTGCCAGCTATTCAATAATTAATCAATGCTTAGCTCTCAGTTTTTTCATCTTGTTTGGGACATGCATAGTTTATGTGGCTGAAACAGCAAAACAATAGAGATGGAAAGTTCAAGATGCCGAAACTCTATATTTATACTATAAAAATATCTAATTTATATAGTATTTTTTAAAATTAATTATGTGTTTTCTATTAATTATGTGAGGACATAAAGGGCACTAAATCTACACTTTTTTTCTCCTCCTCCATCTTTCTTGTTCTCTATCAGCATCAGCTCTCTGATCCCTCTCTTTTTACCTTCTCCCTTTCTCTCCCTTTCTCCCTTTTGTGTCTCGGGGCCCTCCTCTCTTCCCATGGGAGAGGAAGAAATGTGCTGACTCGGGACGTGCGCGAGTGAGTGGTGCACGGAGAGAGTGATCTCACCGCCACCACCGCCGCCGCGGCCGTGCTGTCGCCCTTGGCGCTCGGCCCGTTCCGTCTGCCTTGGTCTCAGGAGTTCCAGACGGCTGAGCCCATGGTCTAGCACCCGTTCCTGCTGCTCTTGCTCCAAGCCACCCTATCCCCACCTCACCCTGCTGGCGTTACCCACTACCCCCCCCCCCCCTTTCCTCCCACACCCAAATCTAGGGTTAGGGTGAAGGTTAAGGGGGTGATGGTTAAGATAGTGCCGCCTGGAAGGTGCTGTTGAGGGCACAAAATACCAGTGAGCACTGTCACGCCTCACTCTTGACAAGTCATAAAACATATTCGGCGCTGGATCTGATGCCCCAACGATGCAGTCTTGCCCACGTGGCTGCCGGCTGTAGGCTACTGCCGACGATGACACCGCCGTGCTCTGCAGAGCAAACTGTGTTTTGTGGTCAAGAGGCCTTTAACGTAGTTGATGCCATGACGAACACCCCCCTCCCCTCCTTTTCCCCTATGTGTGTCATATCACCCACATAACGTTCCAGCTACTTACTGAAGTGGGTCCGTGAACATGAGAATGGCAGTGTTAAGTGTTTATTTTTTCCTCTCCGAAAAGGTCTTTCAGATTCCGTTGTGTGCTTTTTATGAGTCCTTTCGGAATAGTACATGAACACCACTGGCCTCCAGAGGTCTTCTGGATGCTTGCTCAGCTTGGATGGCCATGCGGTGACCTTTGAGAAGCAGGCGTTCACGGCTGAACCCAGGGGAGAGATTGCGAGGCCAGAAGCACTTGAGGTTTTCTGACTTCAAATCAGCAAAGCCTCAACATTTCAATAAATGCCAGACAGTCACTCACTCTGTTATTTGTGTTTGTGGATGGATACGTATCTGCATTCAAATGGGCCCCCACTTTACATGCTCCTAGTAGACAAAACTCTTTGACTCGGAGCGGACTCTATACTTACCGCCAAAGGAGCAGGAGAAATCAAAGGAAATTATTTTCTCCCTGAACGACCGCAGTGTTCTTCTCGGCATGAATTGTCATTCTTCTTTTGATGTGGCCTGTGATTTACTTCTTGGGCGATTTACTGTCGAGCTTGGAGTGTTTACCTAGAATTGCCTAAGATGGGCTCCTACAGTAGTTTTATTTATTCCCCATCATCTCCTATCAGTGGCTTGTACTTTCATTCTGGTTTGAATCTCCAGTATAGACTAGTAGTTTGCATCACTTTCAAACTGTGACAATGATCAAAAAGATTTTTCAGTTTGTCCAGTTTGACCAGTATGACCACTATACTTAGAGTGTGTACCCATAACATATCATAAACACATTTATAAAGCTTTGGATGTAGTCAGAAATAGTTTTGACAGCAGTTTTAAAGTGTTATGGTTTTGATTGGTGTACCACAATGCTTCATAACTCTTAACTATATAGCCTATATCCAGTGTATTCATAATGCCTTATATCATAAGGCATTATGAATGTTTCATATCACTTAAATGTAAGTAAAGTTGTCCGCAGACCAATGTAGCTCCACCTTAAAACTTTTTTTAGTGCAATTTTTTGGACCACTTTATCTTCTTTTAAATGCATTGTCTGATCCAGGGCCCATCCAAATATGGGAAAAGGGATGTGCACGGTCATACTATCTAACTCACATATCTCTTAAATGAAATGCTTAGTATAAACAGACATTATGTTAAGGGTTGCCACAAGTTCCCGATGTTATGAGATGATATATGCTTACAACAGTAAGTGTCCTAACGGTGCTTTTGCCTCTGAGAGGTTATGAATGAGTTGGTGTCAGTGACTGGAGTGTGCAGCACAGAAGGAGAAGGCAGTTGTTGATGTTCCGCATATGTCAGCACAGAGGTGTCAAGTTTGCAGGGACTTTCCCCAATTTTTGGCTCTAATACTCTCTACCAACCCCCCTTTAAATACCTTTTCAGGTGTATGTTTCTCCTTCCCTGTAATCTTACTGTAAAGGTGTGACAAGCTATGGCTGGTATGTACAGTATATGGCTGGTATGTATATCCCAGACTCCTCTGATAAGACCGGTCTATTCACCTTACTCTGTGGCAGGAAAGCTATAGGAAGGCCAGAACATGACTGTACAAGGGAAATTTTTTCCATTCTTAAAAAAAACAAAAAAAACAGTCGTAACAGACTTCTTTGGTATTGTGGTATGTTTGTATTTAGTAAGGTACACATGCTACTGCTGAATCAAGCGTGAGTAAGAGTTGTGTCATGCTGTTGCGTAACAGGTAAAGTTATGATTCATTGACAATTCTGAAACGTGATTGACAGAGATGCACAAAATCTTTGACCTCAGTTATACCATGAATCTATGACACACAGCAATTTTAATTCGCACTGGGCATGTGCATATGTGCATGTCTGTGTGTGTAATCAAGAAATGCAGCCATTGCGCAACCGCTTATGACGTGGAGTTCATGGAAAGACGTTGTGCCAACTGGAAAGTCTGATTTTGATGAGGAGATCCCTGCCTGGCGGGCCCATTAGAGGTTGGGTTCTGCGGTCAGCCATGATCCAAATGTGGCCTCTAGAATGTTGGGGAGAGGGAGCTGAACTTTGGGCCGCTGATTGACATCTGGTTCCTTTTATGTGCTTTCCCCATCTGTCTCTTTTTATTTTTTTACTGTCCCCACACAGCAGCAAATGACCCTCAGCCAGCCGCCACCCACTCAGTAATCTCTTTTCCTTTAGCTGTGTGTGTATGTGTGTGTGTGTGTGTGTGTGTGTGTGTGTGTGTGTGTCTGTTCTGAAGGTAGGGTGTAGACAGAGGAACTCTGCAATCTCTTTCCCTTCAGCTGTGTGTGTGTGTGTGTGTGTGTGTGTGTGTGTGTGTGTGTGTGTGTGTGTGTGTGTGTGTGTGTGTGTGGAACTTGGTGTTCTTGCACTTTATTACTTGCACTGATGTGTCAATGCAGCCACAGTTTTGTCTTGGTGGCATGAGGACACATGCTTGTGCACCTTGTTTTATCAGTGTGGACAGTTTTCATGATCAGTCTCTTGGTCTTCAAGTTAGTGAAGGAATTTAACAAAAAGATAAAGAATAGTGAATGAGTTTAACAAAATAAAGATATATGTTTTCTCTGGCTTCACAAGGAAGACATTCAATGCATTACATTACTATAATCCACTTTTCATCCCGCTGACTTGGTGAAACTACTAGGCCTATTAGTAACTGTAGACCATGCTGTTGCTTTGTCTATACTGTACATACATTGCAGCATGTGGAGTAATTCCTCATCCTTGTGTCTGTAAAAGTCAAGCCTAACGTAAATCTGGGATCACAATGTCATGAATGGCTTTGACCTATTCAATGACACCCCTACTAGGTCAAGCATGTGGCGTGCCCTTAGTCACTGTGCCACTATCTTACATACACATGCAGACACACAGAAAGCCTGAGCGCGCAAAAGAGAGAGAGAGAGAGAGAGAGAGAGAGAGAGAGAGAGAGAGAGAGAGAGAGAGAGAGAGAGAGAGAGAGATGTATGCATATTAACCTTAGGACCTATGCGTATCCGCAAGCTTAGAGGGAAGTGTGTGTAGGGTGCATTCAACTCCAGCTTAGTGTGTTTGCCCAGTGATAACTTAATGAACTTAGCCGTTGCAAATACGTGCACGTGACGTCACCTGAGACAGCAGCTGTCAGTATAGCTGAGCTGTCGCCACTGACGGGTGAGGTTTAACAAAGATATGATTCAGTCAGTGCACTACCAAGTACCCCCTACCAAGAAAAAGACCTGCTTTTGGTGAACACCATTATTCTAATAATACAAAATGTACTGTATGGTATCATACTGCCCATTAGTTGTGAACTTTTAACTTAATTGGAGTTAACCCTTTCAACTTAATTCTCTGTGTCAAGTATCATCTTACAAAACTACTGTATGTGTACATGTACATTTTATCCATATTTGTTACCCTTGCTTTGGAGTCAACCCCATATTGAAGATGTGACCAGTATGTCTTAGGCTGTCACATTTGACACCTCTGTGTAGGGTGCAGATAACAGTTGGTTGGGAGGTGATAACAGAGGCCCTGTACAACTCGCATGATAGCGCAACATAGAAAGGGAAAGGAGTGGAGAGAGAGAGAGAGAGAGAGAGAGAGAGAGAGAGAGGGAGGAGAAGAAGAAGAAGAAGAAGAGTTGAGTTCAGGGTCACTACTCCCATGCTCTGCCTATCCCATGACGCCCAGTCTGATAAAATGTCTGTGATAAATGAATTAGCCTTGAGAGGCACACTGTCCCGTTTTCACTTCCTGTGGAAGGGAGCGAGCGGAGGCACATGCAACAGTTAGTTGCTTGCTTAGTGTCTGCGTCCATCTGACATCCCTGGGGCAAAGACTGAGAGGGTGGGAGGTATGGAGGCTGGAAGTGGTAGATGGAGAACAGACATGTCTTCTTTTTCCCCTGCTTGCACTTCTCACTTTCTTTCTTTTTTTTCAATAATTCCATTCATAAAAAGCAATGCGGTTCTTTGGGTTTGAGGCAGAGTCATAAAAAAATGACCTCATGCTCTGGCTTGGCGGGAAATCAGACAGTCGACATGGAAACACCATGTAGTTGAATGGGGTTGGGGGGGTAAAGGGGGTTGAGGAAAGACAATTTGAAGGGAGTGGGGTGAGGTGGAGGAGGGTTAACGTGAACTATTTCATCTGGGAAATGCATTTATGGCTGAGCCACAGAAACGTAGTCTTTCATGGTTCATAAAGTTTCCTACATGAAGCCTGCAGAGGAAACTGGTGCGAGTGCAGGCTTTGGACCTGCACGCCAGCCTTTCTCCCTCTGTGGCGGAGTTTCTCATAACCAAACTGTAAATCTGTGGAGTTCAATTCAGGGCCAGTCTCAGAGAGTAATGGGGTTCACATAAAATACAACACAAAATATATTTCACCACTCAAACACACCACTGTGGTGACACTATGAGAAACGGCCTTTATGTAACTTTTCACATGCCACTCAGATAAGATAGGCTACAGAAATTCACTATAGAGAAAGGAATATAAAATATAAAAGTATTTCCCAAAGTATCCAAAATGCTCAGCAGAATTAACAGTGCAGGGCAGGAAATGGATAATTCCTCCTATTGTCTGCATGTGAAGAATAAATAAGCCCATTTTACCAAATGAAGTTTCATTAGCCTATCTATAGGCCTGAGAGGACAGAAGAGGTAAGTTAGCATTGACTGGTGGTCAAAATCTTGTTTTTAAACTGCAAATAACAAAGCTCCATATGATGTAAATTATATAGACTGGTAGGCTATATATGGTAATTGGTATAGCCTATATGGAATGGTAACTAGCTGAAGCATATTTCAGGCCTGTGTGCGTGGCTATGTGATTGCTTATGACTTATCGCACACTTATGGTGGCCAGGGCTCCCGTCTGAGTCCGCTCTGGATCACTGACCCACAAGGACCTGCTGTCACTCCAGGATTTAGTCAAGACACCAGACGGACTCAGTGAGTCACATGACCCTGCACAAATTATCAGAATCTGTTTTGTTCAAAGGGCCATTTGAACCATAGGACCAGACATTCTATTCAATATCTTACTTTCCAGCATGGATATAATTGTGAAAGATTTTTTACACTAGTAGGCTATGCTAAAGGGGAAGATGATGTATAGATGGTAGAATTCTTTTCAAAGGACCTTAGGTTCTGTGGAAATTCAACAATCCTGCAATGACTTTATTATCGGACCTATAGAGCCACATAGGCCACTGATATTAGGCTCCTCTCCATCTCTTAAGAAATTTCTTCCAGAGTGATGTAGATTTGTGTTTTTCTCCATATTAGGCCAATTCAACCTTCAACTGTTAATGAGACCTATTTTATGTGATTTGTTCTTGGTGCAAGATGCAACATGGGTGCAAATTGCAGACTTATTTCTATTATGGATGTTTGGCTTATGACAAAAGTTGGGCTGCAATTATTTTTATATATTTTTTGTATACTACAATTGCAAGAAATAAAAAGAACAGAGAAAACATAAATAATGAATTTTTACTCTAGGCTACCTTTGAGACTAATGTCGTAAAAACAAGTTACATTTCCCCCCACAACACACAATAGCGTGAATAAGTGGATTCCCAACAGTTGATGCAGGTCTAGGCTGCATAAAATGTAAAAGTAGGCCTAGGCTTTGGTAGGCTATCTTATGCAAAGGCTACTGTAAGTCCAAGATAGGCTACTAAACTCTCAAAATGTTCCACGTGCAATCCCATTCATTTCCAGAAGTTCTTCAGTAAGCATAGGCTCTTCCCTTGCATTGAGCGCATGGAGCCGGTAACAAGCCAAAACCGGTTCGCACCACATGGATGGAGGAGATTGAAGTCCGGTTTCAGCTGGTATGTTGCCGTGGAAACGCCTAAACTATATATACGGTAGCGTTCCTCCCACCGGCTTCACTTAAACTTCAGTCAAGCAGACGGTGATAGAGCACCAGGGGTTCCTCACCGGCAAGAATAATACATTCTTATTTTAAGGATTCATATCTAATGGGAAAACTCTTTGTAAATGCTTTTAAAGGTATGTATACAATCTGTTTTAACGAATAGATTGTTAAATGGTATTAGGGAGTAAAATCGGCTCGATTTAGCCGGCTACTCAAGCCGGTTCCTAGCATAGCTAATGTTAGCATATGGCTCCAATGGTTTATCATCTGTCGTAGTAACATCTGCTAGGCTTGAGTTTGATGGTCGGTCGTCTTTGTTTCTATAACTTCAAAGTTTTTTCCTAACATACGGAGTTGGGTCCTCATTGAAATTGGTCGTCGGCTAACTAATGGATTATCAAGAGAACTTGATTAACGTTAGCTAACATCAGCTGAATGAATGGTTTCCTGTTACAACGTGGTCTAAGTGGCTGCTAGCGGAGGTAAGGGGAGATATGGGTAGGGAAGTCGTCAGGCGTGTTAAGAACTTAAAAAGAACAGCTGGGTAAATTGATATTTTTTACCTGTTTGTAAAAGTACGAATTTGATTTTGTGTTAAAGTGTCATGATGGCAATGAATGGCGACTCTGTCCAGGGGTGATTCATTACATTAACTCGTGTCACGTTTGGTTTATTTCCCCCGGGCAGTTTTCTTGTTCTATTTGGCCCTCGTGAGTAATGACTGACCGATTACGGAAAGTGGTGAAATATTCAAGTTGTGATTCTTCGTGTCTTCTGCTCATGACTCGAGTGAGACTCGTAACTTTTTTTTTTTTTTTTTTTAAATCAGTTTTTCATTTGGCTTTATTGCTTAATGATGTGTTGCCTATAAATATGAACAACAATTGAAGGACTGCGTCTCTTCCACATTAAAACATATTCTGTCAGTTCAGATCACATTGCCGGGCCGGCTAGCTCGCGCATGCACATGCCGGCCGTGTGAGGCTTGTGTTTTAAGGGCGTTCCAGTTTATCTGATTGGCTTGTCAAGATGGAAGGATGTGCTTGAGGTTCTCGCTATTGGTTCTTCGTCATGCAAATTCTGCGTCGTCCGATTACTTCGTTTTGCATTGGCTAACGAAGCGAGCCCTTTGCACAGAGCAAGATTCAGTTTCGCCGGCTGATTACAGCATCCTGTTGTCTGTGTGGTTCATCTGACCTTTATCGTTGTATGCATAGTGAACAGTGACTGGTCTGTTTGGCCTCACGCGTTTGTGGATGAAGTCCACCTTTCTGAATGTTACATGGCCCTCAGTGCTTCTAAGAAGTTAACTCCAAATTGAAGTGTTTCACTGAGTGAAGTCTAGACAGAGTGCATAATACTGTGCTTAAAACATGAACTGATTCCTTTCAAGTGTTTTTATTTCATTTTAATTAATTAATTAATTAATTAATTAATTAAAACATTAATTAATTAATGTTATTTAGTATTATAAATAATTACTTCTGATTATTCATTTGTCCAATGGCTCCAGTTTTGATAATGCTCAATATTAATGCTCATCCTTTGTGTTGTCCTTCCACAGAATAATCACTTGAGAACACTGCACACTGGCTACTCAGAGGGGAATGGCCTGGAGTCTTATCTGAAAGGATTCAACTTCACAGGAGAACCCCCTTGGCTACTACTCTACACTTGATAAAAGAAGATAATAATTCCATCTCTTTCTTGTCCAAGTAAGCCATTCAAAGAATCTCTAACCCAATGCTATTAAAGTAGTGTGAGTAAGTGTAGTGTCCATTTAGTGTTATCTCTACTTTGCCTTTCGCTGTCGTAAAAACAGTAGTAGTTTTATTATACCCCATATCAAGAGGAAGTCTTGCAACTTCACACTTGGCTGATCAGTGATAAATGAGGTAGCGACTTTAACCAAGGCTGGTGAGATGTTGTCTCTAATACTGAAACTGCTCTTTTACTCAAGCTGTCTCTTTTTCTCTTTCTGTCTTTCAGGTCTTTTGCAATCCAAAGTTGGAATCATGAGCACTTTCACTCCTGCTGACTTTGACTTCACCCTCCTGGAGGAGGGTTTCTGCGCCCGAGACATTGTGGATCAGAACATCAATGAATTGTCCATGTCTGTAAGTACCCCCTAGCCCACAACACAGGCACACACACACACACCAGGCTATGTGACTACTCAAGTGTCCTCTTTTGCCAGTTGAAAGTATTTGTGACGCCTAACTAAGCTACAATATCTTTCCCTCAGGACGATAAGGATGCCTTCTATGTTGCTGACCTTGGAGACGTCTTGAAGAAGCACCTCCGCTGGGCTCGTGCCTTGCCCCGTGTCCAGCCGTTTTATGCTGTCAAATGTAATGACAGCAGGGCGGTGGTCATGACCCTGGCCTCTTTGGGAGCTGGTTTTGACTGCGCAAGCAAGGTACGGCCACCTTCTGATGCCTAGCTCTGTATAAGGCTCTCATGTTCTTAACATGTTTGTGCAAGCTATGCCATGTACTGCCACATTACTGACTGACAATTTTTGTGAGCGCTGTAATTTGATTGGCTCCTTTCTTCCCCTTTGCACCCCAGACGGAGATCCAGCTGGTGCAGTCTCTGGGTGTGGATCCCAGCCGCATCATCTATGCCAATCCCTGCAAGCAGACGTCCCAGATCAAGTACGCCTTGGCCCACGGTGTGAAGATGATGACCTTTGACAACGAGGTTGAGCTCATGAAAGTGGCCCGTCACAATGACAATGCCAAGTAAGTGTTTTCATTAAAGATGCACATGCTCATGATTTATGTCTCGTTTTTTCTGCGTATCTAATAATTTGTTTGTTCGCTTGTTGTCAGGCTGGTTTTGCGCATTGCCACAGACGACTCAAAGGCTGTGTGCCGCCTGAGCATCAAGTTTGGGGCCACGGTGAAGAACAGCAGGATGCTACTGGAGCGTGCACAGGAATTGGGTCTGGATGTCGTCGGTGTGAGCTTCCACGTTGGGAGCGGCTGCACTGACCCCGAGACCTACACCCAGGCCATCGCTGATGCCCGCTGTGTCTTTGACATGGGGGTGAGCAGTTTCTCTTCATTTAATAGTTGAAAATGCAGTATTGCAATTGTTTATTCGCGTTTGTTAAAAACAAATTCACAAGAGTGAATTTCAGAAAAGTGACCGATCATTTCTTCACTAAGGCTGAGCTGGGCTACAACATGACCCTGCTGGACATTGGTGGTGGCTTCCCTGGATCAGAGGACACCAAGCTGAAGTTTGAGGAGGTATGAACACGAGTCATTCAAACCACTAAGCTAAAGTAGTTATCAGTGGAGAAGTATTCTTGTGCTAATATGCTCTTTCTTTTCTTCACAGATCACTTCGGTCATCAATCCTGCTCTGGATAAGTACTTCCCTGCTGACTCCGGAGTCAAGATCATTGCTGAGCCTGGCCGCTACTATGTAGCCTCAGCCTACACGCTCGCCGTCAACATCATTGCCAAGAAAGTTGTGATGGATGAGCAGTCTGCCTCTGACGGTATGCATAGTCATTGTAACCAGCGGTTTTGTGAAGGGACTTAATTGTATCTGGTCAGAGTTTGATCAAAGTCCAGTCTGTTAAATGCCGTCTTGGCTTTTTTCCTATTCCAGAGGAAGACGATGGGACCAATGACCGTACCGTGATGTATTATGTCAACGATGGGGTCTACGGGTCGTTCAACTGCATTTTGTACGACCATGCCCATGTCCATCCAACCCTGCACAAGGTAAGCTGATGTTAAATGACTGATTTCCTGCCTTGTCTTCCAAAATGTTCTCTTGATTTGGATCAGCAGAGAAACCTCACCATGACATTCCCTATCCCCCTACAGAAACCCAAGCCGGATGAGCGTATGTACCCATGCAACATTTGGGGTCCTACCTGTGATGGTTTGGACCGCATTGTGGAGCATTCCACTTTACCTGACCTGCAGGTGGGCGACTGGCTCCTGTTTGAGAACATGGGCGCGTACACCGTGGCTGCCTCCTCCACCTTCAATGGCTTCCAGAGACCAGACATCCATTATGTCATGTCCCGCACGGCCTGGTAAGTTTTAAGCTCAAAACAAAATATAAAAAAGAGAGAAAAATATTTTTTATGACATTCATTGCAATAGAAAAATGTTAAACAACTCAACTTTTTTTGTTTTGTTTTGTCAATTCTAGGCAGCGCATGCAGCAGATCCATGCCCAGGGGATGCCCGCCCCTGCGGAGGAGTTGAGCCAGGGCAGCATGCCGTCCGGCTGTGGCCGTGAGAGTGGCCTTGAGCTCCCAGCCAAGCCCTGCCCCACCCGTGTCCTCTAAGCGCCTCTAGACTCCAGCACCAGCACCAGCACCCCCACCCCCACCCCATCCACCATGCACATAGTATTGACACACATCTCACTGATGAAGAGGGTGAAAAAAGCAATACAGTATACAAACAGACAGTAAAGTGTTATTTTGCATCCAATTTACCATACAGTAACCACATGAATGATACACACTCAAGGTCTGTCAGTCTGCAGTTTCCAAAGGCAAACCCACCCTCTTGTGGTTCAGGGCAGACATTACATGTGTTTAGTGAGTCAGTGTGTCTGTTTTGTCCATAAATGTATGGGACCCACACTCCTAACGCATTGCAGACGCACACAAATCTTCATCCTGTGTTATTTCTTTCCTGTCATTATCCTTTTTTATTTTATTTTATTTTATTTTATTTTTTTTTTTTTTATTTCTTTTTTTACTTCAAAGGCCAGTTACTTGACCGAGAACTTGACGGGGCAAAACACATATGCACGATTTCATTTCCTAGTGTGAAGGATGTAGGTTTAATCCTGATGTGCATCTGAATTCTCCAAAGCATCCCCTATAAATACATCGAATTGCACTTAAGTGTTCCATGGAGCAAGACCCTGTGCGATGAACGAGAAAGGGCTGCATGTCAGGAAATGGCTGCTATAGATATATTTAAGTTCTCAAATCTAATCTTCCACACTGAAACGTGCAAAACCCCTCATATTCTCTGATTCTCATTCTGTTCTCTGTTAAACCTTTTATGTATTTTTATTTGCTAGTAAGTATGTTAATATTAATAATAAGCAAGATGTTGTTGCCATCAACAATGCATTTGGAAGTGGATAATGAAAGAGATGGGATTGCATGTATTATTTGCTTTCCTATGGAAACTTTTTTTAATTTTGTATTTTTTTTTAATAAATAAAAAATGTAGTTGCAATGGCTCTGTGCATTTTTAAACAAAGGGGCAACAAGGGAATACACATGCAAATACTACTACATGATCCTTATGTCACCTCACTTATTCAGTTACATCACAAACTTAAAACACTCAGCAAGGTTCAAAATAAATTTCTATTACAAGAAGGTTTACCCTAGAACAGGGGTGGGCAATTATTTTGACCAACGGGCCGGCTGTTAACAGTTAACGAACTGATGTTGATAAATTGGCAAGTCTTAAGACGGTAGCCTCACTTTCTTCAGAGGACATGTTAATATGCAGGTTTAAAAGAGTGGAATTTGCTTTTCATGATCATACAACACATTTGATAAATAAGGCCTATAATCTAAGTCACCATGACTAAATGAGAAATAATTTTATTTTGGGAAGGCTCCGCGGGCCGTATTTGGTCCCTGGGCCTTAGTTTGCCCAGGTATGCCCTAGAACATGACAGATTTATCTGTTACATGCAACATGATGCACATGGTAAGAACAGGGCAATAATAGGGCCGCAGTCATTTGGCACAAAGAAAAAAATACAATAGACGTCCAGTATAACGTACATTTATTATTGACACCATCATTTAAAAAGGTTCCTGAAAAAATCGTTAGACGTCCAGTATAACATACATTTATTATTGACACCACCATTTAAAAAAGGTTCCTGAAAAAGTTTTTAAAGAATATGAAGGGCCCTCAGTTCTTTGTCAGGGAACAGAATTCAAACTACAGGCACTGACCATTTCTATACATTTGGCGCCACCTTGTGTTTACAAATTTAACATATAGTGGTCACGAATGACTTATACAATGCAATTAAAGTGGACATCAGGGAATTATGTTCAACAACATGCTTACAATTAAAGGGTGGCCTGTTCCTTCTCTCTTCTAGTCGTGCATCAACTGGGATGCAGCGGGGGGATACGGGTGGTGATGAATCCCCCCTCCGGTCGTCTTGGCTTCCCCCTTGCCGTAGTTGTGGTGAGGTCATGATGGTAGTGTTAAGTGTAGTGCAATGCATCAACCTGGATACTAACCAGGGACCTTCTACACCATCCTCAGTGTTCTTACCTGGAGAGCCACCCAGTCCCAGATACAGTAAAAGGCAATACATGCACCTAATCTGCTTTTTGGAATACCCCTCTCCATGTAAGAACACTGAGGTAGGTGTAGAAGTCCCTTCAGGACTCTCATAGACTTCACTTGGAATCTGGGCTTAGCTTAGCCTGGCGAATGCCAAACTAAAAATCACAAGTGATATTTAGTCTGGAGACCTATTGCATTTCTCGTAGTGGATGCATCATTTACGATTGTCCAGAGCCGTTTACTGGGCGCTAAGAATGTCTATCATACCGTCTGTACATACTTTGGAGCCAATACCAGAGCCACCACGTGACGTAAAATGCAATCAAGGGCCGTACAAATCCCTTTTTGTTCTGCGATTGGATACCGAAAGCAGGCGAGAATATCAGCCATGGTCACCATGCTGCTTTGCAGAGTGAAATGAAATAAGCGCGCAAAGCAGCATGGGAACTCCCAGGCTAGGCTTGGCTGACTGTTTAGGGACTTTGCTGAATGATCCAAGCTTGTTTTTGCTCTGAGGTTACAGGTTCAATCGTTGGGAAGAAGAACATGCTGAAGGTTTTATATAGTAGATGGTAACTAACTAAATAATGTGGCATCTTGACGCACATCTGAGGTGTGGGGGAATAGAATGCCCCCTCTGGTCGTCTTGGTCCCCCCTGGCCATAGACATTCTGTAGACTTTGATCCCCCAACAGGTTGAAACATGTTAGCGCATGTTATTTATTTTTTATTGGCAGTAGATATAAACACATGCAGACGTGCATTCTTCATGCTGGGTTTTTGATGTGATATTTATTGATCATTCATTTGGGAATCCAGAGTTGTATAAAGTACTGGAGTAGAGGAGTGAAGTAGAAGTAAAAGTACCATATAAAAAATGATGAGTAGAAGTTGAAGTGTTCTTTAAACACCATACTTAAAGTGTAAGAAATAAAGTTTTCAAAATGTTTTGTACTTAAGTATTGCAAGTAGAAGTAGCCTATTTTAAAATTGCTACTGAAAGTAAAAGTAGAAGTACTGTATATAAAAGAAAGCATTCAAAAGTTTGAATATCATGTTTTTATATTTATTTGGCTGAACAGAGGCACAGTAGGCACTTAATTTGATATGAATGGTCTTTTTGGCCAACAAAAGAAAACATGGACTCTGGGAACTTGGTGTTTTTCTTCCATCTTGAAATGGAGCAGTAGACTGACCCATGGTAGGCCTAAGCGTTCCCAATTGAATACATGCAGCACAGCGAAAGGCTGACATTTTAGTAAGTATAGGCTCTAGTTCTAGCCTACTTCGCTACTATAGCCTACATCTCTGCATTTCTGGAATCATCTTCAACCTTTGCAAATCAGTGCATTTCTCACAAAAGTTCATACAGCAAACATCATAGATTAAAAGCCAGTCTCTTGTTTTATTTAATCTCTCAAAAGTAAATATCTTGTGTCCTTGTGCACAGATAAGACAAAAAAAATTTGCAGACTACTGGTAGTCATGTTGACAATAACAGTGTAGGCCTACTCTGGATGGATGTTCCAATATTTTTAATAATACGTTTTAATGACAATTATTGTAAATTGTAAGAGCTATACAAGTGCAGTCCATTTACTCTGCTTTTACTGTAGGCCTACTGGTATTTGTTGACAAGCATGTCACACAGAAACAAAAGACAGCACTACATAGCACAAACAAACACAACAAAACAACAAAAAAGTGATATGAACATTGGCACAACAACCTCCTGTACAAAACTGTAGGGATTACACTGAAGTCTTCTTTTATACTTCGCTTACATGCATCAAGTTTGCTTTCATTCCTCACACTTTATGACAACTTTAACCTTTTTGCATGTAAAGACTTAGGCCTACTAATGCTTAAAATTGACCTTGGGCCCTAAATGTTGTGGGGGTGAAACAAGGTAACTAGGGCTGTTTAAAGAATTTCCATTCAAGTGAATTGTATGATGTACAATATACAGATGTAGGCCTACAAAAGCGATTGAGAGAGAGAGAAAAAAAAAATGTCGACAACCACTACAATAAATTGTCAGCAGGCTTTTTACACAAAAGACAAAATGAAACATGAGCTAGACGAAATTAATTAATTTTCCATTTAATGGACCTATAATGTGTATTTTTCTTCATTTCAAGTTTGCTCTCAAATGGTTAAGTCCATTGAATCACATGGAAGTGGTGGGCGTACCCGATCTCCATCCTTATTGTAGGCTGTAGCGGAGATGGATACAGGTTTATGGATCTAAAAGGAAAGCGGTCGACATATATGCCATCCTATGAAACTGTCACGAGTACCTCAATAGGCTTATTCAGTCGGACGCTCCAATGTCTGTAGTAAATGCGAAGCAAACGATGGTAAATCCGGTAAGAGTCTATTTTAGTAGCCCACTCACCATCAGATGACAGAACGTTAGCTCTACATTCATTTAGATGGCGCAGGCATGCTACGAATAAGGCAAGGCTTTTCTAACAGGCACGTCTGACTTACAATTATAGGCTGCAGTAGTTACCAAATGTAGTTTGTAAGCTTTCTAGACAGTTCTATCCATAAAATATCTCCGCTATATAATAATGAAGCAGATCATGAATCAAGTAGGCTACTATGCCTAAATTGGCCTACATGTGATATGGCTACAATTGTACAGTGCACATGATGACTATACAATTTACTGGCTGTGTTATGTTGCAGACAATTCCATTTAGTGGTAACATAGTTGATGGACTACATCCAGGGGATATTGTACTAATTCAGGGCATGGTCCTAAATGATGCAGACAGGTATGTGCAAATTGTACCTTTAATTCCCAACATAATGTCATAATTTAATTTAATTTATATTTTAAAAAGCTTATCCATTTTGTACAATCTTCTGTATATTCTACATACAATTTGATTTATGAAGCATGGACCGGAGTAGATCAGTGTACACAGGATGATGCCCTACCAAACTGTAGCCTATGTTCTCTCTCTACCCCCAGGTTCCATGTGGATCTGGCATGTGGTAGCAGTACCAAGCCAAGGTCTGACGTTGCCTTCCACTTCAACCCACGTTTCACGTCCCACCCATGTATTGTATGCAATTCTCTCGTACAAGAATGCTGGGGTCGCGAGGAGAAATTCGATCAGATGCCTTTCAAACAAGGGTCTATG
Source organism: Sardinella longiceps (assembly GCA_027497455.2). NCBI lineage: Eukaryota > Metazoa > Chordata > Actinopteri > Clupeiformes > Clupeidae > Sardinella > Sardinella longiceps. The sequence continues at coordinate 11,121,284 of JAODXP020000024.1, read as the reverse complement.
TTTGAAACCATCATACTTGTCCATGAAGATGTATTTAAGGTAAATTCAACTGTTATTGATAGTGAAATTTTACTGTTGTATTAATAATAATATTATGTAAATACCATAACAGCTGTACTGTACTGTATTTGGAAGATATTTTGACACATTCTGTGCAGTCTTTGCACCTCTGGCACTGTATCTACTCCTATAGGTAGCAGTAAATGGCAAACACATCATGGAGTACAGACACAGACTTCCAGTGGAGACGATAAACACTTTCTCAATATCAGGGAGGGTCTCCGTGCATACAATAGCCTTCACACCAAATTCAGTGAGTACTTTCAAGATAAACATCCTCTACACTAATAGTTCATCTATCTTATTTCTTTTTTTTTGTAACCATGTCCATGAACATTTCTCCCTCTAGGCAATTTTCTCTGAATCAGGAGACCTGGTGAGTTATTCTATGCTTGTGATATACTCTATGAATTTGAGCTTTGGTCTAGGTTTATCCAACTACAAACTGTGTCTTGCTGGCAAACATACAACCTTGTAAAATGTTTTTTGTTTTTCTTTCCAGAGCATCCCCTACAGGGGAAGTATGCTGAAAGGATTGAGTCCTGGACAACATATCACAATCACTGGCAATATCAGTTCCTATCCGCACAGGTAATAACATAATACAAATACACAACACAAAATTATTTTCCAGCGATCATAGGGTAGAAGCCTAAACATTACTGCTTATAATAATTTATTGTTTTATACAAAATTTACTACTGAAACATACTGAAATTGCTGTCCTATGTTTTACAAGCGTAATCATTGTTTCTGTTAGTTGCTTGAAATAAACGCCCAAAAGTTTGGTGCATCTCAGAGATGCTGTAGTGTAAACATGTTCAGTGCTTTTATTTAATTTCCCCAATAACATGGTTACTAATACTCACTGTGTTCTCACCCTATGCATGTGCTGACAGTTTTACAGTCAATCTAAGGAGCCGGAGCTCAGAGAACATTGCCCTGCACCTCAACGCTCGTATCAAGTCTGGTCTGTTCATCCGTAACTCTCTGCTGGGCCAGGGCTGGGGCCACGAGGAGCTGGAGTTGAGCCGCTTCCCTTTCTCTCCTGGGAAGTACTTTGAGGTGCTTCACAGTTCACTCTGGGCGTATGGGAAGGTCTAGAAATAGAAATCTCAATGACATTATTTGTGTTATAACTTATATAACTTATATACAGCCATCATCCCCACATAAACATTCCATTTCAAGGAGAATCCATCCATCCATACATGGACCGCTAATTTTCACAAAACAAAACAACAAAAATGACATCACAGGTGCTGATTGGGGCATCTCACTTCTTCTCTCTCTCTCTCTCTCTCTCTGTCAGATGATCATCCTGTGTCAGCCCCACCAGTTTAAACTGGCAGTGAATGGGGACCATCTACTAGACTACAAACACCGCATGCAGGACCTGCTGAGCATTGACCAGCTGGAGGTGATGGGAGACCTGGAGCTGCAGGAGGTGCGCCTCTGGTGACGCCGCTGCTGTCCTTACTCTACCTTCTCAAAAGCCCACACTAGGCAGGGACCAGAGGTGTAAAAGACTGGCATCAGAAAATACAAGTCCTGCCACATATTTGCTCCAACCATTAACTTGGCTGGCTGACTCCAACTACCACAGGTTAGATCAGCAAGGGAAATCACCCGAGTCAAGTGCACAACTAGCCTGGTCATATCCAGCCCCTCGGCCTACGCTTCTCTTTGTACAAGGGTCTGGGATCTCGGCTATTGACAAACGATTGTTTCAATTCAAAACAATTCAATCAGCCCTGATCCTGACAGATAGCCTATGGTTTTCTTGCACTTCATTTTTTAAGTTTGCTGATTGGCTCGGGGGCGATGCGAATGAGATCAATGAATGGAATCCAAGAACCTTGTATGAAGAGAAATGTAGACCAAGGGGCTGGTAATGACCAGGCTAGTGCACCACTAGACCACTAACCCTAACCTGATAGTATGGAAGGTCATTCATTCTGAAGCTGGACTTTTACATCCTTGGCAAGGACAACTCAGCAGGACCTTTAATAGCCTAGACATCAGAGAGACTGTTAGCGTGTTTGTCAAAAACTCCTAAAAATGAATTGGATGGCAGAGAAAGTAAGCAACTGAGTTGTCAAACATACTGACCTGCTATGCATCTCAGTCTGGTCAGTAAGCCTATCTCCACTTCTCCCCATTCGCCTGAGATAAGGAATCAATCAAAAACTGGCTTTTACCCCCACGCAATGGAGGCAGACTTAAGATGTGTTTTGCTTCCAATCCCACTTTCTTTTCTGCATTCGTGGTTTGATTGGTTGTAGGTTTATCCAATGTCTGCAGAGCCTTTATGATTCATGTTTGTTTATCCCACCTCATGGAAGTTTGAGATGATATCAAATTGTCCAGACTGACAGACATAGCAGATATGAGAAAAAGGCTAAGCAAGCGGGTTTCTATCCAAATTGTTCATTTCAACTATTTCAACATGAAATCACAACTTGAAAATACCACAAACACATATTCAGTCTTCTAATGGGAACAAAAATATGACTAGAATAACTGTTGTTGGTGGATTCAATACCTTAAAAGTCCTTTGAAGATGACTGCAGCCAGCCATGCTTTCTGGACAAATGCCAAAAATAACATGAGATGGGAATTAAAGGGAGTTTTTTTCAACACACAATGCATGGCTGCAGTCATCTGCAGATGCTTGATAAAAGTCAGGTGAATGTTGAATCCACCAAAAGTGACACAACACAACAAGATGGCTGACCACAACCAAAGCCATGAAGTGATGCAACCTTTAAGTTCAGCCTCTTTTAGTTTATTTCAGGGTGAAATACCAGAGTACTGTAATTCTGTCCTCTGAGCCTCATAGGAGTCATGTACTGTAGTAGATTATTGTATGACTGTTTTACCGTGAGCTACAACTCACACAGTGAAGATTCATCCTCCTCCTTCCCTTCCCAGGACCCAGGGGAGTACTCCAAAAAGGTTGTTAAATGATAAACCTGGCGTATACGCTCGTTCATATCCAGAAGTGCCAGATGTTCTTGAACCTGCCACTATAGTTAATTCAATTAGTGTTCACTTCACACAGACCCGGTTAGTGTCACACCCAACATTGTCCGTGTATACACTTAATTACATTCACTACAGTGGCAGGACAGAACAGCTGGCTTTACCGAATACAAACGAGTGTACACTTCAGCATTTCATGCACGTAGCCTATTCACCTAGGAAGCGTGGTAAGCCTGCGAACAGAGGAGCATGCTAACTCTAATTACCAGTAGATACAAGAATGAGGACTGCAGGCTTTTCTATTAGCAGGTTTACCACCATCTCCGGCTTAACTTACCCAGGTTTCCCGCTTAAGTCACCTTCTTGGAATATACCCCCCTGGTTAAAGTTGTCTCCTATGTTGTTATATACATGTACATGTATCATAGATGTAAATAAAAGAGGGGTCAATTAGTTCATCAAAAGTATATCCACTCGAAATCCTCAGAGAAAAAACATGTTTTATAGCTGTGCGAGACACTTTTTCCTCAGGACAAATGAGTTTATCGCATATCCTCAGCTCTCATATACTACGGGAAACTTCAATCTTTTTTTTTTTTTTCAAACATGGTGGTGCTCTTTCAGACAACAAAAAAAAGGTGAAGCCAAGCACAGCTGATATTTTAAGATAACTCCTCTACAATACAAATCCAGAAAAAAAAAAATGTTAAGACAAAGCAAGACAAATATTTGAAAAAGCAGCTGCAATGAAAGCCGCACCCTTGGCAGAGCGATGTGCTGCTTTTCTGCATGACTACATAAAGAAAGTTACAAGAACAAAAAAAAGTCATACATATATCTGATGATGGATGGAAAATAGTGCCCTGGAATGCTACCTTCAGATACCTCTACACAAGTTCTTTGTTTACAATTTGCCAGCAACATGCAGCTGAAACAAAGCCTTCCATTTGAAGTAGACCAAGTGGGATGTTAAAGGTGCCGTCCTCAAAGCAGGAAATGAGGGGCATGTGAACATACTCCATGTTCTTGGTTACTGTATCCCCAACAGTGCAACGGGTCTTGTTTGTGCAATTTACAATAAATACACTTATGCAGAACACCAGAACTTTTGTTGCTGTTTCTGTTTTGTTTTATACTCTTATGAGGCAAAATTGTGAATGTGAATTGGTGATCCTGAACAGGTAAAGATCATCACAATGCCTGAAAAAGATTGCACTATAGACTTCCATAATATGTGTATATGGCTTTGCTTTAACCCACCAAATGCAGCTCTAAAGAACATGTTACATTCTACTTACATGCCACTAGATGGCAGCAGATCTTCTCAAATGGCTTAAGGAGGAAAGGTTCAGTTGGAGAGGTCAGACATCAGATCTTCAGGCCTACATTATTAAAAAGGGCATCAGGTGTGTAGGCTTTTCTGAAATGGATAGTGTCTCCACAGCATGAGCTGGTTACTTTCACACCATCACTGACAGACACACACTCAAAGCAGTCTTCATTAATTCCGGTATCATAGCCACTTTTTAAAAAATGACCCATCACCTATTATAGACAAGTTCTTTTATAGAAAGAAGAAGAAAAACAAAACATAACAACTGTGCAGCCTCAAATTGACCAGATATGGGATGTGTCTAGACACCCCCCCCCCCCTTACAAAACAAACCAACAGCAATCAAATGTCTGAGAGAAAGAAAGAAATAGAGAGAGATCCACTGCCACAAACTGCTCCTGGCCCATGTCACAAGACTGGGCCTTTCCTGTGACAACACGTGGTACTCAGCTGTTAAACCTGAGGGTCTGTGTTGGCCAACCCAGCCCTAAGACCACCACAGGAGACTGCCATAAAAATTCAGGACTTTTATTCATATCCACAGGAAATATAACAACAGAAGAGAAAAAAAAGAAAGAAAAACAAACAAAATTCTCAGCATGGCACGACACAATACTGTCTTGTCTTAAAACAATAATAAAAAAAAAAACAATAATCGAGTGATATGTGACATGATGACAGCAACTCGAAGTGTCGAAGACTGCACTGTGGACAAGAATCTCTGATTAGAAAGGCAAACGAATGTAAGAGTCTATAGGGCCTGAGCCGTGAATTGGACAGGGTCTGATTTACAAAAGAAGGGCAGCAGACTCACCACGGCACCATAAAAAGAGAGAAACATAATCAGAATAACAGTAGTAGTAGTAGTAGTAATAATAATAATAATAATAATAATAATAATAATAATAATAATGATGATGATGATGATGACAAAGCAGCTTTTACTCCTTCTCTTTTCTGTGTCTTTATAACATGTTTAAAAGGAAGGACTACTACTTCTCTTCCTGAATGGCACCACAGTGGTTGTAGCCCTCATTTCTTCAGCCTCTGCTCTACCTCTAGGGGGTGCTAGATTGGAGGGCTTCCAGCACTGGGGTGGGGTGGGGTGGGGGGGGCAGTAGGTAGCAGACCATCATGAGAGATCCGTGGATCTCTGCAACGTCTCAACACCAGCAGAAGGATTGTGTGTGTGTGTGTGTGTGTGTGTGTGTGTGTGTGTGTGTGTGTGTGTGTGTGAGTTTGTGTTGACAAGATGCAAGCAGGAATGGGCTCACATAAGTTCAGAGTCACCGTGTGTGTGTGTGTGAGTGTGTATGTGTGTGTGTGTGTGTGGGGGGGGGGGGCATACATTTCTTGGAGGGATAGTAGGCGTTTGCATGTTGAGGCGAGTGGAAGAAAGAATCTGCCCTTTCCCTCATCTTGGTATGGCTCTGGGTGGGTGGGTGTTTGTTGGAGGACGTGTCCGAGAAAGGGTGCAATTCATCTGTCGGGTGGAAAATAGTCTCCTGATGGGAGAGTCAGGGGGTGGTGGGTGGGTCAGACGGAACTGAGCTTGACCAGGCCTCTGACGGAGTCCTCGTGCAGCGAGTCCTGGCTGGCAGGGTGGTAGAAGGGTACCGTGTGGCTGTGGGCCATGGGACTCCCGCACGGCAGCATGCCCGGCGGCGAGGGCACCTCTTCGGGTGTGAGGAAGTGGTGGTGTGGGTGCGGATGAGAGTGCGGATGCGGTGCGTGCAGGTGAGGGCCGGGTGGTTCGGGGGGATGTGACGGGTGTGGCGGGATCAGCTCGCCGTCGCAGCTCAGGCTGGCGGTGGACGTGGGTGGGGTGGGCTGGCCCAATAGCAGCGAGGGGCATTGTCCTGCCAGCGACGTGCGGCCCGGTAGCGGCAGCTCCTCGGAAACCAGCGGCGCCTCGGCGCTCTGGAGCAGCGGTGTGGCGGCGGCCTGCAAAACGAATTTGGTGCTCTGAATGCACTGGTCTTGGTCACACTGATGAGACGGGGAAACAGAGAGAAATATGGAGCCAGAGGATAGAGATAGAGGACAGAGATAGAAAAAGCGAGAGCAAGCAAAGAGAAAGATAGAAACACCGTCGAGAGAGAGAGAGAGAGAGAGAGAGAGAGAGAGAGAGAGAGAGAGAGAGAGAGAGAGAGAGAGAGCAAGCAAAGACAGAAATAGTCAAGAGAGGGAGAAAAAGAGAGAGGAGGAGAGGGGGATAGGGGTGAGAGAAAGTAAACAAGAGCAGGAGACAGAGGACAGAGATGTTGTTTGGCGGCGTACAAGCAGACAATGGAGGTGGGTGAGAGGGAGGCCGGAGACACAAGGGGAGGGGAGGAGAGGAGAGGAGAGGGGATTGACACAACAGAGGAGATTGGAGAGGGATTGATATGAGGATCAGGGTGGATGAGGAGAGAGCAGAGGAGAGACATTAGTAACAGTGTTCCGGTGCCAATCGGCTCCATTAAATCAGCCACATTAGTCAATGCGACCCCAAAAGCAGAATTGAGTGTGTGAGTTCAGCTGACATGCGGGGCCCATTAGAGAAGTGTATCATCGATCATGCTCCAGGTCTCGCTAAACTCGATTTCTAGATGCCATTTTGAGGGCGGTTTTGGACTAAACGCCAGAGTAAAACATCGGTTAAGCACTTTGCTTGCCAATAACATGGATGCAAAAGGGCAGTGTCAACACAAACAGAGAAACACACAGATAGACACACACACATATACACACAGACACACATACTCATGTGGGCTTCACTGCAACCATCTAATTCATGATATGAATAAAAGGTCAAAGGCTTGCCTTCATGGCGTTGAGATAGGGTTATACAGTCTAGAGTTGGGTAACCAACAGGAAAGTCATCAGATCACTCATGGGGCCATGGAGTTCAAATCTGTTGCGGTGTTGCAGTGGGGCCCAGATGATAACAATCAGGCTAGTTTTTTTTTAAATGATAATTTGTACAAAACATGCCAATTAAATCAATAAGTAACACACACAAACAGAACATAAACAGTTACACAAAAGCAAGCCACACAAGCCTAGAGTAAGCAGCTCCATAACTTCAGCATGCCATTAACCCAGAATACAAAAGTGTATAAAAGTATGGATTATTCAGGTTTGGTTGGTTGATGTGTCCCATTGCAGCGGTTGAAGGTAAGGCACAACCTCATTTCTTTTAGGCACAACTCCTGCAGCAAAGGCCAGGATGTGGAGAAAACCACGCAAAATTAAATGACTTACAGCTAACTGCAGACAAAGATGCGACCTTCACACTCAATTCATCAGAGAATGAGAGAGTATATAAACTTGCCAAAGAAACACTGAGCTTTGTTATGACCTTCGAAAGGGAAAATAAATAAAATATGTATAAAATACCTCCAAAAACTCTTCAAAAAGGTAAATGCAGAGAATTTGACCTCAAGAGGTTATCACTTTTTGGCCTGGAAGCAAGCCTAGAAAGCTGCTACAAAAGAGTTTTTCTAAATGACATTCACTTTTTATTGCTCCAAAGAATAGTATCCCCCCGAGCTGAAGCTGTCTGATGAATTGTCTGAGTCTAACAGTGCTGGCCCCCGGTTTGAGCACATTCAGCTTTGTTCATTTGCTAGAGACTCTCATAGCACCAATGGTGTAGTGTTATTTTGCAGGTGGCGAGGCTAGGCTCTGCTCCAGGAGTGTTAAACCTCTCCCAAGTCCCAGCTCCCCCACCCCTCTGAGCCCACTCTGGAGCTGTTAAGAGCAGCTCTGGCTTTAAACATGTCAACAGCTCTTTGATCAGAGTCCTACGAAAGGAGGTGCTGCCAGTCTGCCTGTCTGGCTGAACTCCTGTGTCAGAAGTGTAGAAAATTATATCTTATGCACACAAAACCATTTAACAAACCCCCTAATCCTCCGACCCCCCCCCCCCCCCCTCCATTTCAATGTGGAGTGGACTTTCTGTTATACATGTGACTTCTTTTAAGTGTTTACTATTCACGGCATGCACCCAGAAAGCCTCTGAGCTTGCTTTATGTGATTACATCACTTGCTTGGTTTTATATGACTAAATCTGAGGTCTGTGGCTACACAGCGAACTGTGCGATAATGATCGTCTAACCATCAGTAAAGAGCAAATGTCTTCCATCCATGTATTTAGATAACCGACCACTAAACACAGAAAAACAAGATCTTTGGATGTTTACAATCAGCGTCTTGCTGGAATTGATTTTGAGATATCGTTTCACTGACGGACTCAGACAGTCTGCAGGGTCTAACTGCTGGCGTAAACAAGATGAATACTATCTTGATGTCCAAATTGAATTGACAAAGTGCGCGGCTTATTTTGATTTGTGTCACCAGGGTGAAATTAGTTAATGATTAAATGCTGTGAGGAAGTACATTGCCAGATCTCGTCGGGGAGCTGAATTAAATGTCTGAGTGTCCATTACCAATCCATTTGTCATGTCATACAGAAGATGATATCAGACACTTGTTTTCTCAACACAACAGCAGAATAAATAAATAAAGAAATAAATAAAAAGTAGAGAAAACTCTGTTTAGATAAAGTTTTACATCAGGTAAAGGAATGTCAAATTCAGAGTTCATGCTTCGTTCTAGTCTTTCTTGACTCTGGAAGTGAGGGAAAAACAAAAATTCTTCCATCGACAGAAGTAGGCCAACAGACTTTCGTTCCAAAACCCTTCTTCAACCTGACAGGATCACTGTGCAGGAGAACAGTATATTGGACAGTATTGTGCTGTCCCTATTTGAACATCTGTCTTCTGAAGACATGGCAAACTTTTAACTGTTCCCAAAAACATTTCAGTCTATCCTTTTAGGAAATTTCCAGACAGAGACTGTTGCAAACTGTGCATCCTTTCTGATGAGACAAGCTGTATCATCATTAATTTTTAATGGCATAGACTTCCGTGCAAGTTCAGCCCCATCACCTTGCAGTTTGAAACAGCAAACTATTTCATCTTCAAACATGAAGCATAAAGTGGTGTCCAGAATACTGGTGTCCAGAATACTGATTTTTAAAGGACTTTGGCTGTACAAGAGCAAACAGTGATCTGCTGTCTTGAGCGGATGTTCTTGGATTTCCAAGACTTTAGGAGTCCAACAGGCCTCAAAGTGTCGGAGAAAATCTAGAATGCAACTGAACTTCCATTAGATGACGACGACTTTGAAACCCTCAAATTAGTTCATCCGGCCATCAAGTGGTCCAATCATGTGGTAGAGACATGATTATGTCTGGCGGCAGAAGTGTGTGTTAAGAACAGCCAGAAGAGGGATGATTAACGACTCTTAAACACTCACCACGACCCAGCAATACACTAAAAGCTGCCTCTTGGCAACTCCAATGCTAAGAGGCTTTAACACGTCAGCCTCAACTGTACGAAAGTGTCCGATAATGAAAGAGCGTATTTATAGTGACAGACCACAGCTCCATCAGAAAGCTCCTCCATGTAGTTAGGCATGTATGGGCACTCTATGTATGTCAATAAAGTCAAAGGAATGCTGATTTGTGTTCAGTATTTCCTGGAAGTATACTGGAAAGACAAGGGTATAACATACGCATGCAGAGGCTTGAATGGAAATCAAAGTTCATCAAAGTCAAAAGTTCATAAGTGTTCCTGTGCACAGACCTTAAGTGCTGCAGGTGCTGGTGAGGCAGATGAGTATAATCTAGATAAATAATCAAAATCACTGCACACCGATCACTTCAATTCAATTAGTCAATTAAATTTTATTTGAGCAAACAACGCGTTTCGTGTAGCGCTTCTTCAGGTTCGAAAATCAGCATCCTCCTCATCCTCCATGACAAATGTATCATTCTGTCGACTGGTGGTTAGGGGATCAGCGTGTTTCACTTGGGGTCTTGTCACAGGCCCCAGCTCTAAACACGATGACGCATGAAGCAGAGGCTTAACAAAGGCCTACACATCACCAGCTCTGTTGGGAGTCCTGAGCCAGGGCAACACCGGTGCTTAGGGCGCTCGACGATTTCAGCTCCTAAATGGACTTCTGTTACCTCTTTCATTCAGACCGTCTTACCCTGACAAACCATCCTTTCCTTTTCTCCATATAGTGGGTGCTCTGTTCTAGAGAGCTTCAGGCCTATAGAAGTAGGCCTACTGTAAAACTGAGAGCGACACAAAGCATTCGTCTCGCATCTTGTGTCTCTTCTAGTTCCTCCCCAGACGCTGTCCTGGTGGCTTGGGCAAACTAAAGGTTGGATATTTATCAGCTGGAGAGGACTCAAAGGGAAGCGCTGGAAGGGAAAGGACAAATATCCCTATTCAGATTCAGTGCATCCTGTCTGTGTCTCTCTGCTCTTATCAAGGCTCCAAGTCTCCCCCCTCCTCCTCTCCTCTCCTCTCCTCTCCCCTCTCCGGCTCTGTTCACTTATCTCGCTCCAGCACGGCTGTGCCAGTCTTCCACAGTGCAGGGCTGAGAGACAGCAGGTTGACGTTGATATGCTTGGGAGACAGGATGTGGCCAAGGGGGGGCTGTTGTAACACACACATCCACATTGACACACACACACGCACACACTCATGCACGCACACACACAGCGAGGCTCTGGCATGACATTTGGAGAGGATGGCCAGGCAGGACGCAAGGAGCCGCGCGGCCAACCCTCTTCGGCGTGCACATCTCCCAGCAGCCCCCCTGCTGATGACCTACTTCCTGTCTCTCCAGCACCACCCACGTGGCTCCTCAACACTGACTGAGAAAGACTGGAGACAGAGACAGCACACTACCTCTCATCCACATGCTAAACATTAGGATGATGGAGTGTGCCAAGGAAATTGAAGACTGAGAAGATACAGGGATGGATTAAAAAAAACAAAACAAAACAAGAGATAGCCTGGCAGAATGTGTGTGTGTGTGTGTGTGTGTGTGTACACACAAAATAGAACAAAATTGAGTGGGTGCAAAGTCAGAAAGCCAGTTTATGTGACAGTGAGAGAGAAAATGATAGAAAGTGAGTGTGTGTATGTATCTCTCTCTGTGTATATGACAGAGTGAGAAAGAGACAGAGATGTGAGCTGAACTGCATCAACAACCTTGTTTATTGAGGCGCTTTGGCTGAGGGGGGAAGAGGTATTTATTTTCCAGTGCTGATCTCAGGGAGGAGAGCGCACTGAGAGGATGTGAGGATGTAGTTTCTCAGGGGAGGAAGAGGAGGACGAAGAGGAGAAAAAAGAAAGGCAGTGTGAAAGAGAAAAACACCAACATAAGCTCAAGGACTGAGAGAACTACAGAGGGAGGCAGAGGCCTGAAAAAGTCAGAGAGAGAGAGAGAGAGAGAGAGAGAGAGAGAGAGAGAGAGAGAGAAGGCCTGTCGCTGTCCTGTGTTTCACAAACAGTGAGAGCAGCCAAGTCCAAATTCAATGTGGACGCTGGCCAAAAACAATTATAGACGTTCATCATCATCACAATGTTCAAGAAATCCCCGATGTCATTGACAAATTGTTCGATGCAATTTGTCTGGGTATAAACTGTGCTGTCCGTCACGGGTGGGGGGAGTTGGGTAGGGGTTAGAGCTGGGGTTAGACCTGTGTTTGTCTGGGCCCTCACAGAGGGGTGGCTGAGCAACAGCTGGCCAATCAAAGCAAGAGATGCTGGGCTGGACCGCTATCCAACGTTCCAAAAGTTCAGAGAACCTTCAGGGGGCTCTCTCTATGTGTGTGTGTGTGTGTGTGTGTGTGTGTGTGTGAAATTAGGTAATACAGATATAAAGGACTACGATGAACCAGCTGCCAGCTGAGGGGGTGGAGGACACGTAGTCCGCTCTCCCCACTTCCCAGCTGGCTGTGCTGGCTTAAGAGTCCTTGTCCCTAACGTTACCCCCGTAAGTACAGCCCAAATCACAATGTCACCACTAACCTTAAAGCAACACTGTGCAACTTTTCATCACTATTTCAGATCCGTTTTATACAATATTTTGTTACGGTCCATCTCCAAATTAAATTGCCATGTAGTCAAATGAAAGGTGGATAAACACATGTATAATTCCCACTAGCCATGGAGGATTTGCACTGTGCAGTTCCAGATGGTGGGTAGGAAGCACCTCAAAATAAAAGAAAACCTAGTCTCAGCATTGCATTGTACACTGTATTGCTATCAAACACCAATTATTATCTTCTAATAGTGCCAATAAGGTTTTGGGAAATGTCTGGAAGATTTGGGTGCCTTTTAAAGTAGATAGATAGCTCTAGTATTATGCAAAAACAACGTAGTGCTACCTGCTTTAAAGGAAAAGTTTGGTGTAAAACCACCCATAAACCTCTTAATTGAGCTCATGCGGGTAATCTTAGCTGCTTCCGAAACAATACCGACATACAAAGCAGGGAATATAAACCTTACTTGTGCCCACAGGTCTTAAAAACCACTGCAAAAACCATTGGCTTGTGGCTACTAATGGAACACACCAACCTGACGGCCACCTAGATGTTCGCTTTGGGATTAGAGGACCAACAAACATGCACGTACACTTATGGGGAGGGAGCCTACACCGGGTGTACTGAAGAAGCATTATGCTTTTGCAGTGAACCTGCACAGCCACTTAGCTCGTCTTCCAAAACTCTTTTTATTGTCATCTGAACAGAATGCTTCGGTCGCTCACCCGGTGTAGTCTAAAGGCCTCCACACACCGGTTCCGGCAGCACGGAAGAGCACGTTCGAATCCCACAATTTTGTTTGTTTCATCGACAGGCGGCAGAACCAGAGTTTGGCGCTGGTGTGCGGGGTTTGTATTGAGAACAATGGAATACAATTTTGGAAGCAGAGTGCTCTACACTCCGTCAGAACCGGTGTGCTGAGGCCCCTAGTCTTATAGGCAGGCTACACTGGATGTGTTAAGTCAAAAACGTATCTGCTGTAACAACGAACTTCCATATAAATCATATAAAACCACTATAAACAATGGAACTGACTTCATCATTCATTCTAAAAAAAAAAAAAATAAATTCACTATTAATTTCAATGTATTTTTGATGGAACTTGACTTCCATAACACATCCAATGTAGCCCCAAGGGTTAGGCATAATGTATAAGTAAAGAGGTCAAGCCTTACCATGTGACTCTGTGACTGTGTGGACCCATACATGGTGATGCCATTGGTGGGGGGAGCAGGAAGTGGCGTGTTTGGCAGGACGTAGCCTCTCCTATCGATGAGACTAAGAGAGGGGAGAGAGTACAGAGGAGGTGTTAGAATGATGGTCAAACTTTTTTGTCATTCCCCTCTTTGGTGTGTGTGTGTGTGTGTGTGTGTGTGAGTGAGATAGAGAAATCAGAATATTCAGGCTGCTGGGGGTTTCAACATGCCCTGTACACCTACAACCTCGAAGCAACTTGTTTAAATTCAGCCCAATAAACACCCAATAAATATTACAGGTGTTAAACAAAATCAGTGAATATCCAGACACAGTTTACACTTGCAATTTGTCAATGTGGTTGCAATGCAGGTTATGAAATGAAAATGTCCTAAGATCAGGCCAGGTCAGTGTGAGCTTTGCCCAAGTTCATCCACCATTAACCATGCATCCACTCACTCATTACATTTTGCTCTGCTTCTGCAATCATTAACTAATTAATGACGTTGTTCATTAATTAAAAGAATTTTGTTGGCTCAGCCAGAAAAGGATATGCAGCGGGTAAGCAGTTTTTTGCTCATCAAAGGTCTTTTCCAAGTGAACCTGCCTGAGCACATCTGGCATAGGGAGCTCCACAGGCCTGTACAAGTCTTCTCTTCCCTCCTAATCTCAAAAGGCATGGACGGACCTCAAACTGTTTAGTGAGGATCAAAATGATCTGGTTTCGGGAATTCCATCGGGGCCCAATAGTTCAAAAGTTTAAAAATTCCACGTAGAAAAAAAAAAGACATTTTCAAATCTGGAATACTGTTTCGAAATAAAGGGCCCACATATACATAAGCTGTCACCAGCACACAAACACACACACACACCCACACACACACAGAGTAGGGGCGACTTCATCATGCACTGTTTGTCTAGTGTGTAAATCAGTAGCCTGGCCTGTTTGCATTGCGTGCGTTGCTTTCGCTGGAATGTTCTTTGCAGGTGGAGGTGACGTGATCGACAACCAGAGGAACAATAGCTCTCCATTCCTCTGTGGACGCACAGGGGGGAAAGACTGTGCTTCGAATGGTTTACTTACCTGAACCACATGTGTACACTGAGTGGGTGTGTATTTGTCGAGTAAAGAGCCAAGTCTCTCGAGTGAAAAGCATTTCTTAGAAAGTGACTCATATTTCATTGTGCTGTAGGTGTATGGATAAATAGAGAAACAAAAGGTATATGTAGAGGCTTAACTGTGGAAATGGTGTTTGGGGTGCTGCAACTCAATTCAGGCATTCTACCCTTTGGAGACACCACAGACAAGCTGGGCCCAGCTGTGGCGTGCCTGTGGCCAGCATCTGCTGACGCACAAATAAACACGGCACACACCACACAGACACACACACACACACACACACACAGCACCATACACACACACACACACACACACACACGCGCGCAAACACACACACACACAGTCACACACACACACGCACACACACACACACAGTCACACAGCACACACACACACACACAGTCACACACACACACACAAGCACATGCAAACACACACACACACACACACACACACACACACACACACACACACACACTTAGTATAACATGCGTCAAAGCAGGCAGATGGTCGCCACCTGCCGATGGAAGACTTTCCCAGTGTTCTCATTAGCGGTGAGTTATGCTCCACTGGGAAGAAGGAAGGGAGGGAAGGAAGGAGGAGGGAAAGAGACGTCCCAGTCCTTAGTTCACTCCCTAAGCACTGTCACTGTTCTGCTATACAGACCTTTGAGTGGACTCCATTTGATCTAACGTGTGTGTGTGTGTGTGTGTGTGTGTGTGTGTGTGTGTGTGTGTGTGTGTGTGTGTGTGTGTGTGTGTGTGTGTGTATACACAGGTTTGTCTGTAGTAGTGAAAGTGAATGAGTAGGTGAGTGAGTCTTCAGCTGAATGTCCATTTCCTCTCTTACACTATGCCTGTCACCCTTCAAAGAGATGGCTGGTATGAATAAGCCAATCGTATCGCCACTTCAGTGTTTAAGGTTTCAAGGCTTTGGGCTTTAGACAGTCAGTGACTAAATCTCAAAGTGCCCCCAAACTTTAAGCCTTGCACATAGACCAAATAATGGGTTTTCTGCAGGCGGCTACCAATCAGATTGTTTGTTGTCACTCTTCATGGTTGGAAAATCTTATGATTGTGGAGCTGTTTGATCGTAATTTTATTTAAAACAGACTGATTGTAAGGGCTTTGTAAGAGGTTATTGTTGTTGCTGGTGTGTTAAACATTTAATCATGAGCTTCATTTCAAGCAATCACTGTTTTAATATTAAGATAAATATCTCGATAGCTAGATAGCTTAACTAGCTTGCTAGTTCAATCACACTGTTCCCACAAATCGACCCACTTACGAAAAGCGAAGACAGCTGTGTTTCTCCACTCTACTCCGCTAGCATGTATTTTCAGCATAACTGAACAAAAAAATGACTTTCAGTTTAATTTTCCTTGGTCTCATTCAGTCAGTGATTGCTCTTTAGTCTACGCTGTACCAAATATCCATGTTCTTTTCCCTACCAGCAGTGACCTCCAACAACAGGGATAAAGTGGTTGGAAATACTGCAGACTATTACTTTAACTGCCATGGTTCAGTCAATAATAAAACACACTAAATCATTAAGGGAGGACAATGGCATTCAGCCAGTGAGTGAGTTGAGTGAGTGAGTGAGTGAGTGAGTGAGTGAGTGAGTGAGTGAGTGAGTGAGTGAATGAATGAATGAATGAATGAAGGTAAAAGAAAAGAGGCTGGCTCATTATATGTAAATGCGTGTTCCCTTTTCTAAGTAATAGGTCATGTCACTCGTGCTCTTGTCTTTCCCCCTGTGCTCTTTCCCTGTCTGCGCTGGTGAAAGACAGATAAGGAGGCCGAGCGATAGGGCAGGTCTCCAGGACACAGTGCGCAGAGTTCAGTTATCTCCTGCTCCGCAGCGACTGTCGCCGTGGTGAAGAGCACGTAGCACGCCGCTCACGCGCCGCTGTCTTGACATTCCCACACACTCAGTCTCTCGTTCGAAATACAGCAGGGGGGGTTTCACAAGCGGGATGACAGACACAAAGACAGACAAAGAGACAGACAGACAGGCAAACAGGCAGACAGACAGACAGTTGGATAGACAGACAGGCAGACACAGAGGTAAGCAGACAGACAGGCAAACAGACAGACAATTGGACAAAAAGACAGGTAGACAGACAAGCAGACATTCAGGCAGACAGACAGACAGGCAGGCAGGCAGACAGACAGACGGGTAGAGACACAGTCAGACAGACAAAGAGACAGACAGAGAAACAAATAACAGACACCCACCTGGGAGGTAGAGGCCCACACAGGGCAGCACAGCAATTGGTGAAGATGTTGCCATGGCTGTAGGGGTTATAGTTGTCCTTCCCTCGTTTAGACGACCAAGAGCCTTTTATCTAGCAGAGCCAAAAGCACATGAAACAAGATTAAGAGCAAAGGCAAACACTGTTAGTCTTCACTATAATGGGAGGATATCAATCAAATGTATACATCTGTGTGTGTGTGTGTGTGTGTGTGTGTGTGTGTGTGTGTGTGTGTGTGTGTGTGTGTGTGTGTGTGTGTGTGGATAGGGTGCTTTCCTTACATCTTCGTTGGTGGTCTGATTGGAGCCAATTAAGTAGGTGTGGAAGCCGGAGAGCCCTACTATGGACCAGACGGAGAAGAAGCACACCACCACCTCCAGCACAGTGAGAAGTCAGTCAAGGAAGCACCTTTCAACTTGTACATGTTATGATGGTGTGCACGCAAACACACACACACACACACACACACACACACACACACACACACACACACACACACACACACACACACACACACACACACACATACACGCAAGCAAAGAAACTTGGACCAGACACACAACAACAGTAACACAGAAAAGCATTGCAGACTTCCATCCATTCCAATATAAATTCAATCATTCAACATAAAATTGCTATTCATCTTCAAATGTCTGAATGCATTATACTTGAAACTTATGCACACTTCAAACATAATCATAGATACATGACCAAATGTCAAGCAGAGTTGGAATCCCCTTTGAGAGGAGGGAAAACCTCGCTCTGGTGAAGGGCAGGATGCCTTCAAAGGCGGCAGACTTGGTTTTCACCAAAGGCAAAAAAGAAGGATGGCAGCAAGAACGGTTGGTTGCGCAACATCACAGTATTTGCTAATCCACTGCTAGTGGGTCTGAGCCAGAAGTGTGCTTCTCTTTCTCTCTCTGCCTCCACACACACACACACACACACACACACACACACGCGCCCACACACACACACACACACACACGCTCCTTTTATCACAACGATAGGCAAACACGCAAATGCCACCATGTTTACCTACACAAATCACACGCCCACAAGCATACAGTGATTAAAAATAAGCACTGAAACACCTTTACACAAGCCAGGCACACAGAAGCACTACAGTAGCTTTCACAACACAAGCCCGGTAGCTACTAAACGCATTATTTCCAGCGGCAAGTGCTTCAAATTTGCTGGAGTTTGGTCCCAGCCTGCTCATTAGGGGACATTAACATGCAACGCCGAACCCCTCAGCTTCACAATGTTTATGGCCTTAATAAAGATAGCTGTAAAAGCCTAGCCAACAGAGTAGCAACGTCCAGACCGGTGTCAGCCTGTGTGTGTCTACGTGTCAGCCTGCGTGGCATTTAGGGTACACTGTGTGAAGAGGCTCCATTAAAACACACACACACACACACACACACACACACACACACACACACACACACACACACACACACACACACACACACACACACACACACACACGTATGTGATTGTCAATCACGTTTTGTAAGTGGCTTTGGATACAAGCGTCTACTAAATGCATAAATGTGCATGCACATAAATGTATGGGTATGTGTGCATGTGTGTGTGTGTGTGTGTGTGTGTGAGTGTCTGCGTAAAAAGAGAGAGGTAATGAGAGATTATACTGTGTCCATCTTCACGGCCAGATTTCCATATCACTTCAGATGAGTCATCATTCTTGCTCCTCATTCCCGCCATCCCAAGGCCTTGTCTAAGATAACACACTCTGGAGTTATTAGAGGGGACACTATCAGTGTGTGCACTCACTGTATGATATGCTAGCATGTGCGAGGACAGCAGCTGCAGAGGTATAGTAAGCAAAAGATCTTGACCCCTTCCACAAATGACCCCCCAACTCGTGACAAAAACCCATTCAACGTATTGGATGAATCGTCATGCTAACTCAATCCTTTGAAATCCACACCCACTTGAATATTTTGGATCTTCTGGAATTTTTTGAAATCCACATATACTCTAATATTTGGAATCTTCACACATTTTGTTATTGACAATACTTCAATTGCATGTGTGTAAGTTAGGCTATAATTATGTAAACACATTACCTTACAGAGGAGATAACAGACCCGTGCACCTGATAACTCCACTAGATATCAACACTTATCCAACTTTACAGCCTGCTACAGTATAATTCTCAGGTCACCATGTGATGATGATATTGGCTGGCTCATATGCTCCATTACGGGGGTCTGGGCGCTGAGCACGGCTTTAAAAACGCTCATTACCGTCACTGGATATAGGAAAAGCCTTGACCTCCTCATCTCAGAATAAGTGGCAGCAGCGTAGTTCTTTCCTTCTTTGTGACTCATTACTGGGAGAATGTTGGAAGCCTGCTGCTGCGTCTGGCACACGCTGATAAAAATAAATGACAATCCCTGCCTTCAGCTCAAGCTAGAGCTGCACTAACAGAGGGCAAAGATGAAATGATGAGGAGGAAAAGTGATGAAGAAGGAGAAGAGAGGAGGAATAGAGTGATGTGAGGGGAATAAAAAGAGAGCTAGGACAGGACAAATGAGAGGGAAGGAGAGAGAGAGAGAGAGAGAGAGATCAAGACGGACGACAGGAAGTGTGCGTGCCACCTAAGCCATAGAGACCAGCGTCATCGGGGGGAACGGCAGCAATCATGCAACACTGTCTCCTCAGTATGCCCATGCTCGTCAGTGCACTGGGCCAAGGGAAGGATCAGGCACTCGCACGGCAACTCCGTCTGTCTGCTACAGGGCCTAGGGTGTGTTTGTGTGTGTGTGTATGTGTGTGTGTATGTGCATATGTGAGTGTGTGTGCGTGTGTGTGTTGGAGTGTATGTGTGAGCAGGCGCGCGTGTGTGTGTGTGTGTGTGTGTGTGTGTGTGTGTGTGTGTGTGTGTGTGTGTGTGTGTTTGTGTCCGTGCGGGCGTGTGCGTATATGGCCTGTATAAGGGGACTCCAGGACTGCGGTGCCTCTACCACAGTCTGTCATTTCAAAAGGGCACATATGGACCCTGGCATTTACCTGAGACTGATGAAACACATTAAGAAGGAGGATGCCGAGACCACCATTTAAAACAGATGTTAGAAGCCCAGGGCTCCCATATGCATTTAAAAGAGACTGGTCTTGCACTCCCAACACAAACCCATTATGCAAACACACATATTCAACAACATGCAAGTGTGTGTGTGTGTGTGTGTGTGTGTGTGTGTGTGTGTGTGTGTGTGTGTGTGTGTGTGTGTGTGTAGAGAGAGAGAGAGATCATACAATATTGAATTATCTCTTGTTCTAAGAAAGGATATCTCGCTGGGCTGTCTTTGAGAGCGCTGAGAAACCCAATGCTGTGAGCCTCTGCAGGAGTCATGACAGAAAAAAAAAGAGAGAAAACAACACAATGAGCACACAATACAACAAAAACACTTCCATGGAAGAACACATTCAAAAGACATAATCCATTTCATTAGGTCTATAAACTTCCTGACCTTTCAGAGAAAAAGTCTCAACGAATTTACTAGGCTCACAATATTTTCACAGGCCTGGAAAATTCCATCTCTTTTCCAAAAAATTCCATGCTCATGAGAGGCTTATCTGTTGCTCTCTCTGAAACTACGATTCTCTTAGTGGACTGTGCCTTCTGTGCTTAGTAGCTGGACTTGTCCAGCAGTTCTGCTCATGTTCATTCAATCAGCTGACATCAAGTTTGTCACTTGCAGACCTGCTGACCTGTGTGTGTGTGTGTGCGCGCGTGTGAGTGAGTGAGTGAGGGTGTGTGTGTGTGTGTGTATGTGCGCGTGTGAAAATGAGTGAGTGTGTTTCTGTGTCTCTGTGTGCATTTAACTCCCCAATGCTGTCTGCACTGGCGTCCCTGGAAACCTCCTCTGGGTAATCAGTGCGCAGGCAGCCTGAGCACTGCAGAGTGGTGGATGGCTGAGGGCAGGTGTGCTGAAAGCAGCATTAAAAAAAGGCCACTTACTCCCATCCCAGATTATTGCGGTGTTCATGAGCTGATATCATCACAAGAAAGGAGGAGATTAACTAAATGGCCGAAGCAAGTGCGTGTTGCTAAAGCACTGCTAGCGCTATAGGCAGGACGAGGCTCCCTGGAGTCAGGGGCTTGATGGCAGCCCTATAAATCTTGCAGAGTTTCATGAGTACGTTAACGACCAGAGGGGGCAGCGCGGGGTAATGAAAGTCACAAAACAGGTAAACAAACTCTTGACAAGGCCTCGTTTGGCCTTCCCCTCACAAAATAAAATCTCTTTGCTCTCTCTCTCTCTCTCTCTCTCTCTCTCTCTCTCTCTGAGGACGCCTGCACTATGTATGTAGGGATCAGTGTGTTGTGTGCGGGGCTGGCGTGAGATAATGCTTATTAACTTCTGCAGCCCTCCCCAAACGAGCTGAATCAGCAGCCCTACGGAAACTAACGAAGCACAAACACCTTAATTACTGCCGCCAACCAGAGGGATAGAGACGGTATGCATGTGGAAGTGTGCAGGTGTGTGTTTGTGTGTGGGCACGTGTGCGTGAGTGTGTGTGTGTGAGATGTGTGTGTGTGTGTGAGATGTGTGTGAGGGAGCGCTGGTCCTTGGAGCTGTTCTATTGATCTTCCTGTCCAATCTCATCCATAACAACATAGACATGCGTTTCACGGATGCATTGTGCATAGCTCTGTCAATTCTAATTAGAGCAGGTCATGTAAATGAATTTGTTGCAGATACTCAAAAGCCTGGGCTTTTTTTTCTTTTTTTTCCTTCTCTCTCTCTCTCAGTCTCTTTCTTTCGGCATGGCACAGGCCTTTCACTGACAGTGATGGATCTCCATCTTTAAAGTGCCTCCACCTCCTGGTCCTGCCCTTTGTGGGAGGGACAGTCAGGCCTGTGCTCCCCTCTTCTTCACTCCTCCACTGCTGTCCTGTCAGCTCTCTCTCTCTCCTTCATCGCTCTCCTTCCTTCCCGTCTTCCCTCCCTTCCTTCCCTTTCTCATTCATTCGCTCGCTCAAGCTCTCGTTCTCCCTTCATCACTCTCATGAGACATGGCATATGATAAGTCTCCAGCTTGCTTATGTTCTCAGGGGCTGTAAGAAATGTACTTACTTACGTATGAGTGTGTGTGTGTGTGTGTGTGTGTGTGTGTGTGTGTGTGTAAGCGTGAGAGATAGAAAGAAAGAGAGAATGAGTGAGAGTGTGTGTGTGCGTGCATGCATTTGAGTGTGTGTGTCAAAGAGAGAGACAGAGGGTGAGTGTTTGTGTGAGTGTGCGTCTGTATGAGAGAGACAGAGGGTGAGTGATTGTGTGTGTGTGTGTGTGTGTGTGTGTGTGTATATGTGTGTGTGTGACACTCAATGGGAGGCCACCCAAGTGTAAATATGAAGTCTGTGTGTGGGCGGCCTACTCTTGGGGGAGCCTGTGAGCGAGCTTCGGATGCAGCAGGTCTTAGCGTGGACGGTGTGTATGGGGGTGTGTGAGTGTGTGTTTACTTACGGAGGATGACGTGGGTGATGACGAAGGCGAAGATGAAGATGGTGAGGAAGGAGAGTGAGAGGATGAACATGTAGAAGAAGCGGTAGTTCCTCCTCCCTACACAGTTCCCCACCCACGGACAGTGGTGGTCGAAACGCTCTGCACAGAGGAGAGAGCGAGAGGGAGAGAGAGAGAGAGAGAAAGAAAGAGAGAGAGAGAGAGAGAGAGAGAGAGAGAGAGAGAGAGAGAGAGAGAGAGAGAGAGAGAGAGAATAAAAGAGTGTATGCTTGAAAATTACACACTTCACATGTGCCCATGAGAGGATCTGTCATCACCCTTGTAGAGAACAAAGCATACTCACGTACACAAAGCATACTCACGTACACACACACACACACTCACACACGCACTCGCACACACTTTTCTTTGATCTCATTTTGTAAAGGATCTAATTACTCATACATACATGTCAGCTGGGAATGAGTGGATACTTAATAAGGACCAATGATGCATCCTAGCACTACATGTGATCTCAGCTAAGGTGTTGCAATGCTTATGTAAGAAAAAGCAATACCCTGTAAATACACAATACAAATACAGAAAAAAAATGGTTTCATGGATGGCAGAGTACATGTCTGGTGTGATACAAGCTATACAAGCCCTGTGGCTTAATTCTGACTAACACTAGAACAGTAATAGTGTTGTTGGCTGGTGTGAAAACCATACAAGTTCTGTGGCTCAACAACTCCGACTGACACTGGAACAGCCACAACGCGAAACCCTAAATTACAGGAAATGGAAATTTCCCCTATCTGAGTGCTGACCTCATTAGTCCTCTTTTCTTTCCGTTCTAAGGGCCAGTCATTAGTGTGGAGGGCGAGACCACCGCCTCCTGATGTGAAGGGGAGGAGAACACTGAGAACCAGGGGGAACCGTACTCAGAAGGCACTCTGCTAGAGTTCAACGGGGAACACGTGGGCGCTGGTTTAACAGAGTTACTTAAAAATAGCACAGCCACACACACACACACACACACAAAAGTCAAGTCAAGCCATTGAAACCGACTGACGTGCCACTGTGTGCTCTCAACAGCTGATCTCTATTTGTTTTACAGGTTCCCCTTCATTCCCAGACTGAGAGCCGCAAGCTGCTGTGTGAGGTTACTGGAGCTCAACAACAGGGCTCTGGGAATAATCTTTCAGTCTAGTCTTATAGTCTTTTTTCGGCTGAAGTCAAGGGGTTATCAGCATCAGGGCTGAGGTGTTGTTTCACATCCACCACAAAATATGTCAGTGTCTGTTACTACTGAAAACGGTCGTGTTACAGTATTGCTTTTAACTCCCAGGTAGCAGACATATCGTCTCTCCGCAAACCGTGTTCTGACGAGACAGTATCCTGACATACATGTCATCCCCATTACCGCACAGGGCTGAGAGCTAAGTGAATGGAGACAGTGAGACTTGGTGCTCTTACATAATTTACATCGTCAGTAAAGTGTTTCTAAAAGAGGTGCTAGACACAGAGCCTGGCAGGAAGCATGTTTGATGGTGATGTTAATGTGAAGAATGGAGCAAATGGAGGTTGAGACTCAGCTGTGCCATTGTTTTAACACAATGGAAGACATATAGTCACTGCAGACATATAGTCACTGTAATGTTGCAATTTTCCTGTTTTATGAGCACAAAAATGATCTTTATACCTCGGCTTACACATTAAAAAGCTTCCCTCTTGTCTTCCAAACAACTGGATGCTATGGTCTGCTATGGTTTTATGTCCCTGACACAATAAGAAGTACATAAATGAAACCCTTTAATTGAATGATTCAAATGATGCTCATGTGTCTCAGTCTTGGATAAGGAGGACATAACCACACAAAGAACGGAACAAAGTGTTTAGAAGGTGTGGACATCTGACTTCATCTGGCGAAAAAAGTGAGTTTTATCCATCTGCAGTCCCCAAACTTCTGCAGACATTAATTGAATGAGAGTGAGTCCTGCAGAAAAACTCTGGCCTGCTGAGGCGAAGGCAAAGGCGAAGGCGGAGGGTTCAGTGCGAGTCCCTGCGAGAGGAGCCAAACCTGACCACAGTGATTAGTGAGGCTGGTTTGGGACCACTAAGCAAGTGTCTGTCTACTACGGCTGACAAACGAGCCTCCAGATGTTGAAAGCCCATTCCTGCCGAAATAAATAAAAATGAGAAATCTATTCCTGTCGGCCCCGGAGGCTTTGCAGCTTAATTACTCCAGCATTCGCATTCACTCCCCAACTACATCCACACACACACACACACACACACACACACACACACACACACACACACACACACACACACACACGCGCCAGCTCTGCGACAGGGACAAGTAGGGTGTAGTGGGTCGGGGTGGGCCGGGGTGTGGTGTGATGTGGTGGGGTGTGGCGGGGAGCAGCGGTCTCGCGGGTGAGCCACTAAATCATCCCTGTCACCTTCAAACTACTCTTCCCGTTGTCGGAGCATCGCCGGGGCAATTATAAGTTCCAACGGCATGGGCCAGAGAGACAGACCGAAAGAGGGAGACAGAAAGAGAGACAGAGAGACAGACAGAAAGAGAGAGAGAGAGAGAGAGAGAGAGAGAGAGAGAGAGAGAGAGAGAGAGAGAGAGAGAGAGAGAAAGAAAGAAAGGAAGAACAGGAAGAGAGAGAGAGAGAGAGAGAGAGAGAGAGAGAGAGAGAGATGCACAGCGAAGGAGTGAAAGAGAGACAGGCTGAGAGACAGAGAGGGATAGACAGAGGTCCAGATGCTATATTGCAGGCGCGGGCGTAGTTCTAGAATGACAGAGTGATGAGAAGCTCTCTCTCTGGGAACGCTGCCCGGGACCCAGCCAGCCGCCTCAGCCCCGACGCGCGGCAGGCAGGGGAAGAGCTCGACCACAACTCTGATGTTTACTCCCCCTTGGCTGGAGACTGGAGTCATTCAGGCCTCTCTTCTCTTCCCCGCACACACAGGCTTGAGGAGGCTTTCTGAGAAGTGTTTACATTCACTCGATACACGTACACTATCAGACTTTATGTGCACAACTGTTAGTTTAGATTTTCATGAGTCATCCAAGCACACCAGGCCTAAACAGTTTCTCCATGCAGTAATCTCGGTGATGTTCCCAACAGGTGTTTTCCCTTGTCACTTTGAGTTGAGTAAAGAAAATGACCAAAACATAAATAAATCTACAGTATTTGGCAATGACATTGTCATTACAGTATTCATAAAGCAGAATCTTATAGTTTTGTTACACAAGACTACACCCCAAATATACATCACTACGAAAACATACTGTGCACAGAGAAATCAACACATTTCAAGTTTGTGATCTTTAGAAGAGAAGTGTCTGCTAAATATTAAATCATAGTCAAATTTACTTTACTTTACTTTCACTTGAACACTACGTCTGTGACTTACCCACACAGTTGTCGCACAGGCTGCAGTGAGATGCTCTTGGAGGCCTGAAGATCTTACAGGTGAAGCAGTACTTGAGTTTGACCGTCTGCCCATTGATGACCACCTCTCTGGTCCTGGGGGGCGGCCTGTAGCCAGTGGAACTGGAGCCGTTAGCCACATCTGTTTGAGCAGAGACAGGAAGACCGTTGTAATTAGATGGCAGATTTGGATTACTGTTCATGGTGGTGACCCACAGGGATATTCTATGAGGTTGCAGCTGTGGCTCAGCAAAGGGCTCTGCAACTGGTTTGACGACTCTAGTGTACCCTGGAGGGGCCTGGTGTGTTTTAGGTTCTTGTTTAGAAAAAAGGCAAGCAAGAAGGATAACTAGAAAACTGAAACCATAACATGTTTAGGAAAAAAAGCAAGCAAGAAGAATAACTTTGAAAAAAAAAAAAAAAAAAAAATTAAACCAAAACAAGAAAATTCAACTTGAGAAAGGACAACGTAATGTAAAGGCCATTGACTCATCACAAAGTTCATTAAAAATCTATTGTGTTCCATCACCAAAATCTTCATTGACATCAAGTTTACCTCTAACACTCAGTGTTTCTGTATACTTCAAAAGGACATAAGCATTATTCACATAGTGTCCCCCTAATCCTTCAGTGGAGCGAGTGGGCTGATGACACAACCGATTATGATGCAGAGCAGGATGGTGAGGAGGAGGAGGAGGCTAAGGCTGAAGGCTACTCCAAAATGCTGGTGAATACGAGGCTGGCTGTGTGGGTGTGCCATTATGCCTGTTACTATTTATGTGTGGGGGTGTGCGTCACACTCTCTGCGTGCGTGCATGTGTGTGTGAGGAGTAGGTGTGAAATCAGATGCCGGGGAATTACACTTCCGCTCTACTGAGTGTGTGCTCTGGGTTCTCCTTTCATCCCATATCCGACATGACCATACACAGTAGTAGGCTGGGTTCTCTCCTCCTCTCTTCTCTATCCATCTCTCTCTCTCTCTCTCTCCCTCTCTCTCTTCACAGACTGTCTCATCTACCCGGCTCAGTGTTCTCACTCTCTCTCCATCTCTCATTTTCGGTCTCTGTCATCCCACAGCCTCTGCTGAGCCACACCTCAGGCTGGAAAGCGAGTGGGAGAGGAGAGTCAGGGTTTTCCACCCGCACAGCAAAGAGAAGATGAGACACAGTAAGGATGAAATACCAAGGGACAAGTACATACACATACACATACACACTCTCTCTCTCTCTCTCTCTCTCTCTCTCTCTCTCTCTCTCTCTCTCTCTCACACACACACACACACACACACACACAAAGTAAATGGTAGTAGCAGAAGACAGCAAATAGACAGCAAGCACTGTATTGTTTGGCATGTTGTAGTGTCTTGTTTAATCAACCAAGACAAGAGTACAGTATTTTAAATTGTTAAACCCTACAGCACATCTCGCATGTCTCACGTTATATCCTGACAGCAGTGGCAGTTGAGTGGGTTTGGTGGTTAGCGTAACCACCGAGAGCCAGCCAGTTCATTGGAGTGTTGCCGATTTGGCCACTTGGCCTGATCTCTCTCTCTCTCTCTCTCTCTCTCTCTCTCTCGCTCTCTCTGTTATCACTCCACACTCTCCCTGTTTGGACCCAAAACAGATAAAGCAGTAGTAATACCTGCATAAGGGCATAGTCTAATGGCTCTCACAGAAGAGATAAATAATAAAATGAAGCATGTTTTGCAACGAACATTTCTCAGACTTGTTTGTGAATTTTGTAGATTTTAGTACATATCAATACTTTCTTTCAAATCTATTTTTGTCACATCTGACTTCAAAAAATGAGTCTCTCCTTCCTGAAAAGCTGATGCAAGGATGTGACAGAAAGTATGCCATGGTTAACGCGGTTTAAGCAGAGAGGGTAAAAGCAGAGTGGTGAGTGTTCTTTGCTTTAAAGGCGCAACAGGCAAGAGTGAGATTTTTATTTTTAATCTCCAGAACTCTCCCATTAGTCACCAATTAAAATAAATTAACAAACAAACAAACAAATAAATAAAAATAATAATAACAATAATAATAAAAATGCAGTAACACCAATCCATACCAAAGAATGGGAACCAGCGATGATCATTTTCGTGCATTATGTTGACTGTGGTTACATAATTTTCAGTTTCGTTTCCTCCTATCTGACGGCAGAGAGAGCCTTCATTCAACCCGTAATGAGCTATTTAATCATCGAAGTGACTACAACCAATGAAATTTAGGCTGGTGAAAATAAGAATTAAGATTATTGGGGCTTTGTTTCATTCTACAAAATGTTTGCAAGTGATGTCTTTGGGACAGCTGATTGAACTCCATCTGATTCTCTGGCGCTCACTGATTTTTTTCCTTGCCTGTGCGATTTATGACGTCAGCCACTACATCTCTATACTGTTAAAGGAGAGGTCCGATGTGATAAGGACCAAAAGTATATTGCAGCATCATAGAAAGATTAAACGTTTGCCGGGTCGGAGAATTTCGATACGTTCGTGCAGGACGTGCAAGATTGCTTGCTAGTTGTAGCTTCAAGGGGTACTGAACTAGGTGCTAAGTAACTATCTTCATTCTACTTAGCCGTCATTATACTATCAACAAAGTGTAGGGCTATTTTGGGCCTTTCTATGGTTCACAAACAGTGATTTGGCCACTAACTTTTTATGATGCTGCAATATACTTTCGGTCCTTATCTCCTTTAAGGCCTGGTTCAAAGGCCTTAACCAAACCAAGCGGAACAAACTTTTGACAAATATATTAAATAAACAAAGAGAAACAATAAGGCATATTTGGGAAACTGGTAAATCAACTTAAAAACATTGTCTGGTAGCCTATGCCTTTAAGCACTTTTTAATGCAAAGCTTTTGAACCGATTTGCAGTATGTCACCACTTGCATGTACTCCCAATCTCCCTATGAAACAAATTTACACTGTTGGCTCACAAGCTTCCTCTTTAAACGCACTGAAGCACATTAAAGTGCTCCCAGACACTGAGCACAGGATATAGTCCAACAGGCTTTAGCCGTGATAATAGATGACATGAACCTCACCCAGCTTCCCCTTGACAGGCGTGCAGCAGCACTGAGCCTGGCAGTTAAACGTCTGAATGATCAGGCCCATTCCAATCAAAAAGCCATAAAAACAACTCCAGTGGTCTTTGAAGGGCTTTTTTTTTTTTTTTTTTTTTTGCAAATCTCATGTACCATGCAGAAGGAGAAGCGAGGACAATAAATGACTCTTGTGCCGAGTCACTTTATGAAGTGTCAGCTCAATGCAAACTTTATTACACCTTAAGTTGGTGAAGCGTTTTTTTTATTACATTTTTTTTTTTTATGGAGAGCTATAATGACAAAGATATCGAGTTTCAGAACCGACAAGTAGGACTGCACGGGCAAAAACATGCTGCACTGTACTGAGAATCGGTCTGGGGAGAAGGACACGAAAGCAATTGTTTGTTGCTCTGTGCTGCACGGTGCACCGGAGCAGGTCTCAATGTCAGCCAAGAGCTGTGCTGTCTGCCCAGTGGGCGGCAAAGAGAAACTAATTGCCTTCCAGCAGCGAGAGGGCGGTACTGGGCATTGGGCGCTCGAGACAGACGGGAACTTGGCTCCACCCACGGCCCACAGAAACGCTGACTTGTGGGAGAGCACCAGTTTCAGGGAGCGAGGCCAGAAAAACAGAGGGGGAATGGAAGGTAAAGGGGATAATGGGGGTAAAATAGGGATCAGGGGGGGAAAGATCAGCTGACTGTCCTGGGACTGTTGCTAAGGCTAAAACTGAGGAATGCTAGGAGCAAGATCAGCACACCATCTTGTATGAGGAGAGTGTGTGAGTTGAACAAGCATGTTAGAGACACAAAACACATTCATGTGGGAGCATTAGTCAGAAATGAATCAGATTTGCTCAACATTTATTTTCTCTTTTTGGTTTGATGTGGTTTGCGTGAGCCAATTGCTGTGTGTGTGTATTCTACTGTGTATCCCACATGACAGCTTAGGTCACATTTACACGGCCTGAG
The DNA here is from genome assembly GCA_027497455.2 of Sardinella longiceps. Lineage (NCBI taxonomy): Eukaryota > Metazoa > Chordata > Actinopteri > Clupeiformes > Clupeidae > Sardinella > Sardinella longiceps. The sequence goes on along the minus strand of JAODXP020000024.1, from coordinate 11,091,510 downwards.
GAGTCAGACAGTCGGGGCTCCCTGAGGAGACGAGACATGAGACCCTGTCAGGCCACGTCTACTGATCTCATGTATGTGTGTGTGTGTGTGTGTGTGTGTGTGTGTGTGTGTGTGTGTGTGTGTGTGTGTGTGTGTGAGTCCTTTCTGCATGGATTGGGGAGTTAGACAAGTTGTTGCCACCCCTCACCCCCCTCCTCGGTCTGATAAGCAGTTAAATTCCCCTTCACGCTCTCGTTTTCTACCCTTCCCTCTCTCGGATTATTGGTGGGAGGTCACATGACTCCCAGCGGAAGATTCGGCAGCACTACGGCTCACCAAGCTGCCCCCACCAACCCCACTCCACCCCCAGACATTTGGGCGGTTACTATGACTACCACGCTCCCTGGCTCCAATGGCAAGTCACTCTGGATAACTCTGACATCTGACATTAGCCAAGGGGGATGCAGTACACACAGTGAGTAGGACTGGGTCAGGTTGGGGGTGGGGGGTATGGGGGGGCAGCTAGGCAGAGTCAGTGTTGAACACTCATGGGTGTGTGTATGTGTGTGTGTGTGTGTGTGTGTGTGTGTGTGTGTGTGTGTGTGTGTGTGTGTGGTGGGGGTGACTCAATGGCTGCTGCAATTGGTGCGACTGGTGCTCCTCGATGGCTGCGAATGCGAAACCAACGACGGCGGCAGGCTGGGAACAGCAAGCTCCAGACTGTCAGGCTGTGGGTGTTTATAGGTGGCGACAGCAAAAAGGGAGATGGGGACAGCAGCGGTGTCTGTGGCAATGGGAACAGCGGAGGAAGCATCTGACAACACAGGAGCTTTGCTTTCATCAGGCCGGTTTGTGTTTGGGTCTTTTTTTTTGTTTGTTTTTACACAACCAGCGGCAATTACTTTTTCAGCTGAATCAACCTGTGTACATGGACCATTATTTCTGTCTCTATAATCATCCCCAAGCTGTGGACAATGAGACATTTGTATGGAAAGGCAGCAATCATTCCCCTCACAAAAGGAGCCAAAAAACACAGAAAAGATGATTCAGAAAAAGATAACACAGAATACAAAGGAAAGAGAAAGCAGCAGGATGCCTTATTTCAAAGCACACCCATGTGTGTGTGTGTGTGTGTGTGTGTGTGTGTGTGTGTGTGTGTGTGTGTTAGTGTGTTCCTGTGTGAGCGAGAGAGAGACAGAGCGGGTAGGGTTTTCATGTGCAAGTGTGTGTGCAGTTATGCAACAGCATACATGGACACTGAATGCTTCCGCAGGGACATGCCACTCTTCCAAGGACACACATCCCTGAGTTGAATGCGCCTCAGTGCTGGGTTTCCTGCTGCTGGTGGCAAAGCCTGCAGGGGTCCACAACCCCACCGACCCCCCCACCACCCCCACCAGTGCGCCACCCTTTACCACCTCCCTCCTGAACCTCCACCCATTTCCTGTCCCTTCAAGCACACGCCCTGACTACTTCCTGCCTCTGGTTGGCAATGGTATGTAGTGTAGCCTTTTGGGGCGACTGACATTCTACCTCGGGGGTTCCTGTGCTTACAACACTGTGTGGCACATCCCCTGTCAGTCAGTCAGTCTACACGTCGGCCCACAAAAACACACAAAAAAGGATGCGGATGGTGGCAGCTGTTTGAATACAAAAGGGCCCCAACTAGAAGGGAGGCTGCAATAATTTCAATAAGGTCTTATATAATAATAAATGACAAGTAAATCTAAATGTATTTCAAGTCAAAGGGTTTAAGGCAAGCCTTACAGTAGATAAAATGTCCTAAAGCATCATAAAAAGTCATAGGCCTACACTTCATACACTACCTACGGTATTGTGAGCTCACCTAGAGTGCCCAGTGTAAAGTCAGTGAAATAATCCTAGTTGAAATAGCAATAAACAAATAAACATAATGTCATAGCAATAAACATAAATTAAGTATGGATGGAGTTATGGATTAGGATTTAGCAAAGCAATGTGATATCTTACACAATGTTCTCCACAGTAAGCCAGAACAGTAGCTCTACAGCTCTAACTCCTTGAGCAATACTGTATGTGTCTATGCCTGAGCTAAAAACAAGAGGATGTTTCAGCATCGGTGACAGCCTGTTAGTCACTTCCCATCATCGTACTCTGGGACAGAAACACCACAGTTAAAAGTGCTTGAGTGTCCCAACAAGGCAATTGTGTATGTGTGTGTGTGTGTGTGTGTGTGTGTGTGTGTGTGTGTGTGTGTGTGTGTGTGTGTGTGTGTGTGTGTGTGTGTGTGTGTGTGTGTGTGTGTGTGTGTGTTTGCATTTAAAAGGCACATCCTCTCAGCATGGACATGCTGACCAAGAGGATGAAGACGAATGAGGATCCCAGCTCATGAAAGTATAGTAAGGCACTCCTAATTAATGAACACCATTAGGAAAATATTGCTCCTGCTCCTCTTAGGAATAATAATAATAAAAAAAACACACTGCCATTAGCTGCCCTTTTCATAGTGCTAGGGTCTACCAGCTCATGATAACATAGTTAATGAATGATAATGCAGTGATCTTGCTCCCTGCTGGGCAGAGACCATTTCTCACAGCTTTCCAAGTGATATCGAAGCATAACTGTGTGAAAGTGCAGCTTAAGCAAGTCGATTGGTTGTCTTCTGTGAGCACAAAAAGACCTCTAATGGCTCTGTCCAGTTATCGACTGGGTTTCATCGGCCGTGAAAGCAATTAAGTCTGGACGCAGTAACCAGTGGTGAATTGGAGGGGTGTGTATGTGTGTGTGTGTGTGTGTGGGGGGGGGTGATGTGGTGCTGTGTTTATCTGTGATATTACCCCTCCTCTCTGTCCTCCAGCTTCACGGATTATGTGAAACATGCCTTTGTGAGAATATACAAAGGAATGCTACCCATGGCTGAGGGCAATCAAATAAAAACAGGCCTGAGAGAAAAGACTAAATACCACGGTTGCCTTGCCTGCAACAAACATGCTTTTTAAATTATGCATAATTGCCATGCATTCACCATCACGGAGTACCAAGCGTATCATTCAAATAACCTGCTGAAATAACAAAAGGACTCAAATGCCTGCTTGATGTTTTTGTGATGAAAGCAGGTCAGTTCATTCAGGGATAGCCTAGTCTCTGCACCGTGCCTGGGACTCGTGCAGAGCTCTGAGAACAGGAGTTCTTGCTGAGTCTGCATAGTGCACCAAACCATGACGCGGACACAGTAAAATAAAACACCGCACGCAAGATGGGTGTCACAAGGCATTGGTGTGAGTGGAGAGTGGACCCCGCCACCAGCCAGCAAAAAAAAACAACAACAACAAAAAAATAGCAGAAAACTACAGGCTACTAAAGATGCCCTTGTCACTGCACGCAATACTGTACCAGCGTTTCTCAAAGTCAAGGAGGAATGCCCAACGGCTGCTTTTTCAAGTACATTACATCATCAAATCTTGCCACTGTTCCAATGACTTGGATCCTGCAGAATTTGGGGATCCTTACATGTACTGTATATTCTAAAGAAGGCAGAATGAACAAGGGACAAGTGGACAAGTGTTCCAATTGTGTGCCAAAGCCTAGGTTTATCTGCCTGGATGATTTTTTGATACTTCCATCATCTAAGAAACATGACACCATGGCAGGCATTGTCAGTTTCTGTATCCACCGCTTCACTCAAGACTTGACACCCTCAAGGGCTGAGTATGACAACAAGAGCACTTGTGCAACAATCATCTAGAACAAGTGACCTGGGTTGACCTGACAACTCTCCCAGCTGTTCTGTGTAAAAACACACGCACACACACGCAGACACACACACACACACACAGGAGAGAGCCAGACAGCAGGTGTGCCAGGTGACTATTTCAGTTTTGTCGTATTTAACAATGCATCAGAGACTCGTAGACAGATTTTCTAAAGTGCAATTGACACCAGACAGAGCATGTCAGCCCAGACCTTCTAAAGTACCAGAAAGACAAAATTTCTGTACAATTCTTGAGTATGGAAGTAACATGATATGTGACTAACTAGGGCTACAAATGACAGAATATGCATAAGTTATCATTAGCCAGTTTGATTAAGATCAGTTAAGATTAGCTTGACTGAGGTTGCCAATTCCAATTGCAAATAAAATTGCAAATTGGTCTCCCGTCACCCACATTCTTATTTAAATTCAAATACTATGAGGCAGGGCTTAGTCAGAAGGCTCAAGAGGTTCCACAGAACAAACAAGTTGACTGACTGAGGCTGTAATCCATCGGCTTCCTAGCCACCATTGTGTTTCTCTCCACAAAGGCACGCTTGACAACAGAACAGACTGAAACAAACTGTCCGTTTGTGGGAGTGAGGTTGTGAATGACGGGATTAGGAGGACGACAATTACTGGATTACTGGGCAGTGGGTGCAATGAGCTCCATGGATCCACTTAACACTGTGGATTAGATAAACCCATGGGACTTTATGCGTACTGATTCCGCCACTAATGGCTTTTGCAACATTTGACAACAGTCAGGTCGATTCATTGATGCTGCATAAAAGCATGACAGAAGTGTGGGCTCGGACTCTGTCACAGTCGATTGTGGCTATTTTAGGAAGTTAATTGGCTACTGTGTATGTGTATCCTGTGTCCGGTTGATACACAACCGGAAGAGCATGATGATGATGATGGTGTAGTAGAAAAAAACTTGTGTGGGCAAGTGTAGTGGGCAATTACAGGAAAATATCAGCCTTGGGAAAAAAACTGCTCACAATGCATTTGGTTATTAAGTGTTTTAGAAAAGCATTTTATACTAAATAAATACATTTTTCAAAAGTAAGCAAAGATTTCATGTCCACTGCCTAGTAGTTTCCCAAAGTATCATGGCATCATATTTGAGGTTGGAGTTTAGAATGTCAAATCAATATTGCACATTGACTTTTTCATGCACAAATATTTGAGTTGCCTATCAATTTACATAGGGTTTACAAGTGTCCATAAAATTCCAAAAAGACTATTTAAAAACACTCGAAATGCCTTGAACACACACACACACACACACACACACACACACACACACAAATACAAATACAAAAACAGTTCCTTTTTGGTCTTCACTGGACAGGCGGAACCACTCTGGAGAGAGGATAAATATAACCCCATTCTTTGACTTGGACTGGACCGGTGTAAGCCCAAGTCTCCTTCCTCTCTTCCCTCTACCCTTGCTCTGTCTGCCAAAAGAACCATCAATCACACAAGGGAAAGGGTGGCACTTTGCCCAAGGACATAATTAGTTTATGTATGCCTTCGACATCTTGGCACCCTTGGACTGTAACATCTAATATTTCCTGTGAAGGGGGGGCAGGGGTGGGGGTGTGATTAAAACAGGGTGTTAAATATCTCCTCTTTGTTAGAATTTTGGGACACAAACACCAGGATAGTCAGACAATAAACTACGCCATCCATGGTGGAGTCTACTATTCATAATCTACTGTAACCCTTTGGTGAACTTCCTGAAGTCTGAAAAAAGAGACAAATCGAAAGTACACTTGTCAGTCTGTAAAACCTCTCTCTCTTTCACTATTCCACACAAAAAGTAAAAAAAGAAGACGACGAAGAAAAAAAAAAAAGTAGTGGCTTAGACTGCTATTCTCTCACTCCCACGTCTCCTTACTGCAAGCAGACATGGTGACAGGGTCATAAAAGTGAAGGCTCAAGCTGGTATGCATCTTACTTCCCCTACTGGCCTTCTGACAAACACCCAGGAAAAGAAGTCTAGCATGTGTATCCTGGGCTGGCAGGAAACCTCATCTGACCACATCCTCTCTCTCTGGTGCCAGGCAACACTGGCAAGAGCACAGAGGGTTACTATGCCCCCACGCATCCATCCAACCCTCGCTTTTTACAGTACCTCTTTCAACTTCTACCTCTCTCTGACTCCAAACGGCAGAGGGTCTCGATAAGATGTCTGACAATAAACTCAATTTGTTTCAAGGTTGTCTGCGAGTCCGAGCATGTACTGTACTGTATTTCAGGTGTGTGTGCTGAGGTAGAGGGAAAAGAGACTCTCAGTCAGCTTCCCCCAACTAGCCACACTAACAAGGTGTGACTGATGTCATCAGTATACACAGGTCTATGATGGATAAATTGAGACAGTAAAAAGATGTGCCTCTTGTTTTGCTCTACGCCTTAATGGGAACACAAATACAATCATCCTGAAAATGCCAACAATTCTCTTCATGTCTCTTTTAAATTGAGGATCTATTAGCAGTCTCTCTGTTTCTCTGCTGCTGGTGGAGCCTAATCTGTGTTGGTGACATTTGGTGAGGATATGGTGCAAAAGCTGAATCAGGGATTGAAAGGTCACTGCAGAAAAACCTGGAATCCTCTTTCCCCTTCTAGAACTCTCATAGTCATGGGAGTGGATGTAAATAAGAGGAGAGGGATCCAGATACCGGCAGCATGTTGCATTTACCATATCAATCCTACCTTTCATGCACATCCATTTACTTAAGAACAAACATACTTATTTATGCTATTGCCTGTGTGATGCAACCAGTGGCAGACAATGGCATCGTGGACTCGTATTATTAAAGGGGAATAAATGTTGCCATTCAACACAATAGTGAAAAATAATCACTGTATCCCACTGTGTTCAATATTTACAACAATTGGAGTAACGGCGAGGGCTTGCGGCATTGATTTCTACTTTATGCAGCATTAGGCAAACATCCACAACACAACACCTGCCAGCATCTGCGCGCGATCGGGTGTTGGTTTCCACCGTGTCACACACAATCCATCACATCACTGGGGGATAAGAGAAACAACAACAACAACAAAAACAAAAGCAACTGCAACCACAACAACAACACCACAAAGAACAAAACATGGCTCTTTGTGAATCCAGTGCATTACAAAGTGCGTGCTCTCATCTTCAGTACAACAGTGTGTGCTACAGTCACGGTTTCACATCCTCCATTACAGGCAATTCTATCATTCTAGTGTGTAGCTGTAAACGTCAAGTGAAAAATCAATGCTGGTGATGAACTTGAGGCAAGTGCAAGCAAGCCTGTGCTTTCAGACAACAGCATTACTTATTCATTAGGGTTTCTGGGAATGCAAGCTACACAGTGCTTCTGTCACACAGCCTCAGCTGTTCCTCTTATATCTGACGACTGTAAGCACACGGGTGCTGGGAGTGATAAAAACGGAGACGTTAAAAGAAGGTTTTGGAGAGATGTCACACTGATACAATTCTCTAGGCGTCGTGCTTTAGAGATTTTCCCAGCTGATTTTTTGATGTAATCTGGTCTCCTGGGAGGTGCTATGCCCGAGGCCTGAAATCTGCTCTACATTCAGTTGAATTCTTCTTTTAAGAATATAAATAAATAAAATAAATATTAAAAAAATAATAAATTACAAGTGCAGGGAGAGAGCAGGCTGCAAACCAATGAGACAGACATGGGGCACTCTGCTCGACTGGCCAACTGCCTAACCGCGGGGTCGCGCCGTAAACGAAAAGGGTGGGGTGCAGCCAGCAAAAATACACAGAGAATTCCTTCCTTCCGTTGCACTGTGAATCCAGAGGGGAGTATATCACGGCCCATGACCTCCTCCACAAGTCCACTGCTCCTGGACAAAACATGCCTATATTTAGGCATTCTGCAACGCTTATTCGGAGCCCAGAGCACCAGTTTCAAAGTTGACTGGCTCTGTTGGTCTGTTTGGGCTTTTTCTCCCTAAATAAACGTGTAAAAAAGCAGTGGCTGAAAACTGAAACGACTTACAGAAACACACACACACACACACACACACACACACACACACACACGCAAACACACACACACCAGAGACAGAAGACAGGGTGGTTGGAATAAGCCACAAACACCAAGCAGACATGGGGATAAAATGCTGGTCAAAGAGGACAGAAAGCATGAGAGAAAAACAAATAAATAAATAAAAAGCAGTAAAGACGTTAGCTTTCAACATGACAGGCAAGAGAATTCTACCACAGTAGAAACACACAGACATACACACACGCACACAACCTGCACGTTATGTAGGAGAACAAACCACATTTAAAATTCTATTTGCTTAGAAGTGGGTATTTGTCCTTCAAAAAAAAAAAAGAGAGCACAAGCTTCAACCAACACCAATTATGTATATGCTAATGACGGTGACCATGGTTAAGAATAGTTTGTGTTCATTTACAATGAAAATACCCTTTTGAAGAAACTGTCCTCATTTTTAACCAAGACAAATAGTCAGTTCTGTCATTGTACTGAACATGCTATGCAGGTCATTGCCATCTACACACTCTCAAATCTTGATCCCTCCCTCATGGTAAATTAGTACAGAGACTCAAGTTAGGCTGTAATGTTTTCATCTTAGACTATGACTTCTTGGAATGTGCTCAAGAATTTCACCTTACAGTACATTTACCCAGAGATGCAGTGTACTAAAACCGCAATGGTGTTTTTACCCCCAACAACACCTTCCAGGCAGCACAGCCTAAAAGGCACTACCTTAACCCTAACTCTAACCTCTTATCCTTTACCCTAAACTTGGGGACAGTCATGCCTTGAAGGCACCGTTGAGGGCACAAAAGACCAAAGACCATATTAAAATGGCCGGTTGCAGGAAGGCAAATTCAGCACTGGACCAAAAAGACATTCAGAGAAGTCCCACTCCTGCCAAATACCCACTTGACACATAACTAACCTTCAGTGTGTCAGGTCAAACCACAGGGCAGCCAGGCTAGAGGGGTGTCTTTAAAAGGTTAAATGGAAAACTAGACAATAAGTCTGAGCGAAACCTTCAGAAAGGCTTCAGAGGGGGAGGTAATAGGAGAGAGGAGAGGGGAAAAAGAAAAAAAGAGAAACAAGAGCGATGGGGAGGCCAATTCGGAGCTCAAAGTAAAAGCAAACAGATGTTCTAAAATGTGCAACATGTCACTCCAGCCAGACAGAAAAAGAGGGAGGAAGAAATCAAAAAGAGAAGAAGAAAAAGAAGAAAAGAGGAATTAGAAGAAAGGATTAAACAGACATGAAAAGCTGAACAAAATAAACTGTGACAGAGAATGGTTTCTATACACAGTAAACCTAATAACCTCACAAAGTTTTTCTTCATGAGCATCCATGACTACTGCAGACAAGGACTAGGGCTTCCTTCCTTTACCTCTCCGAAGAAATTTAGACAATTCACCAAATATGGAACCTTGAGAGAAAGACGTTCAGCCCTACAGAGTTTCCACTGCTGAAACTGACCGTGGTGACTTGCTGATTCACATACATATGGTATGTTACATACATAAAAGTATGGTCGATTGTCTTTTACCCTCCAGAGGTTTCTACTGTCCAGTTCAGTCAGTGAGTCTCCTCTGGGTCATCTACATCTGTGCTGAACGCACGCCAAGCTAAAGAAGCGTAGGAATGGCTCGCTGTCCCCTCAGAGTGCAAACACACACGCACGCACACGCACACACACACGCACACACACACACACACACACACACACACACACACACACACACACAAAAGAACAGACAAAAACAAACACAAAGCTTTCAGCTGGGGAGGAAAGGCCATGCGGACTGTTGGTGGGAGGCACTCCTGATGTGGGTCGATGGCTTTTCTTGAGATTAATAACTTATTTTGCATGGCTGGTGTGGTCTCTGCTTTTCTCCCACGTCTCATCTCCCTTGAAGCGAAAGGGGGGATAAAGGGGGAGGAAAAAAAAAAAAAAAAACTCTCTGTGCTGCATTACTTTGTCTTTCCAGAAGCTTTTAGTTGGCTAATAAGATTAATTAGACGGCTCTGATGTTTGCTTAAAAGGCCCTGAATCCTGTGGGGCAGAGAGCTGCTGACTTGGGGCATTAGGGCTGCTCCTGACATCAGTTATCAGAACACACAGGCAGAGAGATGGAGAGAGAGAGAGAGAGAGAGAGAGAGAGAGAGAGAGAGAGAGAGAGAGAGAGAGAGAGAGAGAGAGAGAGAGAGAGAGAGAGAGAGAGAGGAGAGGGAGGGAGAGAGAGAGGGAGGAAAGAAAGGGAGAGAGAGAGAGAGAGAGAAAGAAAGACAGAGGAAGCATGGCAGACCCACAGTGCTTCAGCTGGGACTGAGAACACTTTGACAGAAACAACCACAGCTATCAAAGACAAGGTTGATACCACAGCCAATGGAAGATTCCTTTCTTCCATAAAATATTGTTATGCGAGATTGCAGAAGAGAAGAGAAGAGAAGAGAAGAGAAGAGAAGAGAAGAGAAGAGAAGAGAAGAGAAGAGAAGAGAAGAGAAGAGAAGAGAACATCATCAGATCAAATAACTTGTGATTGTGTGTGACTGCACCAAAGACAGGTGTTTTACCGCAGGGAACAGGTGGCCGAGAAAAGAAACAGTTTGACAGGGAGAGAGTGTGAAAGAAGGAGGAGAGCATCTGACCTATCTGACGCTCCAGGTCGGCGGCCTCGTCTGGTGAGGCTCTGGGCAGGACTCCCGGGTCGCTGAAACTGGTCCGCAGGAGCGTGCCCATCACGAAGCAGAAGAGGACGCCGCCAATCACAGGGATGGCCGGAGTGAGCTTGGACGACAGGAACGGACAGCTGCAGGAGGAAGAGAAGAAACACAAAGAGACAGTGAGCCGATGATGTTCACTACGAGCAAAGTAGTCAAGGTCAGAAGTAATGAGATGGTTACAGGTTAGGCTATGCTTTCAAGTGGGCCAAGAAAACAGCCATCGCTAGTGCGTCAAAAATCCAATGTTTGCTTTTAGCTATTGATTGATTTTTGAAGCTGAAGTAAAGATGCAGTGTGAATGGTCAGACAAAATGTGAAGAAAACAGTGCAACAAGTGAACAGCTATTTTCTATGAAAATAGACCACTTAAAAAACATGTCGTGGCTCATATGACCCTGGTCAACAAACAAGAAAATGCATAAATATAATATTATGTGCAAATAAGGAACAACTACTGTACTGTAATGTACTACTGAGTCTTTGACCGCCTGGCTAATGCCCTGGATTCCCTTGAGCCTAGAGGGGATTCCCCTGGCCTGTTGGCCCACATGCTCAGCTGACATAATCTCATCATTGCGAGAGATAATTTCCTGGTAATCCTGTTATTCCTGATCGCACAGGTGCCGATAAGGGTAATCACATTAGTTTGTAATACTGACGGCCTGTCTGATGTTCTTCTTGTGTTGGAATCCAAGTGTGTTGGTGCGTATCTGTGTGTATGTGCGTGTGTGTGTGTATGTGTGTGAGTTCATGTGTGTATGAGACCATGAGCAGTCTCTCTGTGTCTCGGTAATTCCACTACTCTCTTACCGCCCAATCAATTAATAAACGTCTCCAATGTTAATGACATTTCAAAGATGTCAGTTTGCTTTGGCTCCTGTTAAACATCCCCACTGCACTGCACAATAATGAGCTCAGATCAAAACACTGATGGATAAAAGATCTGGCATCCTCTGCTGTATTATACAATGCTTATTATAAAACTAGAGTACAAAGAAAGTCACCCCCCCCCCCCCACACACACACACACACACACCACCACCATCCCCAACCATGGTTTTTACAACTTCAAATAAAGAGTAATTTGTAGCCAGGCAGTTGGTCTCTATTTACATTGAGCACGCAGAGATGGCAAGCTTGGCAGTTTCGTATCCTTGGCAACTACTACAATTTCTGTTTAAATACACGTAGCAGAGTGGGCTAAAAACAGCTCGTAGCATTAAATTAGGGCAGAAGCACTGTGGCAGTTGCTACCTGCTAGCTAGAAAAACCACAGCAGCGGAAAAGACATTATAATCACACAACCTGCCTGGAGAGAGGAGCTAGTGATGGCATAAAAGGCACTGGGAGTGGGAAATCAGTGCAGGGCAAGTGTGTGTATGAAAGAGAGAGTGAGAGAGAGAGAGAGAGAGAGAGAGAGAGAGAGAGAGAGAGAGAGAGAGTGTGTGTGTGTGTGTGTGTGTGTGTGTTTACAGTATGTTTGTGTATGTGTGTGTGTGTGTGAGAGAGAGAGAGAGAGTTAGAATGAGTGGTACAAAGGAGCGTTCCATTATTCCATTAGTGTGCTTCAGCATTCTACATGACTACGACCAGACAAGCCATTTAACACACACTTGTGCGAAGCCTGTTTTATTGACTACCACAACCTAATTCAGTGTCACAGATGGTGCCAAATGATAGACAAATAGCAATTTGGAATTTTAGCTTAGCAAAACATGGGTCTATGACGCTTACACATGGAGGGTCAACAATAACTAGAAACTGAGGTGTCAAAAACAGACTAGATAACACACACACACACACACACACACACACACACACACACACACACACACACACACACACACACACACACACACACACACACACACACACACACACACACATCCTAGAACAAGATTGTTTATTAGGCCTACGTGCAAATGATAATGTAAATAAAGTACGTTGGGTCAAATATATTGTTACATCCCTAGTTTCGCGATGTTAGCGATTTTATCAATGATGGATCCTGGCAGGTTGGCAAAGGTGTCAGAGAAAAACGAAAGATTGAAAAGCAGCAAAGGAGATTGGAAGTGACTTGGAAATGATACGAACAGCATATCTCCATCAAACAGGTGCAGGTCCTACGGCTTCATCTCCAGATGGCAACACCTTGGGAGGTTTTCCATCACCAGACCCATCAGCGATGGTGAAGAAAGAGAGAGAAGCAGGGAGGGAGAGATAAAGGGAGACAGAGAGGGATAGAGTGAAAGATAATGTCAAAGAAAGAGAGAGAGAGAGAGGGGAAAGAAAGGGGAAAGGAGAGAGAGAGAGAAATGCCACCCTACTGCTCTATAATACGGTGGTTGGCCTGCTGTTTGGCCTTGTGGTGTGTGATGTGCTTCCAAAAATTTGGGAGTTTTGACCAAGGTGAAGACATTCTTGGCACAAGCTGTGAAATCATAACCATCCACAGAGGCAAAGGGCAAAACATAAACCACGGGGGAGCTGAAGAAACAGGGGCAGCAGCGGAGGGAAAGGGATATACCTTCACTTGACCCTGTGGGAGTTATTAAGCCCTGCTAAGAGCCACAGCCCTTTGGCATGGTGAGAGACATATGCAAGATCTGACCTGCTGCTCCCTCCCCTGCCTTCCGTCCCTGTGTGTGTGTGTGTGTGTGTGTGTGTGTGTATACTCTGTGTGTGTGTATGTGTGTGAGTGAGTACCCATGTGCGTGCAAAGGGTGGGAGGATCAGTTACTGTAGCAGCTCCGGGCAGGCACAGCCGTGGTTTCCGGCGGTCATGCCATGCGATGCCCGTTACGTCAGCGGAGCCGGTGCCAAGCGGGGTGCCAGCGGAATCACCCTGGCTCGGCCATAAGGGTAGCATGCGGGGGTCTAATGAGAGTGGCGGAAATCAACAGGCGGGCCGGTGGCTATTTATTAACACATGCACACACACTTCTTAGGCTTGCTGCTGTTTAAAGCAGGTCAAACAGCAAAGGTGAGGCGAAAGTTGAAACCCAGAACTTAGGACAGGAGATTAGTACTTGACGGAAAGAACTGCTACTGACAGATAATGGCTTTATCTAATTGACTATAATATTTGTGAAAGTAACAGAGTGAGTGAGTGAGTGAGCGAGCGAGTGAGTTTGATCTGCTAATCTGAAAGAGTAAATTATGTATGAGGACAAGCGAGCGGAAGAGAGCCATGATTAGCATTGGAATCTCATTGGCATGGACTGAACTGACACAAGCAGGGTATATGTGAGAACCCCAAAATGACATGGAACACTGGGTTACATTGGTCCAACCAAAGGAGCAGTACAGGACACATTGCCACACCCTCACACCCAGGTGCACAACATCAGTCACACTGTTAACACTGTACAGTTAATTCTAAGTGTGAATTCTTCACTAAAGCCTGGACTATTTTTGATGACCCTTTCCTAAAATCAGTGGCATAGGCTAGCACCATGTATCTACAATAAAATAGATTTAATAGGGGTTTTATTGGTATTAGGGCAGACATATAACCGTAAACACTTCCTTTAAACTGAGAAGTGCCTCTTCCATGAACAGCTTTGGTATGAGCATTAAAACCAGCCTTCCCCTGAGAGTCTGGATACCAGAAGTTAAGTTTGTGCGAGGCTGCGAGCCAGGCCCTGTGTAATCCATTAGAGAGGTCCCCAACATCCCTGGGGAGCTCTGCTGGCCTTCCCTGCGGGACACAACAGTGTATTCTAACCTACGCCACACTTTCTCCAGCAAAACATGTCCCACAAGACAAAGAGAGAGGCTTTACATAATAATCATTTTTTTTTTTTTTTTAAAGTCATTTTGGGATGTTTGTGAAAAACAAGAGTCTGTTTCTCCCAAGCACTCTCCCAAGACGTTAGGTCTCCTACGGTACGTGTTGAAATGTTGTCTTAAACTGTGTGCCCCAAAGTTACACTTTGATTCCCAGAGCTGTGGTTTGGCTGACACAGTGCCAGGTGCAATGAAATCTCTGGCCAACTTTCCAAAATATGAATGCAAGTGGTGACAGTGGTCATAAAAATCAAAACATTCGCACAATAACTCACCCTGGCTCAGTCATCTGCGCACAAATGAACTGGACACTGGAGTGAGAGGACACTGTATTATGTGAAATAGAGAGTGGAGTAACCTGAGCAATGGGATCATCAGTGAGTCTGAGAGAAAGGTGTTAGATTAACTCAAAGGTAAAATAGGCCATTTTATGCCAGCTGCCCAAGGATTGAGAGTAGGCACCACTACTTTTAAATCACTGACTGCTCACAGGTATTAACTTTGCTGGGTCATTTAAAATATAAAAAATAAGCAAGTAAAAGGAAAAAAAAAAAAAAAAAACAGACTCTTAGGCTACTGCCTTGGTAAGGACTGCATGATTGAAAGACGTGGATCAAATGTCGATTGCCATTTCAAAGGACACAAGAGGAATCAATGTCCAAAGGCATTAAGTGGATCTATCTGCCTGTTCAATCTTTGCTCAGCTAGTCCTGATTGGACAAAGCTAATGAGTGATTGCACAAGAGCTAACGTGGTTCTGTAATAAATATCCTCTGATGCCACTTCTACTCGGCCTGATAAGCAAAGTCCTGCAGTAGTTTCCTACGTTTGCAAATCCTAATGCTGGTACAGTAGTACTTCTCTGGAAGCCAAAATGAGATCTTCCTAAAAGGACTCAATGGAGACTCAGAATCATCAGACAGTGACTGACTGGGTGTACAGTATGCACAGTACACTGGTGTCAGTGGTCAGATGCATGCAAGTAACCCCTAATGATAAAACTCAGACTGACAGCAACTCAGAAAATATGTTCATTACATGCTTTCCTCTATGACAGCAACAAGAGTCAATGTTGCATATCCACAAGCCAATCCAGAAAATAATGAAAACAATTTAAGGGGATTCACATCGGACGTTAAGTGTGTGATGAGACTTCAACTTCCTTATGCAGTATGGCAAGAGCCCCTTTTCAGCCTGTGTGACAAGCAATTAAAAGAGCTGTCCACTGGAAATTCACACCGTCTATTTTTGTTGTTGCATTTGAAGGCGATATGAAGGCACAGATGGCTTGTGAAAACAGAGGGACTGCCATAAAGCACAGAGACATGTCTGACAACAAATATAGATGGTGAAGAAGACACAAAACCCTCCCAAAAAAACGGAGTGACTGACAACATAACCAAAATCTGCCATACAAAACAAGAGAGCTCAGAATTAAGTGTGGAGTTTGGAAGGTTTGCGTCGCCATAGAAACACAAGCCATCCACTGTGGCTGACATGGTACATTTAGGGCAAGATGGTTGCCCTGGTAACAACCACGGGAGTGTGTTAACTGGTGAGCTGACAATGATGAGGGGCATAAACAAGGTCCATTCTTTAAAGAGTTTCCATATGCCTTTTTTCCGTCCTTGCATTGTCAGGCCACAGTCTGAGTCAACCAGTGATGTTGGGATTGTAGCAACAAACAAGATGGTAGTAATTACTATTCCGGGACAGTTTTACATGTGGTTAGAGAGAGAAATACCAACATCGTATTTCATCTGTGCAGTACAGTCATCTATGAAGTTGGGCTTAGGTTTTTAAATGTACTGCAGAGTAGTATCAAATGGAGAGAACTACAAGGAATACCTCCACAGACTATATACAATCATCTTAAACTTCAAAAACGAATCATTTCAACACTGTCAGGGATTGTCATCAAGAATAAAACGAACGAGACAGGGACATCTGACAAGCCAGAGGCACCTACTGTAGGTATGGATTGGCTCGCAGCAGGACAGACGTCAGTTGCAAAGGAAGACCACAATAAGCTATTAAAAATCACTGCAATTTCCTCATTCTTAGACACCTCATTTTGATGACGACCAAACCCTGGCAATCAAGCAGAGCCATCCAGCATCACACAGTAGGGGGGAAAGGAAAAGGCCAGGCTCTACTTCAAAACCTGACGCCCAAGAAAGGAAATGAAAATGTTTTGCACAGGGGGGAGGAAATCGTTGCCTCAAAACAACTGCTGCTTTTTTTTTTTTTTTCTTCATTTCAACACTGTCACTACAGTCCTTATGATCAATGGAGTTGTTGAGGCACCAATGAAAATAACAACAGCAGCCTAGGACAGCCCCAAGGCCCCATTCTGAAAGAAGGCATCCAAGAAGAGGAGAATTAATGGCTGACCAATTCGCTCAGAGAATTGTTGTTCTGACAAGGCAAATGGTGGGCGTTTATCACAAACAGCTCTATTCATCACAGGGTCAGCCCACTGCTTGTCCAGATGTCCGAAATAGGGCAATGAGAGTTGAGATGGACAAAGAGGCCCAACAGTGAGAGAGACAATGCCAGGACTGGCATGGCTCTACAACATTGTTTAACCGAGGAGCAAACATGCATGTTTTCAATTACAAGAACTAAGAATCCTGGAGCCAAGAAAGGCATACAAACAATTTTTTTGTTCGCTGGGCTACAATAGTGCACCAACATAAACTTCCCTCTGCTCTTCCTTTTGGGGCATGGATGGATGGATGCATGTGTAATGGAAGTGGAGTCAGAGAAGAATGAAAAAAGAAGAAAAATAAAAAAAATAACCTGACAATGTGTTGATGTATGGACCATTTACAAAAACGGTCAAAAATGTGCAATAAAGCAATTCTTTTTACAAGGTTCTTTTCTGTGAGGGAGCAAAATCTGAATGATTTGAGTTCTAGAAAGGGTATGCGATTTCGGATTCTACAGCAATGCCACTAGCATTTTTTGCAAATCATGAATATTGCTTAAAACAAAATAGTGCTTCATCCGTGACTTTTTTGTTTTGATAAGGTTTACGGTGAAATATAGATCAATTATCTTTCCACCAACACAGTGCTGCTAAGTACATCTATTTGTGCTTAGGGGTCAAAAGGTCAAACTAGTTTCACCACACCTGAGCTTCATCCGTGTGCTTTGGCTTCAGAGGCTATAGTATTACTCTGACCTACTTTAAGAAAAAGAAAAATTCCATTCATAGTCTCTCGCAGCTTCCCAAAAATCCTGTGTGAGTGAGTGAGTTTGTGCGTGTGTGTGTGTGTGTGTGTGTGTGTGTGTGTGTGTGTGTGTGTGTGTGTGTGTGTGTGTGTGTGTGTCAGTGAGATGCAAAGTGAGAACTACAAAACACCTCATTTCTCCAATATAGGCTTTGATTTACAAAAAAAGTGCCATATGGAGTGAAAACAACTTCACTCTAGACTTGACTGCACTTGGAATAGTCTTCCTCACGTTACACTAATCCATATTGTTTTCCATGCTTGTCTGAACGTGATGGAGCTGAATAGAGGGGAAGATCTTTCTTTCTTTTTTTTTGAGCCCAAGAGGACTAAGTAAAAAAAGGATGATTTATCCTGCTTTAGCACGGCTCTGACTCTGGTTTAGGGCAGCAGTTTATTACAGTCCTAGACAGACAAAGAAGATCAACAGATTTGAGGGCTTCCCAAATGATGATTTTGCATTAATTTAAGGGACTATTGCATGTAAAGGAAGGATTTGCATCAAATCACTTTTAGTCACTCAAAGTCAAAGGGCATTAGGGCAACTTTTGTATTGGAGGGAAAAAGAAAATCAAGCCAAATATTTAAACCTACGGCCGTCACGTCAATATTTAGGTGCTTACAAGAACGTACTCGGCCCTGTTCTTCAAGACAGCTCCATATGCTGTTTTGAATAGACCCCATAGACCCCATCCACAAGCTACATGCTTGGAGTATTCTTGTTTTATAGGCCAACCCATTACAGATCAATGCGATTACGCTGCCTTAACTACTTAAAAAGACACATTTTTTGTAGATTTCATTCTCATTTTGGGAAAATGAATTACATTTTCAATGTAACCTAAAGATTTCAAAGTCACATAGATTTTTAGGGAATAAGTCCATTCACTCAAACAATTGTCACTATCTTTAGTTTCATGAGCATTTGAGTATGTATAGTAAATCATGGCTCAGTGATTACAGATTACAGGGAAAAGAATCTATGTGTCAAGCTGCTTAAACAGGAGTCGGTACAAAATAGCATGTTCTCGAAGTGCATCAAGGATATTCTTGTAAAATAAATTAGAATGCAAAGGCTTGTTTTTCGCAAGAACTGATTTACAGTTTCTCATAAAATGTGTAGGCTTTTTATAGCAAACGAGAGAGTGATTAAAACAGGGACTAGTGAGAAGCAAGTAAAACTCTGAGGAAGTTTTTTTGTCAAACTATCTGCTGTACCATTAAAGTTCACCATTTACCATGTGTGGAATTTTTAATTGGACTGATTTTCCAGTACTTCTCCCCTAAATACAACCACTTAAAGGACCTCGGCTGGAAGCCATATGGTGAGACTGTAGTGTTTGATAATAAGTCACTTTCAATTTTAAAGCCCATACAATATCCCACCCCCCCAACATCCCCACACCAGGCATAATCAACCATGAATATCCTGACATCTTGATGTGATTGCCAGTTTACAACTAACAGATATTTTCAGTCGTTCCGGCAGGATGTAAGGAAGGGGAAGAATCAGTCTAATGTAACTTGTGACAAGGTTTTTGTCAAAGTCACTAATAGGCCTAAACATACAAAGGGGAAAGGCTAAAGTTTAAAATACAGCAGAAATGCATGGTGGGAATCTGGTGTGGTGGACAGAGGAAGGCCACATGGCCGAAATGTTTGCTTGTTACCCTTGCTGTATGCATGAAAAGAGAATGAATTCATTTGGGGCATCTGATGATTTGATGACTGAAGGATACGGCATCAACATATGGTATTATTACCCATCTATCTAGCCATCAGCAAAAGAAAGAGTGCGGTGTTCAAATAACAACAACACTTTCTTTCAACTCTCATGGGGACCTCAGAGATGAGCATTAAAATTTCATCCTGGCTGGTGTACCGGTACATGGGAAATGATCTGCTCTGAAAGCCAATTAAGAGTCCATCAAAGTTACCGGTACTAACAGGAGAGTGCAAGAGAAGAGATACTGCAGTACATGGTTTCAGAGTGTCTCCATATCATGTCATATCATATCATATGGCAAACCTACTATACTATCTCAACACCAGATACCTTGTGTGTAGCACTGTCTGTTACTGTACTTCCCTTCCAAATCTGAATCATTCCCAAGCTGCTGATTCTTCGGTCATGAGTTCTCAAATCATTCAGCCTGTAATGATTCAGGTCCCGCTAATACAAAAGAAGCTTCTTCTGAGTCATAACTACAATTGAGGGGCGTATTGAGAGAGGCATCTACAAGCACTATCGCAGATGCAGACATGTTCCTCTTACTCATAGACAGTTTCAACAATTAAAACAAAAAAGAATCCTGTGCAATTCCTATTCTATGCTAGTTCCCAAGCAACTTTTTCAAAGTTTAAACACAAACTTTGTGGGACAGCGATGCTAATAATCAAACACGGTCTATTACAAATGGGCTTGCTGTTGATAAGCATGAACTGGAGCAGGCAAGACAAAATTAAACATTAGCCTATGCTATTCATTCAATAACTGAGTAACCAAAAAAAAAAAACCTAGCCTACTTTTTGGCTCTTACTGTATGAGAGCTCAAAGAGATTGAATTTTGCCCCGTGCACAAAAGGCTTGTGCCTAGACGTAGGAAATCAAGCTTCAGCGGGCATGGCACCACAGACCTCACCAGGGCACTGATCCCTGTGTGCACAACCAACTGTGTGGACTATTCTAGTAGTCAGCCTGTAATTAGTTTGCAGATGTATGCAAACAAACAAAGATGCCACAGGCCAGAGCACACTGCAAGACGGTCATGATACAATTCACACACGAAAAAGCTGCCTAGATGGGACCTATTCATCACACACTAAGTTGCAACTCTAACAGGGACTGTTGTCATTAGCAGCGTGCAAAATGTCCAAGCATAGAAGCATGTTTGTGTGTGTGTGTGTCCCAGACTGAAAGCAGGAAGGGACAGCAAGGGTCATAGGCAGTGAATGGCTGACAAAATCTAGGGTAATCCTGTTTCACAATGTCACGACAAGCAACTCGCCAAAAAGGAAATCGTCGTAATAATCCATGTGAGCAAAGTACCACTACAGTAAGCTTGAATTGGCTGAAAATCAAGTCAGTTTGTAGAATAAAATAAGCTTCACAGCAGTTCTGCACACTGTATCATACTGTATTAAGCATGTTAAGCCAAAAGGAGCTTTGCCAAATGCGTGACCACACTGTAACTAACAAATGAAAAAGAGAAAGAAATGCAAAGAAAAATGAGTCACATAAAAAGTTCCCTCAGTCTTCTTGTTATTCATGAAACCATGCAAATGCAATGCGGGAAATAAGTCTAACATGAATAATCAAAAGTACAGACAGTTAAGTCTAAAGGCAAAATTCTAGAACACATGGTTGTTATTTTCATCCACTGCTGGGTCACGATTCCACCACTGGTCTGACATCATGTATTCTAACAAGTGGATTGCATACAAAAATATTACCATAACACACTGAGGCAAACTGAGCATAATAAGTCCTCTTAGCTGTCCCAAGTTGTCCTGACAAGACCTGCATTCTTGACACAACAGACTTATATTAAATAATATTAAAGACAGGTTTGAGATTTCACTCAAGAGCCCCGGCCCCTCTCCCAAATGCTTTTGATGCGCTCACTGATGCACGCAGAGCAGCCAGTGACAATGCAAAGCCACCGCATGGCAAACATCAGAGGGGACGCGGGGGTTGTCTTGGCGCCTGAGGGCTTGGTGCCGAGACAGAGGCACCCGTCCTGATGGGCACTCTTCTCTCACGGGCGACTACAGCCTTTCCGTGCTAAATGGGGCAGAGAAAACAAGAGAGGAAGACGGGAGGCTGGGGAGAAGTGTGGTGCTGTGACGAGAGGAAATGTTTGTGACACACTCCAGTGTGGCTGACTAACCTTAAAGCACTGATACTGTAAGCGCCCACTGCGCCAGTGCCACAGCACAGCCGGCGCATCAGTTGGATGACTATATAACCACAACACAGTTCAATGGCTTGGGTTTTAAACAATATTTACACAGACCGGCCGGGAAACGGAGGCTGAAAGTTCAACACAACTTGTTACTATTTCACTCGGACAAATTGGCTGCAAGGGTGGCGGTGGAAGGAAGGCAAAGGCAGTGCTCTGTGTGTGTGTGTGTGTGTGTGTGTGTGTGTGTGTGTGTGTGTGCATGCATATTATGTGGCAAAGGATGATAACCAGCTGTTTCCACCCTGGCCTAGCTAGGGTTGGAATGGAGGTCAATACAGGACGTGATGACTCTTTGACCTTCCAAGAGCAGAAGACTTCTGATTGAAACAGCCCGGCGCAGTGACAATGGCTTACAGGAATGCTGTGGTACAGTACCAAATTGAGACTTCTGGATAGTGGGCTTCTTGCAAAAGTAGCACAAGAACCTTTCTACTTTCTAGCTTCCAGTTTCATGGTTCACAATACTAGGCATGAACACCAGAAGGTGATAAGCAGTGGTCACATAGTTTTATAATAATAATAATAATAATAATAATAATAATAATAATAATAATAATAGCCTAATAGTTGTTGTCGTCGTCATCATCACCGCAGGATGTCTGTATCTGTTTGGTCTGAGACATAGGGATGGACCCATTGAGGAAAATTAATATCTGGAGACTAATTTGTGTATTAAAGGGTTCAGCTTCTGTACGATGAGCAGGACACATTAATTTCCCTGCAGAGGCTGCACAGAACTAACAGGCTATATGAGCCAGTGAGAAATAGATGTTGTCAATTTAAGTGCCTCTGATGGGGAGGTATGGGAGCCAACTTCCTTTTGTCATTGCCTGAGGCCAGCATGACTGCACTAGAGCTAAAAGGCTGAGGCATGCCAAATCTGAAAAGGATTGTACAGGAAGTTCACCGGGTCAACAACATTTTAATCTCGAGACAATGAAGCACCTTGACATTTGAGAGTAAAGAGAGCAGAGAGAAAAAAAGCATTATAAAGTAAGGCCTAAATTTCTACTGATCACACAATGCCATGAAGCCTGACCTTGATTTAAAAAAAAGGGGTGGAGGCTGACTAAGCAGAGGTGGAAATGCATTTAGCACCTTTTCGTTTAACACCTTTTCGTCACAATGGCAAAACAAACAAGTGAACAGCAGGTCAGCAGTTCCCCCTGGCTTAGACTTGTGCTAGCTCTGATCCAAAAACAGGATGATTGTATTTAGTGTCTTGCCTGAGTAAAGGTGGGACCAACAGTAGGCCTAAATCAATCACTTTTTCACCTCCGAGTACTGGCGCCTGTGGTGAATCTCTAAATAGCATCACAGTTTTAAAGTACACTCATCAAGGACATGCTTTTGCCATTATGACTCAACTGTCTGTTTGTTGAAGTGAAATGTGCTGTGAGATGACCGATAGAGACTGATTTTTATCCATCTACCCATTTACCCAAACCCTCTAATGTCTATGCTTGCAACACTAGACACTCAACAGAAGTCTGTCTCTTGGCAAATACTCATGAAGCCTTTGCGATGCGTAGCCTAGCCTCCGGCTGAAGAGCTGCTTCCATAACATGTCACAGACGATATGTTCCCTCCTTATGGAGTACAATAGGAGTGGAGTGGATGTGCACTTGCATGAGAGAGAGAGAATTCCATGGCAAAAACCAAATGGGCTGTAAACAAAAATCAGCATGCTTTGACTCAATCACACAATTTTAGATGAAGCCACGCAAGTGGGTAATGGTCCATTAAACAATGACAGGAATTTGCATACATAATAGAAGAATGAGACCCTTGCATGTCTCAGCTTGGTAAGGGCTGCATCTTTGCTGTAAGTATGGCACAAAGACGCATTACTTCAGATTAAAAGCTGCAAATGCAGTAGAGGTGAGCAGCACACTGGAGACTTAGTTGGGATATACCTGCCTATGAAAGCACTAGTGAACTGTACACCACAAAATTGCAGGGCCATCCCTTGCTCCCATCTCTTTAGTGGGCCTAATAGGTTTGTCTTCTCCCTTAAGAGTTTGTCTTTGCTGAATTTGCTGCTGATGCCTAAATCTCCTTCTCCTGCCCTCCTTTTCAAGTCACAGATAGACTTGCTCACAATACCCCCCCAACCCCCCCAAAAAATGCTGAGCTCCCTGGTCGATCTTAATCGCCAGCTTTGGAGAGGTTTATGAAAGGCCGCTGATGTGCCAGTCAACGAGCCCACACTGGGGATGTTGCGCAGGCCCTCCCCTCACCGTTGGTGCTTTTACAAAGGCAGCTGTCTGAAAGCTGCATCGGGGCGGCAGCAGCAGCAGCAGCGGCGGCGGTGGTGGTGGTAGCGGCGGAGCAGCAATGAAGGGAGGGCAGAACACAGGATAGGGATTAGGAACAAAAGGAGGGCAGAGAGAAATAGAGAAAGAGAGAGAGAGAGCGAGGGAGAGAGAGAGGGAGAAAGAAAGAAATGTGTGGGCGGAGAAGACGAGATCCTGCTTGTCTAACACTTCTTTCTCAGTCACACACACACACACACACACACACACACACACACACACACACACACACACACACACACACACACACACACACACCAGCATAGGATCTCCTCTTGCATAAGCTCAGTGGTCACATACAACGTATTCAAATAGAATGGACGTGAAAAATAAATATATGTATATTAAAAAAAAAAAAACACACAAACTTTTTCCCATGTGGAACAGAAGAATAAAGGGTTAGCAAATGTCCTCAGTATTCATAGAACACACTTCAAAGTAGACCTAGCAAAAACAACTAAAACAACAGCATGTGATTCAATATAAGCCTACATCATTGAAAAAACTGTTAAGAGATCAGCTGCATCACTGTCTAGACTTGGGCAGCCAGAACTAAGTAGACTTTGCTAAGGGTTCAATGATGAGCATACCAGAACATCTAAACTGGACACACCCATACAGACAGCATCACAAAGGCACACATGGAAGATGTCAAAGCTAAATGTGGACCAAACAACTGCAAACAAGAAACGGCTCCAATAAATTGGTGCACCATGTGGAAAAGACCCTGACAACCTAATAGCTGCCATACCATTCTCTCAACCTCAGAAAAACAAGTAACATAGGCCTATCTGTCTTTTGTGATAGTGTCTGTGTGTCACACTGTGATCTGTTATGCACGCCCAGACAGATTTCACTCGGATTCCTGTGTGATGCATTCTTTGGAACTTTGGGGGAAAAAAAAAAAAAAAAAAAAGTTGCTCTAACTCCTCACCTGTTTTCAGTGCAAGACAGAGAGATGATCAAACACAATAATAATAATTTGATAAATTATAGTAAATTATGATAAATAACACGATAAATAAATAACACGATAAATAAATAAATAAGAAAAATTTAATAAAACTGCATTGCATTAATTGGCTTAATTACACAGAAAGTCCACAGGGCATCTAAATCCATGGGCCAGTCATTCAACACAGGATATGTCACGTTATCAAAACAAGACAATAAGCCAAGAGCAGATGACCACTTGGTTTGCATTAAGGATAACAACAGGATGTTTATTTTTGATAAAAATTCTACACCAACTTTCACGCATGTTTTGAATAGACCTAACCGAAAAAAGGCTTTCTGCTGGAAAGGAAATGAATGAACTAGTTCTGCTAGCCTGACCTTTCTTCGAAGGACAGGGGAACCACAAAGAATAGGCTATCTGTTATCGGCGAGACTCCTCTTCTACTGGCCATTGTGTACAATGACTTTCCATGAATCACAGAACAACTTAGGGCCAGACATCTGAAAGATTCAGAGAGTACGCTTTAATCCCTTGTCTTACAGGGACTCAGCTCCTAGATGTCTGAAAGTCTGCCTCTTCAATCCACTACGTCCCTAGTGCCTGAGGGACGACAGGGATAAGAAATGGTGAGAAACGCAGCTTTGCTTTGCTGGGCCTAAGGATTCACAGAGCAGGAGATCCAGTCCAGTCTGTTGGCAAAAGGAGAACCGCAGCTCCAAAAAGGGGGGAAAAACGTATGCCATCAAAAGCTATTTGTCTCAGGAAACATTTGACGCCTTCTGGGTAAAAGCAGTCCTGGACGTAATGAAGGAAGATCTGTCTTCTCTCTCTTTCCTTACTTGACCATACTGACTTTTTACTCAATCACCATCATATCAGATAGGGAGCAATGGGCCTAGGTACTGTATAGTGGTAGGCTAGCGCGTCGGGATGCGTTGCATTACTCTGTCAGGGGATATGGCACGATAATGACCGCCTCACCGAACATTATCCCTTACTTAAACTCGTATGAAACTTTCAAACCATTCCAGTGACTTGTAAAAGCAGGGAGTAAATTCAGCATTGATCCCCAAAGCAGAAGGCTAAAAATGAATGATGCACCCCTGAGTATTTAGGAGGGTTTTAGATAGCAATCTAATGCACCACCAGAACAAGGTTCCAAATGTGTCTGGCTGGCCCTGTGAGAACACTCTAAGAGACAAAGTTACTTTCTCGACTATACGAGAAAACACTTTAATTGAAAACACTTCATCTGGCTTACGTATTGGAGTGAACAGAATGAATTTAAGAACTACTGTGTAGTGTTATTAAATTGTGTGTGTGTGTGTGATGAATGCACTTCATCAGTATGTTAGTACTGGCAGAAGTAAGTGTGTTTATGTGTCTGTTCAAATAAGAAAATAATTGTATTCTTCTAATAGAAGACGAATAAACTGAAGTCAATACTGAGGGGTCCTGCCTTAACAGGCCTCTGGAGAATAAAGAGTAAACAATCAAAAGAGCTAGGCCTATTCTTCCCTACATGTCACTTCATGGGTCAATCTCTGTTTGTTTTATATCTCTTAGCAGTCGTCTAAAGGTCAGCAGAACAGTACAGGACAAAAGATGAGAGAAACACACACACACACACACACACACACACACACACACACACACACACACACACACACACACACACACACACGACAGGCCTGTATCCCAAGACAGTTGTTGGAGGCTCTGTGTCGGAAGTCAGAGTGGAGTGAGCTGTGTATCTGTTAGTGGCACTGAGCACCATAAGATGCTTTTTCATTAGGCTGCTGCTTATATCCCTGCAATACTAACAAAAATTAAGAGCTTTCTTTCTCTGCAGCATCCTAGGAATTCAACGACAAGATGTGTTTGCATGCATTAAATTCAGTTTTACTGCATGCTACTGTAGTAGTAACCACCACACACTCAAGATACAATATGCTACATTTGATGCTACACGTTACCCTATGTGACCTTTATGTTCAAGAATAAATACCGGCCTACTTCATTTCAGGCTGAGCCAAATGCTGCAATTTAGATTGTTGAAGAGCAACAATGTAGGCCTAATTGTCATTTTGTGACTGTTCACAGTTAGCCAATATCATAGCATTGCATGCTCTAGGAGGACAGCAATGGTAATGGAAACCCATAGGTTAGAGTGGACCATGTCCCAATAACATTGAGAAGTAGGCCTACCCTGGTTAACGCCAAACTAAAAAAAAAAAAAAAAAAATATCACAAGTCAAATGACTGGATCCCAGAAGCAGGGCTAGAGATCAGCCATGCTTCACAGGGCGAAATGAAATCGAGTGCGGTAGGCAGCATGGATACTCCCAGGCTAGTTAAGTAGTAGACTATAGTGCTGGACCTTACTAATGTCTCCTATACATAACTTAGATCTGCTGAAAGGAGACCAAGTTCAGTGGTAGTGGCCTAGTACCAATGATGAGGAGGACAGTCAGCAAGAACTAAATCAGCTTTAGACAAGACTCCCTCTCTCTAAAATACATGTAGAAACATGCACGCACACACACATTCATCCACATTACACCTTTGAGTCTGATGGAGCTGTTCAAAACACTACTGTCTGTCTTCCTATACAGGCTCTTGAGACATGTTTAGATCTTCTGCAGCAGAGTGGGTGTGAGTGTAGGTGTTCATGAGGAGTGTAGACATAAGGACAAGGAATTACTAAATTTACAAAACGGTGATGTAGAAACTAAAATAAAAATGGGGAAGGAGGCCTCCAGAACTGAACACTCACACACACACACACACACACACACACACACACACATTGGTGTCAGACCAGTCACTGTGAATAAGCTTGGCCTTTAAGGAGTTTTGAGGAGTTCAAGCAACACAAGCAATAGTGAAAGAACCAGCAGCATTTTAACTGGCCCAGATGTACTTACTCGAAAACAAAGAAGAGCCCACTTGTGACCAAGATGAGGACCAGGGTGAGGTAGAACACACCCGTCTGTCTCGCCATCATAATCCTTCCGTTGCAGTAAAACTTATTCCGTCCCGGGAAGGCTTGCCACTTCCTTCTCAGGCTCTTCTTTTTGTGCGGGGACTCCATCGGTGTGGAGCTGCGAGTGCTTATCTGACTATACTCGCACTCTCGCATGGGCTCAGCAACCCCGAGATGCATTAAAGAGTACTTGCACGCGGCAAAGGTTCAAGGGACTCCGAAGGCGAAGCTGTCAACAGAGCAGATATGGTGAAGAAAGGGCACATCATTTGAGATCAACTTCACAAGATTAACTTGTTGTGCGGTCAGCGTTAACTTGCATGCATCTTTAATTAACTTAGAATGTAACATTGCAACAAATTTGTAACACGCTTTAACATACTACAACATCTCCTTATTCTGCTAAGGAAAATGCACTTCACGTTAGGCAACGTTAAACTCAGTTTTGGGCTGATGTTGAGCTGTCAAATTAACTTAATTAAAACAAACATAAACTCAGATGGCAAATAGCCTACAGCGCCTTCTGCACCATCATCAGGGAATACTTTAACACTATTTGAATGGTTTACAACGCTTTAGTGTTAAGATTATCGTTAGCATCCTGAGATTAAGAATCGCATCAAAAATCATATTATGTCAAAATTAGCCTGCTACTAGGAAGCTTGTTGTAATGCAAGTTTCTTTAAATTCTATAAATTTGCCCTCAGTTATTTGCACTCCATCACACCTCTATGTATACCTAATATCAACGTCGACAATAAGGACAGGTTGGTTTTAGTTGTTTATTTTTTTATGTGACATTCCACCAGTGTCTTGGATAACGTGAGGGTGGATACCTGTAGGTACCAGCCAGCTAGCAAACGTTAACCTGCCCACATAGCTAGTAACGTTAAGCTACTGCTAGCTCACGAGCAACTCCTGAGGCACACTGCAAAAAGTTTTTCTACATCCTTTCCAACTACCTAAAAACGTACTAAAATCTCAACTATTTTAGAAAGCAGTGCACAGCACATTACATCAGTCAGAATCTATAAGCTAAGAAAAGAAACTTATTTAGCTCCCTAGCTAGCCAGCTAGCTGCTTTCTCTTTCCCTGCTCTGATACCCAGGTTTTCCCTCTCGTTAGTTGTCACTCACCAGGCAGCTCAATTGCTGTATTCCGCGTGTTATCCAGGTTTATTTCGAGCAACTGTTAAAACCGAGGGCAACATTTTCTCCCAAGAAAATAGACTGAAATATATTCCTTTGGTATTCACCCGCTGGAAAAAACAAAGATGCTTCATTCAAACATTTAGAAAGGTTGGGTGGGTCGACTGCCTTCTCGGACACCCACTCAGTCGGTTATGTTCGAGGAAGACGCTTCATCCTTTCTGGTTACTCGCTCATCATTCAGACCTCTGTTCAAATACTGTGCTTTCGGCAATTTACGTATCCAAAGTCAGTGAACGACGATATTCCTTCTCTTTACCACCGCGAACGATTATATGTGCAAAAAGTTACCTACATCTTTCGCTTTACAAAGACGTGCGCGCCGTTGTTTTGGGGAGCACACTCTCTCTCGTACTTCTACCACTGCCACCCTCTGGCTAGCTTGTCCCTGTGTCTGTCTGCCTCCCTGTGCTGCTCACTCCTACTACATAAACAACTCACTTGAACACCTCAGAGAATGGTTTGACGGCGGGATTATGGGATTTGTAGTAGACATATTGCAATTCAGCAATTAAATGTGTCTGCATGATATTGATTTTTGTATGATCTAAATAGAATTTAAGTCATTAAGGTCGTGAACACAGTAGGCTACTTTATTAGGCTAATGGATGTTCCATCGATTGCCCCTTGACCAGTGTCATCAGGTCGCTTTTTTTTTTCTTTTTTTTTTTAATCAAATTGGCCTTGCCTTGATATCCAAGCCTATGTTTAAGACTTTGAAAACCAACCCTTCTACACAAAGAAATGACAGCAGATGGTGAAATATTTGGCCAATCAACAATTAATTAGTTAATAATTAGCCTATTTTTGTTGATAATCAATTATCAACCAATTAATCACTATTCAATGCATGGTTTATTTCTCTATGAAATCATGCTCAGCTGCTTGCTTTATCTCACACACACACACACACACACACACACACACACACACACTGAAAAGAAAAAAGTCTTTACAGGAACTGTTGCTTCTTGTTAAGCTACTTGTGATGAAGCCAGTGGTTAAAGTGGGATTTGGCAGGAGGGGGAACTCTCATATTTTGTGTTGGCAGAAACAAAGAAAAATGTATAGAAGAAGAATAGAATGATATTGTTCATTTATCTGAGGTGGCGGTGCGGTACCCCCCCCCCCCCACACACCACACACACACACACACACACACACACACACACACACACACATACGCACACTTTAACCCCTGGATGAAGCCTATTCTGTAGGGGCATCTCAGGACCCCTGAGACATGTTGTCCAACCCCATCCCTCCCGTACACTTTGTCAGTCCCAGTATAAGCACACTCATCTTCATCACTCCCACTTCCTGTGAATGGTCTCATTCTCCTCCACTGTAAAGTTTGGTCCTGACTCTCTATGCCAAGTTTTTCCACTTGTATTTGACTGTTGAAACATGGGAAATGACAAAATAATGTTTTTTGTGACATGAAGCCTATTGGCTTCTTTACAATTTTTTTTTTTTTTCCATTAAAGTTTGTGGTTAGGATAGGTTAGGGGCAATATTTGGTAAATCCTAAATCCATTGTTTCCTGTTGTAGTCCTAAGCTATAACTAGGTCTATAATGTTATAACCCCCAAAATGTTTGTCTTTTTAGTTTATCTGTCAAACTTGTAGGCTAATCTAGACACTGGTGAATCACATCAACATTCTGACCTATAAAAACATTTCATTTCACTAGCCTACAGCGGTAGGCCTATTCATTTTTTGAATGAGTCATGCTCATATTGGATTAGGCTGAAATTAATTGTAAAGGCAAAGCTGTTGAAATAGACACACACTCCTTCAGTAATCCCTAGCAAAGCCACAGCTGTTTTTCAGAGGTCTGTAATGAGCTGTAATCCACAGGTTAGTTCAGGTCACTGAATCACATTATGTCAGTCAGGCTACCTGACATGATTTGCAGTGCTTTATCATAGAACCGGTGGGCTATTAAAAACATATACTTAAAGGTGAAGGTGGAATGACGACCACTGAGCAAGTAGGCCTAGGCCTATAAATAGCTTAAATGGAAACGTGTGTTAAATATTATTAATATTTTTCATATCTAGCTCTGAAATATGATATAGATCTAAGGAATCTTCAGTTTCAGCTGCTCCTGTCCATTTTCAGGTCTATCTGGAGGATGCGTCACTAGTACATCAGTGACCCACTGCCCGGAACACCTACTCTCACACTGTGGGATGTAAACTGAAGCACGAGAGTTGGAAGTACTGCACGTCAGAGCATGTACCTCACAGCAACCCATCCGTGGGCTGCAGGTTACTGTTCCACTCATGCTGTCGCGTGGGAAGTTGGCCACGATACGGCAAATCCTCTCTGAAAGTCAGTCTGCCTCCATTCCTCCCACGGCTCCAGCCTCTCTATCCATCCATAAAAAGGATGCTATCATTATAGCTGTATGAATAGCAAGCTGCTCATGTGTAGGATGCCAGTTTCACAAAGGCGAGTGATGCGCATGACTTGACAGTTTACATGAAACTCTCTTGTCACAAGCACATTCAAAGCTAGAGTACTGTTTCAACAGAAGCAGGGGTCATTGAAAACCCTTTTCACAAGTTGATTGGAATGACTCAGCTTTGGCATTTTGTACTGTGAATCAAATTTGAGCAGCTGTTTCTACGCAATGTATACCAGGCCTACAAGCGGGCATACAATGCAAGTCAGTTATTTTTGGTCCCGGGCTGTCATAATTTACTAATTTTCTTGAAGGATATTGATATAGTGCAGTTACATCGTTCATGTTCATCCAATGTGTCCAATGTTATTTGTTTGCAATGAAGTTATTATTGATGGTGGGCCACCATGCCAAAAAATGCCTGCGCCATTTTTTGGTCCGGCCCTGCAAACCTATACCCCCATTACATATTATATTGTTTTTTGATGAAACAGTGGTCAGAGTAGGCAGTGAACACACTATAAGGAACCAGTGGGACGGTGAGTTGAGCAATGTATAATAATACAACCTCACGTAATGTGGGGAAAAAACACTGACACAGACAGAAAACGTTAACCTGAGAGCGAACTCACTTCCTCTATTCTGCCTTTCAACAAATGTCAAAAACAAGGAAACAGTGAAAGCAAATCTCCCTTTTAACTAGAAGAAGCCTTGAGTGCCACCAACAGTTGTGCAGTACTAGAGAGGTGGCTCCTTGCTCAGACCAGTCTAAAAATATTAATTATGTCATGACAACAAAACAAATGCCATCATAGCATTCAAAAAACAATGAAATCAGAAAATCCACAATTTCCAGAGTCTGATCAATTCTGGTCTCACTAGTTTCACATTCATGCCAGGACTAAGAAAACTACGGACCAAACTACAAACCAAAAACCTGTGAATCATCCTGTAATGGGCGATGCAGATTGGCAACCTGTTCTAACTTTGACACTAACAGTCTTGTTTTAGAGACCAGTAGTCATAAACCCAGACCCTATCGTCTAGAAATTGAGAAAATCCTCATTTTGACCAGCAAGTTTGTTAATCTGGCAAACAAGCCAGCTAAATTCCTATTCCTATATATAATTATGCTTTTGTAGAAACAAGTCTAGAGTTCTAAACTTACAGTACAGTAACTCCCCTAACACACTTTTCTAGTTAATTCAGATTAATAAAAAAATATCTGATTATTAATGGTGTTGCACATAGACATACAATTCCGAGTTACATTTTCTACATCTAAATTACACGACTAGAGTCACTGCGGTAAGAGAAATCTATCTGTACGTGAAGCAGGTGCTGGTTTCCTCTTGGGAAAATCCACTCACACTCAGATAGATTAGAGAATCTGACGTGCAGTGATTTGAAATTGAACATGAACATTCTTTTTCAACAAACAGCTGGTGTAGATGCATACTGTCATTGCAACCAAGTGGAAACATTCTGCACACAGATGAATCACTCC
Organism: Sardinella longiceps; assembly: GCA_027497455.2. Taxonomy (NCBI): domain Eukaryota; kingdom Metazoa; phylum Chordata; class Actinopteri; order Clupeiformes; family Clupeidae; genus Sardinella; species Sardinella longiceps. The sequence goes on along the minus strand of JAODXP020000024.1, from coordinate 11,058,678 downwards.
ACCTGATAGGACTGTCATGGTAGTACACCTCTTTACATAATGATGTCATAACATGACAATCCAATCTTCCGACGATCAAATGAGATGGCTCTTGTGATAGGCCTGTTTTGTCATTCTGAAAAGTGAGATAAGGATGATCACATTCTAGAAATATGTGTGATGGGCAATCTTAAGATCACAAGAAACAGATCTGTCTGTGAGGTGCCTTTCTGTCATGTAAAAACAACAGGATAGAGATGCCCACCTATACAAGTGGTAACCCTTAGTGAAGCACACTCTTCATTCCCCAATATAATCATGATTTGCAGTGGGTTTATAAAAAGCCAAGCCAACACCGTGGTGTATGTACAGTATATTGCTTTGAAATGCTTTGGGTCTGTGGTTGAACTCCCCCCTGTCTGTGACTGATCAAAAGGAAACGTGCTGCAAGGTCTAAAAGAGGCCCGTATTGATCACCGTGCTAACAAGTATGGGCAAGATCAGTGCTGCTCAGAGCTTAAGGTTTTTATGATAACAAAGGCCTGGTCCCAGATTCAAAAACAACTTCAGTGATAGTATTAGTTATAACAACAAAGACAGTAACTTTAATTATTAAAAACTACAATCACTTTTTGTAGTACCACATCTTTGAAAAAGGACATGAGCTAACGTAAAATTCAAATGAAAACAAAATAAGTATTTTTTTCTGATGTACAACTTTATATATACACATAGCATCTTCATAGGGAAGGGGGAGGCAGGATCGAAGCGATACAAGTGCTTAGAGAACAGTTATTTCCAAGACTTTCCAATCAGTCTTTGTCAATAGTAGTAAGAGGACTGGTGAGCCCATTTTTGATTGAGAAAAGCAGATGATTATTTATCCCACATACTGGTGCAACAGCGCCTACCCATGGTCAAAATCATGGACTGCATGTTGTAATAACAAACAACGACTGACGGTTCACATCTCAGTTACCCAAAATAAGGCAACTTAACCCTACATCCTATTGCACAACTCATTTTTCAGAGATGGATACATTACATTTTTCTTTGTAAAATCAGTGTTCTTTTTAAACAGTTGCCAAAACAGAAGCTCTATCTACAAAATTTCACAACATAAATAAATTGTCCCTTCAAAAGAAAAATCACAGGTGCTGACAGGAACATTTATAAAATTTCAAAATGTAAAAAGTGAAATTGAAACAAAACTTTGTATTGTTCCTCAAAAGACAAAAAGCATCAGCTTTGGTAAACAAAACAAAAAACAAAAACAAACACTGACGTACATTAACAGCAAGTATTAAATATTTGTATTAAAATTATTTCATTTTCTTTTTTCAAATCCTCAAATGAAAATGTTAATTATGCAGAGAAGATATACACATATATATAGATTTGTATTCATTTTTCTTATATAAAAACATGTTTTGTGTTCTGTACTTTTTTGTGTTTAAATAAAAATATAAATCACTGATTTCCATGTGATTTTTTCCCAATCTGGTCTCTAGTGTCTTGGCCAAGGGGGCTTCTACTGTCACGAGCGGCCGATCTGGAAGAGTACTTCACACGTGATGGCCGCAACGGCCGAAGGCAGAACGGAGGAGATGGCCACGTCCAGCAGCCGGCTCTCAAACAGCACAAACTCTGGCCGGTTCTCCTCCACCTTGGCCAGGGCAAGCAGGGCCTTGGCGGCGTGGCACATCATGTTGACGCTAGGCGGGTCCATGGGCGGGTGGCCCATGTGCAGCAGGCTGTGTGGGTTCTGCTGGTACTGCACCATGGCCACGCCGTCCTCCAGGAATCCCATGAGGTTACCCACGCTGCCCTTCTGCACGGCGATGGCACGAGCGGCCGATGGCTCGCCCTGTGCCAGGTTGGAAATCGCCGCTACAGCCATCTCACGGTACACCTGCTGCTTGCGCTCCCCCACTAGCCGCACCAGCGTGGCGAATAGCTTCTCCTGCCGCACTAGAGGCGGCGTGGCCAGCATCAGGTCCACGTTGCCGTCCTGCACGCTCAGCTTGCACAGGCACTCCAGCACCAGCCGCTGGGGGCTCAAGGCCGAGTGGGGCCCCAGCAATGGGAAGGGGTCCTGGGCTTCAGCCGACGGACACACCATCCAGTGCAGCAGCCCATCCAGAATGGGCAGGCAGATGCTCTCGGGGTACTGTGACAGATCCAGCTGACCAGAGATGTTGGCCAACGTGACCATGGAGTTCTCCCGCAGCGCAGACAGACAGTCCCACCACCACTCGTCCTTGCTGCAGGCCACGCTACTGCTACTGCTGCTGCTGCCAACGCTGCCTCCACCCCCACTGCTGCTACCGCCATCTCCGCCCCCACCCCCACCGTTGCGCTCCTCCGGTGGCATCGCCGGCTCCTCCTTGTCGTAGGGCGCGTGGGCCGCCTGCCTCTTGCGCTCTGGGTGCTGGTGGTGCAGCAGCAGCAAGCGGCCTAAGATCAGCACCAAGCCGGCGTGCCGTGACATCTCTGCGTCGTTGCCGGGAATGAAGGACAGGCTCCGGACGATGTTGGAAATGCAGAGGCAGCGCTTGGCCAGCGAGTCCTGCCAAGCGGCGGCAGTGGACAGAGGGGCCTCGTCCAGGCAGCGAGGCTCGTCCTCCAGAAGCGTGAGGCCTTTTATGCTCTGAGCTTGATGGAGGCGGAAGCGGTAAGAGGAAGAGGAGGAGGAGGAAGCGGAGGAGGAGTCGTTGTCGTCCGTCTCGAGCAAGGGTCCGGTGTGGGAGGACAACACATCATCAACGGTGGCCACGATGCTGCTCCTTCTCTCGTCGTCTTTCTCTTTGTTCTCTGGCCCTGGTGTACCACTCTGCTTCTCCAGTGCAGGCTTGTGGATATCGTTATCGCCGCGCCTCTCGAAGTGCGTCTGGATGTGGGCGGTTGAGTCTCCTCCTCCCACCCGCCAGTGAATGAGGCCGCTGGAGAACTTCTGGACGTGGCCCAGCTGGTCTGAGATGTCCTCCAGAAAGTCATCTTTGTCCACTATCTTGATCGGGAGCTTATCATACTTGCTGGCTTGCTTGGGTTTAGGTTCAGGGCCAGGACCGGACTCAGGCTCAGGGGGAGTCTCTTCCTCTTTCTCTCTCTCCTTCTCTTTCTCTGTGGAGTCTTCAGCACTTCCTCCTCCTCCCTCAACCTTCTCCTTGTCCTCCTTCTTCACCTCCTCCTTCTTCTTCTCCTCCTCCTCCTTCTCCTCCTTTTTCTCCCCCTCCTTCACCTCCTGAGTCTCCTTTTGGATCTCATCAACAGTCTCCTCCTTCTTCTGCTCTGGGACTACTGGAGCTGTTGGGGACTCAGAGGGGGTTGTTAAGGGGGTTCTGGGGGGAGATTCCTCAGTAGCAGTGTCAGTCGCTGCTGGGGCTGGAGCTGGGGCTGGGGCTGGGGCTGGGGCTTTCTGTTCTACCACGGGCTCACATACGCTATTGGTGTCTTCAGCAGGCAAATCCTCCTCCATTTCTTCCTCCTCCTCCTCAGCAGGACCCAGCAGGGTTTTCTGTCCAATATGACCAACTTCATACTCCTCTAGGATGCCAAATATCTCAATGAGGCACCTCCTGAAGTATTCCACAATGAGCTCCAAAAAGCCAGGCAACTGTAATAGAGAAAACAGCAACTGTTAAGTGACAAATTTCTTATTCTTAGCCCCTTGTTGGTGATGAATACATTCATCACTGTAGGGGAGGTTTGGTGTGATTTGTGTGACTGCAGGATTTTCCATTTACAATAATATTCTGTTGCATTTCAACACTATGGACGTGTTGTTCAAGGTCAGTTGGTGGTTGAAAATGAAAGGAAGGAGGAAACTGAATGAAAACAGAACAAATAGCAAAACTGCAGCTAAAGCTAACAGATAAAGGCAAGCTAACATCACTTTCAGTTTCATCTTAATTAATCTTTCCTCTATCACAAATTTTGGCTATGCCGCACTAAACTTTCTTCACCAACAGCACTTTGTGACCTTGAAATATGCAAGAATATCCCTTAAACTGAAAAGAGTTCTTATGCTAAGCATTAATGAAATGGTAACACAGGGCACACTGTATGTAGATGTGTGCCTACCTGAGAGAGGTTGAAAGAAGCCACAGTGCTGTCGTCATATAGGAGGATGTTAATGGTGTCCAAAGCCCACGTGCTCTCAGCTAGCTGGCCGGACTTCAGGGACATCATCACTCTCCAGGCCTCTGGGGTTCCTGTGGAAGACACAAATAATCCACTCAGTTTGAGCGTCCACTTCTTCCCATGAGCACACTGATTGAGAGAAATTGGATATAATGAAACATTTTTCTCTCCCTCTCCCCAGAGAAGTGGTTCCCAAACAGGGATCTGGGCTTGCCTCAAGGGTGGACAGGACACTTGCTATTTTTGATTAGCAAAACTACTTTGTCTATAAATGAGGGACCAAAAAAAATCTATAGAGGAACAGACTACGAGATGAATAAAACTACTGAATAATAGCAGCTTTGATAAGCAATAGACAAGAACAGCTGAATATCACAGGCTATTATATTCAACTTTAAGTAGGCTTATACAGTCAAAAGTACAGGATAGGCCATTTCATACCAGTGTCCTTTGAGGTAAGCTTGCGGCGTGGCTTCAAGACGGGTTGAGTGCCCTCTACAGACCCCATTGGGTAGTTGAGGTCTTTGCGCAAGTTGGGTGGCATCTGTCCCTGCGGGCCACCGCTTTGCATGGGCATGCCAGGCTTGGGCATCTTCATGGGCGTCATGAAGGCTTTGCTGGGGGACATGCGTGACTCCAGCGAGCGCTGGTAGGAGGCGGGGCTGGGAGCCCGCGACACGTGATTGGCCATCGACGGGTTGGTCTGATAGGAGGACGGCGGCTGCCTGGAGCTCATGGACGCCATGGAGCCCGAGGACGAGGACATGAAGGGGGACTGGCCGCGGTGTCCGGGCCACTGCCCGTCCGAGCCCGACCGCAGGCCGTCCATGTCGTCGGGGCGGCCCATCCCCGGGTAAGATGGCATCTGCGAGGAGTGGCCCGGCCTGGTTGGGTACGGGTAGGGCATGTCTGTCCTGGTAGGCCACATGCCGGGCATTTCACCGCTGTTGGCAGACGGGAGCCCTGCTCCCATCATCTGAGCAGTCATGCTGTGCTGTGGGGGACCTTGTCCAGGGCCCATGCGCTCTCGGCCATAGGGGTAAGGAAACTGGCCCTGCATTGACCGTCGGTCAGGGCCGGGGTATCCACTGCCGTACTGGCCGTACATCTCTGCCTGCTGACTACTGTAGGGCATTCCATACATCTCTCCCTCGTGCCTCTTGGCTGGGGGGCCGTACATGCCATCCAGAGCCCGCTTGTAGCCCTAGAGACAAATACATTGATAAGTTAAGAGGTGGCTATGTCATATGAGCAAATTGGGCAAAAATATCATGAAAGCAAACACTGAAGAAAATGTTTTAGTTTGGAAATTCCTTTTTTGTTGTGTAATTTATTCAGATCTATAGTCAGTGATTAAAGTGGGATTTGGCAGGAGGGACATCAGGAGGCAGGAGGGATCTTGTCAAAGATCTTGCGAGCAAAGTTTCCTCCATAGACGGCTGCCTCTCACCTGTTGCTGAGAGAACATTCCAGAAGGGTGCACACCATAGGGCATACCAGGGTAATGCTGCCCATAGCCATCATGCCTTATAAACAAGAGAGAGAACATAGGAGAGATGTTGCATTTCAAATCATGTCAAAATCATATTTAATCATAAATAACCAATATTATAATAAAATGCATGCAGAAATGCTACAGTACAAGAATTAGAGGGATTGTCATTACCTCATTTATTTATCTATATTTATGAATCTATAGTCATATAAGTTTCACACATGCCCATTCCATGACACCTACCTTTGTGAGGGATATCTGCTGGAGGTGTAAATGTTGCCATCACTGTTTGATGGGCCAACACTGCCTTGGCCACCAGGTGGACCCATGCTCCCATCCATCCCCATCATGTGCTCTGACCTGGGGGACAAACAAGAGCACGCAGCCATGCATTACTATGGAACACACCAATGTTACTGTTCTCATCAACATAACACTGCATGTGTGCATTGTGTACAGAGTAAGGGGGTTTCCTCTACCATTAATGTGATGAACCATTATATTGAAAGGAAAATATAGGTCCGCTACACTGATGCTCCCATTAAATTCTTGGGAGCATCAAACAGTGTTGCGGACCTTTATTTTCCTTTCGGTTAGCTTATGTTTTTGGTCCAGCACCTGTGCCACTGATGTATGCGCATTCTCTAACTTTTTGGATGAACCATTATATTAACATGCCACATTCAAGTAATGCAGGTTTAAAGAGGTAAGACAATAGACTATGTTCGTCAAGACGACATGTGATCCACTGAACTATACGGCACATGCAAATGTAAACTCTAGGGCACGTGTGTGTGCACGCATGGATATTAGGGCATGTGTGTGTGCATGTACATGTGTGCGTCTGCGTGTGTGCACGTGTGAGCATGTGTGTGTGCATGTACTGTATGTGTGTAAGTGTGTTCTTGAGCAGATGTACAGTACAAGCCCATGCAGATGTCCAGTGTGTCAGCAGCACTCACCTCCTGTCATAGCCTGGTCCATAGGGGTACTGGGGCCGTGGGCCCATGCCCAGTGCAGACATGGGGCCGGACGCACTTCTGCCATACATCTCCTGCATGGCACTGGGGGGCATCTGCCCGGCCATATAAGGATCTCCGCAGCCTGCCACTGGAAAAAAAAGGGATTTAATAGGAATGATTTACTGCTTTTCATAAGTGCTTGCTTCTGCTTAACAAGAAAAAACAGCATGGGTGCAGAAGGTAATTAAAGTAATGTTTAAAATTGATGTCTTTCATTGACTTTGCAACAGCCGTGCAGTACAGTACATTCAGTTTTTAACAAAGTTTGTTTTTTTTGTCCAGCAGGGGGTAGCAGTGCTTTTCATATGATTTTCAGGAAACTAAGAAGGACGCCAATGCCTGTGAAATCTTGTCATGTCAGTTTCTGCTGAAAAAAAGACCTTTCTTAAGGTTTTCAGTGCTGAAGGCCTGAAGAATCAGCATAAATCTTTTTATTATTCTCATTTCTCTTTGAGCGAGAGGAAACAATGACAGGAAAAAAAGGTGAGAGGAAAAAAAAAAAATTTTTTTTGACTGCAGTAGAGCAGCCAGGAGAGGGGATAGAATGATAGAGGGCAGCTGAGAGAGGAGGAGAGAGGGAGAGAGGGAGGCACTTGAGTGGAGAGAGCAGGAGAGAGGAGACCCCTGAGAGGGCTAAGAGGGTGTGTGTGTGTATGTGTGTGTGTGTGTGTGTGTGGGGGGGTCTGAGAGGGTCTGAGAGGGAGCCACTTGCTGGTGGAGGAATGCTCTTACCCTTCCTCATCCCCGCAAAGGGGTCCTTGCTGGCCTCAAACTGCATCCTCATCATGGGGTCTGGCTGGTAGGGGCCACTTGGGGGGAGGGAGTTGCGTTTGGCGAGGCTGGGGTCACTGGCCTCCGAGAAGGGGTCCTGGATGCTGATAGAATTGTTCCTGCCAAATACAGTGAGGAGGGTTACCATCTGACATCTGATTACAAACATGAAATGGTTTATTCATGACGTATGATGAGGTTATTTACCATTTTTGAATAAAATGATAAATAAACTAAATGAAACCATTGTTATTTTGAGAATTTGAGACCTTTAGAATCCAGTGTTTTTTTCAGATCTCTCCAAAATACAATTGTGTATTTCTGAACACAATTTCAGCAGGCACACTTGTGAATTTGGTGTCAGTGCATAATGCACAATGTCCTTCACAACCACAGGTTTTGACTAACTACTATTATGTAAATACAACTCTTCACTAATACATAATTCATTCCATTTTACATCCACTGCTCTTTTAAATGTGTTTTCAAATCATTGAAAGCCACATTCCAGCCACTGTAATATGGGACAGTAAAATAAGCCTGGGTGATGATAACCATAGAGGACTTCTTCCCAACAGTGCATGTATGAGTATATGAGTCTAAGTATGCACGAGCCAAAGGATATGAGTATGTATGAGTCAAGGAGTTGAGACCAAAAAGTAGGGGTGTGACACTTCAGCCTAAATGGTTGGAAATTGCATATATACACAAATTTGTTAGAAAACCAAGCCATTTCAATGGGCTTGACACGCAGGTTTTAGAAAAGTTTTCTATACCTCTGCGTCAGCCACGCTACTGATGTTTCCAGTGGGCTTTGCACCTCTACAAACAATGGAGTTCTAATTTTTTTTTGGTCACGTGGCGTCACATGGCGTGGGTTCAGTGGGCGCCAGCCTTATTTCTTACCTGCCACTTGGAGCAGGGGGCATGTGGCCCTGAGGAGTGGTGGTGGGGGTGGGCCGTTTCAGGTCGCCCGGTGTCTCGGTGTCTCGCCCGGTGCTGCCAGTGGACTGGGGGGTGTGAGGTCCCTGCAGAGAGCCCGAGTTGGCTGGGAAGAAGAACGGCAGAGAGAGAGAGAGAGAGAGAGAGAGAGAGAGGTGAGAAATTTATTCACTGCCACCAAAAAATACATACAGTAAACAGAAAAAATAAGAACAAAATCAATGAATGGTTTGCCTCCCTGATGAAGGCTTGATTGCCTAAAGGCATCTTAGTTAATGTTTATGTTAACAAGCCATTAATTTGGCTTGGTAAAGCACTAGGCTTTTTAATTTTCAATTATCTTGAAATATCTTTTGTTTCTCAAAATTCATTGAATATTGATGAAGATAGAACAACATAATACCAGTTGGTTACAATGGGAGCAAATGTGAATAATTACAATGTGCATAACTGCATTATATCACATAAAATTTTCAATGATATTTCGTATCAGCATAACGAGAGTTCGATTCTGGTCTGCATAAAGGGGGATTCCCCTCCTTGCGAAAATAGAACACAAAAAATAACAACTTTTTCCACCTCTTGCTTGCTTTCAGCCTCTCTGGAATAAGTAACAGAGGGCGAAAGCAAGATGAGCTAGCTTCTCTCATGCATTGGGACAATGTAACAGGAGAGGTGAAACATAACTTGCACCAATGTCTGGAGTATCCAAGCAGTACAGATGTCTCATAGTGATAAACCATAGTAAACTGGTACCAGATGCACGCTCTGCAGTCGTACAATAACAATGGCACATTTCATGAACAACAGCTGACAGTGGATAAAACAAAACAAAACAAAACAAAACAAAAACTTAGCTGTGACAATACTGACATGTTTCTTTAAAATGTAAAGCTATGCATGATATAATGTTATGCCAAACTGCATGTTGTGTGAAATGCTATAATTTATAGAACACAAATGCACATTAAGCGACAGTGTGTGAGTGTGTCGTAGGATGTGGGGAGCACAGAGACTGCTACAGAAGGGCTAAAGAGGGATGGGGAGTTCACTGGGAGGCACTGCAGCTGTTTTTAAAGATGGCGTGCAGTCAGAGTTGGTGGTGAGCCCATAAAGATGCACATACGGCATCCACACACACAAACAGATAGAGCACACATTAATAAGTTATTTGTGTGTACGGGTATTTACACAAACACCATTCTTTTTTCTCTATCAAGGCCACGGCTGTTCATTATTTAATGACAGTTCAGATCATTTATTTGCAGGACATTAGATGTAAATCAAATGTAAATTGAATCTAAATGGTTGTGGCTATTAAAATATCACATTACGACTGGACAAATAATGACTTTAAGAAATACATTAGACGGACAATACATCTTGCTTTTCATAACTAATGCCAAGAAAACAAAAATCCGAATAAGGGCCACTCGGTGAAGGGAAGTGAAGACATACCCCAAGGCACTCTAATACATAACATGACTCCAAATAAATAATAAGCCAATGATAGCGTGAAATATTTATATCATTTCTAAATAATGCAACCATAACCGTTTGCATCCTCATTAGAGGCCATTGAAACATCAATGCATTGAGAGAGATGGAGTGCACAGGAAGGACGTGCAGTGCCTGGAGAGAGGGAGAAAGAGAAGGAGGGATGGAGCGTTTGTCCTTGGAGAGAGAAGGAGGGGGGAAGAGGAAGAGGAGGAGGAGGAGGAGGGGGGAGGGCAAGATGAGTGTGTGTGGGATTCCTCCTCTTTCTAGGATATCCCTTTGCTCCATTGCCGCCGGCAACACGTGGAAGGTTCCAAAAGTAAACAATGGCAGGGTTACTGGAGGTTAACAGCCCCAGCGTACTTCACATGCCTACTGGCTGACGCACACAGGAACGCAGGCAGGGGAGGGGACATTTACTGAGCCTGAACTGCAGTGCCCTTTACTCCATATTTTAGGGGAAGGTGGAGAGAGACAGAGAGAGAGAGAGAGAGAGAGAGAGAGAGAGAGAGAGAGAGAGAGAGAGAGAGAGAGGTGGCCAGATTGGGATGAAAAAAAAAAAAAAAAAAACCCTCACTGGGTCAGCATGTGAATTGAGGTTGACTGGAGGTCACTTTTGTTTACGTCCCACCATCCACCTCCATTAATCTTCCTCGGGGGAATCTGTGCACCCCCCCACCACACACACACACACACACACACACTACCTCACATCACCCCCCCACACACACACACACACACACACGCTTCACCCTCCTTTCCTCTCCTGGCACCATGACAACTCTGCTTCTCTGACATCACCACCTGACAGCTATATATAGCAGGTTGGCGGGGGCCGAGCGATGCCACCTGCTAGCGCGGCGAGCGGCTGCTTCCCATGTGGTTGAGCGATGAGAGTCGCCTCTGACAGGCCCACTCCAGACGAGACGAGACGGTCGGTCGGCCAGCTGAAGCAGCGTGAGTGGCCCCCAGTGTGCGTCATTGCTCCGTTCGCAGTGAAGCCACTAGCTAGATAGAAGTGCCAGGCACCCGGCATGTCAGCTTGCACTGTGTTCTCTCTCTCTCTCTCAGCCAGAGGAAGGGCCAGAGGAGGGGCCCAAGGATGAGGCTTTGCTCAGGGAAGATGGAAGAGGGGAGTACACCAGCCTGACAAGCCAGACTATAACATAACATGTATAGTCTAGCCATGATGGATAGACTATAACATAACATGTATAGCGAACGCAGACTATAACATAACATGTATAGTCTAGCCACAATGGATAGAACCTTGGGCCAGAATCTTTCACACAGCCTCTGCATGAAATAGGATAATGGGATGACCAGAGACATAGAAAGCACTTTGTATGGCTCTGGCTACAACCAATCAGAGCAATGAACAAGCCGATTCAAACAACGCAAAGCCCGCCCAGCGACTCCTGTCAACATAGAGCGTTGTGATTGGCTGAACACCACTGATGTCTGAATGCAACGGCTCGTGGCTAGACGTACTCGCTGAGCAAATCCGTTTGCTACCGCTAAGGTACATCTAGAGTTCTAGGCTAAGAGTCCTCTGCTCTGGCCTTGAGACGTGGTGGCTGAAGCTACTACTTCAAAAATTCGCCAGGTCAGCGAAGATGTCTGCTGTTTGTACGGGCTGGGAGAGAGAATGAAGAAAAGTCTTTAAATCTGGGTCTGAACAGGCAGCTGTGTGTGAAAACCTCACAGTCACGCAAAGAACAATGTGAACAGAGAGGCACAATAAAAAATAAAAAATAAATGTGCAGAAGAAAAGAAAATCACACCGCCACAAAAAAGGGGCTGAGAAGGCACACAGACGCAAGCAAATCTCTCCCCACAAAGAGGAAATGCTTTAAAAATGCATAACCTGAATTACAACCAAAGGCTTCGCATCTCTGCATTCTTTGAGTGGGGCTCTTGTTAACATTCTCTCATGATAGTAGTGAGCGAGCACACATGGGAGAAAAGAAAGGGCTGGGTAAAAAAAAAAACTTAAATAATAAATAAATAAATAAATAAACTGAAGAGGAAGTGTAGAATCGGGGGAGCAGGGAAGGGGAGGAGTGGTTGCGGTTGCGGCGGTGGTGGCGGGGGATCATCAGAGAGCGGCGGCGGGGCTGTGTGTGTGCGGAGCAGCCGGGAGACAAGTGGCGGCTCACAGCCGAGATGAAAGGCGGGATGCGGAGCATTAGGATGAAAAGAGCGGAATTTCTCATGGGGGCCAGAGGTGAGGCGCAGCGGCACGGCACACACACACACACAATGCTCCAGGACGACTCCTCCTGTTGTTGCCATCCGCTCCCCGTGTGCACCCGAAAGCGCGCCACTCGTGTTGTGTACCAGAAAGCATAAGTGGCCGTGTTTGTGCTCCCAACGCCATGTGCTCACAAACCGTACTGAAAATGTATGTGTGTTTGTGTGACTGTGTATACGAGTGAGTGTGTGTGTGTGTGTGTGTGTGTGTGTCTGTGTTTTTGTGAGTGCATGTGTGTGTGTGTGTTTGTGAGTGAGTGTGTGTATGTATATGTGAGTGTGTGTGTGTGTGTGTGTGTGTGTGTGTGTGTGTGTGTGTGTGTGTGTGTGTGTGTGTGTGGGAGAGCTCTCCGCAGAGCTCCGCTCTCATCTTTGCTTTTCCTCCATCACGGCTCTTGGCGGCTAATTTCAGGTCGAGGTCACACTCTTCATCTGGGCTTCAAATGAGGGCCGGGACTTTGGCCCAGCCTGGCGCTCCTCACCTCTACCAGACGGCGTTAGCGCTAATGGCACAGCGCTCTCGGCGCAGGCGTGACTAAACACACATTTCTTCTTTTTAAGGCAAATGTCCACATCATTAGAGGCCGACTGGAGGAACTTTTGCACTTAGCGCTTCAATTTCAACCGTGCCTGTGACTTTAAACATCAAAACAAGACCGTAGCGTGAAGGGTGACAGTTCTGACACCAAGAAGCGGTCCGAGTGAATTTGCGGGGACAATCTCTCTCTCGCAAACACACTCACACTCATACACACACGCAGACACACACACTGAAGTACTTTCAGTACTTACTTTTTGAACAGGCCTACTTCAGTGGTCTCTACCCCACAGCACCTTAGTAAGGATCCTCTTAAATGGACTAGTGTGTGTGTGTATTTGTGTGTGTGTGTGTGTGTGTGTGTGTGTGTGTGTGTGTGTGTGTGCGCGCGCTCTGTAGACACCTGGCTTACCTGGGGAAGGAGGCTGAGGCCGTGGCTGCTTCTTGTCCCCGGCAGGGCAGGTATCCAGTGGGGGCTCCTCTCCGCGCTCCACCTTGCACTCATAGGCAAACAGGAACTGGATGTAGTGCTTCTTCAGGGAGCTGGCAGACGTGCTGGAAGTCCCCACACTCAGGGTAGACGACAGCTCTCTCCACTTTTTGTTCTTGTTCATCTGCACACAAACAGAGTGTGTAAGTGAGTTAGTGCACACGTGCAAGTGTGTGTGTGTGTGTGTGTGTGTGTGTGTGTGCGTGTGTGTGTGTGTGATTGGGGGAAAGAAGAGGCCTAGTTGTTTGGTGTGATTGTGTGAGATAGCCCTTAAGACTTGAGCACAGTTACGTGTGCTCTTATCTGGATGGCTATTATTCCATCCAGGCATTAAAGTTTTACACAGGAGCTAATCATGGCCAACAATCTAGCCGCCAGGCAGGCAGACAACTGAGTTTGAGCACTTCTACCTGAAATGGAATGCAAACACACTGTGTTTTTTCTTCCAGTCTCCTAACACTACAGGATAGAGACGAGCTCATGCATCAGCTTACAAATCACTCTGAAATGAGCCGGAGATGAGCTCAAACTCAAAAGTGTTTGATACCAAAAAAAATATACGATTCAAGCGACAGATATGCAGGGACATCCATCACAACAAAGCCTTGAGCTTTACTTCAAGCTGACTGGCACACAACACTAGTCTGGAATCATTTGCCTCAATCATCTGTATTCCTCCCATCCACTAAATTCAGTTGATCATCTGTGGCTGAATACCCACAGTATTGTTTGTCCCCACCTAGGCTCTAAGCCCTACACCCTGAACCCTCAAAGACCTAAGCGGTCCGCAACAATCCAACAAAGTGCAGAGCACTGCGCTTCCAACATTCTATTCCATTGTTTGCAATACAACCACGCACACCAGCAGCAAAACTCTGTCACCGCTGCCTGTTGAGTATGATTGAAGTCTGTTTTGTCAGAGCTGTCCATTGAACTCCATTGGTGATCCCAGAGGCTACTGTGTTATACTCATTGCTTGCAGTGCGCTGACCGTGTGCTTAGTGAAACAAAATGGTCAAATTCAGAAGTGCTCTGTAATGATGTCAGAGCCAGTGTGCAGAGGCCTTTATAGCCCATGCCACCGATCAATTTGATTGGCTGATTCATGCAAGTGAAGTCTTTGAGGGGTTTGCGACTTGGAGAAGGAAAATGGAACACTGCCATTGAGCTAACAGTGCGCTTCAACCTGGAGTCTTATGGCACCTTTCAGACAAGCTCACTCACCATGGCGAGGCCCCCGATCTCCTTGACAGCCGTATAGAGCCGGAAGAGATCCAGCGTCTTCTTCCCGATGATGGGCAGGTGGGTGACAGGAGTGCCACGATCCTCCATGAAGGACAGGTAACGGTCCAACCAGGGCCTCCTGTCGGGCTCGCCACCCAGCTCGTACAGTCGGGACGCCTTATCCCCGGGCATAGGGCCCGAGCTGGACTTCTACAACCACAGAGGAGAGACACAGAGGCAAAAGACAAGAGTGGAGAGAGAGAAGGATTTATGTAACAAACCGCATGTTCACACCAAGAGCTGCCAAGAGCAACGGAAGAAGTAATTCAATATCTATTTCTACAACAGTGACAAGGGAGATGAGAGCAATGAAAGTGACGACGCGTCAACATTTGGGTAACTAGAGCGGGGGACTAAAATAGGCCGGCCTAGTAAAAGCTGTGCGATGATGATGTCAAACCCTGCAACAACAAGAGTGAGTGGAGTGGAGTTTCTACAGTACGTACTGGACTGGACGGAGTCTTGGGCCAGACAGGGCTGCTGATGCTGTCGCTGTCGTCGCCGTGGCAAGAGGACAGGCTGGCTGGACTCGGGGCCAGGGGAGATGGGGTCGGGGGCTGAGACAGACACTGGGAGTTGTTGAAGCCATCCTGAGGAAAAAAAAGTGGGGGGAGCAAATCTTGCATCAGGCACAGAACTCATGTCATGTTGTCACAGTGGCCTAGTTGGCCAGTCAGTGCAAATACTTGCTGTGTTTGTGTGTGTGTGTGTGTGTGTGTGTGTGTGTGTGTGTGTGTGTGTGTGTGTGTGTGTGTGTGTGTGCACTCTCCATCCGTGCTTACAAATCTGCCCTACTGAATGTAATTACAAGAGAACAGCACTATGTGCTAGCATGGAGAAGAGACAGAGGGGAGAGAGGGAGAAGGAAAGAACAGAAAGAGAGAAGAAAAGAGATAAACAGTAAAGAGAGAAAATAAGAAAGGTGTTTGAGAGAGCGAGAGGGAGGGAGAGAGTGAGATTGAGGGAGAGAGGGCAAGAGATTGAAGGGGAGAGAGAGAGGGAGAGAGAGAGAGAGAGAGAGAGAGAGAGAGAGAGAGAGAGAGAGAGAGAGAGAGAGAGAGAGAGAGAGAGAGAGAGAGAAGGGCAAAGATGAGGAGTGGCAGTGTGGTTTTTCCCTGAGATGCTGTTTGGTATGCTGGCCTGTGGGCACGGGTACTGTAAGTGATGCAGCGCGGCTGTGACAGACTGCACGTGTCAGCGAAAGCTAGCGCCCCCGCCGCCACCCCCCATCCCCATTCGCCTCTCCCTCCGTCTCCTACCTCCTGCTCTGGAGCAGGCCAGATAGAGAGATGGGGAGAGAGAGAGAGAGAGAGAGAGAGAGAGAGAGAGAGAGAGAGAGAGAGAGAGAGAGAGAGAGAGAGAGAGAGAGCACTCTTGCACAGCGCTCATCTCCACAGGCGGCTCTGGGGGCCTGGCGCGCAACTTTGACTGCCTTAAATAATTCAGTAGCCGAGGCCCCATGATCAGCAAAGAGGAGGGATTTTGAGAGAGTCTGTGTTTTTGCGGCGAGATAAACACTAAACAAGAAAGGAGTCAAAGGGCCATGGAGCTGACACGGTGAAAAGTTGCAAGAGAGAGAAAGAATGAGAGAGAGAGAGAGAGAGAGAGGGTTGGGATGAAATGCGGGGAATTGTGGGTGTTCATGTAGGCATGCAAGTTTGTTTGTTTGCGTGTGTGTGTGTGTGTGTGTGTGTGTACGTGTGTGTCTGTGTGAGTTATGTCCCACAAGAACTTCTCCAGCAGGCGAACATCGGGCAACAAAAGAGCTGAAGGCAATAATGAACCATGCAAACATCTTTGCACATTAATATTAATAAAAAGGCAAGCATACAAATAGATTAATCAGAATAAATCAGAATAAAGGAAAAACACATAGCACCAAAAATACTCTTCTCTGTGAAAGCAAGGCCAAATCTGTCTGCCATGCAGCCTTAAACCGCCTCTGTCAGAGAGAGTAGGTACAGGCCAAAGGATGAGATAATGGAAGTAGTAGTGAAAATGATCTGTCATTCAAATGTAGCCAAAAGCCCCCCCCCCCCCACACACACACACACACACACACACACACACACACACACACACACACACACACACACACACACATGCAAGCACTGAATGAACGAGGCTTACTGATCTCTAGGCCAGATGGAATCACATCAGAGACTAATAAAAGACTAATGTTACATGTTAAACGGAGAGGGTTGGGAGAACATTTATTGTAGTAATACCATGAACGATGATTTTTTCTTTCTTTCTTTCCTTCTTTAAAAAAAAAAAAAAAAAAAAAGACTGTCTTTAGCGCATCCTTGAAACCGCAGGAAGCTTTCCCAGGAATTCATTAAGTCTGGTCATTTACATGCAACAGGCATTCTGCCTAAGACCAGGCCGAATCAATGAGAGCTTACTGAGGTATATAGAGGGGTCAAGCACTGACCTTGGGTTTTGGCGGTTCTGTGGTGGAAGGCTCCTCTTTGACCTCTCCTTTCTGCTGCTTGGGCTCGGCTCCCATCACACAGTCTCCGCTCATTCCTCCCGCTCCTGGAGGACGTCGACGACAGGAGAAAAAAAAAGAAAGAAAGAAAAAGAAAAAAGAGATGTTTCAAAATATAAACTGGAAAACAAAAATAAAATTCTTTGTGGTCTGACATCCCTGTGAGTGAGCGTATCCATTTGATCTAAGCGTGGGTTACAAGTGTGGTTCAGAAACACTTCTGAAGTACTGTACAGGCTCCATAAAATCACTGATAGACAGCCACACAAAAGACTTTGATTACAGCACATGCTAGCTACCCCCAGTAAGGAGATATAGAGCCAGCAATAAAACACTTCAACGCTTACGGAAATCAGATTACTTAGATTAGATAGCGTTTATCATCTGTGGAAGAACGGCTTTTGACAAACATCCTCTAGCTACCTGTTATGTTGATGTCTATACCACATGGCATATAAAGATGACACGATTTAATATCCTCATTTTATATAAATGCAGCTACAAAGAACCAGAATGAGCCATTGGGTGGGTATGACTCGCAAAGGTAAGAGAAATGTAAAGAGAGAGAGAGAGAGAGAGAGAGAGAGAGAGAGAGAGAGAGAGAGAGCGGGAGGGAGGGAGGGAGGGAGAAGTGATGTTCTAGCATAAATGTCAGAGCTGCTTGGCTGCTTGTCCCCTGGTGTGACTATGAGGGGAGGAGGGACAGGGATGGGGAGTCTGGGATGTGATGGAGCATGTGTGACTGTGTGTGTGTGTGTGTGTGTGTGTGTGTGTGTGTGTGTGTGTGTGTGTGTGTGTGTGTGTGAAAGAGAGAGAAAGAGATAGAAAGACAGAGAGAGAGAGATATAGAGAAATAGACAGACAGAGAGACAGTGTGTTTGTTTATCTGTGTATGTGTGTGTGTGTGTGTGTGTGTGTGTGTGTGTGTGTGTGTGTGAGTGAGAGTGAGAGAGAGAGAGAGAGAGAGAGAGAGAGAGAGAGAGAGAGAGAGAGTGTGTGTGTGTGTGTGTGTGTGTGTTCTTCAGCCAGACTGTGCACACCAGGCTCCTCTTCGCTGTCTGTCTGCAGGGTGTGAAGGAGCACTACATCACATTTGGAGGTTTTCTTGACAGTTTATTTGTAGGACACTGTCTTGCATAATGGATGCCTACTCAAACACAATTCATCATAAATGGCAGTGTTTAAAAATTTAATGAATGTCATATATGAGCAAATTCGATTTCTTGAATTTGATGTATATGTGTGTGCATGTATGAAACTGATCTGTATGCGTGTTTCTGTGTAATACATAAACATAGTTTTTACAGTTTGATGGTGATGCTGATATTAATGGTGTATGCGTGTGTGTGTTTGTGTGCATGTGTGTGTGCGCCGTGGTGTGATTTTGTGTGTGTGACGTGTGTGTGTGTGTGTGTGTGTGTGCTGTGAGTTTGTGTGTGTGACGTGTGTGCGTGTGCATGTGTGTGTGTGTGTGTGTGTGTGTGTGTGTGTGTGTGTGTGTGTGTGCGTGTGTGTGTGTGAGAGAGAGTGTGTGTGTTGCATTCAATGGGCTAATCTCTCCTGAAGCTCTGTGGATTACAGTAGCACCCTGGGAGAGCAGACGGTCTGCACCACTGCACCCCACCAAACACACACACACACACACACACACACACACACACACACACACACCTAAAAAAAACATTCTGCCCCGTGAACTCCACGCTCACCTCCATTCTGAACTTCTTGATACACAAGACTGACCATCCTTGTCTGGACATTCTGTGCCAATAAAATTACTATAATTTATGCACAGCCACAAACCTGTTACAGCAAATCACAAACACAGAACCAGGCGAAAGTTTGGATGCAAACTTCTCTCTCTCTTCTCTCTCTAATTTAATGTTTTGTTTTTTTTTGTTTTGGTTTTTTTACATTGTAGACCAACAATGAGGCAATAAATATGCACAAAAAAATCTCGGATTTGTCAAGTCAAGTCAAGTGTATTTATATAGCGCATTTTAACACAACTCAGTTGATCCAAAGCGCTGATCCTCACTAACCAATGTGTAGGACCCACCTGAGTGATGCACGGCAGCCATCACAGTCTGCGCCAGAACGCTCAACACACACCAGCTTGAGGTGGAGAGTGAGGGAATGGACTAATAATGGTCTAATCATTTGAGTTAATAGGAATTCTACTAATTACAAGGCTACTTAAATATCTCCCCTCCTTCAATGGAATGCTAATAAATTCCTTCAAATCATAACAGGGATGCAAGGTAGAAAAAAAAAAAAAGAACGTTTGCAAATGTTCCAAGGTTTTCCCCTCTTACTCTAGAACTTGGAACAGATTTGTGGAGCTCATTTTCTTTCCTTTTCTATAACTGCTGCGCAGCTGTGAATAGACTTTTTCTAAAGAGGTATTCTGTCTGGTATTCATCTGCTATCTCTAAATTAAAAGCAGCCTGGAACATTTCTGTTTTTCAGGGACAATCACCAAGGGCTGAAATCTTTCAGGTGTGTTTGGGACAAAGGGAAGGTGCTCAAGAGGAGCCACAAACTATTTATTTAACATCTGAAAAGAACCCAGTTAGCAGTTTCTAACGTTTCTACACAGCAGCTACATGATTTCTTCCCATGATCACGCTCTCTGGTTAATGCCAACAGTCTGGCTGCATGCAAATTGTAACAACTGATGTAAAGCAAAATGTATATGCCTGTGTGTCGGAGTTGCTATGGGAACAGCAG
>JAODXP020000024.1:10999043-11034043 GCA_027497455.2 Sardinella longiceps | reverse complement strand
AGGTTTGATTTGGTACATGGCTTCTGTGGCTCTGGGAGTTTTAGAGTCACTTGCAGCTCAGGGAGTCGTTTGCAGGAGCCAGCTTTGCCCAACTGTGCGCCAAGGGCCCGGAGACGATCCACAACCTGCTCCGAGTCTTTTCCTCCCCTAAAGAGATTACCCTGGATCAGTCTTGCCCTCAAACCCAATCTTGATAATTATGAATAAAACATGGCAGGCAATGGATTGCCAGCATAGCATAAACCTCTGTTCCAACTTCCTCATAATCCCATGTCTGTACCACTAGAACGAGCCATCTTAGCTGTTTAGAACCCAAAAGGTTAGTCTAATTTTAACTAAAAAAATAAATAAATAAATAATAATAATAAAAAAATAATAAATGTACATTTGGTCAGGGTATAGTATGTAGAATATACTACATAGCCTTTCCAAAGTAAACTATTCAGTCCATTTTCTATATTCAAATTAAATCTTTTTTTTCCCCCAAAAAGGCTTTAGTTTTGTCTGAAGGCCTCATTTTCAGTTACTGAATAGCACTTTTTTGTGCTTGTAAAAGGGCCTTGAGCACATTCTCTGTAAGAGAAGAGCTTCATAATAAAAAAAGAGCCTACAGGGGAGGCTTTCATCAGGGAAAGCATTTCTAACCCACCCCCACCCCCACCCCACCCCAAATCGAATGCTAGCTGGACACGATCGCCACATGTCGCCCATTCAGGCCGTGCTCTTGCCCATCTGATTGCCTCACCTCGTTCTTTCACGGGGTCACGGCGTGGAGCGGCGGGCCAGACATGCGAGCAGATGGTCAGACTCTGTGTCATTTCCCTGCCGTGCAAAAACAGCTCTAAATGCTTCCAAATGCCCCGCAAAGATTGAGATTGTCACAATAGGAGAGTAAACATGTTTTTTTTTCCCTCTCTCTCTCTTTCGCCGCTCTCCTCAAAAGAGCCTGCAAGGACTTCTTTTGCGGCAAAATGCTCTCAGCTGTTCAAGAGCTTTGAGCAGAGAGGGAAACAAAATGGGGCCTGGAAAATAAACAGCAAGGTTCACAATAGGTGAAAAATGAGAACGCGTGGGGGTTTAACTGGCTTGTCGGCTTGTATTTTACACACAGTGGCCGCGGCTTGCCGTGGCGGTGCAGCGATGCACACAAAGTAGGGGCCTGTCAACTCCGTGCCTGCTCAAAGTCAGCTGGAGGACCAGCAAGGCTACTGGGGAGAGGCAGGAATGGGGATGGGGATGGGGGGGGGGGTAGTAGGGGCCCTGTTGCCCTTCCTGCCACCCTTCACCACCCCTATGACTCCCTCTCTCTCTCTCTCTCTCTCTCTCTCTCTCTCTCTCTCTCTCTCTCTCTCTCTCTCTCTCTCTCTCCCTCTTTCTGTTTCTATCTCATCTATTTCTGTCAGGTTGTTTTAATTACCTTTCACAGTCAAAGTCATCCCCGAGCCTTTGTCAAAGCAATCTCCAGAGCCCCCTCCGAAATGATTCAACTCAAATACATTAAATAAGGGCAAACAACAGAGGAATCGGGAAAACCGAGCCCGAATCATTATTGTCATTATCAGCCTAATTATTTTTCCATCTTCGTGTGTACTGTGCATGAGTGATTTCGAGCAGACCCGCAATACACACGGCAGATTCATTCGACTAATCCCTCGGATTTCGCTGAACATGGTCAGCTCCTGGGTATGGCAGTTAGGGGAACAGAGGCTGGTGGCGACAGCACAGCACACAGTGCAGTCCATTGCAATCAGTCCCTCTGCTCTCTGCCCAGGGAGAGGGAGAGAGAGAGCGGCACACTCTGCAGTGGCAAGGACACAGTCTGGCCAGTCGTGTGGAGCTGATAGATGGCAAACAGCTCAGTGTATTGCAAAATATGGGTTGCAGTTACTACTCCCCCGAATTGCCTGGCAACCTTGAGAAATTTCCGGACCGTCTCGCATCTCAGGGTAACCTTCAGGAGGGGGATACGTGTCGGCTTCGGCATGCAAAAAAAAGGAAAACGAAAGCACGATAACAATCCAGAAAAACTCACAAACACATTTGCAATCTATTAAGATGCGTCTGAGACGATGGGTTCCCGGCACGCACTGCAGAGACATTTGGACGTCTGATAGACGAAGAGCGGGGCATGAACATGAGGGTTCTTGGAGGGGGGGTTGTGGGGTAGGGGTGGGGGGGGGGGGGCGTGAGAGGAGTTGACTGACAGGCCCTCTGATTGGGCACAGCAGCGTGCATCATGTTGTGCCACTTCTTGTTGACAGGCAAGCCGTCTCATAATGGCTTCTTCAGCATTTACATACCAGGAGTTGCATCGCATGCGGATACACCCCCACCCACCCCCATCCCCACACACACACACACACACACACACACACACTACACACACACACAGACTCCTCAACCCCCACTTCTTTCCCATTAATCACCCGCCAGTGTCAACACAAACTTCTCCTCAAAATGCCAAATGGCTTATGATGTATCGACTCCATCGCTCCACAAAAGGCGCCTGTTAACCGCTCGTGGACGCCGCTTAATTTGTCATTATTAACGCGCAGTGGAGATGATGGCACTTGCCCTTCGCTCTTTTTAAGGGACGGCGCTGTAATTGAACGCCGTGTCCCAGACAATGCTAGCCCCTACGTTAGTGTCTTCATCCATTGTGAGTTATCGTTTTTCTGCTTCCTCAGGTGCATACGGGTCCCGTGGGGGTGGTAGCAGTGACAGGATAAGAGTAAAAAACGTTAAAAAAGGGTTCTGGTGTGTTAGTGTGCGTGCCGTAGCTCCATGGAGGACTAGCAGCTGCTTGCTGTTTATTTGGATAACAAAGAAACGCTCTTCAGTTCAGATGAACGCAAAGTGAAAAATACTGTCGGCAGCGACTTTGTGGTTTGGCATCATCAGTCGTCAAAAAAACAACAGGATAAACACAACAAGCTCTGGCAACCACAAGAAAGCCAAGCAAATACTTTAGGGTAACAGATGTTGAACTATGTACAACATTTTTTTTTTTTTTTTTTTTTTGCTTTTTAGCTTGAGGCGTGAAAAAGGACCTGGCAGTCTCATTGATTCATTTTCACACACTGCTTGCTCGCAACGCTTGATGGTGTTTTTTGCCCTCAATGGCTCCTCCCAGGCAGCACAGTCAGAAAGGCATTAACTTACCCCTAACCCTAACCCTAACCCCCTTAAATCTCACCCTAACCCTAAATTTGAGGCGGTAGTGCCAGTAGTGAAGGAACCGCTAAGGGCAAAAAAAAAAAATGCTAAAAACCAATCATAATGCTGTGACTTCAGCCACAGAGAGAGAGGTAAGGGGCTGGAGGAGAGAACTAGAGGAACAAGCCAAAGGGGTTATTTCAAGAGCCCATGCCAAGCAAGAGGTGTTGGGGATCATTAGTGAAGTCTGGCGATGGGACTCTGCAGTGCACCTACCCGTACGGCTCAGGCTGATGGGTGTTGTTGCTGTGGGGTGTCTGGGAGCTGCTGAGGTGGGGGCCATGGTTTCTGTGTTGCGGGTGCGGTGAGGGTATGGGTGCAGGTGGGTGTCGGGGGCCTGGTCCAGGGTGACCCTGGTGGGTGTAGACAGGGGACCTTGGGTACGGAGACCTTCTGTAAAAACGAAAGGGGATTCATGAATAATAATAGTAAAAAAAAAGAAGAGTAAAGATGCTTCAACTGAGTCGCTTTTACTGTCACTGGAAATGATTTCTGGCGCTTGGCTCAGCAGGAGGTGGTGTGAATTTTAGCCTGACTGCCACAACTCCTTGTAGACCGAAGCGCTTTTCCCAGAGCGCTGCTGCTGCTGCTGCTACGGAGATGAGACGAGAGTTCTGTTCCACTCCGCGGCCCCTTCAGTGTTTCTGCCAAACGAAGGGCTCACTCACAGCCTCTCCTGTTTCCAGAATGATCCGACATGAGTGCATGTCTCTGGTCCTACAGCCCCCAAAAATCCTGCCGTTCATTAAACTATGAAACATTCCTGCTCCACGTCCAAAACTAACAGCGCAAAAAATCCAAGAAAAAAAACAATTTCAAAACAAACCCTTGGACTTTGTGCCCAGTGTCGTGAAACAGAACACCACTGAGGAAAACCAAGTGTTGAGACAGACACCAAACAATAAACTTTGAAGAGTTTCTTTCTCCCTCGTGCTTTGAAAAACATCTGAAAAAAAATAAAAAAATAAAAAATAAAAAAGCCAATGCTTTGCAGGAATGCGAGGCGTTGTGCTTCAAAACAGATGGGACCTTGCGGAGTGTGCAGACGTACATATGTTCAACGTCGCTGGGTGAAATAAAGAGTTGGCATATGTCAGCTCTGCATACACTACACTACCTCCTCAAAGGGTAGTAGTGTTAGGCTTCTGTATTCAACGTCCCTCCCTCCCGCCCGCCTGCCCTACAGTAGTTCAGCTCAGCTCTGCTCAGCTGTCACATACTCTCTAGTGCTGAGCTAAGGAACTGGCTGCATGACTCATGCTTCAGACTTACACATGTTTTTAAGCTTGATACTGGCGCTGGAGATCAAATGTAACATTTTTTTTTTTTTTTTTCAGAGAAATAAGTCACAGCAGGAGAACTCTGTTCAGATCTGTTTTCTGGCTCATGACAAAAAAGTCTAACGTAGCATTTTTTTTAAGAAAAGTAAAATAGCTTTATGACAGTAAAATAGCTCAGTAGAAAAGTGTTGACAGATGTCACTTGATAGTCAATTATTATTACACAGTATAAGCCACTGAATCACCTCTGTTCGTTTCCTGTCTACCTAAAAACCTACAGCTACATTTCCACACTGATGGGATGTATATGACCACACTAGAGTGGTTTCTGGTCTGCGGTGGATCAAGAAATTACAGCAGGATTTATATGTCATAGGAGAGATGATAGTCAGGTCTGACTCTCACACTCCCTCTAGTGGTGATGAGAGTAATAATACATTTCTAATACTGTGCCTGCTTCTGTCTTTGGCCATATTCCAATGGGTGGATATCAATCAGCTCCTACAGCTCTAAAAGAAGTGCTTATACATAGTCTATTAATACTGTTTGCAAAGTGTGACACATACAACACCTCCACAAGAGGGCTATTTGCTGATTATATTGGTCTGTGTGACTAACATGTTACATGATTCACTTTGTCTATTTCTGGGCCGTGATTCTGATACTGTGTGAGTGATTCTGGAGGAAACGGACTGACTCACCGTCCTTGTGCGGTGCTGGCGGCTGCCTGCATGGCCGCCGTAGCTGCTTCCTGGGCCTTACGGCTCACGCCGCCCATGGGGGGCCCCATCCCCGGCCCAGCGGGCATCGGCATACCGGGGGAGGTGGGCGCCATGCCCGTCATATTGCCCGAATACGGGCGTCCACCCGCGCCAGGGCTGCGGCCCATTCCCATTGGCTGGCCCGGGCCCTGGCCGTGCATGGGGCTGCTAGCGTTCATCCCCAGGCTGTTGCTGTTCATGCCGGGGCCGGGGCCGCTGTAGCTGGCATTGGGCGCTCCTCCGCTGTAATTGGTCTGCCTCGAGTAGTTACCTGTGGAAAAACAGCAGAAAATGTGTTGTTTACTGCCTGCCAGGCACTTTCTCGTCCCTGTGAAGTGCACACAGTTGTTGTTTTATTTAATGGAAGTGCCGTCTGTGTCATTGGGGTGCGGTTGTGACATTTTAGCAGCGGGGCAGGACTGCTGAATCGACGAGGGAACAATTGAGCCGCTTGAGCTCCGGTTTTGGGCTCGTCGCACACCCATTTTAAGCGCTCATAAATGATCTTACCACCCTCCGGAGTGGCAGAGGACTGTGACAGCACAGCCACTTTCGGAGGCTTAAACCTATCCATTTTGGTTCCAGCTACGCAAATACACAGCCGCGAAATGAACGGAAGCGCACACACATACTCACACAAACACACACATACACAAACACACACCAAAACACACACACAAACATACATACCAGTTGGCTCTCACACTGTCAAAGTGATATTTTTTTTTCCCTCGCAGGACAAATCCTTGAGAAATTTAAGTGGAAAATTCTGTGTTTCTTTTGTGATGGGGCTATTTATTTTTGATTTGATTAAGGGTGCTTTGGTTGGGGCTTGGAAGTCTAATCCCCAAAGAATATGTCTGGTAAAGGGGATCAAATTTCTTTCCAACCTTAAGGCTTTTTTCCTACTTGGAATCGAGAAGTGGAGAGCGCTTCACAATATTCTGTGAAAAGGAGAGGAAAATTGTTTAGGATTCCACAATCTGCTACTCTATGCGGATGTTCCACCCAGCGTTAAGTCTACTGGGGTATAGGGAAGGAGGATTTTTTTTTTTTTTTTTTCATGTGCAAGTGGACTGATAAATGCTTTCTTCTCCCTCTCAAGCAAAACTGATGAAATCTACTGCAGGAGATGTAGCCGAGTGGCTTCGCTGGAGCAGCCTTGATTTATCTCCGTGGCTCTCAGCACACGGCAGCATCCTCCAGGATGCCAGGAGAAGCGTTTTGCTAATCTCCAAGGACGTTGCAGGGGAAAAAAAGAAAAAAAAAGAAACGGGACAGAGTCGAGTCGAAATGATGGCTGGAGCGGACAGCTACACCGTGGAGAAATCTAGGGAATTGTGGCGGCCAACTCTCTCTTTTTTTCCCTCAACGCTTGGAATTTTGAGTTATACTACAAAGACTCGTGGGTAAACCGGCATGTTTCTAACGTGATCCTGAGGCCTTCATTGCAGATGTGTGTGTATATATAAGTTGTGTGTGTGTGTGTGTGTGTGTGTGCGTGTGTGTGTGTGTGTGTATGTGTGTGTGTGTGTGTGTATGTTGGGAGGGAGGGTCAGCGGGATTGGCCTGTTCTCACAGAACGGGCTGTTTTAGTTCTGGCCTCTACGGATGCTGCATGGTCTTTGGCTGCACTCGGGCGGAGAGGAAACCTCCAGAATATAATGGCGTCCTACAGGGATACTTTGTTCTCTTGGATCCCACTGTGTCCATTTGGGCCATTTGGGTACTTTATTTTGCAGCATTCAAATCTTGGAGGTTTTAGAAGAACTCAATGTCAGTGTGCTCACTGGAGCACTGTAAACTGTGCTTTAATACTGGATCACCTGGACCTGAGTTTAATGGGGAGAGCCCTCAGAGTGACAGGATGCCTTTGATGAGAGCGTTCACAGAGCGAAGGCTCTCGACAACCAAGGTGTTCTTTGGGTTTTAAGAGCATGGCTTTAGGGCAATTTGAGAATTTCATGCTGTTGGCTCAGCAAAATCAACACACACACTCACACACACGCACACACACACTCACACACATTTACAAAGAACCTGGCTGAGTGTCAGTGAAATGTTGTGGCTTTTGAAATGATTCACTGACAGCTTCCATGCAAGATTTTTTCCGCTCACTTTCTCCCCATCTTATGAAAAAAAAGAAAAAGAAAAAGAAAAAAAAGAAAAAAATGCTTCATTTCCAAAACCATTGGTGCTCAGCCAAAGAGCTTCTTGAAGGACGATAAGAGCAAACTCGCGCTCTCCACTTCTCCCTAACCTCTCAACTACCACCCCGCTACCCTCGGCTCCCCCAATTCTCCACTGCTGAGAGGAGCAATAGGGTCTTGCCACAAATAACTTAATAGATCTAAGGATCCCTTCCTTGCTCTCTCTCTCTATCTCTCTCTCTCTTTTTCTTTCTTTCTTTCTTTCTCCCTCTCCTCATCCTAAGAACCCATTGCGAGGGCTCCTCTCGTGGACAGTCAAGCAAGAAATGAAACACAGCCATTTCTCTCCAGGCCTCGGCGGAGAGCCTCTGGCGTCCCCTTTATGGGCGGTCGCCGGTGGGCGGAGGTGTGGTATTTATAACTGGCCGAGGGGAGAGAAGTGGGGAACTGTGGCGCGTTACCAATTACATGGAAATTCGAGGCACGGTCACGCATTCCGGGGACGCTGTTCCTGAGCTGTACTTAATCCGCGCACACTCCCGCGGGAAACGGAGCGCTGTGACCGGGCAGATTAAAGCCACTGCTTCCTCAGCAAACAGCATCCGCGAAACGCCGTGCTCTCTCTCGCTTTCTCTCTCTCTCTCTCGAAGGCCTGACTCGTCCAATCATGGCTGCCGTGGCGAAAAATGTTGCTTAGTGCCAAATAAATGGGCTACATACAAATGAGTGCCTGATTGAAGTGGGCTGCCAAGAGTGTGACTGTAAATTGTTGAAGTAATACTGTGGGAGATTAAAAAAAAAACATACTGAAGAAAGTCTCTCTTGGAGCAGAGAGCTGAACATTTTCTGAGAAGTTCTGATAAAATTATTTGCCTGCAGTATGGATTTCAGCCTCAGGACTTTATTTCCTTGACGACTGCCACAGTGGCAGCAAATCACCAGCAGTTTTTTTTTACTTTTTTTTTTAAATATATATTTTTTGCCCAAACTCAGGAATTTTCTCGTCTTCTTTCTCACTACCGCTACCTCTGTCTCTAATGCACTCTCTTCCTCTCACTCTCTCCTGGCCTCGGGCCCCACATCCTCGCTCAGCCACCTCAGCATCTCTCACAGCGGGGAGTCTCTGGTGCATTGCAGCCCCGACGTGCCTCAAGGCTCTGTACTCAGCTCTCTCTCCATTCCCTCTCTCTCCCCCAAAAAACCTTCCCTTGCTCCAGGGCTGACAGCGAGCGTGTCCTCTCCTTCCAAACTGCAACGTGGGCCAAGTGTAGGGCTTTGGAAGAGAGTTGCTGGTCTTTGCAAGGTGATTATTACCGGAAATCTCACACGAAAGTCTTCCAGTCTTCCAGTTAGTTTCAGGGAAGTCGAGCAACAAGGAAGTAGAGCTTTAGGAGGATGCTATGGATTGCATCTTGATTACGTACTTTGTGAGTTATTTTATAGATCAGATAATTTTTATAGTATTATGGGTGCATACTTTTCATTGAAAAGTTGTGTAATTGTATTCCCTGTCATTAATTATGAATGACATTGACAGCATATTATTGTGTAACAAACACTGAAACTTTGTGCGTCTCACTGTTTCTTTCCACTCATACCTAACAAATCATCTAAGCTGGTCAAACTGCTTA
Source organism: Sardinella longiceps (assembly GCA_027497455.2). Classification (NCBI taxonomy): domain Eukaryota; kingdom Metazoa; phylum Chordata; class Actinopteri; order Clupeiformes; family Clupeidae; genus Sardinella; species Sardinella longiceps. The sequence continues at coordinate 11,025,005 of JAODXP020000024.1, read as the reverse complement.
ACCCTGACTGTTTTGTGGTTGGCCTAAAATCTTTTGGGCAGAGAAAAATGCAAAACAAAAACTAAATCTTCATTGAATTAACTCCCATACACAGTCCTCTCCCAACATATACACAAGTGGTGGAATAGACAGAAGCAGAGGTGGAACAGGAGTGGCTCTGTGTGTGTGTGTATGTGTGTGTGTGTGTGTGTGTGTGTGTGTGTGTGTGTGTGTGTGTGTGTGTGTGTGTGTGTGTGTCCACATGTGTGTATGTGTGCTTGACTTGTCAAACCCTCCTGCATGTGCACTTCCAAACCCTGACTTGACCAGCCAAGACAAACGTGCAGGAGGGGATCAGGGAACTTGGAGCCCATTTCCATGTTGGTTTAATGGGTTAGTAATTTTCTGGCAGGAGGCGAGACGGAAAGCAGATGGACTCGTCATTAAGAACAATGAGCAGCAGCTGGCTGGCCTGTTCGCTCAGGCCCGACCTGAGGAGGGCTGATTCAGAACCACAGGCTCGGGAGTGAGTTCCGTGCCATGGTTCTGGGGAGGACGATGTGGGGGGGGTTGTTGGGTGTTTGCGGGGGGAGATGAACCCCAGTTAGCTAAACACACGCGATCCTTAGTGGGAGGGAGGCGGCGTGTCAGGCGAGCAAACCGGCGTCAGCTGCGCTAACTTTTCACGCTAGGCTGAGTAGAATAAGTTGCTTCAGTTTCTCCTCCCCTCTTTTTCCATTGCTATGTTGTGTTGGGGCTTTTCTCCCCCCTTGAGTTACATTAAAGGAAAACGGGGGGTGGGAGAGGGTAATACCAAACGTTTCTCTACTATTAATCAACGCTAGGGTAGGAGGGTCTCGGTGGTATTACAGGCCGTGCAGGGAGTGTGCATTTATCATGGTGACACATTAAAGCATGCATTATGAATACCGTAATATTCTACTCAGAGCGGGACTGGAACGCTGTTGCAGGCTTTAAACACAAACATGTGGTCTTGTTCTCTGCACATGGAATCTGATGGAACGCAGAACACATGCGCAACATTCAACACACAAATCAATGAAGAGATAATGTTTTTTTTTTCCTCTTCTCTATTTTTCCCAGGGTTGCGATGAAATTGTCAGTGCATTCATGTATTTATTTTATTCATTCTTTGGGGGTATGGGAGTGGGGGTGTACTGGCAAGCAGGAAGGCTGGGAAAAAACGGCCTTTTGGCCTTCGGTCCGGTAAATCAGCGTTCCCAAAGTGTCTGTCCGCTATCTGCTGGCCAAGTGGACTGTTACTATAGAAACGGGCCCTGACCGTTCCAACACTCCTGGCCAAGCCGGTGCTTTCAGAGCTCTTTGGACGACCACAGGTCATAGGAGTCCTCAGAATAATAATGACCTCCGCTCCTCGGCCTCTCAGCGCCGTTAATGAAGTTAGCCCGGCTGTTTTAAGCTTACATCATTGGTTTGTAGGCCGGCACTAATACACTGACCCCTTTTTAATAGGACTGGACATGGCCATCCATTTTCAGGCACCAACCTATTTTAACAGCTGCGAGTCAATCTTTACTTAATCCAATAATAACAAAAAGAGTGAGAAGGTGCATCTAGAGTTCAAACACTTCATGAATATTCTACTAACCTCTCTGTACCGCTGCTTTAATCACAAACGGGGTGGAGATGAGAGTGGAGGAAGGGAGAGACAGACAGAGGGGAGAGAGAGAGAGAGAGAGAGAGAGAGAGAGAGAGAGAGAGAGAGAGAGAGAGAGAGAGAGAATGATAAGAGTTTCTCTAACTATTTTATGTGAGCTTTGGAGATTACTATGGACAGCATGAAACCGTAACAGTACCTTGACAGAACAATAAATGGGTGCTTAATGAAGTTAAGAAGAGTTTTGACTGTCACCCTGGACCGGTTCTCCTAAAGATGGTCTAAAATATTACTAGATTTATTTATGTATTTTTTGCAAAATATGATTAATTAACATAGAAATCTAGAGGAACCGTAGGGGGTACGTCTAGAAATGAGCCATAGCACCTCACTCACTGGTCTTATCCTCGCGCTAGCTTGATAGGCTACAAACTACCAGAGGCAGTTTGAAAGACAACGGCCAATTCAGATCCTTGGATTGAGCTCAGTCTACACACATTTCGACGTTATAGTCAGGGTAATGAGTGATGGCTGTGTTGACTGCGTTGACTGTGTGCATGGAATACAACACAAGCTACATGCTTGATTACAGTAAAAAGTGCTCACCTTGTGTTCCATACTGGCCGCTCTGATGTCCATAAGGGCCACTGGCGCCCCCTTGGGGATAGGAGCCCACCCCAGGGTGCATCTGTCCCACTGGGGAACGGTGTGGGGACATTGGAGAACCTGACTGCTGGGGGCCAAACTGTGACACGGACTGATTGCGGTGCATGTTGGACATGAATCCTGAAGTACAAAAACAAAAGACATTTGATGAAAAACAAATTCTCAAAACAAATAATAAGCTAGGCTTTGTCATATTAGCATTATAACACAAGGCATGCTTTACGTTGAGAACATTTGTTAAGAATTTCATTTTTTTTCTGTGAATGTCTGATGCACTGAGAAGCACATTGCATTTATCTTTTTAAGTACTACTTCAAAGTACTCGTGCCCATCCACTGGCAGGGAGCTGTGTCAATAGTTTCTTGCAGTGTCAATAAATATGGCAGAGAAAGCCAATTACTACTGAAGGTTATGGCCCCTTCAGATTTCAATTTGCTTTACATCCCCACATATATACCCACACATGGCCTCGGAACCACATTTACAATGCAGTCTTACAGTCAGTAAAGACGTTTTAAATTCAGCGTCAGACTAAGACATCAGTGCCGTTAGCGAAATGCACTCTCTCTGCTGTCTCTCTCTCTGTGCCAAATACATGTGAGGCCATAGGAGATTTACTAGGGAAAATATCATTAAAGTGTGACTGGATTTTTGCTATATTTAATTCTGGTATCTTCTCTGTATCTCCACTGTGAGCTGTTCTCTTTGAGGGGCTTCCAGCGTTCCCACTGACATTTGGACTGATCCTTCCTGAAGCCTGTGTTTAGATTAAATTCCATTTCATTACATTTTAAACCTAAGAGCAAATAAACCTGTGTGTGTGTGTGTGTGTGTGTGTGTGTGTGTGTGTGTGTGTGTGTGTGTGTGTGTGTGTGTGTGTGTGTGTGTGAATGTGCGTAGGGGGGACTTGGGGCTTCCAATCTTTTACAACCATGAAAGAGGTTGCCACTGTTGCCAGCAACTCAATTGCTTAGTTTGGTAATATTCCAGATTAGGCTATGTGGAAATGGCTGCCTGGCACCATCTCTGCAATGAGGATGCAATCCCAATAACACTTGTGTGTGTGTGTGTGTGTGTGTGTGTGTGTGTGTGTGTGTGTGTGTGTGTGTGTGTGTGTGTGTGTGTGAGTGTGAGAGAGAGAGAGAGAGAGAGAGAGAGAGAGAGAGAGAGAGAGAGAGAGAGAGAGAGAGAGAGCATAAAAGTATAGTACCAATATTATTTTTGCACTAAAAAATGTCTTTTTTTCTTTCTTTTTTTTTAATTGAGAGGGCATTTGCTGTGAATGGGCCTGACAGGCTGCTTAAGCTGTTGTCTCAACTGAGCATGCTCCTCTAAGGGTCTACAGCAAACTGCAACTACAGAAACAGAGTGGAAGAAGCCATGAGTGCTCTGCCTCAGTCTGTCAGCTAAAGCGCCTTTCCAGGGAGAAACATTATTGTAATGTTTTGCTTCCATTAACGGGGGGATTTCAAGAGAGAAAGGCACACACACACACACACACACACACACAGACACACACACAAACACGTTCACAAACCCACACACACAACATACACACACACAGGAGCACACACACACACACACACACACACACACACACACACATACACGCACACTCACACACATGCACACACGCACATACACGCAGTGTAATACTGCATTTTAAATTGCCTGGAAAATGGACGGGGAAGAGGGACATTGTGCAGACAGTGCTAAAAGCAAACATCACATTCAAGTTTGTTGTTTTTTTTCCCTCCCCTCCTCTGTGAGCTGACTCGAGTGGCTTGAGCTCTTAGCTGGACAACAACTGTGGGAGGGAGGGGTGTGGTGGTGGTGGTAATGGTAATGGTGGTGGTGGTGGTGGTGGTGGAGGGGGGCACAAGCTAAAAAGGACACTCAGCTAAATTTATGAAAATTAGAGGAGCTCTCAAATGGCCTGCCTCAAAGGACTGAACTGTCATATATTTTAGAGAAGCATTATATTCACCACAGTTCCTAATCTGTCAAAAACACTGGCACAACAATAACAACAACAAAAGAGAGAGAGAGAGAGAGAGAGAGAGAGAGAGAGAGAGAGAGAGAGAAAGAGAGAGAGAATGATATAAAAAAGAGAGAGTGCAAAAAAAACAAAACAAAACCACACACATCATAGATGCATCATATCCATATAATGCCTCCCATAATGACTGCCTATTTGAGCACCCATTAGGTTTGTATTTAATGGTCTCAGGATGGGTAATGGATCACTAGTCTAGGAGCCAACTGGCACTGTAGTCAATAGCCTAATATGGAGTGAGGTGTCAGGCCAATTCTTGGTTATAAAATTCTCTCGCCTTCAAAAACAACCGAGGGCTTTGTTACGCATTACGAACAGTTCAATCACACAAAACTTGAGGGCAGGAAAGATTTGTTGTGCACCTACCCCTCTCCTGAGCCTGGTTCCCAGTGGGATGGGACGCCACGTCGGACATGCTGCCCGGAGTCTGTGGAGCATTCTGGGACCCTGGGGGGAGAGAAGGAAGTGGGAGAAAAAAAGAAGAGAGAGGAAGCTGAGGGTTAACATTAGGGACGTTATCGCTGAGTACTGACTTCAGGAGATGTCGGTTTGTTAACGTTCAAAACACACACACACACAAAACACAAAGTCCCTTCACATCATGTTGATCAAACAGTCTTTCCCCACAGGCCACTTCATCATGCCTTCAGTAATACACCTCTGGTTCAGCGGGGTTTATCGCCACTCTCTCCTCACTCGCTCAGATTTTGCGTGGGGTGGGGGGGGCAGATATTAAGAGATATTGGTCGTGACGGAACCCCCCTTTTGAAAATGCAGTCAAATGATATTACAGAGCCGCTCTCGCTCGCTTGGCGAAGGAAGACTGCATCTTTTTTATATTACCCCCAAAAAATAACACTTATCACTCAGTGAAGTCGTCAGGCTGTCTAATCTGATTTCTCTAAATCCTTTTTTCTTCGCCGTCACAGGCGCATGGAGACACAGAGGAGAGAGAGAGAGAGAGAGAGAGAGAGAGAGAGAGAGAGAGAGAGAGAGAGAGAGAGAGAGAAAGAAAGAGAGACAGATTGCTGGGAGCCCATAGGCAAAACTATTTTTACACAAAAAGCTCCCTGTGTGATCAGACCAAGGATATGGCATCTAACAGAAGCGCTGTGATTTAGGGGGAAAAAAATATTAATAATAAATGATAAAAATGGATGCAATCATAGGCCACTGAGTAATTTTTCTTCCTACAGTGACTCCCGACTGTCAACTCAAGCTTCCTCCCTCAAACACGCTTACACACATAAACACACACACACACACACACACACACACACACACACACACACACACACACACACACACACACACACACACACACACACACACACACACACACACACACACACACACACACACACACACACACACACACACACACACAAATACACCTCCTCAGTCTCCTGTCTCCTCATAACCAGGGGATAAAAATGCGCCCTGGCCCTGCAGTGGTAATTAATGTAATAACGAGCGGAAGCTCTCTGATTGATTTGGGAAACAGGAAGGGGAAACGTGTAAATTAAAACATGTAAAAGACTCGACAGGCTCAGACCAAAGCATTGAACCAGAGGGTACCAAGCAAGGGGGAGGGCTGTGAACCAAAGGGGACCAGACGGGCTGTGTGTGTTTGTGTGTGTGTGTGTGTGTGTGTGTGGGGGGGGGGGGTGTGTGTGTGTGTGTGTGTGTGTGTGTGTGTGTGTGTGTGTGAATATGTGTGTGGATAGGGTGGGGGCCTGTAATGACTGAGGCCACAGCAACACAGAAGTGTGAAGCCTGAGAGACTGGCACAATGACTGAAGATGCAGCTTGACAAAGGATGTGAGAAGGAAACTGAGAAGGCACCGGTGGGAAGTGGGACTTCTATCAGTTAAAGGCAACCATAGAGTCAAGGAGCCTCATGCACCAATTATCTTCTTAAGAATTTTCTTTAATTTGTTCTTAAGGTCCCATTGAAAAAACTATATTGGTGAATATAAATCTTCTTTAAAACTGCATAAGTGAGATTTAAGTAAGAATTTTGTAAGAATGGTTGGTGAATGTGGACCATTGAGTTTGAGGTCATTGAGTACTGTAAGTAGGAAAAGGAAGGAGAGAAAATGGTACAACACAGACTAAAGCTAACTCAACAAACATGGAAAAGGAAAACGAAGCAGGGCCAGAGTTTCCATGCCTGTCAGTTAACTTTAAGCCGCCTGTTCGCTATTCTGTCTATGTTGTAGGAAAAAGAAATTAGTTCCTCTCTCTCTTTTACTTTTCTTTCTTTTTCACTTCTGGGTGACCTCAAGCAACAGCTAGGGGTTGATTTACTCCAGATTACTGCTTTAACATAGCTTTAAAAAGACAATTGTGTGATTTTCCACATTCTATAAAACAGCAGGACTACCACTAGAAGCATATATCAAACACATAGCACTACATAAAAAAGAAATCTTTCAATATTCCTTTTCTAATCCCTTCCAAATCCAGATTCTCACTGTCAGTAAAGAGCTTGAAATGTAAGCTAATATTATTAAAATTACTGTGAATCTCATGTTTGATTTTTTTTTTTTTTTTTTTTGGTTCAATCCTAAACTAAAATATAAGCAGAATAAGACTTGGCTCTCAGACTCTCACTGACTGCCATCCATTTTTTTTCTTGGCAGACAACAGCATCGCCGCAACTCCAGTGTATATGAGCGAGCAGTATACTATATTCAGAACAGCAGATGGAGTGACCTTCATGGAGTGGAGTAATGTAGGGAAGGGGAGGTGGCGGGGATGTCGCGTAAACAAACCCGCTTAAATCGACATAATTGCTTTTGCTTTAACTGCATCAACAGGATTGCCGTCTCTCCCCCCACCTCGCAGACGCCCACTCGGAGAGCGGCTAGTGGCCAGGCATCGGGGACGGGATTCGATTAGAGTGCGTCTGTCGCCCCTGCTGAGGGACGCGGACATACGGAGAGGAGAGGGGCGCGCTAACGTCGCAGCGGCAGTGGCGGCAGCAGCAGCGCTGCCAAAAATAGCCGTCCGACACGCCAGCAGCGGAGCTGGCTGGAGACGTGGCAGAACGAGATGAAAGGGAGGGCAAGCGGAAGTGAGAAAGCTATTAGACCTGGAGGGGCCAGTTGGTCGAGATGGGAGGCATGGGTTCATGAGTGTGTGCGTGTGTGTGTGTGTGCATCCATGTGTGTGTGTGTGTGTGTGTCTGGAGGGGGCCATTTTTGCCATTGTGCACTGAATGCGTTAACACTGCTTGCAGCCCAAGTGAATAGTGCCCCTGAGCGGCCTCCTCTGCAAGGTCATCGCTCGCCTTGCATCGCCTCGTTCTCAGGAAGGACATGTGTGTGAGTGAGTGTGTGTGTGTGTGTGTGTGTGTGTGTGTGTGTGTGTGTGTGTGTGTGTGTGTGTGTGTGTGTGTGTGTGCCTATGAGCATGTGGCAAAAGTGGCTATGGCAATGCCACATTGAGTTAGAGGTGGCAAACTAGGCAAGGGAAGAACCATCCACCCCCACAACAACACACCACTGCACCATCCTAACCAACATTTACACTGGGATCACTGCTCCTCCACTGGAATTAAGGTTCACACCAGGAGCGAAAGATAATAGTAACTAGAATTATATGTGCCTACACCGACCAATGATAATGATAACAAAAGCTTCATGTCAATTAATGTAATGTCTAAAATGTAACACTTTGTTTGGCTGTAGGCTTTTCATCTCTCTCAGAATTGTACCAAAAGTGATTCTGAAAATGATATTGTCATGTAGCTGTCGTTATAGTTTGCGGTGTGGACGTTATCATTTATAATAACTAGAGCAATAAGTATTTGCCACTGTAGTATTGTGTATTGTTATTTTTCTTGGTGTGAGCAGGCCTTTGGCCCCATCTCAAACACAGGACAAAAAGAAGCTGGAGGATGGTGAGTGTCAATTAAGAGGCCCGGAGGAAGAGGCTGATATAAAACAAGCTTAGGCTTGGGAATCACAATCACAGCCGCCAATCAATACTCACACAAATCCTGGCATTTTCAAATACCAGCTGGGAATCCTCCACACGTGACCAATCAAAAGGTCTGGGTGCTTTATAAAAAGCCCACCCAATGAGTTGCTTCAGAGACGGATCTAAATTTCTCCAGTTCTCTTCTCTTTTCTCAGATGACTATCCCTCTCATCGCTGCATCTCTTCGCACCAACCGTAACCAAATATGCTCAATGAAAGCATTTGGTTTATTTATGATGGTGGATAAAAAAATAAGCATTCTAAAATTTGGTATTCAGTAATTTGTCTACATGGTAGAAACATGAGAAACACTATGCTAGGCAATCTTTCATTTTTCAACGCAATAATAATTGACACATAGTGATGATGTGTTCATGTGTGTGTGTGTGTGTGTGTGTGTGTGTGTGTTTCAATGGACAAGTTTTCCACTTCTGTTAAGACTAACTTGCTATACATTACTGTTTGTGTTTGGCTACGTGCAAAGAAGCATGCCCATGGCTGTTCCATCCCTAAGCTGACAGTTCAACAGAACCCCCCCTGCTCAGCTCTCTTAGTAGAAGGATATTGCTACGTGTGTCAAGTGCTTCACCCATGTACAACTCACAAGTACAGATTTGCGTCACCACATTGTTTCACTCTATTCTGGAAAATAACTCCGTTACTCAGACTTCATCTTAAATTACCTTCAAATAAGCAACCTTCAAACGCAGACATTAGTTGGTTCTGAAGAGAACTGAAATTTGAGAATAAGTGTGAGTCACTGACTGACTGTGAGTACGGTTAAATGCACCCTGTAGAGGAGAGGAGGAAGGAGAAAGGAATTCTTTGAAGTGTTCGGGGCCCAAAACAATTATAATTTTAATTTATGGGCTTTTATTTCACTACTGCAGTCATTTGAACTTCTCCCACGGTGCGCCAAACAAGAGGCCGTGAGCATGCAAGTTCATGCGTTTTGAGATAACGGTCCCTAGCTTTTTTTTTTTTTTGGAAAAATATATCACTGTTTTCTTTAAAAATAATGTTCCATGAGGAACGTTGAGGCAACACAAGGCTCTTTGAAGAGCAGTGTTTCGTCTTTGAAGTGTTTTTGTTTTAGAAAAAAAAAAAAGTGATTCAAACTCAAATGCCACAGCACAGTTCAAAGGCATAGCCTGAGCACTCGTGGCCATATTTGCTACTGAGTTTGCCAGAGTGTGCAATTTTAAGCGGAATGCAGGTTCATGAGCGTCCAATTTCTGGACGCACCGACAATAAAAGGCTCCTTAAACTAAAGATGAAAGCAATAATGGTGGTGGTTTGGGGCTAAGGGCAGACAAGGCTCTCAGAAGTCATGTTTTCATGTTTTTCAGGATGGTATTACTGGAGCGTGGGCTGATCCTCCGACGCAGGCATAAACACTAGCGAGTGCGTTTGAGCGCGCTGGGGCGGTGGGCTGGTTTAGCAGAATCAGCGGGTCCAAAGACCCCGATGCACCAACACACACACACACACACACACACACACACACACACACACACACACACACACACACACACACACACCTCCCAGACAGCTTGGCTAATCCATTCCATGGGCCTGTCCTCGGGGGGGAAACCGGCGAAACAGCGCAAAAGCAATAATGGCTGCTCGGACCCAGATGAGTGCGGGTAAATGATTTTGCGACCTGGGGCTAATGTGAGCTAACCCCCCCAACTACCCCCCCGCCGGGGCGAGAGCCAAGCTCAGCGCAGCGAGTCCAACGCGCTCCCCTGGACCTCATTACGGCCCCACACAATAGGAGCGATGTAAGGGAAACGGACAAAAGTGCAAGCTTAAGCTAAAAAACTAAGGCAAGAGGGAGTTGGCGCGGCCTCGGAGTTTCACCACGCCGGACCTCGATTGCTTCGGGAGAAATATAATAGGCCAGGGCTGCCTGCGGTAAGAAACCTGGGCGGTCGGGGCGCGGGACGCTTCATCCGAGTGTCAGCGGTGCCAGACGGACACAACGCCCAGAGACATTAGTCTCGCAGAGGGTGGCGGATAACGGGGGGAGAGACGCTGGAGAGTGGAGAAGGGGAGGTGGGGGGGGGGGGGGTGCAAGAGTCTCAGAGGAGACAGACGTGGAAAAGCGAGAGACAGGGTGGAGAGTGAGAGCCTGAGGAATGAGTGTGAGTGTGTGTGTGTGTGTGTGTGTGTGTGTGTGTGAGAGAGAGAGAGAGTGTGTGTGTGTGTTTGAGAGAGAGAGAGAGAGCTAAGCAGGGGGGGTTCTGTTGAACTGTCAGCTTAGGGATGGAACAGCCATGGGCATGCTTCTTTGCACGTGCACACACACACACACACACACACACACACACACACACACACACACACACACACACACAAAGACACCCACACACACACACCACAAGGGAGATAATTGCCATAACATCCAAGAATGGGAGACATATTTTGCCAAACTGTGAGCTCTTCACTTGGGAAAACAGAGCAGAACAACAACAACAAAAAACAAGAAAACATCCTCTTAGAATGATGAAAAAAAAGTTGTTTAACACATACATACACAAGCACCTCTCCACACAACTCACACTCATTCCCCTGTTACATTAGTTTTTCCTTTACTAAGTATGATCTGAATATGAATTCTTCCTTGGATTGCAACTCAAAGAAGCATTCATATTCAGATAATACTTAGTAAAGCATGCTCTTAGATGTGCACCCAACACAGAGCCCCACTTGTGTCTTACACACACACACACACACACACACACACACACACACACACACACACACACACACACACACACACACACACACACACAAACACACGTCTACATTTCTACTTGTACCATCCCCAATTACCATAATGCGCCCTGGACATTCAGTTTAGTTTGCTTTTGTTTTGCTTCAAACGCATATCGGTTCGGGGAACTGCAGCGGCGGCGGCGGTGGCAACAACACGCAGACGGAATGCCAGCGGACAGCGTGGCGGCCCGCTATTTTTCCGCCCCTCCGCGCTCCTGCTGCCTTGTCTCCTCGCTCCCTGACTCTCCCTGACCTTTCACCGGCTGAGCGGCCCTGGGAGCACTTCAAGCGAGAGCAGATAAACAGCTTACTCTAAAAGCCCTCATAAGGAAGTTTAAACCGCGTCTCCCGAAAAGAAAAAGAAAAGAAAGGAGGAAAGAAAGAAAATAAAGGGGAAGGGGGCGGCTGTGGCAAGGGAACGAGGGAACCGGAGAGAGAGAAAGCGAGAGGAGAGAAGGAAGGAGAGAGTGTGAGAGAGAGAGATAGATAGAGAGAGAGAGAGAGAGGAGGGAAAGAAGGAGAGAGAGTGAGAGAGATAGCAAGAAAGAGAGAGAGAGAAAGAGAGACAGAGAAGGGGGAGAGGAAGAGAGGGAAGGGCAGCCATGCTAAATGGACCTTGATGGACCTTGGGAAAGAATGACAGGAGGAGGAGGAGGAGGAGGAGGAGGGTAGGGGGAGAGAGAGAGTGAGAGCAAGAGTGAGAGCGAGAGCAGGCCATTTGTGATTTTCAACGGTGGTTGGCTGGAGTGTGCTGTCTGCCATTAGGGAGTGGGGATGCGGTCTGTGTCGATTAGCGCGCCACAAAAGTGAGAGGCTCCACTCCACTCACAATGGGCCCTGCGCTACAGAGACTCAAAAAGCACTGGGCTCAAGAGATCTCTATCACTTAAGAGAAGTAGAGGAGCACCAGAGAGCTCACTTCAGCTATTATTTATTATTAGTAGTGTATTATTATTATTATTATTATTATTATTATTATTTTACTGCTGCTGTTAAAACACACCAACTGTTGTGCTGCAACATGCGGTATGTGGCACAAAGCTGTACTGTCTTACTTTATCCCTCCACTATTAAATTCATATCATGATTTATGTATGTCACAACACTCACTTGATGACACTCATGATTTAGTTTGCAATCTACCTGTGGATTTCCCAACAGCTGGAGTGATATCCACATTCACTTTTATGGACTATTCCCTGGGAAAAGCCACATGCTGACTTATTATTTTTTATTTCATTCTTCCCTGATATCTCTGACATATATCATATTTTGCGGCTCTGCTCCTCCGTGGGCCTAATATGACATTAGAAAGCCAGGCTCTCAGTCTGTGTTAGTCTGAGTGCGACGTCATACAGCAGGCAGGCAGGCAGGCATGCAGTCACTGTTGTCTCCTAGGCAGCGTTGGTTCCTCTGGAGCTCAGAGTGGGACACGGCTCACGCCCCGATGGCTTGATGCGACACGACCGCTGAGTGACGGGCCCGCTCCAATCCCCCTGGCCCCGCTGCTCGCCACCGCCAGAGACCGAGGGGGAACTCAGCGCAAATGCGCATCAGCCGCTAGTGCCCAACAGCCCCATCGAACCCAACCCTCCGTGCTTTTCACTCCAACCCCCCCACCTAACGCCACTGCAACCCCCCCCCCCCCCACCCCATTTCCGCCCCTGGCTCAAGGGAGCGCCCGGGTAATGCCCCTCATGTCCCCAAAGGTTCAAAGACATTCAGGCTGCGCGACGCATTTTTTTATTTATTTTTTTTGTCGTTGTTGCCCCGGCTGTCACAAATCTGGCGCGACGGGAAAAATCAATTTGCCGAGTGCTTCCTGGCTCGAGGAAAATCCGAATGCCAGGCAAAGTCAGATAATGTTCTGGCGTATTCGATTTGCTTCGGTGGGGCTGAGCAGAGGCACAGTCTCTGAGTCCCTGGGATCATATGGAAGAGCAAGAGTCAAAGAGAGAGAGAGAGAGAGAGAGAGAGAGAGAGAGAGAGAGAGAGAGAGAGAGAGAGAGAGAGAGAGAGAGAGAGAGAGAGAGAAACAGAGAGAAAGAGAGGGAAGAAGTGTGAGGGAGAGGGAAAAGGGGAGTGAAAGAGTGAGAGATGAGCGCCTTAAGTGTTTTACCTCTTGTTCCTGACAGAACCAGGGGGAGCGTCAGTGGCTACAGTGTGAAAATCTTTGCACCATGTAGAGGTGGAAGAGGAGGAGGAAGAGGAGGAGGAAGAGGAGGTGGTGTCTAGCAGTAGAGGGTGTCTGACAGTGAGAGTGGGAGAGGGGAGAGAGGTGGCGCAGGTAGGGGGCCAAATATGTGTCATGCATGTTTAATGACATAACAATATTTCCATGTTAGGTGGCTCCACTGAAGCTATCCGTGGGACACTCCCAGGGCTTTTTTCCCCTATTCTGTCTGTCTACAGAATGCCTGTGCAGATATATATTGTATTGACACAGCCACATGTATTCCTACACTAATACATTCTGCAGACTAACGCGTCAACACATTCCCAGATAAATACGCAACCAACATGCATGCCCAGGTCTACATTCAGCTACGCACACTCCAATGCACACAAATCAGCATCTCCTATTATCGTGACTGACAGGCACACTGCCGGGCCAAAACCACTCTGCATGCAGCGCAAGCCGTTTTCATTCCCCAAACATGGCTGCAGAGAAGCATTCTGCTCCACTCAAATCACCTCAGTTTTTTCGCCATAATGATCAAATTAATCGCTTATGGCAGTTGTATTAGCGTTGTTTTGCAATGTAGCGCTCAAAAAACCCACTCGGCGTTTGTACTTCAAATTGAAACCAATTCACTGACGCAGAAAACAATTCGCCACGTTTTGAGCATATCGCTCAGTTCTGTCCCACAGTCTGGAATATTTTAAGGAAGACGGTTTACTGTGTCAGTTTTCTGTTTTCTTTTACACCGCATCTCTTTGGTCTCGTACTGTTCTCAATATTTCAATCTGGCCTGTCTTTGTCAGCCATTGTGCATGAGGAGCGCCTGCCTTCCTTTCCATTAGCGTCAATCACTGTCCGCACGCGCTCAGTCTGCCACCACTGCACGGCCTCTCAGGAGCTCACTCATGCATTGGTCCCGCCTCATCACAGTGATTGACAGCTCGGCACACTGGTCAGGATTCCATCAGGGGAGGATGTCTGGGTGGACAGGCCGGCCAAACAGCCCATCAACACTGGCAGTCATAAACACAGGCGCACAAACTCACACACACTCACGCACACACACACACACACACACACACACACACACACACACACACACACACACACACACACACACACACACACACACTCATCTGCATATCATATTTAAGTGTCACTCGCACCTGTCCAGGGCCTGTCGAGAAATTCATTACGGTTTTACAATTTATTGACTTGTTCAGTTATTCCACCAGGGCTCCGGGATGCAAGACAGCTACCTGATGGAATTTGCTATTGTTCTAAAACGGTTACTGGGGCTGTGTTTTTAATATCACACAGCAGGTGGCTATCACAGGCCGTCACTGGCAATCCCACCTCCAGATTTCCCTGTGGGATCCCTACAGTACCTTGCAGCAATTAATAAGGCCTTCTTCATTCATTCATTCATTCATTCATTCAGGCACACCCCCTGCCCCACTCAACACCTCCAAAGTGGAACAAAATCCTCCTTCATCAACAAGGAAGAATCTACTCTTTCTTTTTATAACGTGTAACACAGTGAGACACTATGAATAGAGAGGGGGTGATGGAAATGGATACAGGCAGGCTATTGATCAAAAACAGGGCTGGCAGGAGGTCAGATGTCTAGGGTTGAGGTGCAGGACAAACGTCTTTAAATGTGTCTTAAGTGGTACGATCACAAGTGGTTCATTCTAAACACAGGTGTAAAACTGTGTGGTCCAATTACTCAAACCATTCACCAAAGTGGTCTGAGATGTATGTACTTTGTATAAGGCTCTCCAGAATGATTCAATGATTGAATGTTCAGTTATTTCTGTATAATGACCACTAAGTGGAATAATGTATTATTTGCCTTTATCATTGGGTGCTGTTCACCCTGTCGGGAAATATTTTTCTAATAAAGCCCAGAGGACAATACATTATCTCTCTCTTACATATTACACGTAGTGCAAACATCAGTGTACTGATCAAGACTATTTTTCTCAAAACCATAGTTGCTTATCAGTTTGCAACTTAGTTAGCTGGTTATGAGCAACTGCATTGCAACCACCTACTTTAGTTAGCAACTGTGACTTTGGGAAATGCACCACAGGTTAACAATAGTTTAGAAATGCCCTAAGAGCACAGTAATGGATGGTCTCTCTCAAACAAACCTGGAGCGCTGGCAGGAGAGATGGGTCCGGAGCGGGACTGACTGGATCCGGCAGGGGAGCCCACTGGAGAGGGAGAGGGCCCGCTGCGCACCCCCGGGAGCCGAGGGGAGGCATGAGGGGAGAAGGGTGACCGGGCTTGGTTGCTTTGCTCTCCCTGGCTGCTCCCACTTCCACTGCCACTGCTGCCACTACTGCTTCCACTGCCACTGCCGCTGCCACTGCCTGGCCCTCCTGAGGTGGCATTGACAGCTGAGCTGAGACCAGCATCTGTGCCCGTGGGTAGGTCATCGATGGAGCCGGACAGGTCCTGAAACAGAGGAAACATGACAATGGACCTTAAGGATTATGCATTATTGGCACTGTATTGGCATTGTATGCAAAGACCTTGGAGCAAACACACAAGGATATGGGCTCTGGCTCAGCCATTACCCAGCAAGTAGGAGTCAAAAGCACAAAAGAACAACTGTGAGGAAAAAACAAGCATCCCAAGTTTTGGTTTTACAGACACAAGTTTCATGTTACTGAAATCTGTGGGTGTAGCACTGAGGGCCCCGTGGAGAGGCTCCCCTAAAGCTAATGTGTTCCCCACCCCACCCCACCTCCTGCAGCGACCCATACCAGGAGTGGCCCTGCGTGGGAGGGGGATTCTTAAGTTGGGATGGGCGTGTGTGGGCCTTCAGATCACCACAGGGGTCTCCCGTTTCACTGGACTGACCACCACAAAAGCCACTGGTGGACTGGAAATAGACACTACTGTGCATTATGTTGCCTGGTTTAGACACAATACTGCAACATGGCTCCAAAAACATGGTGCGATATGAGCCGACCACACATAGGACTACATCCTTTCTACTTCACAAGTGCTGAAAGGCAAGCTGTGGTTTTCGTCTTTGCAGATGCATTTATGGAAGAATCATAGGAAGACTGGAAGCTTGAGGGCAGAATTATGAGAGAAGTGCAAAGAGTAACTAATTATGTTTGCTTGTATGAGCAGTAGTGGACAAGATAGTATTTTGTGCTGAAAATATCCCACCTCTCAAATAGCAGGTGTAATCCTGATTTCCTGTTGTTGCGTGAACAGGAGAAACTTTATGAAATCAGTATTCCCTCAGCCTGTTTTTGGCCATTTGTAGGAGCTACGCTTTACCGTGTTTACCTTTTTATTATGTATAGTCACCCCCTTCACTTCTTCCAGTTCTCTCTGTGTAGATGCCTGCAGCCTACTAAATTAGTCTGCATGAATTGTATTGAGTTTAACAATTGGTGTAGAATTGCTGCCTTGCATCGTCTTTCTGTTTGATGACCCCTTTTTAGCATTCACATTAACTTACTGCTGTGCTCTTTGATCTATGCATGTACACCTGCTTCTTTATATTTAGGAATGTGAGTCTGCATACATTACTTACTTAGTCTAAAGAAAAAGAAAAAAAAAACACAACAAAAAAACAACAATGCGATCAGTCTTTAAAAGCACAATTTAGCACCAACGCTAAAATGCTAACTCCATCCCATTCAGGTATAAACCGACTATAATTGGCATGGGCCTAGTCTTTAAATGCGCGACACATACATTCATGTAATTTGCATTCGCTTATGGTTGGCATATCTCCTGCTAGGCCTCGTGGGAGGTAGAGAGGATATGACAGGTGGTTTAAGCTGCCTCATATCTCAGGCACAGTGACATTATCACCACTCTCGCTAATGGTGTCAAGGAGATGACAATTTTACAGACGGCAAGGGAAGAAAAAAAACTGACTGAGACTGAGGAGAGCTATTCACAATTTTGTTTCTGCGCCGTTAACTACACACTTTAAATTCTTTTAAAGAAAATACCTCTAAGTCAATTATAAATGGAGGCCACCCTTTTCAATAAAATTAATCAGTTAATTTTTAAGGCAGTCCTTTGAGTTAGGTCTGTATGGAATAGAGTGTGGACTGTATAGTGACATCCCCTTGACTTAATTCAAGGTTGTGTGCTTCTGATCTTAAAAGAATTCCAAGTTGAAACTTGGAGTGAAACAAAAACACCACTGATTGCAATACCACAGTAGTGAGTGTTACAGTATGTTGCTATTTGTGTGTGTGTGTGTGTGTGTGTGTGTGTGTGTGTGTGTGTGTGTGTGTGTGTGTGTGTGTGTGTGTGTGTGTGTGTATTTACACCAAGAGAACTTGTGCCCACTTTCTATAAGACTTTGGGTATGAGTATTTCTCAGCAATGGAGAGCTTGACAAAAGCCTGGCTTTTCAGCCAGAGATGTCTTTGTCACAGCCTGCTACCCTCCATAGAGGTGTTAGTGAAAGCAAACATGGAAGGCAGTCCAAAAAATTCAACGAGTTGGGTCCCTATCCAGAGTGGCCCAAATCCAATTTGTTTGCCTCTCTGCTGCAAATTGCTCTGTGCATTGAGCCTCCAAATAGCTGTCAACTACTCCCAGTTGGCGTCGTGTATCACTTAATTCGCTCCTGAAGCATGTAATTGTCATAATAAGAAAAATATTGAGGTGATAATAGCCACTTATTTTAAAACAGCGCCACCACCCCACCCCGTTCCAATAATGACTGCCTATTTACGCATTTCACACACCGCTGGAGAAGCAGCCACCGGCGACCTCTCACCTCCAGATCAGCCACCGACTCCATGCTACCCGGTGCCAGAAAAAAAAGCCTGTCACCTCCACGGAAGGTGCACACAGAGAGACCTGTCCCGGTGGTAGCACATGCCGTGTACTTCACCAGGCTGGAGACGGGAAACCCACACTGTCATTTTCGTATTTCTCAGCATTTGTGTGTGTGTGTGTGTGTGTGTGTGTGTGTGTGTGTGTGTGTGTGTGTGTGTGTGTGTGTGTGTGTGTGTGTGTGTGTGTGTGTGTGTGTGTGTGTGTGTGTGTGTGTGTGTGTGTGTGTGAGGGGGGATGATGAGTGATGCTTCAGATTAAACGCTGGACACTTATTAAGCCTGAAGGAGGTCTGAAGGAGAGAGTAGAGTTAAATATGGGGAGGGGAGGGGGGATCCTTAAAATGGGTGATGCATGAAAAGATAGAGCTCTGCTTCACCCACACCATTAACAACACAAAAATGAGCTCTTGCAAGAAGTTCCCCAGCAGTCAGACTGAGATACAAAACACCAGATTGGCTCATATGTATTATTTCCCCCATTATTAAAAAGGAGCTACAAGACAATGTTTGAATTGGAGAAGTTCTGGGAAATATCTACCATGTGCAACAGAGTGGCCAGTGCGGTAAAAAAAGATGGACAGAAAGTGAGATAGAGTGAGACAGGTCAGACCTAGATACGGAAACCTTGAGCGAGAAGAGAGGTGGGAAAAAAACACCACCACGGCAGGGAGCATTATTCTTATTCGGACGCATAGGCTGCACTCCATCACGGCTCACAGAGTGACACATTCATGCCAGCCGAGTGCCAACTCTCTCTTTCTGCTCTCTCTCTCTGCTTGCGTTCCTCTTGCCTTCCTCTCTTCCATTCCCTCACTCCTTCAACCCCCAACCCCAAACACACAAACAGACACACAGACACACACACACACAGACACACACACACACACACACACACACACACACACACACCACTCCGCCTGCCTCAGCCCTCCCCTGTATGCTGTGTCAGTAGCGGTCAGGCCGCCCGGGGGAAGGCTCGGTCGGGAGTCAGTGCGCTGCCACATCTCGGCGCAGGCCAGGCGAGGCGAGGCAGGCCAGCTGGGGATTTCTCACTGGAGCTGACAAAGGTAGAAGGTCATGAATAAACACGGCAGGCTGGTGCTGTCCACTCTTGTTAGTGGACCCCTCGCTCCCCCCTCCCTTCCCCTCCCTCTCTCTCTCTCTATGGGAGGAGCGCCCCAGTCCCCCTGACCCCCACTCCCCACCCCCCTCCCCATTACTGCCATATCCCACTGCGGGCACCACCACCAGCCCTGCCACCAGACCAGCAGAGTGGCTGAATCAGCCCATTTAGGGAGGAGAGAGAGAGAGAGAGAGAGAGAGAGAGAGAGAGAGAGAGAGAGAGAGAGAGAGAGAGAGAGAGAGAGAGAGAGAGAGAGAGAGAGAGAGAGAGAGAAGGGAGAGAACGGGAAAAAAAGAGAGAGAAGTGTGTGCTTGCGTGAGTGGATGGATACTGTGTAGACTAATCTGGTGTCTAACAGTAAAAATTTCTCCATGAGGTTTTGATTGCTCCTGGGTCACTTGCAATTACATACAAACTATGCAGCAAAGTACATTGCAATGTCGGTTTCTATAAAGGCCCCTATACTGAATCTGAAACAGAGTGAGAAAAGCAAAGAGTGCGTGACAAAATGCAGAGAACTCCAGAA
This sequence comes from Sardinella longiceps, assembly GCA_027497455.2. NCBI lineage: Eukaryota > Metazoa > Chordata > Actinopteri > Clupeiformes > Clupeidae > Sardinella > Sardinella longiceps. The sequence continues at coordinate 11,005,234 of JAODXP020000024.1, read as the reverse complement.
AGAAAGAAAGAAAGAAAGAAAGACAGCCAGAGAAACAGAGTGCGTGTGGACTGAGCCATGTGCTGCCCTTGCTGAGGGTGTTTCAAGGCCCGTGGCGCGGGCACGGGCACAGGCAGGGACAGACACGGGCAGGCGAGCACGACAGAGTCCTTGTGAAATCGAATGGCCTAGACAAGCAGTGGAGAGAGGCGATCCCTCAGCCAAAGAAATGAGAGGAGTTTCAACGGAGGGCTTGCAGTGTTTCTATTTGCCCCACTTACTGCTCCCATCACTCTCTCTCTCTCTCTCTCTGTGTGTGTGTGTGTGTGTGTGTGTGTGTGTGTGTGGTGTTTCAGCGGGAGCCAAAAAGGCACAGGGGGCCCACATTAGAGCAGTTCTTTTTTAAACACGTGAGGCTTTTAATGCTGACCAAATGGACTTATACTTTAGAGATGATGCACGCATGAGCCACATAGATAAAAACAGGAGCGAATTTAATTACAACTAGTGTATCTGTGATGCATCTTGGGAGTGTGTGTATGTGTGTGTGTGTTTGAGAGAGTGTGAGCATGTATCTGCATGTAAGTGATCTCAAGTGCATAAATGTGTGTGTGTGTGTGTGTGTGTGTGTGTAGATGCGTGCTTGTGTGTGTGTGTGTGTGTGTGTGTGTGTGTGTGTGTGTGTGTGCGTGTAGATGCGTGCTTGTGTGTGTGTGATGAAAAGCCTGGGGCCAATGGGACTACTGGGCTCATTCTCTTTATGGGGCAGTAAAATGAAAATGCTATTACACTTAAGATGCTGCGCCCCCCCACCACCTTGCACACACACACACACCCACCCACACACACACACACACACACACACACACACACACACACACACACACAGGCAGCTCCACCACCGCCTCCATCGCACCCCGACAGTGAAACCCCCACATTGAAGACAAATCCAACTCAAATGGCGTGCAAATGTCTCTGAATGGGATCTGACTGAGCGGCGCAGGCTAATGGGATCCCACATGTAGCGCGCACACCGCGACACCCTTCAAAAGGCTACAATTAGGCTTTGAGTACACACAATACTCTGAAATATGAGCCTGCCTGCCTGCCTGCCTGCCTGGTGGCAACGGCTGCACCTGCTGGAGCGAAGCGCAAATCTTCTAAGAACGGACCAGCAGAGAGATGTATGGATTTAGGTTCTCTTTCTCTCTCTCTCTCTCTCTCTCGTGATGTGTGTGTGTGTGTGTGTGTGTGTGTGTGTGTGTGTGTGTGTGTGTGTGTGTGTGTGTGTGTGTGTGTGTGTGTGTCTTATTTATTTATTTTTAATTTCTCAATAAGTAAAAAAAATGTGGGTCAGGAGGGAAGTTACTGAGATAGATTCGCAGCATAATATGGAATACTCACTCAAAGAGACACACCAAGTCAAAATGCTGAACTAAAGGATGGATAGATATACTTTATTTTATCCCAAAGGAATGGTGTTAAGGCCTAACAGTTGATGATTATATCAAAGATCCAGCTTGAACCCTCTCCGATTACATCTACCCACACACTTTATGCAGGCAGAGTTGACTGGCTGTGCCTTGTTGAGGCTAAAAAATGAAGACAAAACTTCTCGGCTAATGCCCAGGGTGTTTGCAAAGCCTGATTTCATAGTGAGGTGAAAGTCATGTTTCATCCTTCTCCAAAAGCCTTTCAGGCCATGTGAGACTACTCTTAGCACTTAGTTACTATCAGGTTCATGATTTCTTGTTAACATTTAATTTCTCCCTAAATCATTCCAAAGGATTTCTCAGAGGCTGTTTTCAGAGTTAACTGGTTAATTGACCAATTGGTTAACAGGCCCTCTGGAGATGTCACATTAGCACTGGTATCTTTTCTTTTGAGTCTGTGGAGAAGCTATTGATCTCAACTCAAATCAAACCTTTTCTTTTCCTCCCACTGCTATTAACTTGCTTGCCTTGAGTTAGAAAAAAATAGCAGCTAACCTGTTAGCGCCTTAGTTGGTTGGCAATGTGGAATTCCATTGTAACCAACAAAGATGCTTGGGCCCCTGGCTAGCAATGCCTAGTGCCTCCACTTAACATTGCATTTCCCTACATTACATATTTTTTGATATCCAATTAGTGCCTAGACATATAGAAGGCAAAACCAATAGGTTTACAGTTCAAATAAAGTGCCCACCCATCACAAAGCAAACATATGCATATTGAGGTTGTCCAGACTCTCAATAGGTGCACAAAGTGTAGGGCAGTGACAGCGGTCCACCAAGCTAGGTTGCTCCATCAGGTGAAAGTCCCAGGACTTAACAGGTGCAGTCCATTTCTGCTCATTCCTCTCCAGGAGCCCCACTCTCTCTCGCTCTCTCTCTCTCTCTCTCTCTCTCTCTCTCTCTCTCTCTCTCTCTCTCTCTCTCTCTCTCTCTCTCTCTCTCCCTACTATGGAGGACTGAAGAGACCTATTATTACATTCAAAACAAAAAAATACACTTTCACACCTAGTCTCAGATACATATATATATATTTATATGCCGCATTTCTTCACAATACCAAAAAACTGAAAACCATACATACTGTATTAGGCCAAAGCGTATGACAGCATGAGTCGATGCAACACATACATCAAATAAAACAGATGATGCATAATGCATTGGATTGTCGCACGCATATTAGACCACAGAGATGCAGCATTTTAACATTTATAGAAAAAGAGACATATGCTTCTCTGATAATATATCCTTTGGATATACCAGTGCAACATCATTGGTAAAACATAAGTGGAGATGTCGGCTACATCTCCCAAGGTTGGGCTTGTCTAACAGAAAATAAAATAAAATAGGTACAGGACTCTATGGTTCTAAGCAAGCCATCAAACAATTTTCAAAACAATCTTTGCAAAAAGAATCACGCTATTTCAACTGTCCCTAAGAGAAATCATGGAGTGGCAATTAAGCTATAATAACTACCGCCACAAATAAAAGGTGACCTACAATCTTGTGCACAACACATTCTCCCATTCCACTCTGGCTACATAGTCTAGCTGACTAAATTATACTAGTCTTCCACTGGATAATTTCTGTTATCAACAGCTTCTGCTGTCAGACTATTACAGTCTGCATGCTGGTGAGTGTTTCATTTCTAAGTACACGGCAACAGCACACACAAATCAATTTCCTAACATCCAAAAAAAAAGAAAGAGAGAGAGAAAACAATATTACAGCATTAGCTGTTTGTTGACCACAAATGTTGTGGCAAAGTACAGAGTAGTTGTCTGCTGCAGTGCTGCACAAGCACTGAGCAAGCTGAGATAGAAGCGATATCTCAAAGTAAAGAAATGATAAACCATGGTTTTAAAACGTTGCTCCAAACACAGAACGTGATCAAAAGGCTTTCCCTGTTGCTAATGGTGTAAACAGACGAAACCGAGCCGAATTATCTGCTCATTTCAGACTGCTTCTGACCGCAAATTGCAATCTCATCAGGTCCCATTTAGCACAGCCCTCCTCCCTCCAGACTATGTTGTCTTATTTGAAAATGCAGCCTCAGATTCCCGTAATGTATTTCCAAACATGACATATAGCCACCTGGGAGCAAATGTTCTGTCTCTCCGGCTTCCAATTAACAACTGCAGAGAAAAAAAGAAATAAAATAATACAACGCAACTACTTACCAACAACTACTGTATGTGCTCAGGCAATGCTGTTAGCGATTAGGTAGCATTTGCTGCCATTAGCTCAGAACACAAAGTCATGTTCTAGAACATTTGGAGTAGCTTAAGGCTCTGACAACAAATGTATACGACCTCTGCAATTTATGTAATTGGTGGTAAAGGACAGCATGAAGGGCAGAGGCATGTAAGTTAGACTGACAGGTTTGGCTCTGTTCCAGCATCACTCAGTTACGAGAAAACTTCAGTCATTGCCCACTTCATTCTCAATCTTGCTCGAATTAGACCGACTGTGCTTACTGTGCTTATATCTGTGCTTATTAAAAAACACCACTTTGTGGTTTCTGTAAAATCTCCCCGACTAACGTAATGGTGAGAATGATAGTATTATCTGAGGAACAAGTAAGTATAGCTCTTTTTATATAATACTCTCCACAGCTTTCAATTTGTGGTTAGTGTCTTCCGAGCTCCTTTTACCTCAGCTTTGGAATCCCCTGTGACTATCCCCCCACCCCCTCCACCCCAAAAGAACCCATCATCAAACCAAATATAAGTCTGTGAATTTCTGCCAGATGAGCTGCGAAGCCATATGTTCGAAACAAGAGTGAGTTACAGCACTTTAAGAAAAGCTGGAGTGCACATTTGCCTTCTGCTTTCATATAACCCATAACAGCTCAGGGAGAGAGAGAGTGAGAGAGAGAGAGAGAGAGAGAGAGAGAGAGAGAGAGAGAGAGAGAGAGAGAGAGAGAGAGAGAGAGAGAGAGAAATAATCTTTTTTTTCTATGAAAAAGGAGGTTTGCTTTTCAACCTTCCTCGCTGCTGTTTGTCACCTGACAAAAGCGAACGTGAAATTGTGGCCAAGCCTTGAAAAGGTTCGAGGAGACACCATGTCATCCTGTGGTTGTTTTTCTATTTCCCTGTGCTGTGCTGTTAGGAGCGTAGAGCCCATCTCTGGGCAGATGCTTTGATGGCGCATCACAACAAACAGTGCAGCACAACACAGCACAAAACCAAATCAACTGTGTGTATCCAACACTCTGGGATTCAGATATGTGGACAAAGACAAAGAGGGGGAGATGTTAACCTCACAAGTGAAGTTTCTAAATCCCTGGTTCGAGCTCAATGGCATCAATAAACACGCACCAACCCAGTTCCACTGGAAATGATGAATTTCTTTTGTCTGCTTGAAAGTTGGTTATCAATGCCTCAGAGACATAACCCATATCACTTATGACACATTTCCATTACGGACCGGCGCAGGCCCCTTTATCCCGGTCTTGAATGCCAGTGCCTAGCCTCAGTCTTCTACAGTATATCCATTTAGCCTAGTCTACTGGAGAACCAGGGATTTAGCTAACAATGCTAGAAACCTACAAATACTGCTTAGCAACTGTAGGGCAAGCCATATAGCAAAATTGATGTCTTATACATGATTGAATAGTTAGAAACCATTATCATTCAATCATGTGCAAAGTTTTTCTCTGTAAATACAAGCTAGGCCATTTCTGTCGCTAGTCAACTATACAAACGCTACATAAAAAAAAGTAAACCGTGAAATGTTTTGAAGATCATTCGGTTCAATTTTCCATTTCAAAAGTCCCAGTTCAGCGCCAGTTTGATACCCCAAGGTCAGCTTGAGGTTGTTTGAGTTCCGCCCCCGATCCAGCGTCAATCCAGGAGTCCTAGGCCTACTAGAAGCCCCAGTTTAGGGGTATCTAACAGCCAAATGCCTCCTATGTCTGCTGAGTTCTATTTTCCAGTTGGAGAAGGGGTAGTAAAACGAAGGATGAGGACACGGGTTATTTGCATTCAGCCGAGCAGAAGAGCTTAGATATAGGATTTAAATGACAGAAGTGCACAATTACTTTGTGAGAGAGGGTAGTATTTCCATGACATTCTTGATTTAGACACCCCACACATACGCACACACACACACACACACACACACACACACACACACACACACACACACACACACACACACACACACAAGTGTGTGAGTAAGAAAGAAAAAGACATTTACTTGGTGCCTACTGCATCGACAAATGTTTTATTTTTCCACCAGCAACCCCCTCACACACAAACTCAAATCATATACACACACACACACACACACACACCGTTTCCTCCCTCCCTTGACTCTCAACAAGCCTGGTTCTCAAACTGAGATGAGAGAAAGAGGGTGAACGAGAGAGAGAGAGAGAGAGAGAGAGAGAGAGAGAGAGAGAGAGAGAGAGAGAGAGAGAGAGAGAGAGAGAGAGAGAGAGAGAGAGTAGGGGGGGTGGTTTGAAAACACTACAGAGATAAATAAATAACTGCCAAATTCCTCATTTCTAATTCAGCTGCTCGTTCAGCTTAACCTCTCCTCTCAGCAATTAAAGCACACGCCACATCCTTCATCCAGCACACAGCCAGCTAAATAATGCAGCGTGTCCTGGGTGCATCTTTTTATCATGCCAAATGACAGGCATTAGCATATCTCCCCAGTCAATTAAAGCGCGCCGGAATAATCAGGCCATAATTGGGCGAGAGTGGCGGTAATGGCC
>JAODXP020000024.1:10989043-10994043 GCA_027497455.2 Sardinella longiceps | reverse complement strand
TCTCCGTCCTTGCTCTTTCCCTTTCCTCATTTCTCCCTGCTTTTTTCTCTATCTATTTCTCCCTCCCTCCCTCCCTCCCTCCCTCCCTCTCTCACTCACTCATTCTCCACCCCCCTCCCGCTTTCTTTCATTAGAACAATTCACCACGGGCTCCGTCAAGCCTATATCTCAAATTGGGATAGAGGGAGCGAAAACAGAGAGAGACAGAGAGAGAAAGAGGAGGGAGGGAGGGGTGGAGACGGAGAGAGGAAGGAGAGAAAAAAAATCCCACCAAGCCCTTCGTTTGGCGTTTTTAAAAGACAGCCTTGGTGAAGGCCTCGCTCTGCCAGCACTTCCTCTGGAGGAGAGCGAAGGAGGAGGAGGAGGAGGCACGGAGAAAAAAAAATCTCATTTATCGGAATTCTGTTAACGTAAGGGGGAAGAGCGAGAGCGTGAGAGAGAAAGAGAGAGATGGAGGGAGGGAGGGAGGGAGAGAGAGAGAAAGAGAGAGAGAGACAGGAGCGGATCAGAGCGCCGGCGTTCGGGCGGCACTGGCAGTCTCCCGGAGCCCTCATTAGCTATGCACAAGACAAACTGCTGACACAAAGTCACAGCGCTCCTCCCCCTCGCTCCATCCCTCCGTCCGTCCGCTCGCTTGCTATCGACGTGCAGGAGCGCAGCCCTCACTCACACACACACACACACACACACACACACACACACACACACACACACACACACACACACACACACCACTCCCCCCATCCCTCTCTTTCCATCTCCCTCTTCACCTCCCCTCCTCCCTCCCTCTCTCCCTCTCTCTCTCCCTCCCTCTCTCTCTGTCTGCATGCCCGCTGCACAGGCAATTACAATTAAGCCACATCCAGCCTCTGCTGCACCTCCACTCTCAAGAGCAGAGGAGGACCTGAGGACACTAAGGGATTGAGAGACGTGTTTGTGTGTGTGTGTGTGTGTGTGTGTGTGTGTGTGTGTGTGTGTTTGTTAGTGTGCATGCGCCATACATGTATATGCATGCAGGAGTTTGTGCGCCCGAACACCCGGGAACGCAAATCACAAACACAATTATACAAAAACAATCAAATTTAACACAGTCGCGTAAGTGACTGCAATGCCTGGGGTGGACCCTCTCAAAATGTCGTAAAAAAAAATAATGCATGCATACACACACACACACACACACACACACACACACACACACACACACACACACACACGCAAGCAAGCACGTCTTCTGATCATCTGTGTGCGGCCTCCGCTATTGTCCCACTGATAGACATTACAGCGCATTCATTAAACAGCACCATTTAAAGACTGGCGAAGGAGACAGACCATGGCTAAATGGTGCATTTGGTTCCCTTCAGAACTGCCTTCCCTAAGTAATCTCATACAGCTCCTCATAAATATTCACTTCACTTCTGCTATTCATAATGGATGCAGTGTACATTAAATGTAGCACACGCAGTCAAAGTGCTACGGCGGCGGCAGCGCTTCCGAGATGTCAGGGATGCTATGGGGAGAGAGAGAGAGAGAGAGAGAGAGAGAGAGAGAGAGAGAGAGAGAGAGAGAGAGAGAGAGAGAGAGAGAGAGCAACGTGTTGGAGTGCTAAGCCTGGGAACGACTACAGTAATGCATAGATAAAAGTGCACTTTTCTGCAAGCTACGTGGAATTTAAAGCAGAAACGGCCCATGTCCCTCCAGGAAAAGGCAAAAAATAAAAAATAAAAAATAAAAAACAAAACACTGACATACAGGGAGTACGTGGAAGAGCGAAGTGAAAGTGTGTGTCTGTATCGGTGTACGAGAGAGAGAGTCAGAGAGAGAGAGAGAGTCAGAGAGAGAGAGGGAGTCAGTCAGAGAACAAGAGAGTGTCAGAGTGAAACAAGGAGAGAGAGACAGTCAGAGAAAAGCAGAGAGAGATAGAAAGAGTCAGAGAACGACATAGAGAGAGTCAGAGAGAGCGAGAGAGAGAGAGAGAGAGAGAGAGAGAGAGAGAGAGAGAGAGAGAGAGAGAGAGAGAGAGAGAGAGAGAGAGGGGGGGGACAGTTGATAAATGGATAAGGCATTAGAATTGCATTAGTGCCAAAACCAGTCTGAGGCAGGCAGGCAGTCTGTGCCTGGTCCCCTCCACACCCACGCTGAGAGGGAAAGTATGAGTAGTTTATGTTTCATGTGTCTGGTATTTTTAACCATGGGGCCTTTTGTGCGAAGCCTGTCAGCATCCATTGAGCACAAACAGGAGGTGACAGCCAAGCCTGGAGAGCCCAGACCCACACAGATCTGCTGAGGAGATTGGCAAGGCACTGTGTGACTCAAATGCCAATGAGTGATTGCAGGCAAATACACTTCTAAGGACACCCCCTCTCCCCTACACACACACACACACACACACACACACACACACACACACACACACACACACACAGAAACAGATACAGATATACAGAGTATATTCACAGTCTTATATCTATGTACTGCAAGGAACTGCATATATAATATGCAAACACAAATATATGTATTCACAAGCACAAACATATGTATTCACACTTGCATTTTTCCCTCTCTCTGTCTTCCTCACACATTTACACACACACACACACACACACGCACACACACACACACACACACACACACACACACACACACACACACACACACGCAGCACACACACACACACACTCACACACACACACACACACACACACACACACACACACACACACACACACACAAGCACGCACACACGACTGCTGTCTTTCAAACCAGCCATTGCTTTGACAAAATGAGCCCCACACAGGCTTCCCTGGCGCCCCAAGTAGCGGAGATGACACACCTGAATGGATGATCCAATATCAGAGGAGATAAAACGGCATCAGATGGAGTGATCTGTTCAAACACGAGTGGCATTTGCCGAGGAGGAACACGTGTCTCGCAGGCACACACACACACACACACACAATGTGTGTTACGGTGCCTTTGCTGCCACCGATGATGCTGCCATCACTGAAGGTGCAGTCTATAAAAAGTAAGACTAATAAGATTTCACGGAACTGTGTTATTAGACTGGAGTAGCAGGAACCTAGGCTATTTTGGTTGTGCTCTAGGCTAACTGCTAACACACAGTCACACACGCACACACACACACACACACACACACACACACACACACACACACACACACACACACAGCCATGTCTTCTGATGATTAAAAGCATCAAGAGGAACATTTGTCAGTTTTTGTCAAATTCAGAACAAAACAGATAGACAGACAGACTACATGTCTATTCTGAAACATGGTGTTCTATTTTTTTCCCTCTCTTTAAGACAGCTAATTTTAGCGCGCTACCTGTCACCTGCATCAGTCGACCTAAATTGCGGCTAATTTAAACGAGCGCGGCACCTGCCCCGAGACACGGCACTACCCGACTCAGGTATGGGGCTTGTGTCTTGTTTGTAGTTCCCACTTTTCCCACTGCCAACTTTAATAAGCCCACAGTAATACTGATCACGCCATGTTTTTTTCCCCTTCATTACTTGAGGAAAGGCCTCCATCTTTTTTGTTTGTTTGTTTGTTTGTTTCATGGAAAAGAAAACACAACAATTTGCTCTGAAAGGGAAAAAAAGGAGATGTGGGGTTCTGTTCTGTAGATGGCCGGCATGTTCCGCACCTTGGCAGCGTGGAGTCATGAAAAACGCACTATGGGATCCTGTGACAGGCGATAGAAAAAGCTGCCAATTAACTGTAATCATTGCCCACTCCCTAGAGTCATCAAAAGCACATGAGAACATATCTGACACACTGGGGGGTGCTCTGGCAGATTGTTATGAAACTCATGACTGGAAACCACACTGTGTTGTAGCCCCTTTGTGAAAAATCACACACACACAACCACGGGCAGAGAAGCCCCTATGGCTCCGGCTCTCTGGCTACTGCTGCTGTGCCAGGAAATGACCAGGAGATGGCGCACTGCGAGTCGTGAGCACAGGCATGGCAGGCCAAGCCAGGCCAGGAGGAGTAGGAGGAAGAGGAGGAGGAGGCAGACAGACAGAGCGAGCGGACGGAGAAACTCTCACAGAATGACAGTCTGTGCTGAGCTGAGCTGAACTGAACCCCCTCCTCCTCAATGCCTCCTGCTTCCACCCCCAGCACCAGCACCAACATGGGGAAACTACAGGAAATGTGCTTCCTCTAAGAACAAACCCACCCACAGTCATTCAGCAAATTAACTTAAGAGGCAGCAGACAAAAACAACACCCCCCCAACCCCCACCACACCCCCCAAAAAAAAAGAAGAATGAGAGGCAGTTTCATCAGAATGCTTGGAAAGTTCTAGTGGTCTCGGAGAGGATGATGATGATGATGATGATGATGATGATGATGATGATGATGATGGTGATGATGGAGCAGGACCAACGCGCGTGCTCCAACCCACACGCGGTGACAGCTGTATGTCGTTTCGTGGCAAATTCTGCGCAAATGAGCAGCCTGACGAAGCTCCCCCGAAAAGCCACGCTGAGGAGCACACAGAGCCTTCATCTGTCTCCTCTGATGCCACCCAGTCGCACAGCCGCGAGAAAGCCATGAAAACAAAATAGCATCTAATTCCTTTCCCCTCTCTCTCTCTCTCTCTCTCTCTCTCTCTCTCTCTCTGTATCAAATGCTCCCTATCTGCAATTCATGGGGGAATTGTCAAACAGATATTGCTCTTCAAAAGGCAGCTCTGGCTGTGTTCATTTGTTATGAGCCGCGAGAAAGCAGACCTGTGTAAGAGATTGTGTAAAGAGAGGAAAAGGAGAGAAAGCAAAGGAAGGAAGGAAGAAAGAAAAAAATGGTGGAGAGGAGAGGAGAGGAGAGGAAAAGAGAGGAGAAGAGAGGAGAAGGGTGGGAGAGTAAAAAGTTATTAAGTGGATGTGAAATGCTGCGCAGCCAAAAAGGTTAAGCCTGGAAAAGGAAATTAAAACTTGCATCGCTTTTGGCTTTAAATAGATTTGGTTTCATTACGG
>JAODXP020000024.1:10976543-10984043 GCA_027497455.2 Sardinella longiceps | reverse complement strand
CAAACAAACACTTAACAACCCATACACACAATCAGACAATGCAACGGATGCTGAGCCTACATTTAACTGGGAGGACTACGGTCTTAGCTGTCTTACACGCTGGAGCATATCACAGTGACAATATGAGCTGGATGGAGCCTGAGGCCCCAGAGATGAGATGAGCTCAGAGGAAAGGATAGGAGGAATGAGGAGAGCAGAGAGGAAGAGAGAAAAGCGAGTGAGAGGGGAAGAAAAGAGAGAGAGAGAGAGAGAGCGAAAGGAGGGGATGGGCCCTGGTGGGGAGAAAGAGAGAAGAAAGAGATGCTGTTAAGAAAAAAAAAAAAAAGAGAGAGAGAGAGAGAGAGAGAGAGAGAGAGAGAGAGAGCTAAAGGAGAAGATGGGCCTTGGTGGAGAGAGAGAGAGAGAGAGAGAGAGAGAGAGAGAGAGAAGAGAGAGAGAGAGAGGGAGGGTGGAGAAAAGTCTGAACTCTGATGGGAACACCTCTGCCGTGGCCGGCTGGCTCCTGGCTCCTGGCTGCTGCTGCTGCTGCTGCTGCCTGGCTCGCTTTCAAGGCCAGCGCTCTCAGGTGAAGCCCTGAGCGCCTCGGAAGCGCTCGGCGGCGTGGAGAGGAGCACTTGAGCAATGACACGTGGGTAAACAAAGCAGCCATGCATAAAAGAGCAGCCAGGGGAGAAGGAGGAAGAGAGGAAAGGAGGATGGGGGTGGGGTGGGTGGTGTGGGGGAGTGGGTTATTCCAGGCAGAGAGAGAATGGGAGATGAGGGCAGTGATATTGAGATGTGTACACATAAGTTGAGTGTGTGTGTTTGTCTGTGTGCGTGTGTGTGTGTGTGTGTGTGTGTGTGTGTGTGTGTGTGTGTGTGTGTGTGTGTGTGTGCACGTGCGTACAGTATGCATTTACTAAACTTATTTTTAATCTATTCAAAGAATCAATAGAAGTGTGGCAGTGATGTTATTTAAAGAAAGTAGAACACATGACAGTATGGATACAGTACAGTGAGACTGACTATGATAACCATGGGCATTAAAAGATCACTGAAAGACACAATAAAGAGGGAGAGTTTTTCTGATCCAATAAAAACGTGAAATTAAAATGACAGCCCCGTAAAATGGTCTGATGATCTAATGGGCTGTGATGAAATGTTCAATTGTATCAAGACTGGGCAGCATTGATGTTCACTCAAGGTGAAAAAAACTCTCAGCGATCATCATATGGTGCTTACAATAACTGCTTATACAAGCGGAGATGCTCTCTATTCGTGCTCACTTACAAGTAGGCTGAAGCGCTCTTTCTTTCATTACAGGAAGTACTCTATTTTTTACTCGTAACTAGCGTACTTACAAAGCTCATTGAGAGCTGAAAGTAAACCTCTTCATTCAACATAAAAAAGGTTGCCAATTTATACATCTTTTCTTATGTGTGGCTTACACTTACAATTTTTTAAATGCTGTATATGACTTTTTTAAAATGCCGTATATGACATTGAAATGAGGCTTTATGGCTGTGAAGTGTGTTTGCGTTTCTCTCTCTCAAGCGATCTTTCTCCCTCTATCTCGAAAAAGTACTGTAGAGAATATGGCTAGTACCGTATTCAGTCTTGAACTGGACTTCCACTGAAGCCTTGACTGTGTGACCGGAGCCAGAACCCTTATGTCCTCACACTCCTCATGCTACTGTGCCACTTCATGCTCCGCGCTCTAATCCTCACTGAAGCACAGAGATCTGCCACCCACTCCGTCCCTCGCTCACTCACAACCCCCACCCTGCACAACTCAGCCACCCAACATCAGGATGGACGACAGAAAGATGACCACAATGGGGGACAGTGGCAGTAAAGAGACAGAAAAGACAAGTAGTGACTGGGGTCAGAATAAATCCATTCACCCACACACAATACAGACTAGCACCGCCACTATCATAGTAAGTATGTTCTGTATCAATATTCTTCATGTACTGTAGTGACTGAGTGGACATTCGGAATTCAGCAACATAGGTTGCAGCGCTCTAGCGCTTAATCCTGCCTTTCATATGATTTATTCATCCCTTTCTTTTTTCTCTTCCTCCCTCCCTCCATCCATTTCAGTCTGGCTGGACACTCGCTCGCTCATAGTGTGTCTAGCTGTGCTAAGATGACGCTGGGCAGGCCGATGTCACCCTGCCACAGAGGCTGAGGCAGAAGCAGAGGTCGGAGCTCGGATTGGGCAGTGGCGCTCTGAGGCCTGTCTCTGGGCATCACGCTCCCACTTACGCTCTATTAAAGATTGATTAGTCAGGCCTGGGCTCTGTGCTCGGCGCTCTGGTCTAGCCGGTTCTGGTCTGGTGCATTTCCTCATAAGGCTTTGACATCTCCTGCCCCAGTAGCGAGGGAACAGAGACTCCGCTGGGGAGACTGGGAGACATGCACTGCACGTGCTCAGAATGCACAAGCCTTCACAGATGCAAAGTGACCTCTTGGTCGACCACATAGAGACGAGCAAACCACACACACTCACACTGATTTAATAGTGTATAAGCACCATTAGCAGATCTTATAGATCCACTACAACAGAGAGCATGGTCTGTTTTGTATTTGCATTGCTGTGTAACAGGTGGCAAAACCACTTTTTTTGCCTGCGGGCCATATGCTTAAAAAGTCTATGCTGCTAATATAAGGGCCAATGCAAAATTAAGAGCACCAATGAGATGATTTGACTGATGATGAACTGTTTTGTTTCCTTTGGTTTAGGCTGGTTTGTTCATTTCATTTTCATTTCATCAGAAGTGTCACGAGTGGACTCAAAATTGTACTTTTTCTAATGACCTGTCAGATTAGCTCAGTTTAGCTACATAAAGTTAGCTGCATTACAATAGTGATGAATGACAATAGCTACTGTAGCTAACAAGGCTACCAAGCTAACAATCATCAATCAAAATCCTCCTTAACACAGTGTTTGGATGCATTCCAAGTTGACAACGCACATCAGATAGTTTGTCCAACATACAGTAGCTGCATTGCCCTAAAAAATGAGTCAAGCTCCTTCTAAATGATGTTCAGTATAATTACTAGCTGGGCACCTGATTGACATGCAGGCAAAACAAACTCCTGTTTTACCCTACGGTGGCATAAGAAGCTATAACACTGGGTGTTAACTGGTTAAACATATTGTAACTGGCTCTGTATTTGTGTAGTAAGTACAGCAGACATCTGGAGAGGCTGTTACAAATGGCATAATATTACAAGAGCTATTAAAAGGCTGATAAAGTATATGTATATAGAAATATTGCACTTTAGTGTATTTCATTTTGTGTATCTAATTTTAACAGGATTGTAAGTGTGAGTGTGCATCTATGCAACTATGTGTGTACTGTATGTATGTATGTGTGTGTGTGTGTGTGTGTGTGTGTGTGTGTGTGTGTGTGTGTTGTGCAGCAAGTGAAGTAGAGGGGTAAATTGCCAGTAAGGGATTCTTGCCAGACCCTCAGTCCACAGCTGGCCAGCTACGTTCCCCCTCCCTCTATGTCCCTCACTCACTCACTCACTCACTCACTCTCTCTCTCTCTCTCTCTCTCTCTCTCTCTCTCTCTCTCTCTCTCTCTCTCTCCCTCCCTTTCTCTCTCTCTTCCTCACTCTGTCTCCCTCTGTCTTCCTCTCTCTCTCTCTGGCCTTTTTTTACGAGGCGCTGTAAAGCCGAGTGGCGCCCGCGCTTTACTGCACGGCCTCCCCAGCAGGACAGGGATGCAGCAGCTAAACGACCACTTTACTGTGGAGGGATTACCAGCCTGAACTCATACAGAGAAAGAGAGAGAGAGAGAGAGAGAGAGAGAGAGAGAGAGAGAGAGAGAGAGAGAGAGAGAGAGAGAGAGAGAGGGAGAATGAGCAAGAGTAGGGGTAAGGGTAGGGGATGGGGGGTGTCGCAAGAGACAGGAGCTAGAGAAAGAGGGAGAGCGAGAGAGCAAGAGAGAGAGAAGGAGAGAGATTATCTAAAGGCAGACAATAAAGGACTGGCAAAAAGACTTGGAAACTTAAGTTGAGGTCAGACACAGAGAGACTGTGACGCATACGCACGCACAAAGCAAGAGCGGCAGCACCATGAAAGATGAAAGTGAGGAAAGCGCAGAGGGAGAGAGAGAGAGAGAGAAGGAAAGAGGCTCCCTTGCCTTCTGCTCTCCTCGCTCACTCTCTCTCTCTCTCGCTCTCTCTCTCCTTTCTTTTTCACCGGCTCGTCGCTGCTGTAGCCGCCACGGTGCCGTTTATGAATTCTCCTCGCGAGGCGGGAGGAGAGGCTTTTAATATGCAGGCAGTCCGGAGGAGCTCAAGGACAGGGGCCTGTTAAAAAGCCATTCATCCCGCAACTCTCCCCTCTCTCCATCTCTCTCTCTCTCTCGGCCCACAACTCCTTCACTCTACTCTCCTCCACTCTCCTCTCCTCCCTCTGCCTGCTGCGGCCGTGGACTGTAATGATGTATCAGATTATTACGCCCGCTGACAAGATGGATACGGAGCCCAAAAACCTGTCTGCAGGTTCATTAACCCACACACTCTTACCTCCCCTCACCACAGACACACACACACACATACTGTGTTTGATCCCACTCACATGACTGGGGCATAAGCACAATTTTGGGGACGGCAAGTACCGTTTTAATATAACCTCAAAAACACACACACACCCATGTCATAATAAGCACAATGACCTCATCAGTGTGTGTACTCACAAACACCACAGCACGCATGCGCCAGCACACACACACACACACACACACACACACACACACACACACACACACACACACAATATGTGTATGAATACCAAAGCGCATGAGCAAACCAAGGAAAATGGCTGACCACTCCATCTAGGGTCCCATCTATTGTCCGTCTTATTTATGCAGGTTTCTCTGTTGACCACTTGTCTTCTATGTTGTGTATGCGGCAGGACTGTACACATGTATGACTTTTCAAACTCCCTCTAAACAACCCCCCCCCCCCCCCCCCACACACACACACACACACTCTCTCGCACACACAGAGTGATATTTGTACATCTGGAGCACAGGCCCCACTCCTCCAAACAGTGCTTGCTCCATCATTCACAGATCAGACCGAAAGGCCAGATGTGCCACATGCTGTTGTAAACATAAACACATGTGTACACACACCCACACACACAGCACACATACTGTACACGTACACACACACACACACACACACACACACACACACACACACACACACACACACACACACACACACACACACACAGCATGAAGTAAACGCATGACCATGAGACAACATGAGCATATTTCACAACTAAATATTTTAACCTCCACTAGCATGCAATCACTAGCAATGCAGTACGTTCATGTCTATGGACATACAGCAAACGCACGCACACACACACACACACACACACACACACACACACACACACACACACACACACACACACACACACACACACACACACACAAACATAAAAACACATATGGCATACACACAAACACACACACTTCAGCGGTGTGGACACAAAGTTTATGCACACACAACATACATACACACACAGAGAGAGAGAGAGAGAGAGAGAGAGAGAGAGAGAGAGAGAGAGAGAGAGAGAGAGAGAGAGAGAGAGAGACACACACACACATACACACAAGTCGAACCAAATCTGTATTTTTTCCCCTGCCTGTGCCTGTGCCTGTTTGGTGTGGAGCTGAAGGAGAGCCAAGGACATGCCTGAGAAGATAAACACTTCCACTCTCTGAGTAAGAGTGGGGGATATTACTGTGTTTGTGCCACATAAAAATAATGTATTCTCCTTTCAAACAGGGATGCTGGGACCTGTTTGGGGAATAGACTCAAAGCCCGAGCAAAGACAGAGAGCGAGAAAAAGAGAGAGGGAAAGAGAATGAAAAAAAGAGAGTGGAGGGGGGGGCACAAAAAGGAAGACAGCACTAGAGGACAGACGAAGAGGGTAGAGGAAGTTGGATGAAGTGTGTGTGTGTGTGTGTGTGTGTGTGTGTGTGTGTGATAGGATAGGGGGTGTGGAGGGGGGGGCGTTATGGCAAGCGTTGGAGAGTTTTGGGAACTCTCCAAGACTTTCATTATCTTTGATGTAGAATATCAAAAAACATAATTAAGCCCACATGATTACACCCCCCCCCCTCCACCCCCAACCCTACTCCTCCAGTGGCCTGTACTCTTCTCACTAATCAATGGGCAGGGGGGAGGAGTGGTGGTGGTGGTGGTGGGGGGGGGGAATTGTAATCTCTGACTTTACAGCGCCACTCATTTTTCATGTGAGCGCAGCCCAGCAACCCCCCTCTGTCACCCCCCTCCCCCCACCCCCTCTCTACGCCTTTCACTCGTTGGGCAACAGGCCAGGTGCCCATGTTGGCCCTCCATCTTAGTCAGGTCCCACGGGACGGGGGCGAGACGAAACCAGACGAGACGAGCCGGCCCAGGCGAGACGAGTCGAACGGGTTACCAACCCCCCCACCCCACACGCACACACACTTACCCACACACACTCACACATCCCTCCATCCCCCCGACACAATGACCCAGTACGCGCTCCTGTCGGCCCGTGCCAGGGCTACGGAGATTAGACGGCTTGGCGTGTTGGAGCGTGCGTACACGTAACCTCGCTTGGCACCCGTGCCAGAGTGAGTTTCCCACAAGGGAGGGCAGTAGAGCAGGAGAGAGAGAGGGAGGGGGGAGATTGGGCAATGTGTGGGTATTAAAAATGCAATGCTCTCACATGCTCTGAGGAGGACGAATTTCACAAACAAGTGGGGCGCTCACACACACCTGCGGGGCTTGAAGGCAATCGAGACTTTCCCCTCTCTCTAACCTCTCCGAGGACCCTCCACTTGGGGTTGGCAGGGAAGGAGGGAGGAGGTTAGACAGAGTTTAAAACACACACACACACACACACACACACACACACACACACACACACACACACACACACAGGCACACTCACACAGAATCACTGACAGACTTCACCGCAGAGAGCCTGCAAATATTTTTCAGGCCCCCGAACGCAAACGTGTGAAAATGTCAGCCGCGCGACCGCAGCGGTCCCGTTTCCGTCCAAAACAGCTGACCACGGGGCGGCCGCGGGAGCCGCAGTGTCAAGAGGAACTATTTTAAGCATGTCTTCTTGATAAATGACAGGGGCAGGAAATATGAAGAGACGAGAGAGAGGAAAAAGGGGGAGTCTGGTAAGGCTGGGGTGGGATGGGATTGGGGGGACGGAGGAGGGGGGACGGGTTGAAGGGGAATCAGGGCTGGGGTGATGAACACTCGTTGCTTAATGGAAGAGAAGGGGGACAGACAGGAGGAGGTGGTGGTGGTGGTGGTGATGGAAAACGTGTGTGTGTGTGTGTGTGTGTGTGTGTGTGCGTGTGTGTGTGTGTGTGTGTGTGTATGTGTGGCTATCCATATTCCCACACATCAGTGACACTGGCTTTTGGAGATTATGGAGCTGTTCTCTGTTCTCTCTGGAATGCTGGTGGAGTATAA
>JAODXP020000024.1:10966543-10971543 GCA_027497455.2 Sardinella longiceps | reverse complement strand
ATCCACCATTCAAGCATTATTACAGCTTTGTGTTCAGCTACAGTATGATTTCTAAAAACTGCGCTGCTATGAAAAGCTTGTAAAAAAAAGTACTTCTTATAAAAAGGTCTTGATTTTCTTGAGTCAAGCATTCATTGTACAATAACGTATCAAGGTGTTGAAGTCGACTCTTTTCTTGTGGCGCAAAGAATAAATATCACTGTTCACAGTGTTTTGTTCCTCACATGTTGGGATGTGAATGTTTACAATGCTCCATTTGTGTAGCCAAAAAAAAAAGATCCGTTGTTAAGTGTTACACAACAAAAGTGAAAGGGGAGAGGTGTGCTTACCTGTAGACAAATGACACCATAGGCAGGCAGGAAGAGCAGAGAAGAGGCCGGCGGTCCCCGACACATGGAAGATAAAAAAAAAAGAGAAAGAGAGGAAACATTATGTTAGCATCCAGGATACAAGGGTGCAAGAAACAACTCGCTGTTATCCCAGAGAACCCATCAAAAATAATGGGCCTTTATTTTTACAGTCCTCACAAACACACACACCACACATACACACACACACACACACACACACACACACGCATTTTTACACAAACATACACACAGTCAGATACACACAGACTCTCACAAGCAACACATCCCCCCCCCACACACACACACAGATAACGAGTCAGTTCTTCAGACTGTCAATAAAAACAGCCATCAACTGACCCCTGACCGTGAACTAATAACACAGTCCGGCGGATACGGCGAGATCACATATATGATTGCACAGAGGTCACCACTCTGCCGGGCTGAGATGGAGCCGCCGACTTAAGGACAGAAAAAGGGATGGACTGTGTTGCTGCGGGCGGGAAGTCTGTTTGTGTGTGTGTGTTTCTGTGTGTGTGTGTGTGTGTGTCTGTTTGGGGAGGGGGGGGGGGGACTGGGGGGACTCGGACTGGAATTTATGTCCTTGTGTCCTCGGCACGAATAAGCAGGCAGGCATTATACCGATTTTACTGACAGTCGCATCTTTGTGTTCCATCGCTTCCCTTCCTTAATTGCATAATTCATGTTTGTTTCTTATTCCCATTTGCTCCCAATGGCGCGGCACAGAAAAGCCTTTGTTGTAAATGAGGTGGCGCTGGTGGGGAGGGCTTCGGAGTTTATGTTTAGAACATGAAAAGAAAACGGGAAAATAGTACAAAGTTTTTTTTGTTTTTTTTTCTCTCTCTCTCTCTCTCTTCCATATTTATATACGAGACGGAACATGAGGAGATGGTGTGTCATCCAATCCTCGTTTTTTTTTTTTTTAACAGACACATACACACAAACACACACACACACACACACACACACACACACACACAAGCATGCAGAGTGATACCGCTAACAGAGAGTGGAGACAGTGGAGCTTTTTTCCCGCCCCTGAGGTTGATGAGCACATATTTGGCTCCCTGAAGCGGCTATTAAACAAATGGACGCCAGAAAGGGAGAGAAAAGGAGAACAGAGGAGAGGAAGCGAGGGAGATAGAAGGAGGGAGGAAGGAGGGAGGAAAGGGGAGGGGGGGTTAGGGAGAGAAAAAAGGGAAAAGTGCAGAGAGACGCAGACAGACAGTGACAGAGACAGAGAGAAAGAAAAGAGACAGTAGAGGAGAACACAGAGGGAGAGAGGGGAGGGGGAGGCAGGGAGAAACAGAGCGAGAGAGACAGAGGGCAAAAGAGAGAGAGAAAGAGAGGGAGAGCGAGAGAGCAAAAGAAAGAGACCCATAGCAAAGGAGAGAGAGAGAGAGAGAGTGTGTGTATGTGTGTGAGTGTGTGTGTGTGTGTGAGAGCCCTAGTCGCCATCCTCTCGCGCAGCTGCTGCCGAGCTTGCTGTTCCAGCCAATGGCGTGTTGGCGTCCCTTCCCCCAGACTCCCCCTGCCTGCCTGTCCCTGTTTTTGTCTGCTTCAGCACTAGCGCTCCAACAGCCTTCTCTCTCTCTCTCTCCCTCTCTCTGGACTCTCTGCCTCCCTCTCTCTCTCTCTCTCTCCCTCCCTCTCTCCCCCTCCCTCTCTCATTCCCTCCCTTATTTTTCCATCCTCTTGCACTCATTTTAATTACGCAGAACGAGTTGCGACGCATCTAGCCTGGGAGTTAAATTAAAAAAGAAGAGGAGCGGAGCGCAGAAGCGGGGGAGGAAGGGAGGGAAGGAGAGAGAGAGAGAGAGAGAGAGAGAGAGAGGAAGGAGGCAGAAGCTGGGGAGAGGGGGGTGAGGTTAAAGGGAGTGGATGTGAGCTGAGACTGTCAGGGAGGGGAGGGGAGGGGAGGGGGGGGGGGGGTGGGAGATGTGGCTCTAGATAGCAGGGTAAACAACACTCGCTTCTGCCTGCCTGTAAGAGACTCACAACTTTAGGGCGAACAGAGAGAGAGAGAGAGAGAGAGAGAGAGAGAGAGAGAGAGAGAGAGAGAGAGAGAGAGAGAGAGAGAGAGAGAGAGAGAGGAGGGGAGGAGGGGCTCGGCGCCGAGCGCCAGCCAATGAGGGGCCACAGCAGCAGGGATCCAAAAATGTCACAGGGCCCTGAGGGCGAGAGGGGAGGATTGTGGGAATTCAGGCGTCACATCCGCGCTCCAACAGGCAGCACAGTTGCCTCGGTGAAAAAAATAAATAAAATAAAAATAAATTAATAAATAAATAAACACGACCCCAGTCTGTGTCACCAGGGGGCGAGACGTTTAAAACACACAGCACACACACACACACACACACACACACACACACACACACACACACACACACACACACACACACACACACACACACAATTACATACACATACCATGCAAAGTCCCAATGCATGTATGCTTTCATCAACACATTTGGCACACTCTCTCCTAGTGGGGCTTACACACAAGAGCAGTGCCTTGCCATGTTAATTCCCTATGCCTTTTGTCACATCTCACACATGCACTTTCAGACACAGGTGTGCGCATACACACACACACACACACACACATACACACACACAGACACACAGAGACACACACACACACACACACACACACACACACACACACACACACACACAGACACACACACACACACACACAGACACACAGAGACACACACACACACACACACACACACACACACACACACACACACACACATACACACATACGTACATACATACAGCACATGCACACACACAGGCACAAAATATGTTATGGCAATTTCCTGCTCCACTCGAAGTACACACACGCACACACACACACACACATACTGTACACACACACACACACACACACACACACACACACACACACACACACACACACACACACACACACACACACACACACACACACACACACACACACACACACACACACACACACACACACACACACACACACACACACACACACACAGAGCTCTGCCTTTTCTCTCCTGCTATCAGGTGCAGTGCTCTACTCTGTTCCCCGTACAACAGCATCTGTGAGTGCCAGCCTGCCAGGCCTACAGTGACCAGCAGCCAGCAGCTGTGTGGAGTCTGGGGAGCAGGGAATGGAGGGAGAGGGCTGAGAGAGGAGTGTGGGGTGCAGGGAATGGAGGGAGAGGGCTGAGAGAGGAGTGTGGGGTGCAGAGGGCAGAGGCAGGCCAGGGTGACCTCAACCACCCACCCACCCCCCACCCAACCCCATGGGCAGAGGCGCCGGCAGACGGGCCTGAGCAGAGGGGCAGCCTGGCGGTCTGCGGCAACACACACACACACACACACACACACACACACACACACACACACACACACACACACACACACACACACACACACACACATATACCCCCAAATCCAACCCCACTCCAAAGCCCGTCAATTCCTACCTCCACTCATGCCCACATTAACCATTCCAGAAAAAAGCATTTTGTATGTGTGTGTGTGTGTGTGTGTGTGTGTGTGTGTGTGTGTGTAAAGAGGGGTTGTCTTAGAAACAGCAAAATGAAAGGCTTCAAATTTAAAAGGAAAAAAGGGATTGAAAGAGTGTGCTGAGACAGAGTGAGTTGAGGGAGGGAGGGATAGAGATGGAAAGAGAGATAGAAAGAGGGAGTGAGAGAGACAGCTGGGACCTTGTGTCTTGTATGCATTTTCCTTCTCTCTTTTCTGGTTGGGCCATGTTTTTTACCCAACATTACTCTTACCATCTCTCTCTCTCTCTCTCTCTCTCTCTCTCTCTCTCTCTCTCTCTCTCAACCTCCCTGTGCTCTCCACAACAGAACCCACCCCTTTGCAGTAATGCTTTATTTATTACAGTGAATATTCAGCTTGAAACTAGCTCCGTGCTCTCATCCCCCTAAAGACCTTTTAATCATCTCTCGCTTTCAATTCTCTTTTGGTCTCTCTCTCTCTCTCTCTCTCTCTCTCTCACTCTGCAGCGTTCCCCCTCTTCTTTCTTTCACTCACTCCTTTTCACTGCCGCATTTCTTCTCTTCTTCTGTTTTCCCTCTCTCCCTCCACCCCCCCCCTTCTCTCTCTCTCCGTCTTTCACTCTGTGCCGCCGGCTGATTCATGCGTTTGTAATTTAAATATTTCTCTTTCTTTAACCCACCACAGTATCAAAACAACGGCGCAAAAGTTATTCTGCTTGTTTCGCTTCCCCTTGAAGCTTTGCCATCACTCTCTCCTTCCCTTCCCTCCCTCCCTCTCTCTCTCCCTCTCTCCGCTTATCTGGAGCAAGAGCAGGGGAAGGGAAGAGAGGGAGGCAGAGAGAGACAGAGAGAAAGAAAGAAATAGAGAGAGGGAGGGAGATAGAAACTGTCCCCATACCAGTAAAAATAGAGAGGTTGTCATGCTGATGAATGATTAACTTGGGCCCCGACGTGCCACGCTCAGCCGAGACTGAGGAGGGAGAGCAGGACGGAGAATGAGAGAGAGAGTGAGCGAGAGAGAGAGAGAGAGAGAGAGAGAGAGAGAGAGAGAGAGAGAGAGAGAGAGAGACAAAAAAGAGATAGGGAGGGGAGGGTAAGACACAGAGAATGAGGA
>JAODXP020000024.1:10959043-10961543 GCA_027497455.2 Sardinella longiceps | reverse complement strand
GAGTCCTTGGACAGGTGAAGGGGAATAGTAAACGGGAAAAAAGATAATGGCTAAGTAACTCTACGTCCTGCAAAGGATGCTGCAAAAAGCCCCCATACACCCCCCCCCCCCCATAAAAAAAAGAAAACACTTGTCGACCGCATCCATGGCGGCAGAGGAAAGCAAAGGAAGGCAAGGAAAACATTGATATTCCACAGGAACAAAAGTGGGGCTCTCTTCCATAAAGAGCATAAGTTATGAGGTCTCCGAGGGGAGGGAGAGAGGGAGAGGGAGAGAGAGAGAGAGAGAGAGGGAGGGATGGAGAGAGAGAGTCGGTGTCGGTGTCGGGTATCGGCGGGTGTCGGCATGCGTTTGCTTTCATCTCCTGGCGCAGGGCTGATCACAGGACTGTTGTTTAGCGCGGAGCGTCAGGATCACAGTCATGACAGAAGCGCTCAGATCAGCGCACAATGAAGCCTTTCAGACTAACAATGCCGGCTGAGAAACACTGTGCGGCTGCACGCACGGGTCTCCCACTTTATTGTGCGACTATATGTAGTTTTTCTTGATTTTTATTTGCTTGGCTGGCTTAAGTCTTTGATTTTACGACGCACATAAAACGCACAGGAAAAGAATACGAGCTGCAGAAATACTGCTGGGGTCCATGTTCGGAAGTGTTCACAGTTAAATATGTGTGTGTGTGTGTGTGTGTGTGTGTGTGTGTGTGTGTGTGTGTGTGTGTGTGTGTGTGTGTCAGTACGTGCGCCTGTACTCTGTGCTGTGAGTGTATATACAGAAGAGGAGTTGTCTTCATTGGTTAGTTTTATTTGCCTAAAACAAACTCCCAAACAACAAATAAAAATGTTAAAGATGGTTTTAAGATTGGAGCAGGGCTCTGACCGACCCGGATCAGCTCTACTCCTGACTACTGTGTGGAGAACAAAGAGACAGAGGAGAAAGGACGGAAGGAAAGGAGCCTCAAACTCATGTCAGCCAGTGTGAGTGTCTAGTTGACACACACACACACACACACACACACACACACACACACACACTGTCTACTCAGGAGGAGGGCATGGGGACCACAGGACCTTGTTTGAAGTTCTGGCCTTGAGCTTTCAACTTGAGCTTACTGTAAGAGCCACATTGCTCCTGCATCCACATATGGGAGAGTAATGTGCCGTGTGTTTCGAAGGCTAGGGTACAGAAAAGCAGGGACATGTTTGGAAGCACCCCCCCTTCCTTTGCTAGCTATGCCAGCAACAACCGCCCCAACACACACACACACACACACACACACACACACACACACACACACACACACACACACACACACACACACACACACACACATACACACACACACCCCAACACCAGCCCCCAATCGAACCACACAAGTCCACAGCAATGCCACCCGGCTGTGTGATCTGGTGTGAAAGCCTAATGTGGCGTGGTAAATTCTTCTGTGTCAGAGGGACCCCAAACTTCCCCACCCTGCCCACGTCCGCCCTCTGTGCTGCACTCGCTCTGTGCACAGGGGGGTGGGGGGCGTGGTGGGGGAGTGGAGTGTGAGGGGTGTGTAGTGTGCGTGTGTGTGTGTGTGTGTGTAAAGGGGGGAGGGGGGGGTGACAAAGTGAAGTGTGTTGGACTTGCTAATGCATTCCGACAGCGCAGGAGCACCTCTCTGTGACCGCCTCTGCCTCGCAAAAACAGCGGCACCCGCTTCCCAGACGGGCCGCTCGCCCGCTCGCCTCCTCGCTTCGCTTTGCCTCGCCTTGCTTTGCACCGGCTGGGCGTTGGGGGACATTAAGCTGCTGGTGACAGCCTCGCTGAGCCTTAAACCTACAGGCGCTGTGTACACATTAGAATCGAACGAGGGAAGGGGAGGGAAGGGGAGGGGAGGGGAGGGGAGAGAAGGAGGGCAAGCAGAGAAGAGAATAGAGGGGAAAGGAGAGGAGAGAGTAGAAGAGAGGAGGGGAGGATTTAAAAAAGAAAAGACAAAAAAAAAATGTAATGAAGGGAGACAATTGTTCCTTGGGATGTCATCAGGGCGCCTGCTGTCATTCCCTTGGTCTGGACGACTATTCTGAGCGTAGAGGGAGCTCACAGGGACAGTTCTATTAGAGTGTGCCACGCTGCCCACTCCGTCTGCGGGCGCTTTACTGCGCCATGCTAGTCCTCTCTGCTGTGGCTTTGTTTTTTTCCCCTTCACACACACACACACATTCACACACACACACACACACACACACACACACACACACACACACACACGTCTACAGCCATGAGCTCATGTCACGTTCGGCTGCAGCTGAAACTGCGGTGGCGGCAGAAGCAACACAGGGAGGCCGTACACCATCATCAGCTGCCACCGCTGCTACCGCCACTAACATCTCGATGACTTCACTACAAAGCAATGGACTGTTACAGGATGTCGCTCCTTTGAAGTTCACACACACATGTGTCATTCAATACTACTGGCAGCACGAAGTCCTTTATTCAAAAGATCTTTCTAGATGCA
>JAODXP020000024.1:10951543-10954043 GCA_027497455.2 Sardinella longiceps | reverse complement strand
AAAGAACGACAAAAAAGTACCAGAAAAATAGGATAATATATAAATAACTGCATACCCCCCCCCCCACACACACACACACACACACCACCATCACCACCACTTCACCATGGCTGACTACTCCTCCTCTCCATCCTCACCCTCTTTTTCACTCTCTCTCTCTCTCTCTCTCTCTCTCTTTCGACGTTCTCTTTTTCGCTGCTCTGAGCGCGATACCACCCTGGCCATTTTTCTTTAATTGTATTCCTGGCTGATTTGACTGGGGCCTCACGCTGTGATAAAAGAACGGCAGCGCTGCGGCAGTGGGCGTCCGGAGCAGCGGAGAATCATGGGCACCTTTCACCGCTGAATAATCAGTCTTGCCGCCGCCGGATCCCCAATCAATCTCACACTGGCCCACTTTCATAATTACAGCCGGCGAGCGGAGGACACCTCCATCACACTGCCACCTCGCCGCTACTCAATCCCCACCCCCCTCCCTCCCCCCTCCCATCTCCTCTCCTCCCCACCTCTACCACCACCACCACCACCATCCCCGCCCCCAGCCCGGCAGCAGCAGTAGCAAAGGCAGTGGCAGCAGCGGGAACGAACGGTGGTACTCTGCGGGCTCCTTCGCCAGTCACTCCTCCCTGTGAGTGCTGCTCACCATGAAGCCGCAGTAGCAGAATATGGAAGTGGGGTGGTGTAGGTGGTGGTGTGTGTGTGTGTGTGTGTGTGTGTGTGTGTGTGTGTGTGTGTGTAGTAGGGGGTTGGTAGGGTGGAGGGGGTGCAAGAGGAGGAGAGAGAGGGAGAGTGTGATTCTCACAGCGAGAGCAAATTCAACTCAACTTATATTCAGTGTCTCTTCTTTTTTCTCAACTTCAAATGGGCATGACTGTAAAAGTTACAGTTCTGTATTGCCAAAGAAATGTATAATAAAATGAAAACAGCTTTAAGTAAACACAATATTTGACATGGAGTAGCGTATCTACAAAAATGTTAAAAATAGCACGCACTCCCACACACAAGTCTTCAACTAATAACAAAACATTATAATTGCATAGCATAGCTAAAGAACAAAACAAAATAATCATCAGCAATCATTTTTTAGAATAACATACATGTAATTAATTATGATGATGTTTTATTCCTCTGACTTTTCTCCTGACACCTCCGCTAGACGTTGCTTTTGTTTATGTCACTGAAGAAGAGTGTCAGCCAGGCTTTAGCAGGCTGCAACCTCACCTAGCTTACTTACTTCAGTGCCTATCTATATGAGCCCCCCTTCCCTCCCACACCCCCTAGAGAGACAGACACATGATACTGGTCTGGGGCCAGTTTGGTATGCTTCACAGAAACAGTTGACGGCAAAAACCCAACTGATCATAAATCAGCGACTAAGTATGGACAACAGTCACCTGATAGGCGCCTCTCGACAGCGAGAGCGAGCCAGCGAGCCAGACGGCGCATTTCACTGTTTTGACTTGAGCTTCATGAGAGATGGCAGCTCGTGGAGTAATCTCCTGCAGGGGGGGGGGGGGTGGGGGGAGGAGTTCGATCCTGCCGTTAAGACGAATGAACGGATCCGCCAACCCCCCTCCTCCTCCACTCGGCCCCATTAGCATTTTATGCCTCCATGCTAGTGCATCAATCATCCCCAAAACAACAATCATTTAGAGAGGACTTTTCCCCTCGTTGGAGGAGTGGTGTGGGGTGGGGTGGGGTGGGGGAGATGGCCAGTCAATATAAGGCAATTTCAGAGTGTTGATGATCAACTTCCTCCATAAACGCTGATGATTGTGCATTAACAGGAAATAACTTTTAAAAAAATGAGGTTGGAATTTGGGATATGACAGAAATCAAACGGATCCCAAAAAACTGATACAACCTGTCCCATACAAGTGCTGATGACCATCTCCTTCCATAAATGCTGATGAAGAGTATTAACTAGAAATAACTTCTACAAAATTATGAGGTTGGAAGTTGGGATATGACAAAAGTCAAACAGGTCCCCAAAACCGATACAAATCCCACCCCACCCCACCCACACCCCCACCCCATGGCAGGCTATGCCACCCTACCCCACCCTACCCCACCCCACCCTACCCTAGTCTAATTTACCCCCATACTTCTTCCCCTGGGCCTCCTCTCCTTAAAGCGGCTGGCTGCCGCTTTTAATTGGGGTGTGTAGGGGGAAGAGGGAAGGACGGCGAGCGGCGCTAAGCCGTCCGGGCCCTTTGATGAGCAAAGTGTGCATTAGAGTTCTGAGGCGGCGATGCCGCTCGTCTAAGCCCCCGCTATCGTTCGTCATTCACCGCACACGCTCGCCGGGAGAGCAGCTTCCCTTTGAACTTCCTCGCCGCGCCGCTTTCAAAGCTAGGAGGAAAGGGAGCAGCACAGAGAGGAAGAGACCAGGGGAGAGAGAAAGCAAGAGAGAGACAGAGAGAGAGAGAGAGTGTGTGTGTGTGTGTGTGTGTGTGTGTGTGTGTGTGTGTGTGTGTGTATGTATGTGTGTGTGGGGGGG
>JAODXP020000024.1:10946543-10949043 GCA_027497455.2 Sardinella longiceps | reverse complement strand
TCAGCCGCTCCTTCAGAATTACTCCTCGCCTTGTTTCCCAAATGGTGGGAATTTACATATCCTAATAATGCGTGTGAAGCTTTAAGGCGATCTGTTTGTTCTTGCTCTTTTCACGCCAGCCAATGAGTGCATGTGTGTGTGTGCGTATGTAAGTGTGTATGTGTGTGTGAGTGTTAGAGATGTGTGGGTGTGTGTGT
The DNA here is from genome assembly GCA_027497455.2 of Sardinella longiceps. Classification (NCBI taxonomy): domain Eukaryota; kingdom Metazoa; phylum Chordata; class Actinopteri; order Clupeiformes; family Clupeidae; genus Sardinella; species Sardinella longiceps. The sequence goes on along the minus strand of JAODXP020000024.1, from coordinate 10,948,846 downwards.
GTGTGTAAGTGTACAAGTGATTGAATGACTGAGTGGAATAAAGCGGTAGACTGTGAAGGAATAGATGTCGGATCAGAGCTGCTGTGTAAGTGCCACATACACACACACATACACACACACACAAACAGAAACACACACACACACACAGATGGACTCACACAGGTGCTCCAACAAATGTTGCGCAGAGGGGGCACCTGACTCCACAATCAACAGGTTTCCCCCACCAAGCTAGCTGGCAAGTGAGACAAAGTCGTCAGACTCTACATCCACAGCTGCTCTCTGTCACCGCACGACAAGCGTCTTCGCCACGAGGGGATCCAACCGCTTTCAAGGAACGCTCGTCTCATCACGCCGGGTTTGACGCTTTGTGTTGTCTGATGCGGTGGGGTGTTCTCTAGTGTTGTACAGTTTCATTCAGTTCTCAGAATGGCAAACAGGAGAAGTCAAGACGAGGAGGCTATTGCAAAACAACCAGTTCCTCTCTAAGTGTGTCTAAGGCTGAATCTCAATCTCCACCCTAAGCCCTGAACCCTCATAGGCCTAACCTAAACTCTACACCCTGAACCCTCAAACTTAACTGACATGACCTGGCCAATCACAAGGCAGACTCATTCTATTTAAATCTCTGAGGGTTCAGGGGTTAGGGTGTAGTGGGGATTCAGCCTAAATCTGACTCCAGAGACCGGCATGAAGACAGGCAAGATGCAAGTTGAAGTTGCTGCAGCCATACATAAGCCTATGCACTTCCCTGATAGCTAGAAAGTAGAAATATAAACACATACATTATAGGGAGTTCATTAAGCGCACAACATCACGCTTTGTCACCTTATTTCAAATCGAAAAAATAGAAGGGGGCATAAAATAACCCAAGAGAGTCACAATGTTAATTAATTCACTAGAATTTCATTAAATAAATAAATGAATTCTTTCACCATTAAATAAATGGATAAAAGATCTGTTAATGGGCTCATTAGTGTTCACAGACTTCCATAGCAACAAGCATCGTCTGGTGACCCGGCAATGAGGAACATAAAGAAAAAAAAGAAAAAAAAAATCCGGAGCTTACTCATGTTTTAATATTCTATTTTCATGAATTGCGCAATACACACACACAGGAAGAAGCACTGCTTATGTTAGGAAAGAGAAGGGGGAGGTGGTCTTATTTTTATTTTATTTATTTTTTCAAATTAAATGTTCGCGTTTTACAAGGATTAACCTTGTAAGCAAATAAAAAAAATGTCTTCATCCAGCCATGCTAGTGAACAAACCCTCAGTATCCTCAACAGGCTTTCTCCTCAGTCACACACAGTAACCCAGTACAGTAACACCTCTGGCAATGCTTAACCCAATAATCCTAAGCAAGCACACTCACTAATGCAAGAATATACCGTCTCCAGGTTCAGCTTAGGCCACGTCTGTCCCTCTCCATGCTAACCGGTGCAGTATTACACTCCTAATACCCAATGCGTTTGATAACCACATTTCATAATAATAATAATAACAACACAAGCGCAGCAACATGGGCAGTTTCTGCGGCCATGTACTGTATATTTGCTGGATGAGCTAATTAATGTGAGTGGCTGGGAGTGATGAGAGGCAGTACGGTCTGTGCCAGCCAGCCAGCGCGGCAACAACGCTTCGCTCCCGTTCCGCTCCTCTCCCGCTCCGCTCCTCTCGCCTCGCCTCGGCTCGGCTCTCTCTCCAGATGAAGCGCTGAGGCGGGGGCGGTGAGGCCGCCTATCTGATGATGGCAGCCGAAGGAGTAATACAATGCAAATTTGTTCCATGCTGAAAGTATAATTTAGGAAGACTGAGCCGCACTGTCACTCGACGAGACAAGCTCACCTTTCTCTATTGAGTTAGCAGCCACCGCCTCTGGCAGCTCGCAACAATGAGAACCGCAACCGACCGCGGCTCACACTGAAAGAGGGGGTGGGGGGGATAATTCACATGAACAGGAGGCAAACACACACTGACACACACACACACACACACACACACACTCTGCACACACACACACACACACACACACACACACACACACACACACACACACACACACACACACACACGTACACAGTCACCTGGGACAGGGATCTGATGATAGACAAAAATGCTAAGGTGAAATAGCGCATAGCTATTGGAAAAGCGGAATATAGTCTGACACAGGAACAGCTCTGTAACACATGTATGTATGCATGTGTGCGCATACACACACACACACACACACACACACACACACACACACACACACACACACACACACACACACACACACCTGCTGACATAAGCACACATTTAAA
>JAODXP020000024.1:10936543-10939043 GCA_027497455.2 Sardinella longiceps | reverse complement strand
GCATCTCCCGATGGAAGGGAATGGCCTGGGGGAAATCTCTCCTTCTCTCTCTCTCTCTCTCTCTCTCTCTCTCTCTCTCTCTCTCTCTCTCTCTCTCTCTCTCTCTCTCTCTCTTTCTCTCTCTTTCTCTGCAACATTTCCATAGCATTCTCACAATGGTGCTTGTGCTGAAGAAGCTACAGCTACTAAAGATAGCAGAGGCTGTTTCTCTCAGTGTGATCCTAGTCCTTACAGCTAGAGAGAAATGATAATCATGGCCAATAATACATTTTCAAAGCTGGAGAATATAAGATGAATATAACATGAAAAGGGGACATCATAAAGAATCACCACAAAGGACCATTAGTATTTTCTGCCATAAATGAAATCTTGCAGGGGGAATATTCAGTATAGTATCGCATAGAGTATAATTTAGAAGGTCTTAGAGACACTAGTTCTTTCCACAGAGAGCAGGGAAGAAGGGGAGTTCATGTCCAACCAAAGGAATGACAAATGAGAGAGAAATCATCAATGCTGTTTGCATTTTGAACACGCCTTTTAGCATGCCATGGATTCAAACGTTCAAATGTTCCTGTGATTTTTGATGTGAAATTAGCAAAGGAAAACAACCGGCCCTCCCCAACATCTGTGCATGTGCAAGCGTTCAAGAGAAGACAAAAAAGAGATCTGGGCCTGTTTGTAGTTCTTTTTTTTTCTTTTTCTTTCTTTCTTTTTTTTTTTTTTTTGGTTGGTGAAAGCAATTAGAGGCCTCTCCTCGTCTTTGTGCCAGAGCCAGATAAAAAGCTACTTTCAAAAACTTCCAAATTTTGCCAGCAGTATCAAACTGACATGAAAAGGACAGGTGGGGAGAGGAGAATGAGAATCACACAGCCTCTCTGGCTGGACTATTCAGCCGGGTGTCTGAAGCCACAGTGTGAATGAATGGAAGGATGGATGGATGGATGGATGGATGGCTTCAGATCCACTGGAGAGGAGGAGAAAGAGAGAGAGAGAGAGAGAGAGAGAGAGAGAGAGAGACTGTGGTTCACTGGTTACTGGGTAAGAAGAGAAAAAAAGCATGCCAAAGAAACCAACAACAACAACAAGAAAAAAACCAACAACAACAGCAAATAGCGAGAAAAAAAAAGTCTGAGAGATTGACAACTGAGCGCAGCTGCAGAGCCTGAGTGAGTTTGGGGTAAAAGGGGGGTGGTGGGGGGGTTGGGGAGTTTTGTGGCAGATCCCTGGAGCCCCAGATCACCCCCTTGCCACCCCGGGCGTGCGGTAACCGTGCCAACCACCCTCCACTGGCCTATGGGGCCTATAAGGGCCCCCTTCAGCACACTAACATATCAATCACGGGCCGGGACCAGGACCCCTGCAGGTAAGGGGGGGTTGGAGGAGTTAGACTCCCTTCTGGGGGGGGGTCTTCCTTGTGGGGAGGGGGCTTCCTTTCTCCTCTCCTCATACCCCTCCCTTCCACCATATCCCTTCCTTCTCCACCCATCCTTTCTTTCTCTCTCTCTCTGCCTGTCTGTCTCTGCGTCGGATCATGAGGAGCGATTTGCGGCAACAATCCTCCGCTAATTCCCTCTCAGCATTCATGAAAAATGTATCAATGCCAAGGCTTTCGGGAAATGCAGATCGCCGCTCCAGGTTCCTTCGCGAAAGCCGGGGCTCCGCATTAATGCGCGCCCTTTCTTCACCTCCATATTCATCCTTCCCTCCATCCCTCCCTCCCTCCTTCCCTCCTTCCACTTCCTCCTTAAAAACACCCACCAGCACATCTGTTTTTTTCCCACTCCTCTCTTCTTCTCTCCAGCTCTTCGTTTCTCACTGATCATCCTTTTATGATATAAAAAACACACTCCACCACAATGCACTGTGAGGGTATGAGTGTGGTGGATCTCTCGCTGGTGGTCCGTTTCCTTCAGGGGCCTCTGGGAGAGGGATGCTAATTCAGTCTTGGGGCCCTTCCTCTCGCTGTCTGTCTCCTATCTCCTGCCTGGTACAACTAAACAAACCCAACTCTGCATTCGCTTCCCTATGCTAGGCCCAGAGACCCGCGCTAGCTAGCGCTAGCATTGCCTGAGTCTGAATAAAAACAAACAAAGATATTTTCACTGGCCCTTGGAACAGGCCTTCGAGTCCAGCTCTCCTCAAGTGCTGTTTTGAGACTCTGAAGTGTCTCAACATTCAGCAAATGACATTCTTAGGGATACATACACAGCCTCAGGACGAAAAAAAGAACAAAAAAAAAACAAGAGATGTGGTGCTTTAGTCCCATAAGGAAAATGTTCCAAATGAGCCATTTTCAAACGTATTGGAAAATTAAGTGAGAATTTGGGGGGATGTTTATAAAGGCAGCACAAGAAGCTCAGGAAGGAATCCTGCTCTAAATGGCTGTAAACAGCGAGTAAATGGCGGGGAAAGGGGAGATTGTGTTGCCGAGGCGCTAATAACCAAAACGAGCAATAAGGCGAGCGTGTGGAACGGGGCGCTAATAATGTAACAATAATGC
>JAODXP020000024.1:10904043-10924043 GCA_027497455.2 Sardinella longiceps | reverse complement strand
CCAAGAGAAATGCCATGCGAAGTGGGTCAAAACAAGGTCAGTTCTCACATCACTGTTTACATTCTGACATCACAGTCACCTACTTTCTCTTTCGGTTCAGACGGTTTGTGGCCTTGCGTGCTCTCTGGCCTACGAGGAGTCACTTTGAGGTTAGACAGTGTTGAGCTGAGCTGCCTAACACCTCGGCGAAAACCAAATCTCCTGACCTCCACTTCATCATCGCAGTGCTTTGCGCCTCTCTTGTAAAGATTTAAGACCGTTAAAAGTTTCCACAGTCAATCCTCTTCATATTTACACTGGATGTGATAGGGAGCGCTGTCGACAACTATTCCGTTTCGCCGCGTGAATTCACTGTCCTGGGCAGCACTGTTCACTATCGACGCCAAAGTGGCGTGTTTAGTGTGGATACAGCGGTATTGATGTGCCATCGGGACAATTAACTGTGATGCTGGTCTTGTGTGAAAGTCTATATCCTCTATTGGAACAGTGAGTTGTACTGTGGCTTCATGGAGTCGTTTCACATTTCCGGCCAATAATGGGCCTTGTATAATTCCTCGGGGAGGCAATATAAGATGTTTTTCTTTTCTTTTTTTTTTTTTTTAAAGATCTCAGAGCCATTTTAATCATCATGTTACACAAATCCCCTGACCTCATATTGCTGGTTGGGCTAACAAAATCAAAACACCTATAATACCTGCAATGAATAATTTATGATACCTTTACCTTTTCTATTAAAAAAATAACAATTTTCCTTGTTCAAAAATATGCTTGTAAAAGAAAATGAAAGGAGGAGTTTTATTTGAGAATCCTAGACTGTAAGAACATATGAAAAAAATGTGAGAATTCAATCATTTCAAAGGGAAGTGCATATAATTCTGGAGCCGCATAGAGGGGTTTAAATGAACTGATTCACCATGCTTGAAAGGAGAGGTCACATTCATAGATAGACAGAGAAATAAGATTAAAGACGGAGACAGACAGAGAGAAATAAGATTAAAGAACACCATCTTCAGCTCCTTACGTTAGCTAACACATAGCCCGGATGCTTCAGCAAAATAAGTCCTCCGTTCATCTCCCTCCATCTCCTCTCTACCTTATACTCATCCTTCTCTCTTCCCTCACTCCTTTTCAGCCAACCACTCATCCCTCTCTCTCTCTCTCTCTCTCTCTCTCTCTCTCTCTCTCTCTCTCTCTCTCTCTCTCCCCATCCATCTATCCCTCACTCCCCCCGTCGGCAGGCTCCTCATGACTACCAAATGAATTAGTCATTCCCACACCTTCGGATGCAGATCTCCGCCAAATCTGCCACTAATTCCATTAATATTCATTAAAAATTAAGCTTAATTGCATGTCTTTAAAAAGCCCCGTGGCCCTGGCGCATCCCAGGGGCCCTGGAGGACAGTCATTTCTGATTTAAACTGGGCAGCTCTGCCGAGCTTGTCAGCCACAAATGCAAGGGGGTGCCAGGGAGGAAGGGTTGGATGCGTTTTGAGGAGTGCTTGACAGAGAGAGGGAAAGAGAGTGAGAGAGGGAGGGAGGGAGAGAGAGAGAGAGGGAGGGGGTGAGAGAATAAGAAGGAAATAGAGTGAGAGTCATGATAAGAGGTAAACATAACACATTTGAGACAGGCTGAGGAGAACCATGTTTGAAGGAAACAGCACAGTTACTGCTCCAATGCAGTCCCTTCTCTGGTTATATGCCTGTGTCTCTGTTTCTGTCTCTGTCTGTGTCGGTGCCTGTGTCTGTGTCTATGTCTAAGTCTATGTGTATACACTACTCCAGTCAAACAAAGTATTTTTAGTGGCATTTTTGTCTTGGGTACAGAAGAGCTGTGACAAAAAAAACAGCCTTAAAACACACACACACACACACACACACACACACACACACACACACACACACACACACACACACACACACACACACACACACGCACACACACACCAGCCGTCTGAAGCAAAACAAAAGCGTCTCAGCGAGATGACAGATTACAAGGACGGCAGTGGGAGATGCGGCCCATCCATATTCATGCTCCCCTTGCGTCATTAGCTGAGACAACAATGGCACTTCAAATTGGAGTTTCATAATTGAAGCAATCAGCAAGTTGCACAATATTGCAGGATGTGGAGAGAGGAGATGCCAGGGAGGACTGGCACGTCTTATTAGCTCTGTGATGCTCCAAATCAAGGGCTCCCAAGAAAAGGGGGGAGAAAAAAAATGACATCTTTGATCAGAGGAACCTACGGCACATGACTCCCTGCTTTCAGAACACAAGAAGAGAATGCGGGTGACTGACAAAACATTTGAATTCTCCGCCGAAGAAACTGTATCTGTCTGTGTGGCAGCACATATTTTTTTAAACCAAATTGTGCATTTCTTTTCTTTCTAACTCTCTTCGGTGTGTGTGTGTGTGTGTGTGTGTGTGTGTGTGTGTGTGTGTGTGTGTGTGTGTGTGTGTGTGTGTGTGTGTGTGTGTTTCTGTGTCTTTGTATGTGTATGTGAATGAGAGTAGCTTGAAATAGGTTGACTGCCTGGTTGCTTACATCCCTCAAAAAAGAAAAAAAAAACACAGATTTATATATATGACATTTCTTCAATAGATTGTCCTTTCTTCCCTCAGTGGCTCCAGTTATAGTAGGCCATTTCATGTTAGGGGTGATGGGAGTGGGCTGAGTGTAGTGCTTGGCTCTGAAGCAGTTAAAGTCAGTGGTCTGCGGCGGTTGGGCTGCGGTGGGGTGGAGTGGGGAAGAGAGAGAGCGAGCGAGCGCACGGGTATTGTATTGTAACGCTGCTGGGCCTCTCTATGTCAAGCTGACAAGCTGGGATCTCCGCACTTCACGCTCGGCCCCTTAATGGATACAGCTGTACAGCCGTGTTCAAATACAATGTCCTTCAGATTGGATTCTTAAGCGAGCAATCCCCCTGACCTTTCTCACAAAGCAGGTACAACGCTGGCCTGCCACCCCCCCCAGAGAGAACAGACACCTCCCTCCAAGCAGCTGGAGCTAGCCCATAATAAGCCCATTTCATCCCTCTGCTCCCCTGCGAGTCACTCTGATGTACCAGTGCTAACTGCGGAATGTCATTTTGCGGTTGGGGCAGACTTTTTATTTATTTATTTATTTTTATATATTTCATTTTATTCGACGTCCAGCATGTCACTTCCCACACTCTTGGCATGAGTCATCTCATGTTTCGTTTTTTTTTTTTTCCCCGTCAGGTGAAGTGGAGTTTCCTCTCTCTCTCTCTCCGTCTTTGTTTATTTGGTGGCCCATTATGCTTCGCCGAAGGAGAACCGTGCATGAATAATTACCTGCGAGGAGCCACATTTATCAAAACTTCCCCGTTGGGGCCGTTTTGTATGCAAACGTCGCCCTTGTTCTGCGCAGGCGATGGTGGAACAATAGCCGCCACGCGCCGCCGCAGCAGCAGCAGCACCAGCGATCGGGGGCTTTGATAATGCAGAGCTCGGTGTGCGCCAGAATGGTGCATGCGCAAGGACAAATTTAGGAGCGTTTTTACAAATGTTTACTAAATGAGGCCCCAAGGGAAAGCACTGCACTAAATACTAACCCTCTTTTCAGCGAGCGAGCGGCTTCATTAAGGCTGGCCACAGCATCCAAATCTGCATTTGAGATGCACTAACAGCACAAACAAACACAAATAGAAAGGTGGAGATAAAAAATCCGCTGTGCAATTAGCATGCGGCAGTCAGCACTGAGGCGAAAAGGACGACGGTACACCATACAGCAGGCACACAAAAAAAAGGAATATGGAAAAATAAAAGACAAAAACACCTTTGTGCTTTGTATTTTTTTATTTTATTTTTTTTAGAAAAAAAAGGCAGAAAAACATGCATTATTTATTTATTTTACAGATCCATCTAACTTGGTGCTGACTGCAGCCTGGGAGAGTGGCACTCTTTTTTTGCGGGGCTGGCAGCATTACAGCAGCAGGACATTTAGAGGACTCCGATAAACTATGCCATTTAAAAGGTTATGACAATTAAAAGCAGCTCCCACAAATTACAGTGCCGAGACCTTTCACACGAACGGGTCCCTCTTATCGCGGCGAGACCGGCTCTCTCCGAACGATGTGCCCTCTATTTCCTGCCGCACTAACCTCGCTCCCCTCCACCGCTCTCCACCACCCCCTCTCTCCACCTTTCTCTCCTTCGCTCTCCTCGCTCTCCCTCCCATCCAGGCCAGCTTTTATTATCCAGTTAATTAAGCGGGTTCTTAGCTAATATTCAAATGCTGACCAATTAATGACATTGAACTTTGAATGGCCCTGCCTCTCCTCCCCGTCGCCGTGGCAGCAGCCGCAGCATCCTCCTCCAGAGTCCGGGGCCGTGCTATCGCCGGGCGCTGATTAAAAATGCCGGCGTGGGGAGTGGGGAAGGCGATACGGCCGGGCAGCCGGCGCATGCCACAGCGTTTTAATTAACCTTGTGTAATTTGAATACACAGGGAACGGAGCTGGCTGCACCACTGCAGACCCTGACTGTTGCTGTGCAGACGTACCACACCACCCCCCACCCCCACACACACACCCCTCGACCCTCTGTCTCCCAACACACACACAAACACACACACACACATACACCGCGCTCTTCACAATTCACACTTCCACTCGGCCCTCCACTCAGGTCTGGGGGGAGGGTAAAAAGGGCTCCATGGCCTGAGAGTGCTTCACACTTGTGGGGCCGAGTGGCTACATCCTCCTGCCCATACACAAGCAGAAAGACAAGGGCACACTGCGGAGAAGGATGCCGATCACGCAGCAGCTCTCTGCCTCTTTAGCTGCTAGCAACTATTCCATGAATTCAATCCAATCTGCCGCACTACAGAGCTCATGTTTACAAAAATGTGTATGATGTGTATAATAATGATGTGGTACAAAAAACTGCCTTTTTAAATGGAGATGGTTTAATCCTTTTCGATTACTGTTCACAACATGTATTCTTTTTGCATTGAATAACAGTATTTGAAGACACAGTGCATTGCAATAAAATGGCCGTTGACTGCAAAAAATATGCAGGACTAATAATAATGATGGTAATAATAATAACAATAATAATTAGTAGGAAAAAAAACACCTTTCAGTTAGTTGCATATCCCCTTGTAAAGCTGGCATATGGAACTCCAGACACTCTGCCAGAACCCTATTTTTTAATGCAGGTTAGTGAATGTGACTTCCGTCATCTGGAATAAAGGAGCTTTTTCTGAGAAGCTGACATTGGGAAAAAGGCCTGTCACATCCCTTTGAGGAGCACTGATGAATTCTGAGCTGACGCAACTCTTTTGTTTTTTGTTTTGTCTCGCCATTTTTTTTTTCTGTCGTCTTTTTTTTCTGTCTGTTTTCTGTTTGAACACCGCTGATGCTGCCAGCTTGTGAAGGGAAAAGGTAAGGACATTCTCAAAGAGTTCTTTTTTAGAGGTGTGTGTGTGTGTGTGTGTGTGTGTGTGTGTGTGTGTGTGTGTGTGTGTGTGTGTGTGTGTGTGTGTGTTTTCCTTCCAGGGTACTGACTGATATCAGGAACAGGTCTATGATAGGACACCCCGTGCAACTGAGACAACAGAGGCGAACCGACACAAAAGTCACTTTGTGGAGTTAAATTAGCACCGGGGCTGACAGCGAGGCCCTTCCAGTGCCATCTGTGATTTCTGTGTTCAGCTCTCGGCAGGACTAACAGCCACCTTGCAGCGCAGGCTCTTTATCTTAGGAACAAAGCTTGCCCTGTTCCTTCCGTCACACTTCCTGCCTGTGGGCATCTTTCTCTCTTTCCTGGTCTACTCGGATCAGTTGAGACGCGTCCTGGAAGAGCCGTAAAGAGAAAAAAAAACAAAAAAAAAAAAACAGCAGACAGTGTGCCAATCACATGGAGGCGTGCGGAAACAATCAGAGGTCGTTGAGGAAACGGCAGCAGAGATTAAAGAGCCAGTTGCTAAGCGCAGCCTCGCCAGTGCTGGTCTCTTTAAGTAAGGAGAAAATAGGATTTGCTGCAACTGTCATTCAAACAACCCGCACCAGACACAACAAAGCACCCAGACACCACAACAAACGTGTGGCAAAAGGTCACATTCGTTAGCAAATGTAAATAAATCCGGGAACCATTCGAGCACATTGCTGACAGGATTTTCCCAATCTGTTTTTTTTCCCCCTTTCTTTCCTTTTTTTGGGGGGAAAAATTCTGCTAGTTTCGCTCCATCTGATCTAAGCGGCCGGTTAAATTGCATTTTTTTTTCCGGGCAGCAAAAACACAGTACCCAGCAGAGTTTTAGAAGCCACTGAGACAGGCAGCAGGACAAACAAATCCACAGCCTGGAACAGCTAGTCCCAGTCTGAGCTTCCCCGTGAAGATAAGACCAGCGAGTGGCCATGGGTATAAACCCTGGACCTGGCTCCTTCGCTTACCAAAGCAGCTTCCTATGAAGATAACAAAAGGTCAGGCTGAAAGAGCAGACACTGTATCAGCACAGACACCGGCAGGTCTTAGGAGAGCCAAGCCCCCCAATCGAACCATGTCAAACGCCATGTCTAATCTGTCTGGATAGCACCGAAAAGGAAACATTTCAACCTCTCTCTTAAGGCCAAGTCTTCAGGTAATAAAAAACTGAAACAACTTCCAGCTTTCTGCAAGAGTGCTGCACAATGGCTAATGCATCATTGAGTAGGTCACTCAAAAAAAGGACCGGATTCCTTAGAGGTAATCTTTTCATGCATAGATACATGGCTGAATACTGACCATATCTTTTCATCTGCTGAGAAAAGCAGGGGAACACTAGCCAAGGTGATCAGAAGCAGAACTTTTATAAGATTGAACTCAGCCAAGTTCCAAGGGTTTTTATGGCACCCTTTCACAGATGATTATCGTTTGAACTCTACAGACAACACAAGGTTAACCAAAGTTAGAAAAAGAAGCAGATACAGATTTTTGACTATTAAATTTGTACTATTTCTCTTCCAGCTCTTCCAGCACATACCGGTATATCGCACATGCCAAATGCTATCATGCAAAGGATATACAGGAAGTTTATGATTCTGTTCACAGAAATACAAATGCATACAGCTACAGTACATCGCACCAGAACATGCATATTGGTCACCATAATATAAGGCAAACATTATGACCAGGTACTGTAAGTAATTCCAGTACCCTATCCCAGCCATGCTTCAGTGAGTCTGTGGAATCGCGTTTACAGCTTCCAATATGGTTCAGAAAAAGCTCATTCCCTGCACTGGTAACAGTGTCAAGCTGTCAAATATAACACCCCTGTCATTAAACTTGATGTGACTGTAAAGTAAAACTGTCCCCTTTCCAATTTAGCTGCTGGTTCAATGGCACACACACACACACACACACACAAAAAAAAACACATACTGGAAACGGAACAGCTCAGTCGACTGGAGGTTGCTGCGAACCGCAGGTTAATGGAGGCAACAGGAGAGCCAATAAATCTGGAATCAAACTGTTGGAACCATAAAGGGATGACTTTTTAAAGTTCACCGACACACACACACACACACACACACACACACACACACACACACAAAAGGATGTGGGTCAATAAAATCTGGGTCAGGCTGAAGATGGCGCCCTCTGAACGGGAGGGCGAGGGAAGGCAGGCACTTACTCCACTTTGAAAAATGACTCGGGAATCAAGGGTAATACACTGCTTCTGCCTTGTCCAGGGGAGCACTGCTATCATCATGCAGCTTCAACAACTACTTTTCTTTCCAGTCGAATTGTATAAACCAGATCAGCCCAAGGTGTTATCCAAAGGTCAAGCTTTTCTCTCCACAAAGAGCTCCCATTGATAATTTACTATTCCTGAATACAAATAGCCTGGAGCTTGCCTGACCTACATCAGCCTTTAAGTATGGCCAGCCAGGAAGAGAGGGACTAAAAAGATAAAGAGTTGGATTTGATTAATGCCACTGCCCTCTGAGGAAGAAGGAAGGAGAGTGAGACTCTATAACCTAGAGTCCAACACTGACAGGGAAGGGGCCAAGGCGATGGATTCCAAGAACCAGAATGGCTTTTACACAACACAGCCAGGACTTGAACAAGCCTCCTCGCATTCCTTTACTGTAAATGTGCTCAGAGACTGAACAGCGCGTGGCCAGATTTGAGGTCTCCGAAAGTTCATAAAATGTCCACACCGCCACCACTATCGCCTGTTCATGCTGACCTCAAAGCAACTGAAGGCAATGCTCCACTAGACCCCCCCTCACCCCCCCTCCTGTGGCTGACGCAAGAAACACCATCCTCCCTGTCTCTGGAGCAACCTCCTCCTCCGGCCAAAGCTCCCTCCAGTAAGCCAACAGAGGTCACTTCAGATGGGCAGATTCCTCTCGCGCCAGAGACAACGAGAAACACATGGACTCCCCCTCTTCTAGGGCCAGAACGCTTTCAGGACTCGACCACATATTTTTTAATGGGATGTTTTTATGTGCATTTATTTGCGTGTCTTTCCACACCAGCATACTTGTGTTTTGCGTCAGGAGTACACATAAATAACAATGGGAAAGTACACAACAGAACAGAGTATGTACTCACCAGAACCAGGAAGCTGGTGTTATTTGTCAACAAAAGCATACATGACACAAAAAAAACTTGTCATCTTGCTATGCAAGCATGTGTAAATTACAGAAAAAAAGGAAAAGAAAAAAAAAAGCATGATTTTTTTTCCGCATACTTGCACAAACCATTGAAGGAGGAGGCGAAACCATCTGTGAACTTGGAGAGAACCATTCCTCTCTTGAGCTCAGACACACCCCCACCCCCCTACCCCCTGCCCCTCTGGTCACACCGATGACAGCCCTAGTGTGAGCGGGCGGGCAGGCGCAGAGTTATGCCTTTGTGGTCTGAGACAGTGGGAGTGTGCCGCGAAGAGAGCAGGAAACAGCCAGAAATAGAACTCATGAATAATCTGGACAAGCAATCAGAGGTTCTGGCCCATGAGCCACTCTCTGCCCATATTTCCGACAGAAGGGGACGGATCGGTTTGAGGGGGGAGTAGGGTGGGTTGGTGGGGGAATGAAGGGGGTCGTCTGCAGTTTGCAGTCTGAAGTCAGTCAGTCTTACCTGCTGTGGTGGAGGACGGGGTGGAAGATAGACAGGCTGGGATGGGGTGCCGGACTGGTGCTGCTGGGGCTGAGGCTGGGGCTGGGGCTGAGGCTGAGGCTGCTGCTGCTGCTGCTGCTGCTGTTGGGACTGGTTAAAGTATGGTGGCTGGCCCTGCTGGCAATATGCAGCCATTCCTTGCTGGCCATACTGGGGAGGCACCTGCTGTAAAGAAACAAACAAAACAGAGTATGTAAGTTTATGAACACTACAGAGTTTTCTAAGTATGTACTGTATTCTGCTCCATAATTCACTGAGAAATCCTGATTCTTTAAAAAATATATATATATTATACTACACAGTCATTTTGAGTCAAACAAAACCATATGTTGCAGGACCATTTAAAGTTATAATAAAGCTGGACAAGACACATGCAATCCAAATTAACACTGTGCTCTGTAACTCTGTACTATACAGATGTCTGCCATCCTTCAACACCAGTCTACTCAGAGAAGAAACTGCTCCAGAGCAGCCAGGACAATGAAACAAACCGTTTCAACAGAGGCAACAGGAGCCACATGCTACTTTAGTGGTGGACTGGATCCACAAAAATCCCTGTGGAGTTTGTTAAAAAGGGGTGTGTGTGTGTGTGTGTGTGTGTGTGTGTGTGTGTGTGTGTGTGTGTGTGTGTGTGTGTGTGTGTGTATGAATGTAAGTGTGTATGGGGGTGTGGTGATGGTGTGTGTGAGAGCTGTTTAAACTGCGTGGGAGCGAGCTTTATTTACACTAGAATGATGTTCCCACCTGTCCAACACAACACCTCATCCTGGCAGCCTGCTGCTTCGCACTGCTACAGTGTTCTGGCAAAGCCCTCGTGCCAAAGTGAGGTCACAAAGCAGCAGGGGAACGTGGCAAACCCCTTCAGGTCCTGCGCACTGCCAAAACTGCCAATACAGCCTAATTGGCAAAACAGTCAACAGACTACAGACATGGACTAGCGGATAAGGAATCCATGCCACAATGGTGACAGGAGAATGAATGGAGGCGGAGGGGCTTGCCAACAATGAGCAACAGAGCCTTACAATACTGCCGCGTTGACTAATCCCAGCAATAACCAGTCAATTAGCTAGTGGTTTTCATCAGACATATTACACAATGTGATTAAAGGGGAGACAAAAAAGGAAAACAAGTATAAAAAAAAAAAAAAAAGGAAAAAAAAAAACAACAACAGCAGCCACACAAAAATTGCCCTGGCTGGGCCTTTTATTGTCGTCCTCTATGGTTTGATCCAGTCTCATTTGGGCCCGGCGGAGACACAAGGCTAGACGCTCGACTCAATGTTTCCTCCATTTGGCGGGGGTTGGGAGCAGGTCTTTTAAGTCGAGCCAGATATCTGGTGTTGCCTTCGGAATGCACTCACCCTGCGCTGCCGCCATGCCGTCAAATACAGCTGTGGAAAACACTCGAACCCAGCCTCTCTCCCCCTCTCGCTCCAAACCACCCCCCACCCCACCCATCCTACGCCGCTCTCACTCGCGCTTATGTAACACTTTCTAATGAGCAGCTGCTTGGCCTGTCTCTCCGACACTCCACGAGAGGCTATTCCGAGGGTCACTGGGGCCTGGAAATGCAGGCTTAGCCATGCACATCACAGCGAGTCTTCTAGTTGTGCCTCGTTTTTTTTTCTCCTTTTTTTTCCATTTTCCTGATTTTTAGTGCTTTCCGATCCCGGCCAAAGATGTTTGACGCGTCTCGTTAAACATGGCATGTAAAGCCAAGCTCATGAGCCATCGGTGCCTGACAGACTGACTGCTCTTTCGGGGAAAAAATGCCTAAATATGTCCTCCCCCCCACACCACCACCACCGCCACCACTATGTTGCCTGTTCAGTGAGAGCAGAGAGTGTTATTTTTGGTCAGCGCTCTTTGCCCGGGCTTACACAGAATGCTGTCACACCATCAGGACGATTGTCAGATGAAAGGATTATGTGGCATTTATGTGTCTCCCAAAAAGGCTGTCAGAAGAGACACAATATTTCAGCGCAGGCCTGACACATGGTGAGGAGGTCACAGTGGCTGGCTGCTTGCTCTAATGAATGGAGGGGGCTCTGCTGGCATGGGCAGAGATAGGCTATTAACCCCAATGCCAAGTCATCTGATTTTCACAGCATCTCACCAGCCTAATGAGACACTTGTTAGTCTGCCTGCCTGCGTTTTTCTGCAACAAATTTGGAAATAAATAAAATAAAACAAAACAAAACAAGGCACAAATATGCTCTCATTTCACGACAACACAAATACATTGACACACACACACACACACACACACACACACACACACACACACACACACACACACTCACATTATGGGCGTCATGGAAAGCAATGACAGACAAATGCTCATTTTTCATAGGTCACAGTTTCAGCTGCAGAATTACCAGTCATGGTGATCTAGTCATCTTGCTATGACAACCACTGGAGTCCTATTCTACTGTTCTCAGAAAGCCTAGCCTGCTGGGCCATGCTGGAATTGAACCCTAACAAGCACAAACCTAACAGCTCCTAAGCAATCTCCACCACATCACACACCTTGCAAACAAGCTAATACAAAAGATTAAAATCCCGATAGAGCACAACTGTAGATCTTGCTCCTGGCGGATAATGGACAAGCAATTGCGTTCAACGGTGCAGACGGTAGTTCTCTAGTAAACAGGGGGAGATGTAGGCACTGTCTGTGTACGGGGTTGTGTAATGATATTGATTGACCCAAGCAGAGGTGTAAAAGAACAGAAAAAAAAGCAAGCTCACTGTCTCTGTTTAGGTGTGCTTCCTGAAGGTACAAAAATAGCTTGACAGAAAAAGAGGAATCAGGTCAGACTCTAATCTAAAACCTAGAGAGACGTTTCAGAATTCTAAAGGGCCTTGAATATCAAGCAACGTGAATATAAGAACTCTCAAAACAAAATGAGAGGAAAAAAATGAACAAACATACAAAAAAAAACAGAGAAAAAAATGACACACATAAAAACTGGAAACAATAGTAACAAAAGGATTTATTGCCACCCCTATAAAGCAGTCCCAAAACACATTTCTCGTCTGGCAGCAACACCAGGCATTTTCACCCCCTCAACCTAAACCAACCCAAGCTTGGAAAGATGCCGTCTCAAAAAATAATCTTGTTCAGCCTTGAACATATAGTGAACACCTTATCAACCTATAATAGCAACCAGTTCCTAGCATTTAGGCCATTGAGGAGCAAAAAAAAGCTTGTTGTTCGAACGGTCCAATGAGCACAGAGTTTTGATAATTTTATCGCCTGAGCACCATGGCTAGCTGCGTGTCTGTCCCAAGCCAATGCACAGGTCCCCCATTTGAATGACATATGGAGCCAGCCAACCAGAGAGATGTCGGAGCATTAAGCACTCCACACACAGACATGACAGGAATATTGAGGGAGCTGCATTAGCGCTAGCTGCCTCCCGCGGCTAGCGCCTGGCCCACGCTCCGCTCCGATCAGCATCAGAGGGTGACGAACGCGGGAGGGGGAGGTAGGCACGCCGCTGATCCTCCGTGGCACCTGACAAGACTGACCAGCAGTGCACAGTGACGAGGCAGATGGGAAAAGAAGAGCCATGCCTCTGAGAGTTTTCAGACAAGACTTCAGATACAGTTGTTGCAGTCGGGCTATTGCTAACGTGACACAGACTGCAGTCTAATGTGCTTTCATTTGTACAATCTATTGAGTATTATGAGGTGTTAAACAGACTTCATATACAGTACAAATATTAAAAAAATACTACATTCCATTCCGAGTTCACACAGCATGCATGACAACACATTAAAATCAAAATGGATTAGTTCTCAAACATAACAGTAACTCATTCATTTGAATTTCAAATGTGTGTGCTTTTATTTGTTGACTGCACTAAATGTAGCCTTCTGGAATTAAAGCAGGACTAAGTAAGTATATTTCTACACTGACACTGAGGGACATTCATGTTGTAGTGATTGCGGAATATACTGTAGATAGATTAACCTTTCCTCCAACTGCACTAAGCCAGCTACTAACAAAATGAGACAGAGCAGATCAACCAACACTTCACTTTAAATTGGCACATGCAGGCTCAGGGAATACCCAGGAGACGGGCGTTCTTTAAACCCCACATTTCCCTTTTAATTTGCTGAAAGCAGAAGGCTGCAAAGCAGGCCCGAATGAGATGCGCGGCTCGGGCGACGATAAACAATTTCTCCTCATGATTAAACATAGGGGAGGAGAGATTACATCGCCACTCTTGCAAGGTGACTAACCCCCGGCTCCACGCATTTGATCTCCCCTCTCCCCTCTGCGCACACAAGCCACTTGACACTTCAAGAATGAGCTGCCCTTGGAGAGCTCGGCCAAACAAAGCAGGGGTAACAGGCGTGAGGCGAACGCTCGGCCATGCTAACTGGAGTCACCGCGGAAACGTACCGCGAGCTCCCGCTGCAGCGGAGAGAAAAAATATGTTCTATGACAGGGTGATGAATTGCCATGTTTTACATCAAGGCAAAATTGATATTGAGGGGAAAAGGCATATTTTTCTGTGACCCAAATGTAGGAGTGAATGTTACATGATAATAACCAAAGTAATGTTTTGAATATGAGTTCTAGGTGTGTGTCCAGGCAATATTTTCCTGACCGCTGGTGCATGGTGCCCTTCTCCCATTGATGTAGTATGAATGTGTGCTTACCAAACACACACACACACACACACACACACACACACACACACACACACACACACACACACACACACACACACACACTCAAAAACATATTTACAGTGAACACAAAATGCTAGCTTGTGTGTGCGTGTGTGTTTTTTTTTTAAACTAAGCACTAAAACACCAAAATTGAGAGACGTTGACTTTTCTTATGGCAAATCCAAAATAACAGGCCAGAGAAGAGGCCAACTTGAAAGGGTCCTGATTGTGTCCCATTTAGACACTAAATTGGGCACCCCTGTTGTTCTACCTCCCTCGTGTCTACTCTCAGCTGGGCAGACACATCAAGCCTCTGCTGTGCCATTTACACGCTTCAATCAGCAGCTAAAAATGACAGCATCCGCTTCTAACACACCCATTACTGAAGGCCAGATTTGTGGTGGCGATTGCCCCATCTCTGTTCCAATAGAGATGCTGCAAAAAGGACCAGGGGTTAATGCTCTCTAAAAATGTGTGAGCTCCAGCGCTGAGGCTCTGGTTTAGTGCCACCAATTCAAATGTTTTCCCCATTAAACTCCTGACCCTATTTCGTGGCCAAGAAATGTAGCAGGAAAAAAAAAGAAAGAGAGAAAGAAAAAAGAAAGAAAAAGGACAAAAAAAAGAGAAATAAAAAGAAAAAAATAGGACCCAGAAAAAGAGAGAGAGAGAGAGAAAGAATTCTGATTCATGTGTAGAAAATGGGCCTCATTCTGCTGGTCGATCCTGAATAAGCCTACATCTTTGGGAGGGAATTTAGCCTCTGATCCTGCAGTGAAAGGATGGGAGGCTTTCCCAGTCTTCTCAAATCCCAGCAGCAAGGCTGCGAAAGGCTTCACTTGACTGCCAAACAGGGAACAGCGCAACCACAATCCCCAGCATCAGCACACTTCAGGCCCACACTTAAGACCGGAGCCAGAAGAAGCGGAAAAAAAAACGATGGACAGCGCGGCTCTGTTGGCTGGCGCTAAAATGTTGAGAAAAGCTTGTTGTGTGGAAATCAGCGCAATTTAATATCACAACGGGGAAACAAATGGCAAGCCATGAGGAGCAGAAGGAAAATAAGACACTCAGCTCTAATGTAATGTGCTGCAAATCGCTATCAACGCTCTCTTGAATATAGCATTACAAAAGCAAGAGCACGGTGCAAGAGAGCAAGGATGACAAGCCAAAGACCTTTATGTGAATAAATCACCAAAAGTGTTCCAAACCCAAACTTATAGTATGCAACACTTATGTCAATTATCCCCTTCACTTTGACCTTTAACTGCGACTGCTAACCACATATTGATAGTCAAACACCACACCTTGTAATTTGTGGTTCAAATTAGAACATAGAATTATACTACACTTTGCCATAAAACATGTTCACAGTCGCAGGAGTCATAAAAGCGCTGTGTGTGCCAAATGTCTATAATTCAAACTACTTCAGCACTGACATTTTGACTGGTCAAATTCAATCATACACTTCAGTACATACAGGCTCAACACATTTCCTGGATGTTCGCTGTTGCGATTGTGATGAGAGCATGGAAAAATAAAAATGGCATGTTTGCTAGACTTGGTCAGTTATTGGCATTTGGTGCAGACATGCAGAGCGGCTACGGGAGTCAGCCACTAAACGCCAGACTTACTGGATGTGAGGAGCTGAAAATGTGGAAACATTTCCCCCCCTTAGTAACAGCCAGCATTCACAGCAAAGTATACACAGCAAATAGCAACTCCAATCCTGCAAAAGTGACCCTGGAAAATCAATTTGCGAATTTGTGATCACGCTGGAAATGAAGATGAATTTTTTTTTAGACAGCCAATTACAGGAGAAACTAATCTCTCTAACTGTCATAAGGCACCCTCACTCCATCACCCCCCCCCCCCACACACACACACACACACACACACACACACCTCCTCCTCCTCTTTCTCCAAACACAAATACACATCACTCTGTCTTACTTTCCTGCAAAGAAAATGGAACAGAGTCTTCTGTTTTTCTCTGGCTTTTATCATAAATGTTATTTATTATTATTTCAACACATGCCTAGTTTTGGGAAACAAATATGGAACGCATAACAACCAAAATGACAAATGGAAACTGATTTCAACTATAGTTTGTCTTTGCCTCATCAAAAACATCAACATTTTTTGTGCTATCTACCAACACTTTCTTTTAACACAAACATGAACTCAAATAGCCTATGAAGTCTCTTTGCTCCATGGTGTAATGCTTACTAAATCACAGTAAGCATCCAGTGGACAGTAGTTACATTAGTGTGTTTAGAAAAGCCTTCATGTTTTGATCCCCACATTTCACACTGTGTATAAGCTATTGAAATAAATATCACTAAGGACAATTTAAAGGCAAAAGCCAACAGCGAGATGACCAACAAATCAGGCCAATTTACTCGAGTCCATAAACATGAGCTATCTCCAAGGGAGACGGTGTGGACGGACTATTTTATCTGCATCTAATGGATGTAAGGTGTTTCCCTTCCCAAAGTTGATTGGCTTGGCCAATAGAACTGTAGGCTAATAAAAGTTACAAATGAGAGCACGCCATTAGAGCCATTGATGCTCGTTGGGTGCTCACTAATTAATTGATCCTGAAACTTCATCTATTCTGCTGCGAGAGAAACCTTAATTAATCAGCCACCATATCGAGGCTACGTCCTCCTTTCTTCCCTCCCTCCCTCCCTCCCTCCCTCTCCTCTTCCTATTTCTCTTCCTCCTCTTCCTCTGCCTGCCTAGCTGCCCTTAATGTCTCCATTTTAATTGTCGTTCAGAAACGCCTGGGGTCCCAGAGCAAACCAACAGACGTACGTGAGGGGGGTGGGGGGGACTTTGAAGACCTGGTTCCAACATTTCAAAAGCCTTTCAAAGAGCCCACCTCCACCTCCCCCCCATCTGCCCAGCCTCCCTGTCTACAGCACTTGGTAATTTATATGTTCCTTATAGCCATCGCTCGAGCTGACCAGCATACAGTACATTAACCTCAAAGACAATGTCTTAGCTCTTAAGTGATTCGGCTGGCTCAGAGCATTCCTAACCATGATGGAAGAGTTACCCAATCAATGTAATAAATTACAGCTTTAATTCCAGATTGTCAATACAGTTTGGCACAAGGTTATGGGATTCCATTTGGCAAAGAGCACCCAACTTTTTTTAATAGGCATAGGAAGAAAGAGGGAACACTCTAAGGGAACATCTTGTTTCAAGGTTAAATGTGTAGCTGGTGATGGCGGTGCGAGAAGGGGTGGGGGTGGGTGGAGGCTGAGGGTACAGTAGAGGCAGCTACAGGTCTTTCTTTCAATAAAAATCCATTAGTTGCCTCAGTCAGACTCCCAGCAGAAAGAGGAGGGAGCTAAAAGGACAGAGCCCCCTTATTGCGGAAGAAAAGAACAGTGGTGGACAAGGCGATGTTTCCCTCTCCAATTTAATGGTTAGATTCTATTAACTTAGCCAAATGGGTAAAAACAAGCAGTGACGACCAGTAATGGTTTCTTCCTGGCTTGTTGACACATTTTCCTTCTTTCATTTTACAGGCAATCTTTTTGCTTGCCTTCACATCAAACGGTAATGTTGCCTTCAAATTCTTTTCCTTTCTGTCTGCCAACATTGACATCACAGGAAATTGCAGTGGAATTGGCAGGCTTTTTACTTTCAAGTTCATTCCACTTCCACACAAAAAGCCCAAATCCTGTCATCAGTCAGGTCCTTCATGTTGGTCCCCATTGTTTTGTTTGTTCAGTCTCTCCCTCTCTCCCTCACTAACCTCCATCTCTCTCTCTTTCTCTCTCTCTCTCTCTAGCTCTTTTTTTTCTCTCTCTCTGTCTTGCTCTCTCTCCCTCTTTCCCTATTTCCCTTCCTCTCTCTTGCTCTCTCTCCCTACCACTCCATCTCTCTCTCTCTCTTTCTCTCTCACTCTCTTTCTCTCTCCTTTTCTCTCTACACACAGAGTCGGGAGGCATTTATCTGATTCAACGGATCTCAGAATTTGCTCAAGGGCTATTTTTCCTCCCTTTTCCCCCTATCTGCTTGGAGCATCTACTTGCCATATTTTGGCATGCAAATACAAAGAAAGAGCAAGAGCATCTCTTCAGTCTTGCGGCCCTGCAGATGATTGTGAGTGTATGTGTGTGTGCATGTGTGTGTGTGTGTGTGTGTGTGTGTGTGTGTGTGTGTGTGTGTGTGTGTGTGTGTGTGTGTGTGTGTGTGTGTGTGTGTGTGTGTGTGTGTGTGTGTGTGTGTGTGTGTGTGTGTTACTGGAGGAGGCCTGTGGCTCAGCTATAGCCCTGGAAGCAATAGTGACTCCTGATACCTAGAAGAGACAAGGTTCTCTTATGCCTCTCGCTCCAATGATCCGAGCCAGCAGCACCACCCAGGTAAGGGCAGCACGTATGCCCCAAGAGAGCAGGATAATCTGGAGGAAATGCTTGGGCGCAGGCCTGTCACTGCAGGTGACAGCAGTGACTCTGACAACCTCACAGAGGAAACCACACTGGAGGTTCAAATCCTTGCCGTTCCATCCCTTGCCTATTCAGGCAGGTGCAATGACACTGTCACTCCCCAGCAGACAGGTCAAAGCCTGTCAGGATTCTATACTGTCTGTTTTTTTGTTGGTATTTTTTTTTCTTTTTGATTTGTTTGTTTTTTTGTTTTCTTTGGATTTTTGCTGTTGTTATTTTTTTTTTAAATAGAAAAAAAAAAACAGAAAGGCGACTGCTGACAAATGGATTTTTGGCAATTTTTGTACTCCTGTGTTTTACTACAACTTAAATTGATTATTAAAGACTTACAAATAGGACATAGAGTGATGATTGAGGCCACTTGATGAATGCAAATTCATTCATAATTTTTACCGCCCCCCACCACACCTTGAATCATTACACCAGTCAAGCTGTTCATTTCTTTTCACTTCTTTGCCAAATCTGTATTCATTAGTAGTACAGTATGTGCCTCTCAGTCTTCTCCATGGAGCACATGCAGCCTCAGTGTCGGACAAAGAGGAAACAGACACAGGCAGGAAATGACAGAAGCTTGGAGGACATCTGTGTCACCCACAGGCGCCGGTGTCAGTAGTGTCTCAGTCCTCGGGAAGAGGTGCATTGTGGGAGCTCCACCTCAGTCCCTAAGAGTCCCTATGATTGGGCAAGCCTCTGGATCACATTAGATGAGCATTGTTTGAAGAGATTTTCTCTCTCTCTCTCTCTCTCTCTCTCTCTCTCTCTCTGTTGTTTACATTTATCCCTGAGATGGATGCGCTATTCACTTCTTCTCCATTTGTCTGACTTATTGCATTATGAGTCATATCAGAGCGCATAAAATGATACAAACCGTTCCATCTCTCTTGTTATAAACTCATTACTTTCGGTTAGTTATGTTTCGCAATTACACTCTCATGTTCTCCCTTTAATGGCAGCGCTAGATAATTATAACTTTAGAAGTTATCTCCCTTGGCCATAGTCGGGGATAACAACTAATTTCTCTAATTATTTTGCGTGGCTGCTCTGTGACTGCCAAGTCTATGGGTCTCACTCCCCCATTGCAATGCTCTTGATTGCAAAAGAGCGGCATTTGTTTAGTGGGTTAGAGTGTGTGTGTGTGTGTGTGTGTGAGAGAGAGAAAAAGAAAGAGAGGGAGAGAGACAGTGTACTGTATGTGTGTGAGAGAAAGAGATAGAAAGAGAAAGCGAGGGAGAGACAGAGACAGTGTGTGAGAGAGAGATAGAGAGAGAAAGAGAGGGAGAGTGAAATAGACAGAGACAATGTGTGTGTGTGTGTGTGTGTGTGTGTGTGCGTGCGTGCGTGCGTGCGTGCGTGCGTGCGTGCGTGCGTGTGTGTGTGTGTGTTTGTGTGTGTGTGTGTGTGCGTGTGTGTGTGTGTGGGTGGGTGGGGGTCTTACAGGCAGAAATCCCTTCCGTCTTTGTTTCCATTGCCTCCCTATGGCCCACACTGATGTCATACAAGAGGCAAGAGCAGCCTTGAGCAACCCCCCTTTATAAAAAAAAAAAAATAAAAAATAAAAAAAGGAAGTCTCTAATGTGGACTGCCGCCTCCTCCAGTGGTGTTACCGCCAGTGCACCAAAGCCCTGGGGTCCAGCTTTAATCAAAAAAACAATGGTAATCCATGCAGGAAGCTAATATTGAACATAAAAATCGGGCAAGTAAATAATCAAATAGCTTTTAAGAGGACGC
>JAODXP020000024.1:10824043-10899043 GCA_027497455.2 Sardinella longiceps | reverse complement strand
ATTCATGCAGTCACCCGCATACACACACACACACATTAATTCTTATAGTGCACAACACTCCAATATCATAACCGGCTGTGCTACCGGCAGGTCAAGGAACAACATACATACCAAACATCTGTTAAATGATTCACACCCACAAGCACACACACGCACACACACACACACACACACACACACACACACACACACACACACACACACACACACACAAACAAACATACACACATATATATATTCTCCAATCAAGAGCATTGCAATGGGGGAGTGACACCCACACATCCCACCAATAATGGCACTAACATTCTGGGTTTTTGTTTGTTTGTTTGTTTGTTTATTTGTGTTTGTTTACTGACTACACTATTGTCTTTTCACTACTGTCTTTCACTATTAACATGCAGTGTTACATCAGCTATTGAATTGATTGACAACTAATAATTGAATCAACAACCTTTTCATTAATCTTCAATCATTAATCGGTTTGTGTCAAGAAATTAATTGACAGTTTAATCAACTATGGCAACAATAAGGAGTTACTGCCCTACTTGAATGCTACCAACTGCCTTTCAGCAAAGAGCTCTAGATACAGTGACATAAGCATGTAATGCATATGACATGAGCCATGACATGAGTACAATATCCACAATTTTGTATGCATGCATGTATGTATGTATATGTGTGTGTGTGTGTGTGTGTGTGTGTGTGTGTGTGTGTGTGTGTGTGTGTGTGTGTGTGGCTGCGTGTAGGAGGGGGGATTATAGGTGTTCAGTTTGTACAAAAAGCTCCTGCTGAGGCTTGCGTCTCATAGTGCCAGAAAATCAATGACAAAAAGCTGAGCAAAGAAGCCATCGACAAAATTCAAAATGTCACCCGTCACTGTTGGTGTCTGATACTCTGAAATGGCTGCAGCGAAATAAAGCATTACTGCAAACACCGCTCCCCAGGTGGATGATGGCTGGAGACATTTTAAAACGGACACCATAATTAGGGCCATAAACACCCTCTCATCAATGTCTCTGTATGGACAAGACCTGGATCAGAAAATGGGACGACATTAAGGTACTGGAGGGAATCCTCATTAGCATATGCAAATCCCATGCTCCCGCTGACGAAGATTAGAAAATTAATTTCATGGAAGCCAAGACAGTACTGATGTCATCAATACGGAACAGGAGCGTTACCGCATAGCAACTAGACAAGAACCAGATAAGTCCTACTAGCACAGTGAAAACTGTCTCACGTTACAAGCTATACAGTAATCTCCTGAATATATATAAGTCAAACCATGTACAGTATAAACTGCAGGATAAACTGCTGATCTTGTGTTGTTGTTTTTTTAAACTTGTATTAACAGCCCTGTGTAATAACTGCAGTGTAGCCCTCCCCCATGTATTAGCCTGTTAGCTCAACATATTTAGCAAAATCAATGTGTTAACATGGGTCATAAAAGAAAAGATCGTAGTTAATTCATGCTACACAAGAGTATCCTAGGAGCCAGAAATAAAGCCGGTTAAAGTCTTTAATATTAATTGCTGGTTGCAAAAGCATTAGTGTCTGCCTGAGCTTTTCCAGTACAGCTTGAACATTTTGTGTGAAACTTTTGTCATCTAGGCTAAATTCCACTGAGAGGTCTGAAAATGATTTCAGGCGTTCGTGGGCCTAAATTGGCTTTAAGGAGTTGTCTTTAAGTGGCAGCTTACGATGATGGCCAGTTACTGTAAGAGCAGGACATGAAATTACAGCAGTGTGAAACAGGAGAGAAAGTGGTAAGAGTACAAGACAGAGAATAAGGCAGCGAGAGAAAGAGCGAGAGAGAGACAGAGAGAGAGAGAGAGAGAGAGAGAGACAGAGAGAGAGAGAGAGAGAGAGAGAGAGAGAGAGAGAGAGAGAGAGAGAGAGAGAGAGAGAGAGAGAGAGAGAGAGAGAGCGCACAAGAGTGAGTAAGAGACAGCCAGCAAGCCTGGTTGGCCGTTGTCATGTGGCAGCCCGTTGTGCCATTGTGCCTGGCAGCATGTGCATAATTGCTCTGCCTTTGTGTACAGTTAGCAGGCCAGCCAACGATAAGGGTGCCCTCGATGGCTGACACCAGTGTTTACAACATATCCCCCGTGTGTTTGTGAAAGTGGGCAAGCATTGTAATCCTCATGCCGAGCACACAGTTGTCATTAGAGAGGAAGCGGGGGCTAGGGATTGGGGGTGGGGTAGGGTAGGGACTGGGAGGGTACTGGCTCAACCGTCTCAAGGCAACTTCTATAGCTAAAATGTCTGTAGAGGATCCCACTGCTGCCTTCCTTCTCCACACCAAACCCTCTTGGAGACTAATAAACAAAACAGCTAAAATCAAACCATGCGTACTGTAAATCTGTCAGACGAAAAAAACAAAACAAAACACTAACAAAGCACAATAAAAGCCAAACAAACAAGCAAACAAACTGTATTTCAACCAGACAAGAACCCCACATAGAGGCAAAGAAGAAACATCCAGAAACAAAAGAAATGGAGGGGGAAAGGGATGGTTCTCCCTGCCTAGAGGGGAAAAAAAACAAAAACCATGATGCCAACAAACCAGTTTTTCTCCTCAGACGTGCTAATGCACACCAACAGCTTCGCCCGCCAGCTCGCCCTCAGCGTTAATTAGATGCCAGCCCCGTGTCCGCCCCCACACAGCCAGATGCACTGACTGAGAATCACCATCAGTTCGGCTGACCTACAGTATGCCTGCCATTCCGAACTGTGGGCTAGTCAGAGAGACAGAGAGAGAGAGAGAGAGAGAGAGAGAGAGAGAGAGAGAGAGAGAGAGAGAAGAAAAAGAGAGTCAGAGAGTGAGAAAGACAGAAAGAAAGAAAGAGAGAGAAAAAGAGAGGGAAAGAGAGAAACACAGAGAGAGAGGGAAGGAGAAATAGAGAGAGAGAGGGAAGACAGAGTGAGAGAGAGAGCGAGAGAGAGAGAGAGAGAGAGAGAGAGAGAGAGAGAGAGAGAGAGAGAGAGAGAGAGAGAGAGAGAGAGAGAGACGGGCCCCCGGTAAGGAGCCGCCCTGTTCCCGGGAGCACAATGAAAGAGTGACAGGCCTCCGCCAGAGAGGAGCATGGGAAAGGGCCGGGCCCCACTGTGGAGCCGTTTCAGCGGAGGGCAACCATGGCACGAGAGGAATGCATTCTAGCTTCACTTCAACAACATCAAGCCCGGGCCTGGGAGCTGCATGACGGCAACTGTGCCTCCTTCCAACAAGGGCAAGGACCAAGACAATAAAGGCTGTTTATCTTGAAGAAAAAAAAAACAATCTGTTTTCTTTTTCTTTTTTTCTTTTTGTTTTATTGCTGTTGTGTTGTGTTTGTCTGGCCAATGTCTAACTTCTTACTCCTGCTACGGTGTAAATGCAGCTATTAAATATGTATTCCTTTTTAACATATTCAGGGGGAATCACCCAGGCTAATAGAAATGGCCCTCGCGCTGCGTTTTACAGCTCCCATAACTGTAAACGAGACTGCGTTACCAAGTGTGTTTATGAATTAACAATGGCTGCTCGTTTGCGTGAATTTAGAGAGAACAAAACGCATAAACATATTCACAGAGAGGAGGAAGCTATTACTGCTGAGAGTTTCGCTGGACACACTTCCTGACTACATCTATCCATCTTTCTTTTCTTTTCTTTTTTTTCCTTTTTCTTTTTTCCAAAACAAGTCATTCTAAGGCTCAGTCAGCGAACACTCAATTCCCTGCGCGACCATGAGGTGAGATTGAAGTTCTTTGCCACGAAAATAAAGCTCTCTGAGTCATCATCAAGGTTCAGTCCAAATGCACAGCCAAACCAATAGGACACTGGAAACACAACCCTGGCCAAGGTTTTGGAGGTCAGTTTGGCCAAGGGCCTATCCATTTTATTACAGAGCAGCGACCCATCACTGCAGGAACAACAAACAGATCTTCCTGACCTTCTATCCTTCAGTACTTATTAGATACTCATTAAAAGTCAACTGAAACAATTTTAACCAAATTGATTTCATTATTGGACTGTGCGATGACTCCCCCGATTGCTCAGCAGGAAATTTAAAAAGTTAATTAGAAAGAATTGATTTTCATTAAATTCACCCCCCTTCTTTTCCATCCTCTCTCACATGCACACACACACACACACATACACACACACACACACACACACACACACACACACACACGCACACACACCATCACCAAAACCAACTCCAATGCCACACCCATCATACACTTGTGTTTCCTATGGTGCTTGATTGCTTGGATCTACCAGTGGAGCAAAATGAAGTAAGCAATACGAGTAGTTCAGACTCTCAGGGCTCCAGTCACACCTCAGCGAACCTTGCTCCGGGTTGATGAGTTGCTGGTAACTGACTTCGAGCTGGAACAATGAGAATGGCCAAAAAGGGCCGGGGCTCTCGAGAGGTTGATTGTCCTCTTAATGCCTTTGCCCCGCAAAGAATAGGACCGTCGACCTAGGGGTGCCCTGGATATGGGCTGCTTTTGACCCCCTGACCTTTCAAGGCCACCCCGCGGTGGAGCGCAGCGGCCGGGCCTTTTTCAATCTCTTAAGATCTCCGAATCAATCATGGTGCCAGGTGTGAACATGTGGGACCGGCACTCTGCAATCAATGAGTCCTGGCCCCAAGGGTAATGCATGTCCAGAAAAAGACCCCTCTCTGGCTCTCTCTCTCTCTTTCTCTCTCTCTCTCTTCCACCCTCACTCAGACTACCATCAGCACTCACATGCACTTGCATTGTTGGGGAAACAGTGATCTGGAGAGGTCAATGGGTGGCCAAAAAAAATAAAGTAATTTTAACAATGTTTCCCTTTATACAGTGGATCTATTTTCATGGGATTGGTCTTGAACTAACAACATGCACGCCATTTTGGGGGAAAATATCTTTCCAAAATCAGAGGTAACACACCACTTTCATGATGGATTCTGTCAAGGACACAGTGTTGTTGAGGATAAAATCAAAGCCAGTAAGTACCCAGCATTTACTACATGGCCATCTCATGTATGACTGACCGTCTATGACCAAAGAACTGTCTAGAATCACCAACAACAGAACAAAATTAAGAACTAACTTCAAGATTTCTAATTAAAGTCTCATATACTTACAACTAAAACAAGTTGTATTTCTGACACAGTGAGTTGTGTTGTATAGATAAGGGACAATGGTCTAGTGCAGTCACTGAACATCTGACTGCCCCAAATACAGACCATCTGTCTTCCTTGACAAAAACTTCACAACATTCCCCAGTGGAAAGAAAGACCTCAGTTTGACCTTAAACTCAATACTACCATTTTTTACCATGGCTTCTCCAAAGAGTCATGCAGGAGGCACACTTTTATGGAGGGAGCGCTTTTGGGGCAGAGCTTTGATCCAAAGGGCGATTCTCCCTCCCCCCTCTTCCTCCTCCTCCACCACCACCTCCTCCTCCTCCCCTCCTTTTCAAGAGTGCTTCTCAGCGGAGCCATCTGGAGAGCAGGGCGTCTAAGTGAAAGCACATTGTGATGCCCCACGGGCTCTCCACACGCGTCCCTCAGTCACAGCCATCAAGGAAAACAGGCAGCGCACTACAGGCGCTTGGGGCCAGCAATACTTGTGTCCTACTGAAGAATTGTTTGTGGACAATGGCGGAATAAAGAACAGTAAAAAGGGGACAGAAAATGAGAAAATAACCATGTTTTTTTGTCAAGGTGAGACGGGAACTTTGAAATTTGAAAGGACGGCAACATGGCAACTTGCGCTTCAGCGTTTCCTCTGGAAGTAGAAAGACAGAGGCTTTAAGTAGACTGTGGCGGCTGTGCTGTTCAGATATTATTCACAACGGCCACTGAATTTATGCATTTCATAGTGTGTATTTTATTACGCCGCATTTCCCCCGTTTGTTTACAAGAGGAAGAAGGGAGCCCGCCGAGTTGACAGAATTATCCTCTTTTAAAACACAGATCTTATCACAATATTCACAACACATCACTCAAGAAAATCAAAGGAACAGGGGGAAAATGAATAATATATGCCCAATTTTTCTTCCTTTTCTCCAATGCACATCTCCTTCCCGCCACAAATAATCATTCTTTATTTATTTTTTTTCCTTGTACTGAGAGTGAGAGAGCTGGTATGCAAGGAAAAAAAAAAAAAAAAAGCAGGACGTGTCCTCTTTCCCAGGCCTAATTTAAGATTCAATTACAATACTCTTTAAAACCGCCGACTTCTCAATTAATTATTTTAAGATTAGCCTGACAGTAATGGGCCTCCTACTAACGCAGTGCAGGCTGGGCTCTGCCGGGGCCGCAGACCTTGTTGTGCGCTCTCGAGGAAAGCACAAATAAATCACTTCTCCTATTTTACTTCTCTTTTTCGCATCTCTCAAGCAATTCCCCTCTCTTTCGCTCTCTCCCTGTCTTGCTCGCTCACACACACAGTCATACACACACACACACACTGACACTAACACACACTTGTGCTTTTTGTACAACGCTGTGTTACATTCTGCTTTCCGGCTGTTGCGTCCGGTCTCCTTGGCTTCTGGATTGATATTCACAACTACAGCGGGCGGGTTATTTTATGAGCCACCAGGGCCTGTCCATCCCCCCGGCTGGGGAGAAACGCTGACGGATGGCCCTGCTGCTGCCGCTCCCGCCGCTGCCACGGCTGCTGCTGCTGGGCGTAAGCGAAAAAACGTCCTCAACCACTTTGATTGGAGGCAAGCGAAGCATTTCTTTTCCCCAAGTCTGCCGTCTATCTCTCTCTCTCTCTCTCTCTCTCTCTCTCTCTCTCTCTCTCTCTCTCTCTCTCTATCCCTTTCTCTCTCTCTCTCTCTCTCTCTCTCTACATCGACTGTATGCACAGAGGAAATGGATGGCTCTCCCCTCCGGCATGCGCCAGCCCCTATTCTGTTTATTTAAATATTTGATATGTAAGCAGTCATAAAATAAGCGTCATAACATGCAGAGAATGACACGCGGAGAAGGCCATTATGCATAATGGCTTCTGATGTACACAGGACCCATAGTTTAGCCCGATGGGGCACATGCCATGCTGAGAAAGACCCAGAGGAATAAATGGTGCCTGTACGTTGTGCATACAGAAATAAGATGTGTCGACAGGCTACTGCACTGCACTGCATGTCAACATACACAGAGCTAAAGATTATCTGTCTAGGTATTGTATAGTCTTTCATGAATGCAATGCAACTCCTGCCACAGAGACAAACAGTTGGATATTGCTATTGTTAGATGATTAGGCAGTGGAGGCTTTTTACCAGTTTTGTCTGTTTGTCAACCAAAAAAAGCAACATGACTTAATCAAATTTTTTTGCACACCTGTACCATAATTGTTTTAGTCACAAGCATTTAATCTACTAAATGTTCTTCGGTCAAGCACTTCTTCTTGTTCAGTTCATAATAAATGTCGTACATACACACACATGCCCGCTGAAATAAGTCAAATAGGAACCTCTTAATCACAAACTGCTTAAATCAGCTTTACTATACAAAGACAATTACCAGCCATTCATTAAAATAACACCGCCGGGCTGACCTTTTAGCACACGCGTCTTCTTTCATCCTTAACTAGACAGCCTCAACAGGATAGGCATCCAAAGGGGAAAGGTCAACAAGAGGAGCCTACCATGACCTTCCCTAACACCTTGTCCCCAAAAGTCACCTCCTAAAATAACAGCTATGCCTCACTTACAGTACTGCCCTCCAACAGCACCCTCACCCACCCCCTCTACGCCCCCATCTGCCCTCCAACCATCCCCCCTACGCCCCTATCAGACCCTGGCCTTCTCCTCCCTGAGAGCCAGAGGCCCTCCAAGTCCTCTTGCTCCTCACACTCTTAATTAACACTAATTGGGCTGGATCTCACTTTTTTTGCGGCAACAGCATAATGAAACAATTCATCTTTAATGCTTAATGACTTGAGTGACAGAGCACACTGCTGATTTGCAACGGGGAAGGTCAACCAGAAGGACTCTCACAATGAGGACAGTAAGGCGGCAGCTTTTAGCCCGGGACACTGGAGAGATAGAAGCAAAGAGGAAGAAAAAAAAAGAGAAAGAACTTTGTACATTGGGGAACATGATTTTTTTGTTTTTTTTGTTTCTTTTTCAGCTGACCAACACTGCGGGATATACGATGGACTGCCACCCAGCGTTTTGGCTCACTCAGCGTTTTTTGAGAGATGCTTTCTCTCTGCTGCCACTGACCCTGACACCCAGTGCACAACGCCAGCGTCCGACCCAAAAAAATGACAAAAGTATAAGCTCCGTTGTCCACTCCCGGTAACTCTGAGTAGCCTTCTGTGACGCCATTCTTTAAGTGCCGCTTTTTAAAAGCGGGCAAAGTCGATCATTCGTCCTCACAGACAGCAGAGGGCCTTGATGCATCGTGCTTGGCAATGACCCTCCACCCCCCCCTCGCAGTCAACCTCATTTAGCTAAAAGCGCAGGAGCCTGCGGGGCATCTCATCCCCCTGATGCATCCATTCCGGCATCGGGGGGGAAATGGAGCCGCATGTAAAACACTTTGGAGAAACCAAGAGCCATGTCTTAACTTTTCCGATGAGTGACAGCGGCACACTCTGTTACCCCAGATATTGATTATGGTAATGTGATCTACAAAACGGTAAACACAGTAGCTGCTGACATACAGCTGGCATTATAGTACCCTTTCTGTGTTTATTCTACAGTCTTCATCAAGAGCACCAGGCTCATCTCAGTATTCATCTTTTTCAGAGGAGAAGGAGAGGAGAGGAAAAGAGGGGAAGAGAAAAAGAGGAAAAGAGATGAGGGGCCCACTTTCCATTTTCACATAACTGTCATAGGCATTTAGGTTGGTATTCTACCAGGTGCTTAAGTCCCGAAAGCTCCATGCATGTAGCCTACACTAAGCACGTTTTTTTGGACTTAAGCACATGGGAGAATACCACCCTTAATGCATATGAAATGCTCCATCCTTTAGGCTAGTTATTTGCATGTTACACAAACAATTTAATTTTCTTTCATTTCAGGTCCCAAATGCACAATAAAAACATCTAACTGCCTGGACACACCTATTTGCATAAGTGTAATAATCATCAATACCCTCCAGTTCAACTAGCCTCTTATTATTATTGCCAGGTCGGAAGAAAAAAAAAAACATGTTATTTTCTCAATTTCCATCCATGTCCAACACTTTTATGAATACCCCAACTGTGATCTTGATGAGTAAATTGCCATTTACAAACACACAATAATGCCCTGTTGTGCCAAGGTTGACCACCAAAACACCCGGTTTCACAGGTCAGTTTAATATTGCACCTCATCGTTCAACAGAGGCCACTTGTACTAATATAGACCTGTGATTAGAAAGAAACACAATCAAGACCACTAGCAGGAACCCCCATGCTATTACTCTCACTCACTTCTTAATGGTAGGATACATAGCGTACCTTTATGGCAACAGCATTTCAAATAATGGAAATTTGCCAAATAAATATGGGCTAATGTCCAACAAAATGTTTTAGATTTACAGCATACAAGTAGTTCACAGCTCTATAAACAAACAATTAAAAGAGTGGCATACATCCCTACACTACAAAGTTAGCTTTCAGAGGAACTCACAATGAACAAGTTCTGCATGAAAATGTAGCCAAGATGGTCTAGAGCGATTCAGGGGGTAAGATCTCATTCTCTCTCTCACACATTCACACAGCCTACACACACAAGTCCTGATCTAATGACAAACACTGTGGGTTTTTCATATAAATGGCTCTCCTTGTTTGTCCGCTAACCATGGGGAGTCCCACTGGGGTGAATTCCCTTTTTTCCTGCCTACCCGCCTCTCCTCCCCTTTCAGCTTGGAGGACGTGCAGGCTTTGGGAACGCCCAAGGGAGCTTGGGTGTGGGTGGCGGTGGTGGGGTGTGTGTGTGTGTATGGGGAGTGGGGGAAAGGGGGGGGGGGTGAACAGAGAGGAGAGAAATCCTTTTTTTCCCTTCTGGGAGGTGCTGCTCCCTCTCCCTGGCTCAGGCCGTGCACGTGGCTAATTTACATGTGTGAAGGTCACTGAGCCTCTCTGTGAGGTGAGGCCACAACCCTGGCACACTGCCCAACACGCTGGACTGACTAGTGAAGAAAAGAAATACGATAGCCCCAGGCACTACCAGAGAGAAGGGAGCGTACGTGTCTGTGTGTGTGTGTGTGTGTGTGTGTGTGTGTGTGTGTGTGTGTGTGTGTGTGTACATCTGTTTGTGTGTGTGTGTGTGTGTGTGTGTGTGTGTGTGTGTGTTTGTGTGTGTACATCTGTTTGTGTGTGTGTGTGTGTGTGTGTGTGTGTGTGTGTGTGTGTGTGTGTGTGTGTGTGTGAAAGAGAGAAAAGTAGTACTTTACAACCAAGTTGTGGTTTAGCAGAAATCACTAAGCAGGTCATAAACACAACTTTAAGCACAACACTTCTCAAATCACAGACCTTTGAGGGATACTCAGGCTCTAGCATTTGAGACGTGCAGAAAAAAAAAAAAAAAAAGAATTCAGTCCTCCCTTCGGTCTGCAACACCAGATGAAATCAAACCAAACAAAATATGGGCCTTTTTTCATTTCCAGTGCACCTCACAGCCTGCTCCCCAGAAACAACACTCGCTGAGTCCCACTTCACACCCCTGCAGAGACCGACCAGATAGAAAGAGAGAGGGAGAGAGAGAGAGAGAGAGAGGTTCTACCAGCAGAAGAAGCACAAGAGCTTTCTGTGTTGAGCCACTAGTTCACAGTCAGCATCGGGGCCCTGCCATTCACCAACCCCCATTTCTCCCCAAGAAAATCCCAACCTGGCGCTCTCAGCTTGAGCCCTTCC
Organism: Sardinella longiceps; assembly: GCA_027497455.2. Taxonomy (NCBI): domain Eukaryota; kingdom Metazoa; phylum Chordata; class Actinopteri; order Clupeiformes; family Clupeidae; genus Sardinella; species Sardinella longiceps. The sequence goes on along the minus strand of JAODXP020000024.1, from coordinate 10,888,207 downwards.
TTTCCGTTGCACATACACAACAAACCTTGTTGCTCACTGACACTTGTCTGTCTCAAGCAACATGCAATACACATGCCCACAATAATGTGTACTGTACAGAGCAATGGTAGCTTGCACTAGAGAGCAGAGACGTAAATAAACAGGCACGGACGTTGATTTTTTGCTGCTTTGCAAGCAAATGTTTCGGTATGATTCCTCAGACTAACCAAGGCGAGGAAATGCCCCTACAGTTGACATGCCTGGCAGCTCCTTCTGAGTTTGTGCTTAGCGATTGAAAATGTCTTCAAATTTCATTATAATGCACTCTTAATGATCCTTGTACTATTTGAAATCACTGATGAGAAATTACATTTCACTCCCATGCTGTTACATTGAAAGCTGACAACAATTCATTAGCATTAGACAATTTTTCACTTTTTTTTTCAATTATTTAAATGTTGTTAAATCTTAAATAAATGCCCAGTTTTTTTTCCCCAATCAATTTCTTAACATCACAGAATTGAACCAAAAGAACTTCAATTATTTTATTAGAGGCTAATTATATGTGAGACAGGGAACCACACTGGTCAATTTCTGTAGTATATCTGTCTCCCTTTCTCTCTCACACTCTCTCTCTTTCTCCCTCCCTGTTTTTTTTTTTTTTTTTTTTTTGTCATGGTGAATCAGAACTAATTGGCATTTTAACAAAGCCACGGGCAGTCCTGGGATAACCCATCTGCCAATTACGCTCCTGCACGTGGCGTTTCATCCTGGAAGATGAAAACACTGCCAGGCCCCTTATCAGGAGCAACAGAGCAAATTAAAATTTCACTCAGTTGTTCCTAATCAGCTCTGAGGCCGACATGTAAACAAACCGACACAAACAAAGCAAATGCGGCGGACAAGAGCAGGGGCCAGGCAGGAGCAGCTGCTGCCAAGCCTTCCTCCATCGGCTCCCTCACCCACAGATAAGGCATAGCTGTCTGGATGTGGTCAGCGCAACTCAAGCATGACTGAAGAGGCCCATCTTAACCAGTAGCATCCCTAGTCATGGCTCATGGTTCAGACATGGCTATTCAAAGCTTTTCATTAATAACAGAAATTTTGATTCTTGCACTGTCAAGTTAAAAGGCTATTCAAATTTCACATTACCAGAAATAATATCATATTTTACATGTATTGTTCTGTTGATTATTTTAAAATGAAAATATAAAAATGTAAGTAAGCATGTACTACACAATATAGCAGAAACAATAGGCTAAAATTAAAATGTATATATACGGTAAAATAAATACATATTGCACAACAACAAAAATATGTATGGAAAAAGATACTCATCATTTCCTATAGTTTTGCTCTCACTTTAGTTCTGCTCTAACTGCTTTATGCACAGACAAAATGTTTAGTGAATGGTGTCACTGGGGTGGGGAATATGGGGTCAGGCATAGACAGACGTTCACATAAGCACACTCCAACATATGTTGTCCTTGGCTGCACTGGAGCCTTAAGTAACTGCTCTTAATGGATGAATCAATTGAAATCAAAACAATGCAATCCTGACAGAAGAGAACTTCAGCTGGAGCCAATCACCTCCCCTTTGCTGTAGCTGCATTAGACACAGATAAGCCAGTGTGTGTGTGTGTGTGTGTGTGTGTGTGTGTGTGTGTGTGTGTGTGTGTGTGTGTGTGTGTGTGCGTGTGTGTAGTGTGTGTGTGTGTGTGTGTGTGTGTGTGTGTGTGTGTGTGTGTGTGTGTGTGTGTGTGCGTGCGTGTGTGGAAAGAGAGAGAGAGAGAGAGAGAGAGAGAGAGAGAGAGAGAGAGAGATGCTGTGCTCCCCCATGTCTGATTAATGGTGACTGGCCAGGAAAAAGTGGGGTAATAACAATAGAGTTATTTAATCGGTGTAGAATAAAACTTGTTGACAGAAAAAAAGGAAAGGGGGAAAGAAAAGAAAACTGGCAACAGCAACAGGTGAAACACACGTTTTTTTTTTTCTATCTCCTTTGGGCTATTGGCTAATTAATCCCAAATGCTGAAATGGCTGTCAAAATACTGTGTTTATGGCTCCACTCTGTGTTGGTATTTTGCACTGGAATTAAAGAACATTCACTTCAAGTTGTTCAGTGTTTTATAAGCTATGAATGCCTTTTCACATATTATTTCCTTTAGATGAGCAATTTAGAACATGGGCTATGGAAGAAAATCAAGAGGAAAGAGAAAGGCTGATGCAGGAAAAACTATATAGACTAAGCATAGTTTATGGAACTTAACAAAGAAATAGCAATATGGAGTGTATTTTCTGATTACAAAACATCGAGGGGGGAGTTACTAGGCCTGCAGGTGAAAGGCTTTATTAGACAGGATATCTGTTTAGCGTAATGTAGCCTAGGACTCCTAGACAGGCAAAATATTAAAATACTAAAATAACGTCCTCGGCATTAAAAGCAAGTTGATTTAGATGTAGTTTACCTGTCCTTTATTTGGCACACAAACACCTTTCACCAAACCTCAAGCCTGCATGAATAGCAGCTGCGCGGGCGCCGTGAGCGCGCGTTTTTCTTTATTTACAAAAGGCCCCATGGATACTGAGGGCCAATCAGCTGTCAGACTTGATGTCAACTCGGAGCCCGCTGTCCGAAGACTATTCTAAGATGTTTTGCCTCCGCAATTCAAAAGGAGAAACCAAACACAATGTCACCTTTCAGAAAAGCGACAAAGATGTGAAATTCAAAAGCTAGTAGACTATTTCCAGGCCACAAATATCTCCACATACAAATGCAACGTGGTTTACAGCAAAGGTTCTAAAGTTTCATGGATCTATTTTCTGCAGCTATGTATTATTCAAACGGGAAGCCTCGACATCACGGCGAGGCGCACGTGTTCATAATCACATCACAGTCTGGGTAGGTATTTTGTTCAAAAAATCCTTACCATAAAATTGGAAGGCCAATATCTAGGCAGCATTATTCCAGCTCAATCTACTGCGTGCGGTGTTAATACTGAGCAGAGTAATTGTATGACTCTTCGAAGACAACTTTTATAAACTACTGTAACGTGTGCGTAAAGTACCTATGCTATAGCTAGGGCTGCATTATTCGGCAGGTGCTCCACGCGCACCGAAATTACATATCGATACCATATTCGGAAATCATTATAGTGAACCTTAAATTCGCTGTCAGAAATACACAAGCACTTAATGAATCATTAAGAGAAACTGTTTACCTGAGGTCTGTTAAGACTTTGTCCATTTCCAGGACTCATTCCTGGATGATTTCGCTGGCCTCCCCATGCATGAGCCGAAGACGCATACTGAGAACTTATTTCTTTGCTCATCCCCATGCCTGTTTGGGCAACGGCAGAATTATTGTAGTCTGGATAGCCACCACCATATCCCCGCATCATAGGACTCGGAGACGTGAGAAGCTGGTTCAGCGTCGGCGTAGCGCCCGAAGGGTGCTGGCTTTGTCCAGGAAATCTCTGAAAGCTCCCAATATTTCCTCCAGAAGAACTCGCAGATGGCAAACCTTTGCTTTGGCCAGTGGAGTTGCTGTTTGGGCCCATCAACATGTTATTACCCTGACGAGAGCTACCCATCATACCGTAACCGGCGCCACTGTACCCCTGTCTATACCCCGGGTAGTGGTTGTACTGGGTGTTATGATAGCTTTCATGAGAGTTTTCCACATTGTTGTTAGTTGAGGAGTGCACTATTCCTATACTATGGCTTTGTTGGCCGCCATGTTGATCAAAGCAGGGCCCTGCTCTGGAATTGCCATAATAATTGTTAAAGTCAGAAACACCACTTTTGCCACCGGGGGTCTGAGCGTGGTTGTTGCTGTTCGTTGGTCCGAAGTTGACGTGCTCATACCGACTACCCATCTGGTCTGGTTTACATGGCTGATCCTCTCCGCTTTTACTCAACAACTGCTGATGCTCAACATGCCTCTCCAAAACATTCTCTTTACCTCCGTGCTGCTGATTGTCGTTGTCTCCCGGTGTCATAATTTGGTTTTTGTTGATGTTATTACTTTGTAACTGACGCTGATGATGGGGAAACTGATTGAACTGTGCCTGCTGAGGCGCACGATTTAGAGATGAAGGGATGTCTCCAGCAATGCCTTTTAGTTTATGATTTGCAATCAAACCAGTTTCCATATTCGGAGAGGTTGAAGAGTTGGACGAAGACGAGCCAGAAGTTGATAGATTTCTACTTTCCTTCTGCTTGTCAGAATTACCGTTGGCTGGTGTACACGTTCTGTTGGTCATGTTCAACTCAGTCGTAAGACGATGATCTACATTATTCAGAGTCGTAGTCCCGTCTCCGGCTCCAAGCATTGCTCCAGATCCTTGTGCCGTCCCTCCTGATTTTCCAGAGTTTAAATCTTGACTCAGACCTCCGGATACATTTTTATTTTTACTATTAGATGCGGCCGGGGCAGATGCCACTTGCGCGGCCATGATCACTCCAACATCCCAGGCAATAAACCAAAATGCGCACTCAGAACAATTAAGAAGAGAAATAAGGGTAAACAGAGACAGAGAGAAAATGTCTTCAGTAGAACAAACGAAGCGCCGAAAAAGACGTCTATGCTGTGTTATCAGAAGCAAAAAAAGATCCACTGACAGCAACAGCAGCAGTCGCGTCAGTGTGGCTTCATGTTGAAAGTTTTAGTCCAGGTTTAAATGAAACTTTTTTCATCCTTTTCCTCTCTAACCCGGATATGGGTGAGTGCATGTCTCACGGAGCCCCTCTGGCCCAGCATGGTATGAGAGAGATTTCCAACTGCTGTTATCCACCTCTCTGTGGCGCGATGGGGAGAGTGAAAACACGGACTGGATCTAAGAATGTGCAAAGAGGAAAAATACTGGCTCAAGTCACTTCTGAAAATGACCGACAAATTATTGGTGTGAGGAACTTCATTTTACCATCATTAATATTGGAAAGATGTTGTGATTAATGGGGGGTCGCTGGATTGCATTAAGGCGCTCTGCCGTGCGCATTGACAATGGTATCTTCCATGCAAAGATTGTTTTCTCTGACATATGCCTTGCTGTCTCTGGAATTGTAATAAACTTTTGTCTATTTGACATTAAGCCATCTATAAAGAGACCCAAATTGATGATATAGTTATTACACCGTTGTTCAGAGTAGGCAACTGAAATTAGAACATATATCATATTTTACTTGATTTCGTGCTATAGTGATTTACTATTAGTCTGTACACCGACTACTGATCTGTGTCTGACTTTCCCTTTCTCCCACCGCCTCGGCTCAATCCAGTCCTTGCAGCTCCGGGAGACAGCATCATACGCAATCACAAGATCTGCGTGTTAATATGTAGCCACTCAAAGTACCCAAGTACTGTTACACTGCGAGGAATACATAAGGATACAAATAATATCAATGGCAAAAAAACATAAAAAAAATATTTAAGAAATGTGAAGTAGAAAAACTGAAAATATTGGCATGGATTTATGTAAGGACTAATACAAATATTTAAAGCATTCTTTCTCTTTTTTTCTTTTGTTTTCTACCATGTAGGCTATTACAATTAGGCTACTGTCTTTTCAGGCATAGGACAGTAATATCTTCTCTCATCCATCCCCACGGACTAGCCTATTCTTCCATTTCTCATTTAAAGAACGAAGATGGTAAAAGCCTCTCTTTAGGTAATGATGATAACATTCCTGCCAACAAGGTAGCTGCATCATTGATGGCACAATTGGACTGTTTTTCGCGGACTTTTCAAATAGATTGTCACTGACATAACCTGACTACAGTCTTCCTTATGCATTCTCATGCTCTCACCGTGCACAGTAGCCAACTGTAATTTAAAAGTTAGGCTAAAGAAATATACATTTTGCTATTTCATAAGGTCAAAGAGCCCCCCCATCCTCAAAAAAGACACATTTGCATGCAAGAGGGCAATAATTGACGCCAAAGGCAAAACAGCCCAATAAAAATGGTTTATTCAATTCAATATCATCCAATAATCGCCTTAGGTTGGGGCCTACTACATTGAGACGGCAGTTCATTATGCAACAGGTCTTGCTGAATGAGTGCAGTGACATCGAAAGACCTGTAAAAGCCTACACTGAACATTTTACTGTCACTCATTTTGGCCGTCAGTCACGAACAGCAACATTTGAGAGGGACCCCTGGTGGAAGGTTTTCAAAACTACAAGCAACAAGACAGCGCGCTTGAATCAATCTTTTAGAATAAACAGTGTTGCCTATTACCTAAAATTACTAATTGTTGTTCTGATATATAAATTAACCTTAAAAGAATTTCATATCTGCTACAAATATGTAGTAGCATACTGCATTTTAAAATACTTTAAATGCTAACCAACCTGCCTGTGAGAGTCCATTGTTATAGCTGTTGTGGTATAATCTACTTTTAAAAGCTGTTACTCTTAGTTTGCACATTAAGCAAGCATAGTGTTGCTGAATTAATCCACAGACGCACACTGCGCTGTTTGAAAAGGAGGAGTGGAGAGGAACAATGGCATGGTAAATTTGCATTTATGTTTAATTTATAACCACTAAGGCCCCTATGATGCAGAGAGATTAGAAATTAGCAATTTAGCAGAAATAGTGAATGCAGACGGGACCATGTTGCAGATCAGAGAGAGCAGCCGGCAAGGAGAGTATGTGTTTGTCTAAAAGAAAGAGAGAGCATGTGTGTGAGTGTGTGTGTATGGTACGAATGTGCAAGAGAAGCTAAAGACAAAATTGGTGAGGTAAGTGTAGTGTGCATGTCAGTGTGTTACAGAAAAAGAGAGAGAGAGAGAGAGAGAGAGAATGAAAGAGTGAGAGGAGGAGGAGGAGGAGTGTGAATATGCAAGAGAATCACTGGCTTTGTGTGTTTATTAGGGAGGAAAAACATTATTTTCAACGTGGTGGGGGTGGAGTGTGTGTGTGTGTGTGTGTGTGTGTGTGTGTGTGTGTGTGTGTGTGTGTGAAGGTTGTAACATTGCCACAGTGCTTGTCTGTCAGGAGACTGAGCCTTCTCTTCAGGGGGAATCTGCTGGGATCTCCCCCGGCACAGGCAGCAGCAGAAAGCATGGCCAAGCACAGAAAGTGGGTCAGCCCAAAAAAGCTCTGAATGTAGCCCTTCTCAACCGTGCTGTCTTTCCAAACCATGTGTGAGTGACTGTGTGTGTGTGTGTGTGTGTGTGTGTGTGTGTGTGTGTGTGTATGGAGAGAGAGGGAGGGAGGGAGGGAGAGAGAGAGAGAGAGAGAGAGTGTGTGTGTGTGTGTGTGTGTGCGCGTGCGTGCGTGTGTGTGTGTGTGCATCCGTGAACGACTGACAGAGAAATATTGCTGCATGTGTTTCGTAAAACCACAAGGAGGTAAAAGAGTGCTGTTCAATGACCAGGGGGACTCTCTCTTTTTGGACTCTTATTACACATGAAAGCAAGAGAGCAACTGCTGCGAGCCCACCTTGCTGCGTGGAAACACATCCGATTGATCCAAAAGCCTTTTAATTTCAGGCTTGGCTAAATAACAGCATTTGCATTGATCAGTCTGCAAGGACACACATGGAGGCAGCCAAGACCCCATGCATTTGAAGGGGCACTGCTTTCACAACATAAGCTGAGACTCCCCCCCTCTGGGGAAGAGAAAGCATGTAATGAGAACATAGAAACAGAATAGGTATTCTAATTCTGTGAATGGGAAAACACTGAATATGACCGCAGAGGAAGAAAAAAAAAGGAAAAATAAATAAATAAATGAATGAATTCAGAGGAGCCACAATAGTGCTCAGTAAATGGGTTTTTGCCTGGAAAATGAATCTAAACAATTACAGTCTAAGGGAGTAAGCGCTGTTTGCTGCCAAAGCCTGTGTGTATTTTAAGGGCCAAGTAAGTGGCATTTGAAAAAGCAAGAGAGATAAAAAAGAAGGGGGATTCTAAAACAAGAGACAAAATTACATCAGTAAAGACAGGCACAGCTTAATACAAGAAGCTTCCAGTGCCACTGGAAGACATAGCAGCAGAAACACACAGATACTCTGAGGAGAACAGAGACAGGTTTAAAAAGAAGCAGAGTGTCTGTGTGAGTATGCGTGTTTCTCTGTGTGTATGTGTGTGTGTGTGTATGTGTGTGTGTGAGAGAGAGAGAGAGAGAGAGAGCTTTTTTGGTGGGAAAACACTTACCTGATCCCAGCTGGTGATGGCAATGCTCCATGGACCCTTCTTGACGCCTGTCACTGGCTCCCTCTCTCCTTCTGAGAGACCCTCCATTTGCCGCGTGTGTGAAGTATCCCCTGAGACGCACAACTCAAAAGGCTGCATTTACAAGATCCACAGCGAGCCCACTTTTTAACCGTCTGCACCGAATTTGACTAAATCCCTTTGATGTGAAAACTTAATGGTAAGAGCTTGCCAGCAATCATTGCTAAAGCTAGCAGGGGAGCACTAAGCTCACAGCATTATGTGGTCGAGCACATTGTAGCCATGCATCTTTATAGCTGTTTCCTTTTGAAAAAGAGATTTAAAAAAATCTTTTTATTCTGCTTCCTTATTGCAGTGTAATAGGTTATAGATTACCTATGTGTAATGAACATTTATTGGCATTCATCATTTTGCTTGCAATATTTTGAATATCAAATATCTTTTGATAAAGACGATGCCTCTCCATTTACATAGAAATCATACATCTTCGAGACACTATAGTGAGAATATAACACATTTTCAAATCTCAGCTATGTGATGATAGCTGGTCTGTTGGGGAATTACCCCCTCTACTTTATTACTGGGGACAACAAGACACATTACACAGAGCAATACGAAGGCCTAAGCACCATAATATGGCTTGTAGTATTTCACTATAGGATTTCTTTTACAAGACCTCCAGGGACTGTCGCTGGCTTGGCAGGCATTACTGTGGAGCGGCCTGATATAGCAGTGTTGTATCAATCTCCTTGCACAGAGTGAAACATGTCGACAGTCATACAACACAGCAGTAACAAAGAAATGTTTTGAGAGGGGCTCTAAAATGACTAAAATAAATCAGAGTGATTAATTGTGTTGTATTGATTGTGAGTCTTTATATCTTTCATGTGTTTCAGACCTCTCTGCTTTGGTAACCATGCATATTTGGATGTGAGCGAATTAAACTAATTAGGTTTTTGTTTTTGTTTTCGCTTCTTAGATCAAAGCGATATTTTACCAATTTATGTCAGTTGTGGTGAAAGGAAGAAATGAGTCTGGGCATGTTAGCTGATAAGTCTGTCAGGTTGTGCTTCCTTGAGGGACAAAATCAAAACAAAAGAATAATGAATATGATGATAAAAAAAAATGTTGATCCACAATGAAAAAAGGAAACAAAACACCACACACACACATACACACATTAAAAAAAAACTAAAACGGAAAACCTAAAATTGGTACTTTAATTAAATCTGATTAATTATACAACCTGACCAGATAAGGTTTGTATTTTCTGTAGATGTTTTGGCATCCAGCTCAAAATAAATTATGACAAAGACTCTTAACAAAAGCAGAAGTATGTCCCAGAGTGACTTGCAGTCCCATAAGCTTTGAAATACTGTAATTGGTTGAGGGGAAAAGATTGAGATTAAAACACACTTTCAGCTCTGGACAAATTAAGCAAAATTCAATTTCATGACAAATTCAGCAGCATATGAATTAGAATGAAAATCACATGGCTGTGTGCAGTGTTCTGCATTATAACCACATCATGCATGCATGTTTTGCTTTGGCCACTGAGAAGACTGTGGTCTTGACTTTACAGCAAAGGTGTGTGTGTGTGTGTGTGTGTGTGTGTGTGTGTGTGTGTGTGTGTGTGTGTGTGTGTGTGTGTGTGTGTGTTTTTTAACGGTGCACAAAATGAAAGACTGTTCTTCATATTGTGTCTGGCTCCTTTCCTACTCTGCTTGCCTGGCAGTTGTGTCACCGTGTTCCATAATGGCATCAGATGTGTAAATATCTCTCAATAAAAGTCAAGTGTGCTCAACTTTATTCACCCAAGTGCTTTAATTCCGAGGCCTTTTGTGAACGTAATGGAACGAACAAGGCACAGATCCTGCAATTATGTCATGAGGCTGATCGGCTGATAATACTGACAGCCAAGTGGATAATTTGATGCTGTTGTGTTCAAAAAAGGAGGGGATACTTGTGTCATCTCTTACTGCTCATTGTCCAATCACTCTACTGGTGTCTCCACTTCAGCGCAGAATAGCCAATGTGCTGTCTGAGACACAAGTGCTTGCATACAAATCAATTTCTTGCCCCCTCCCACCGCATTTCCCACTAAACCGGAGATACACCACGTGGATTAGGTGCATTTAAATGCAACTCATACTCATCTCAGGTGTCCAGGGTATCAGTGATATTACTGTCGACATGTTATAAGGTGAGGTAGAGAGGGGGAGGGGAAGTGCATCATTTAAGGAAAATTGAATGTAGAAGAGGACTATATCGTGTGGTCACGTCATGAATGTCAAATCTCTGATTAGTGTTCCTTTGTAATCTCATCTCCTCACTGCCAGTCATGAAGATGGCGAAGGAGATGCGGCAGCTAATTTGGGTTCTATTCTTGTACAAAATATAAATCACGCTATAGGCTAATATGATTAAGTCACTCTGTGAGCCTAAATGGCCTTGTATGGCTAACAGGGACATCTTTTAGTCAGTCAGTGTTGTCATCATGCCATTATAGCTGTTCATAGGAGGAGGGTGTATCTAATACGCAATGGATGGCCAAGCTCTGTGTTCATTCAAAATACTTTGAAAATACTGCTATTATATAAAAATACTGTCATAAGTTTTCGTGATATGTCGTGTTTTAGCATTGTTAGAATTAATGTTCTGCTCTATATTTACATTTGTGTGGGTCCGAGCTGTTGGCAGGATGTCTGCACCATATGGATCAGTTTGAGTTCACAGCCCACCCACCCCTGCCCACCTCTGCCAAACAGCTGCTGCCCCGCGAGCTCATTCTTTCCGGCCAGGATTACAGTACTCCAGTTCTCTCCTCCCTAGGCCAGCTCTTCCCACGGAAGCTCCGGCCGAGAAGAGCCGAGCCCAGCACAGCACAGCACAGCAGAGCAGAAGAGGCGGGGGAATCTTGCTGACCAGTTCGTCCTCTCGCGGGCTATCTTGCTCCCACGCTGACAGAACATTCCCAGCTTCATGGTCCCAGCCTCATGGTCCGTACTGTGCTGTGCTGTGCAGACTCACTCTTTCTGCTCCTCTGTCGAAAAGGCCCTCGTGGCCAAACGTCCGCTCCCACGCCTTGACGTGCAGTATCCTGCCCAACCAAAATAACTTGCATGCAAGCACACCACTATGACTCACAAGAGGAGGAACGCAGACACAGACACAGACACACACACATACAGTACACAAACACACACACACACACACACACAGACTGACACACATTCTCACACAAACACACACACACACACACACACATACACACATTCACACACACACACACACGCACGCGCACACACACACCACTGAATTGCTGTTAAAAAGCAGATCAAGGTGTTATAGTTATGACATTAATACACAATGCTTTCTGAATGATAATCCCTGTAAGGTTTAATTCATGAACAATGACCAATTCCTGCGCTTCCCCTCTCTTCTAATCGGCTAGGGGTTGAAATATGCTGGGACAGAGGATAATCAGCACAGTTCACTTTCCCTAATGAATAGGCAATCGTATAATTCAAACAATTAGATGAAGGTAATAGATCTATGTGAAGACTTTTTTTTCTTTTTTTCCCCCTCTTTTCTGTAGCTTCTCAGCTATGAAAATGAAAGGCTCATTTTCCACACACTTGTGTCACTACGCTGTTCTGTCAACATTTCTAATCAAAGAGCTCTCCCCTGAGTGATCTGTCCAAACAATTTCAAACCATCCCAAGCACATTATTTTGCCACTTAAAATGTCACACAGACAATCAGAAAAGAGAGGGTTTGAATATATTGAAAATGTGTGGTTTGGGCCTCCTGTGACAACAGTGAAGGGAGACATCCTCCGAAGAGACAATGACAGCATTCAAATTTTAAATATGTTTTGACATGGAATCAACAGTCACTCAATATTTCAGGAATGAGATTTCCTCAGCGAAGCAGTCCCTTGTTGAGCCACGACATGAATCAGAGGCTGAAACACTCTAATCATTTTGACATTTCCCTCAGCTTTCTCATGAAATGTTCACTGCAATCCACCATTGCTTGTATTGTTCTGTCCTACCTGCCTCATTCAAAACCTGCTAAAAAGATGAAATCAGACCTAGCTCAGATTATAACACACGTTATCTCTAACAAACAGTAAATTCACAGGATATTCTGTTATTCTACACTGACACAGTTATGTTTAGCTGAGTTATGATTATATTGTATGCTGGTATGCTCTGCTGTATATGAACATAACATTTTTTTTTTGGGGGGGGGGTTCAGTTCAGTTCAGGGACTACAGGTAAGCTAGATGAAAAATGACACAACACAAGAGGCAAATTTAGCTTGTCTGTTGCTGGCTCTCAATAGGGCCTTCAATCAAGGATGTAAAACCAAAAAGAAAGTGGGTTTAATGGGCTGACTGACTTTTTACGACAGAGGCCTTTGAATTGATAAATACTCTTGAACAATTAAGCTTGAATAGCCTGAGAAAATAATAGGAGGAATCCTCTTTTTTTTTGCAGACAATAATCCAAAGGATAAAATTCATAATCTTCTAAAAATTGGACCAGACTTTTTAAATGTAAGACCTCAATTATATAGTGCTACAAATTAGCATATTTAATGCATCAAATAATTTAATGAAGAATAAGGGAGTAACATGGAGAATAAAGGACAGACAAGTAATACGATTATCCCTGAGGAACAAGAGAGGACATCATTACATTAAAAAAAGGAGAGAGAACAAGATTATAGGTCAATCGAAAGATTCATGCAGTCCATGAAAAACTGAGATTAGATGAACTGAATGTTACATTTCATAAAGAGCTTTAAATAGATAGTCATAGCCTTACTAGATGTACTTGTAGTGTCAGGTAGAGAAAGATTCAGGGAAGGTCCCTTGAATATTCCCCAAGATCAATAGCTGCATTGTAAATAGGCCAATGCAATGGGTCTTTTTTCATGATGTTTTTGCATTCATTTCATTCACACAAAATACCTGGTAACCTTTCAAGTCTATATTATGTTGATAGTCATGTTCATTTCCATGAAAAGTCTTTATCTAAAACAAGATTGTGGTCTAAAATGTTGACACCAGGGCTGCTTTCATTTTCTGTATTTGTATCACCTGTGAATGCAAACACTCGAGCGTTAGGATGGGGCTAAGCCTTTTCCATTCCTGACCTTCGTGTGTTTATGACAAAGTCAAATATTTCCCATTAGGGGGACCCCCACATACGTGCATTTCAGACGCACCTTAGTCATACACCCAAAAGGTCATGGGCTGCATAATGAACTGTTAAATGTCAATTCTATTACTTCCCATTTAAATATTGTATTTTCTGCCGGGAGGACGGAGGGTGATATTTACCTCCTTCCCTTACAGACCTTAAGCAAAGATTGCTCTTAATTTAACGATAGGTGTGAAGCCGAACAGAGCGGTGAGAATCATACTCCTCTGGTCTGCAGTCTGATCCTGCTGGAGATGGCTGCCAACAGAGCTAGACTCCAATGGAGACTTTTTGCCATCTGAGACCAGTGTTGAGGAACTTACACAAAAAAGTAACTTTTTGCTTTACTTTTAGACTGGCTATTGCCTTCCTACGCAAATCCAACTGATTCTCATCTCCCCGCCCTACTTCCGATTCCCATCCCAGCCTGGCCAATCAGCGAACTTTGAGAATGCAGCGTGAGAATACGATAGGCTGATCCAGTAGTTTTGGATTTAACATCTCTAGCAAGCAATAGTATCTCAATAGTATAAATAGTATCTCATATGAAGAGAAGCGTAGACAGAGAGATTGGTTATGACCAGGCTACTTGACTTTAGCAGCTGCTGCTTTGAATAACTTTGTTACTAATTATATGGATATTATATGGATATATCGAAGCACTGAGAAGTCATAGGCCTGAAAACACCTGATCCTGTTACACCAGTTCTGTCAAGAGGAATGATCCAAATCCAAATTATTGTGAGAAGTCTGTGGAAGAATACCCCAAATGAAACAGAAAAAAAGTTTTGTGTTTCTCTCTGAGGCATATGTAAGCATTCAACTTTACCGTTATATTATATATTTATATATTTATATATAACAACAGGCCTAATGGGTTTATATCTGGACTAATGCTGTTTTTTAGTGTTACTTTTGCACTTCAGGAGCATTGGATGCATTCTTAAATGTTTAGCTATCTTTTGAATTAAAACTAACCCTGTAGCAAAAAGAAGGAATATTGTTGCAAGAACAAGAGTAAAATGGCCAGTTGCCAGAGAGAAAAAAATTAGAATAAAATATTTGCTCATGCAAAGGGGCCATATCTTCTCTTCCTCAAAAGGAATGTCTGGCAAAGGAAGCAGAAAGTACACAGACATAGACATGCACACACACACACACACACACACACACACACACACACACACACACACACAAGGAGCCATGGCAATATGACAAAAGGGCATCCAAAGGAGAATGTTAATGATGATCCCCCACTAAAACAATTTTCATTAATTTTCAGCCGCGTCGCCAGGGAGTAATATCTACATGCCCGAGGCAGGTTTAAATTGCACAGACTGCCTGCAAAGAGCACGCCGCCTCCCTAGTGTCCACCCGACCGCCAGAGCGTCAAGAAACACCCAGGAGAGGAGAGCCAGCCAAGCCTATTACCACAGAGCAATGACAAGTTGGTGTCAAGGCAAAGCACAGAACTCCATTGTGGCGAGTTTGGTTGGTGCTGAAAGTGAATGAAAATTCCAGCCTTCACAGCTGTCAACATGTTCAAGCCACACTATTTTTTTTTATTTCATTTATTTATTTTTTTTGCTATGTCAAACTATGAAATGGCATCAACCTGTGTAGCACAGATACAGGCACACAGCACAGAGCACATCATGGACAATGTCAAAAGAAACGACCAAAGGAACGTCACCTTTTGATATTCCAATGCTCTGCCAATGGCTCTCGCACAGACGGGCCAGTCACCTACTTATTCAGTGTGAACACGGGGCTCTGGGCCGTCTCCTTTCGCTGAGAAGAGCAGGAGCTGGGCCAGCATGTGTCACGTATGAGCTCGGGGATCCTCTGAAGCTGTCCGCTCGTGACAACTCATCCCGTGCCCGTGCCCGCGCCCTGGCACCCCATCTGAGCGTCCGGACCATGCCGAGTGCCCGCGTGCTCTGGGCTTCTCTCCAGGGCATCGGTGCACCTGGCATTCTGCACAAACTTGCTGGGGCTGCGGGGGGGAATGACGGGAGGGGAGGGGAAGGGAGGGGACTGATGGGGGGAGAGTATGGTTGTGTTCTTTGTGTCCTCTACAAAGATGGGGAAGCCAGAAGGCCTGAATGAGAAAAAGAGAGATAGGGAGAACTAGGCTGTAGGAATCATGTCCAACATCACACAAACATTGCAACCAAATCTACCTCAAGCTTTTTTCTTTTTAGCCCAGTTGTAATTTCAACTCTGCTTGAACACTTCTGTTCTACCAATCCCAGCTTCCAACTTCATTTCAACAGTTTCCAACATTCAGAGGTCTATGGTGTAGATTAGAACATGGGGTGTCCCCTCACTTCTTGAAACAAATCATTTATGTACTTGTAGGATATTTCTCTCTCTCTCTCTCTCTCTCTCTCTCTGTGTGTGTGTGTGTGTGTGTGTGTGTGTGTGTGTGATGGTTACCTTTGAGTGTGTGTGTGTGTGTGTGTGTGATTCAAGATTCAAGAGTGTTTATTTGTCACATACATAGTCTACTATTGTAGGCTAGTAGTGAAATGGCATGGAAAAAGATAGATTAGGATACAGGAATAGATAAGCAAAATAAAACAAAATAAAGCAAAAATCAATAAATAAATAAAATAAGCTAATAAGATAATATTAATATTGTGGAGAAGACATAGGCTACATAAAGTTCACCAGGATCATATGGCTTATCAAGATCCGCCTTCGATGATCACAGGATGGATGGAGGAGAGGGGCGAGACGTGTAGGCTGGTGGGAGATCTCTCTCTCAGCAGAGATGGGGACAACGGCAGCCTCCGATGTAGGCTAACCTAGATCTTGTTGTAGGCAAGTCGAGCGATCAGTCAGCAGGCGGCCGTAGATGACATTTTCGGCCCGCCAGCGCAAGGTGATCCAGCTCGACATCGGAGACAATCGGGGGCAGCGGCACTTCGGATGTAGTCCTAGCCATCTGACTGCTGAAACGATGTTGGTCCAGCTTTTCTGGCCACTGCCGCATCTCACCCTCTTGTCCTAGTCCTTCTCTGCCGGCTACACGTAGGCTACAGCACCATCAGCTGAATACGAGCGCTTGTTAGCCCTCTCTCCTCACGCAAACAGGTATTCAGAAGCGCTGCATTATTTGAATATCGGAGCAGACGCATACAAGACAGCCACAGTCCAAAATGTCCAAACAAAAACAAACAAACAAAAAAAGCCATATAAAAAGCAATGGATAGTAACAGAAAATAAGAGGTAATGTCTACAGCACTCCACAAGCAAAAATAAAAAAAAACGAAAACTACGGAAAAAGGGTGAAAATAAGTGAAAAAAATAGGGGAGCTAAGTTCAGGCAAGCCGCCGCGCAGCGCCATCTCCATAGTTTGTGTGTGGGTGTGTGTGTGTGTGTGTGTGTGTGTGTGTGTGTGTGTGTGTGTGTGTGTGTGTGTGATGGTTACCTGTGTGTGATGGTTGTTACTAGCTGGTGAGGTTGCTAGGTGGTGATTAATAAGGAGAGGTCATAGCTGGGTCCAGGCAGCGTGAGGAGCGGAGAGGACGCTCGTCTTTTACAGCCGCTGAGGGAGCAGCCTGCCCGTGGTGGCGGAGCCGGGAGTAATGAAGCCTGGCACTGTGGAGGAGGGCCCAAGGACGGGGCGCTGGAGCTGGAGCTGGAGCTAACACACCACTCTTCATCCCACCCCACACTGTAAAAAAAGAAAAGTTTGCTGAACTTAAAAAAACAAAGTCAACCGATTTCACGAGCTTTTTCAAGTTAATACAACTTTACAGTGCATAACTTGATATTTCAATTTGGAGGACTAATTAAAGTAACTAAACACTGCAAGTAGTCAGAACACAGCGTCTGAAGTTGGTGGGACTTCAGTTGATTTAGCAATACTTCAATACTTAAGTTGGTGGGACTTCAGTTGATTTAACTAGTTGATTTAGCAATACTTCAATACTTAAGTTGGTGGGACTTCAGTTGATTTAGCAATACTTCAATACTTAAGTTGGTGGGACTTCAGTTGATTTAGCAAAACTTCAATACTTAATTTGACAAAACTAATAAAAGCAAGTCCATTACAACATCTGAAGTTGGTGGGACTTTGGTTGACTTAATTTGTTGATTTAGCAAGAATTCAATACTCAAGTTGATAAAACTAATACAAATAAGTCCATTACAACATATTAATCCAAAAATAGATTTATTTTTCATTTGGATACAAAGAGTTATACAAAACGGAAGTCAGACCAGTGTATACAACACTTAGACCTTTAAACCTCTTATACATTGACTAACCAACTCAAATGTTGCTTAGTCTTGCTGTGACCCTTCATTTTGAAATGGACATCTATACAGTAGATGTCAACATTTTGAAAACATCTACAGAATTAAGTGTTTACCACTCAAAGTATGACTAGTAAAAAACAAAACACACACACATTCTGATGTTATTACTTTCAATTTTGTCTGATCCATTCTTGTTGGGGCTGAATAAATACTCAGAGGTTACTGTGTCCATCACACAGTACACTCACACCCATTTGTACTTTGATCAAGATCGAGAACCTGGTTCTTGACTTCTAAGAAAAATGGCTACAGATTAACTACATCATCTCTACATATGCAGAACATACATTTTTCCGTCACATTCAACCCCAAGAAGAATAGATCAGACAAAAATGAAAGTAATAACACTCAGAGGTTACTGTGTCCATCACACGGTACACTCACTGACAGTTGTACCTCGTTCAAGATTGAGAACCTGGTTCTTGACTTCTAACAAAAATGGCTAAAGATTAACTGCATCATCTATACATACAGTATGCAGAAGAACATATTTTCCCCATCACATTCAACCCCATGAAGAATGGATCAGACAAAAATGAAAGACACAGTAACCTCTGAGTGTTACAGTACCTTCACACAGCGCACGCACGCACACACACACACACAGAATAAAGTGCTCACCACTCAAAGTATGACTAGTAAAAATAATAATAATAATAATAATAATAATAATAATAATAATAATAATGAAAAAAAAACACACATTCTGATGTTATTACTTTCATTTTTCTCTGATCCATTCTTGTTGGGGCTGAATAAATACTCAGAGGTTACTGTGTCCATCACACAGTACACTCACAGACAGCTGTACCTCGATCAAGATTGAGAACCTGGTTCTTGACTTCTAACAAAAATGGTTAAAGATTAACTGAATCATCTCTACATATGCAGATCATCATACATTTTTCCGTCACATTCAACCCCAAGAAGAATGGATCAGACAAAAATGAAAGTAATAACACTCAGAGGTTACTGTGTCCATCACACAGTACACTCACAGACAGTTGTACCTCGATCAAGATTGAGAACCTAGTTTTTGACTTCTAACAAAAATAGTTAAAGATTAACTGCATCATCTCTACATATGCAGAACATCATTCTTTTATGTCTGATCCATTCTTCTTGGGGTTGAATTTAATGGGAAAATGTAAGTAATAACACTCGGAGGTCTATCACACAGTACACTCACACACAGTTGTACCTCGTTCAAGATCGAGAACCTGGTTAAAGATTAACTGCATCATCTCTACATATGCAGAAGAATATACATTTCCCCGTCACATTCAACCCCAAGAGGAATGGATAAAAAAATGAAAGACACAGTAACCTCTGAGTGTTATCACTTTCATTTTTGATCCATTCTTGTTGGGGCTGAATAAATACTCAGAGGTTACCATGTCCATCACACAGTACACTCACACACAGTTGTACCTCGATCAAGATTGAGAACCTGGTTCTTGACTTCTAACAAAAATAGTTAAAGATTAACTGCATCATCTCACCATACAGTATACAGAAGAACATACTTTCCCGTCACATTCAAACCCAAGAAGAATGGATCAGACAAAAATGAAAGACACAGTAACCTCAGTGTTACTATGACACAGTACACTCACAGACAGTTGTACCTCGTTCAAGATTGAGAACCTAGTTCTTGAATTCTAACAAAAATGGATCAAACTAGATCAAACAAAAATGAAAGTAATAACACTCAGAGGTTACTGTGTCCACCACACAGTACAATCACACACAGTTGTACCTCCTTCAAGATTGAGAACCTGGTTCTTGACTTCTAACAAAAATAGTTAAAGATTAACTGCATCATCTCTACATATGCAGAACATCATTCTTTTATGTCTGATCCATTCTTCTTGGGGTTGAATTTAATGGGAAAATGTAAGTTATAACACTCAGAGGTCTATCACACAGTACACTCACACACAGTTGTACCTCGTTCAAGATTGAGAACCTGGTTCTTGACTTCTAACAAAAATGGCTAAAGGTTAACTGAATCATCTCTACATATATGCAGAAGAACACACATTTTCCCGTCACGTTCAACCCCAAGAGGAATGGATAAAAAATGAAACACAGTAACCTCTGAGTGTTATCACTTTCATTTTTGTCTGATCCATTCTTGTTGGGGCTGAATAAATACTCAGAGGTTACTGTGTCCATCACACAGTACACTCACAGACAGCTGTACCTCGTTCAAGATTGAAAACCTGGTTCTTGAATTCTAACAAAAATGGATCAGACAAACTGGATCAAACAAAAATGAAAGTAATAACACTCAGGTTACTGTGTCCACCACACAGTACAATCACACACAGTTGTACCTGGTTCTTGACTTCTAACAAAAATGGCTATAGATTAACTGCATCATCTCTACATATATGCAGATGAACATAAATTTTAGATTCTTAAACATCTCCTCTCCCACTTTCTACCAATTCACGCAATCAGACACATCCACATAGAAAATGACATGTTAATCCGACATGCAGACATGAAACTACAGTAACATCTTATCGCAAGAATTCGTAAAGTTTGCGCCGAAGAGAAAGGGATCTGGATGAACAGCTCTGAGCATCAAGTTCGACAAAAATCTTCTGGATCACCTCAAATGTGTAACAGAGTTCCTTTGGATATTCCATGTTTGTGGCGTACAACAGTCCAAACAGGTAAGCGACGGCAGAAGGCAGATCTTTAATGTCTCTCAGGACCACGTTTTGTTCCAAGATAATGGCAATGTTGACAACATGTGGCAGAGACTTCTTCGCAGCCACATCATCTTCGAGTACGCATAGGATGCCGATCTTCACATCTTTTGTATAGGTCTCTTCAGCATCAGTATCCTGACAATTAGAAAGGAAAACATCAACAGATTTGTCAGGAGTCTGTTAGAGAATGCCATTACGATGTGCTGAAATAAGAACCAGTTCTGGGGTACGTTTCCCAGAAGTATAGTTGTTGGTTGAAAGCAATTTCCCCATTGCTAACTATTAAGCAACTATACTTTTGGAAAACAGATGCCAGATTTGCATTTTGAAACAGAGACTTAATTCACTGACCAATGTACAGTATCTTACAAGACACTGTATGAAACACTCTTTCATATTTTACAAGGACAGCCAGCTATTTTTTTTTTTCTTTACCGTTGTTAAAGGGTAAAGGGAGACAGAAAACTGGTTTGAAAATAAAATAAAAAGCACTTACCAAACATTTCTGGAAAAGGGATTTATATTGCTCTTTTAGGATGAGAGGCAGTCCCTCTAACGCCACTCTTTTCCTATGGTCCATGATGTCTGACACCTAAGTATACATTGTGTACATAAACAAAACAATGTCAATATATCCATTTTCTTCTGGATGTCCCTTGTCAAACATATTTACACCACACATCGACAAAGAATAATCTTTCAATTTCAGCAGTGAAAGTCAAACACACTTAAAGGACAAAGCCGGCGTGAATCAACACGTAGTCCTGCTGTTTTGTAGTGCCGAGCGCTATTGTTAGCCACCTCAATCACTGGATTTCATGCAAGGCAGACTGAGATAGCGAAACGGCAGCTAACGTTCACATAATGGGGCATTTCAAAACGAAAGCAAATTCAGCAGTTTCATTTTTGACATGCCTTATTCAGTTAGTGTTTCAGCAAACTCAGTCTACGATGCACAAAATTTTATCATTGAGGTGGCTTTCAGTAGCGCTTAGCAGTATAAAACAGCAGGGCTATGTGTTGATTCACGCTGGATTATACCTTTAATACAGATCATTGCAATAGTATAACAGATGACGCTTTGTGGACTTTATACTTCCTACTGAAAACCAGCTTTGTGGAGACGCAGATTTCCTTTTTTATAAGGACCATGAAATTATTGTATGCAAAGTTGCCCCAATCAGAACCTCGTAAACACCCAAAAACCCAATAATACAGATAACCTGAAGATGATTTTGGTAATGCTACAGCCTCATCACCTCAACACCATGTTACATTGGTGAATCAAAAAAAAAAAAAAAAAATAAAAATAATAATTTAAAAAAAAAAAAGAACAGAAAAGAAAAGAAACCATGAAAAACCTCACCTATGATGTACTGAATTTCTTGAGAAAAATAAATGTTTTCATATCACACTACGCAGACTCTCTGATTTGGTTTGGATGCATATGGAGATAAATTACCTGGTCATCCAGAGGAGCAAGGAGTGCAGTCAGCTCAGATCCAGCAGGCTCTTTCTTCTTTCGGTAATACTTCAACAATGCAGGAGTGAACTTCTCAAGTGATGAATGGAATGATGTCATGAGGTCTATTTTTGTGATGCGATGGAATTCGCGGCAAATCTGTTAAATGTCAAACAGTATTTAAGTTTCACACACATAAACATAAACAGAGGTGAACAAGCAGACAGATTCAAAGTAATATAGAAAATAGATACTGACCTCATTTTCCAAGAACAGAGCCGGCCATCTGTCTCTCAACACTCCGACAAGGGGCTGAATGTCTACCACCTCTCGACGTCGGAGAGAAAAAGTAACCTCCATCGTTTCTTTAATGAAGTTGGCATCAAACGACTTCTTTGCGGTTTCCCTGATCATTTCCAATCTCAGATCTTCAAGAGAGTCATCTGATTGGCCTTCAGGATTTGGCGGCAAAAAGTTTACCTCTGCTCTTCTTGCTTTCTTGAGGCGATACTTCACTCCTTCTGAATCATTCTTCCGTTTGTTAATACTTACTTCTGCATGTCCAGCCTTACGCAATTTGTTCCTATAGTTTCCAACTTTAAACCAAAGGCTTACAAGCCAACCATCATATCCGGTTCCAGGACCCTCTTCTGTGAGGCATGGGTATTTTTCAACTAGTGCTGCAGCATAAAACATCATGTCTGACTTGTCTGGGTAACAATCGGATGCAAAAATGGACTCTACAATTGCAGTACAAATGGCAGATCTCATTTCTCTTGTGAGGACCATGGGAGTTTTGGTCTTCCTGTAAACATCATTTCCTTTTTGAAGACGTAATTCAACATCAAGCGAGAATTTGGGAATTTGGATTGATCCTGGAGTTGGCAAGTCTTTTTGTGTTCTGAGTCTTTTATGAAAGTCTGGGGAACCTAAATTGTCTGAATGACTTGACTCAATGCTTGCTGTGTCAAGTGATGAAAGAGAGGATGTATCTGACATTTCAGTTGCAGCTGTGTCTGTATCCCTCGAGACTATGTCCCACACAATTTTTAGGACTGATTTGTCAGCAGGCAACTCATCAATAGTGTGCAGATTACAAAGGGCATTATCAAAATCTGGGTCTTCAAATTGCAAACCAAACCGTCCTTGGAGTTGAAGCTTCTCTCTCAGGATATCCTTTAGATGGTCCACAGATTCTGGAGGAGCAGGTAGATTGAGTCGCCGAATGTTGTCTGGGGAAATGCACACTCGCAACAGCATCCTGAAGTGAGAAAAAGCACAGGACAAGTTTCAATTTATGTGATGTAATCTAATGCCTGGTAAAAATGTATTTGGTGGAAAATTTTAGTAACTATATGTTTACATTCATGACGGAAAAGCCTCAAACATTGGAGCTAGATTAGGCAGCTACATTCTGCAGGAAGGACTGGGGTACTTAACAAAACAGATGGAATCATGACAAGAAAATTACATGGATAAAGTGAAGCACTGAGAGAGCAAATGCATGCAAGTACGCCTTAAAACACATGATCCAGTTACACCAGTTCTGACAAGAGAAATGAGTCAAAATTTCAGCAAACAATTGAGAAGTCAATGGGAAGATACCTCAAACTTTCTGCCCAAATGAAAGTTTCTAGGCCATTTTATAAAAAAAAGTTTATGTATTTTTTAGGACTGGTGCGAAAAAATGAAATGTGAAAAAATGACAAAATTTGTTATATTTTTTCTTAAATGTAATGTTAAAAAATTTGATAATAGTGACTGAACTGAAAGAGATAAAGCTTACTCTGATGCAATGTATGAGAGTAAAGGAAAAGTTTCTGTTTTTCTTCTCTGAGGTGTATGGTTTTAACCGCATATACACATTCAAATTCACTTACCATTAATGTAATAGAAAAGCCTTAGGAGTAACAACAACACAACCTTGAACCGTGTATGCCACTAATGGATGGAAGTCATTCAACATGTCAGAGTCTAGGATACACACCTCCCCGTATGTGCTTTCCTCAATGAAGTAAGACCTCAAATGCTCAGTATACCATGAGGTGACTTTCTTACAAAGGAATGATACGGTTTTCTGAACCACAACACATTTGATAATCTTGAAAAACTCAGGCATGCCACTTAAATATCCTGCTGAAAGGATCAAACCTGACCTGTAACTGATCCCATCCACACACACATCACTAGAGACTGAGACCAAGTTTGTGTTCGGGTATTTCTTTTCAATGGCTGACCTAAGAGGTGCCTCCAAGTCACAAGTTGGAAAAGGTTCAGCCTTCTCAATGTACATTGACTGCCTGAAAAGGTCACCAAGATCTGAATAGTAAGCCAGCATTTCCTGATGTTTTGTTCCCAGTGTCAGAAGGATATTCTTAAAGTTTCGAGTATCGTGCACAACTTTCTTGAAATAGCTGTGTTTCGCTTCGAAACGCATAGTCCATAATGACACCAGGGGGCCAAAACAGCGAATCATCTGTGGATAATGATCCACAAAATGATGCTTTGGGCGGATGGGAAAATCGGGAAATGTGTCCCTGACTAAACTCCGATGGTCATTTATCAAACTAGCCATGTAAGTCAGTGTTTCCTCTGAAAATTTTGCACACACAGCCAACTCCACAATAACTTTCAGATCCATGAGAATGTCCCAAGATGGTTCATTTTCAGGAATGCGGTGGCCAATAATCAGTGGAAGCAAACGAATGAGGGTCCAATTTTCGTGTGCATTCCCTCCAACTGTGCCCTTTTTAAAGCAAGACACTGCAATAGTCTTTGGTTTATTGACTTTGTCTGGGTCTTGGTAAGGGAAGTTCTTGATGTACTTGTTCAGCTCTGTATGTGTGAGAAAACCTTTGGCAATCAAATCTTGCAGACATATTGCTAATTCCTCCGGCACAATGCCCTCGAATAAATCATGGAGCACATCAGGTGGAAATCCTGTAATGGGGTGAAAGTATGACAAGGCCTTACTCAGAGCACATTCACTTTTCACCCCAAATACATTTTGAGTGCTGCCACTGCTCTGAAATGTCTCCACATGAGAGTTGTGCTCCTCAATTGTTCTCAATTTGAAATCTCTTACCTCTGTGCACCTAACATCTTTCTTGTCAATTACACAAAACCTGCAGTAGTTTGTAGCACTGAAAGACTCAACGAATCCTGCCAAACTGTTTGCCCCAAGGTTGTCTGCACAAACACAAAAAACTGTCCCTTTCACATGCTGATTGAGACCAGGGACAAACACCCCATTTTTCTCCAAAAGTTTCAGATCTTCAGTTAAAGGACTAAGAAATTTCTCATAGCCATATGTACGGACATCATCACTTTTCCCAAGCACAGCCAACTGAATAGATGTCAGGCTAGAACGGTACTTTGGCGGCAGATTTAGTAAAACCCAGTACACAGCTATAATTTTATGCTCCTTTCTTGATGTGCCAAGAGGGTTGCACACCTCAAACTCATCAATATACAACCCCAAGGAGATTTTAGGATCGTTCTCACTCAACAGTGCATTGGTTTTGTAGTATCTGCCATCTTGAAAAGAGCTGAGCTGTCCAAAAGGTGAGCTGTGATCAAAGACAAGTTTGTCCAAAATATCTGTATTACACAACAAACTTTTAAGTGTGTCATCAATTGAAACATAAATGAAAGATTTCTCATGAGTTCTGTCATATAGATATTCAGTAGGCGTTAGAATTGAAAATTTTTCTTTGAAATACAAGTCTCGCCTGTACTGAGTCGACAAACTGCCCCGCTCTGAAGTGGTCTGCAGGATAGGATTAGATTCAAGCAGAGCATCAGTGACTTCTTGAAGGATTGTTGAGTCTTTATCTATGCCATGCTTTGAGAAAATCTCTGTTATTTTCTTCACAGCCTGTTCATTTGCCAGTTTCTCAATATCATTCAGTTCTAAAATGATTTTCTGATTGGCGTTTTTGCTGACGTGCAGAACGGTTTGCATTGATAGAAACAGGGATGCAAGCTTGTGTTCCAAGACATCAACTGCATAACCTTCAACAAATGATTCACTTGCCACAAAATCTACATTCGCATTAGTAGAAGGTCCTTCATCACAGTCACTAAAAGAATCACGACAATCTACCTCAGAGTCTGCACTTCCTGCTGTGTCTACTAAAGGAGCAGCAGATTTTATGTCTGTATCAATGTGTGTTCTGTGGTTTCTACTTTTGTGAATGTTGAAGTTCGCAACACTGTTAATTTTATGGTAACAGCCAACAAAAGGGCATGTTATTAGCTCTCCATTCTTTAAATGACCACGGAGATGAGTGAAAAATTCACATGCACTACAGGCGCTGATGAATGAGCAATAATCGCACTTGAATGTTGATGCAATTTCAATGGATTTTTTGCTTGAATGGTAGTGCGTTACATGACTTTTTAAGGTACCTGATGTCCTGAATATGCAAATACAATCTGGAAATGGACAGGGCCAAGTTCTGGCTTGATGGCCTCGAGCGTGTTTCAGCCGGTAATGCTTAAGAAGGACTGTCACATCTGGGCTAGCAAACTTGCAGGCTTTGCATTGCATATCACCACCTTTGAGAGCGCTGTATCTGAAGGGAAAAAACACAAAAACAAAAGAAAACTTATAAGTATTTAGAGTACCTTCAACAACATTGTTAAAATTGCACAATATGTACTGAGAACTTGCACTACGGCAATACCATCTTGCAAATAGCAAGTTATGTCTTTCTGTTTTTAACTCTAGCTCTCTGGCCACACCAATAAAATTAGCTGGTTCTCAGAATTGCCTTTTGAGAAAAATGCAAAATTAAATAGCGATAAAATTGAATCCAAACTCCCACGAACATAAAAAACACTGTGGCTGATGTCTATAATACTGAAGACTGCATGTTGCATTTACGTGACAACCAAAACCAATCAAATCATCCCTTTCACTTCAGTGAGAGACATGAAAAAACATGCCTGTGGAGGGGAAAGAAAATGGAAGACCATTTAAGCCTTTTATTTTCAATTATACTAAATGACTATGAATGCTATTAAGCTATTCCCTATAAAATGTGTGACAGTAATGTATTTCCTGCTCTATTTAAAGCCCTCAATTTCCACCGCTAATTTCATTCAGAGCATTTTTTAAATTTCTATCGCTCCCGCCATATTTTTCCAGAAAAAAATCCGGGAACCAACAAATTGTATTGGTGTGGCAAGTGTTTCCTATTCGATGACTACACTAACACAAAAAAACATATATGCTTATTCATTTTCATAATAACATGTATAATCACCGTCATCATCTCAATGTATAAGCTGCATTCAATTCAATAAGCCTACAAGTCTGTTTGGGAGGGATAGTTAACATGAAGATAACGTTATACATAGGCTAGTCAAACCTGCGACAGCATGCGTGCTTGATTTTCCCCCACCCGCCACCACCACCCATTAGAGATGAACGCCAGTTTGAAAGTTGAGTAACGTTAGGCTAAGCAAACTTCATTTGAACACAGTGGCCTGCTAGCAAAAGTAAGCTAATCACCATTGGGGATAAACGGTTAAAATTTGATCTGTGGCTTGAATTAAAAGTAATCCTATTAAATCGTTGTGCTACTCAGCTTTTAATATCATGCTCCGTGTTAACTTTATGGAAGAGGACGAAGAGCAAGTTGATTTTTGCTAATGTTAACGTTAGCCAACGACGCCATGCTTGGCGTGGTGGGAATCTGATAAAAAAAAAAAAAAAAACGTGATGTAACCTCTCATATAATCTCGGAGTTTGAGTCATAAATTGTATGAATGAATTGAATCAGTCTTACCTTTTCCACGTTGGTAGAAGGCTATCGGATGACAAATTTATCAAAAACTCGTGGCACTGGCCGTGAAAGATGTCTTCTCCTTCCTCCAAGAGAATCCCCGTCGTTAACATCAATACGCATGCGCGAACTTCAAGATAGCCCGGATGCTTGGGATACTTAGGCATTTGAGTTGTGTCAACTGAGTTATGGTTCGGGTAGGCCTACTTGAGATAGCCTACTTTTACATTCGAGTTGTGGCAACTGAGTTGCTCCAGTTTATAACAATAAATCGCTGAAATAGTTGAAACTAATGCATATAATGAGTTTTGAAGGCCAAATTAAGAATTTTAGTTTTGTCTACTGAAAATCTTTTTTTAGTAGAACTAATGGCAAGTTGTATTTTTTACAGTGCACATACACAGCACACAACTCATCAGGCTGCTATGGTACACTGTTTCAACTGAAACACAGACACACACACACACACACACACACACACACACACACACACACACACGTACATACACATACACACACACACACACAAACACACTACTCTTTATCCCCACATATACAGCACCCAACACTTCACAACACTGCACCAGTAGACTTCTATGGTGCATTGTTTGAGCTGAAATACACACAGACACTCTCTCTCTCACTCTCTCTCTCTCGCACACACACACACACACACACACACACACACACACACACACACGCACACACACACACACACACACACACACACACACACACACACACACACACACGCACACACACAGATACATACATACATACACAAACAAACACACTACTCTCTTTATCCACCAACACTTCACACACTGCTGCATTATCAGGCTGCTATGGTACACCTTTGAATTGAAACACACACACACACACACACACACACACACACACACACACACACCAAACACAAATAAATGTACAGACAGTTGGTTACATACCCCATAACTTATTCTGCCACCCAAATACCATCATCTTTATCACTCCTGGTGTGAGTCATTTGTCTTAAAACCAGGAATTGTTTTCAAATTGTTTCCTTATTTCTTTTAGTAATGTCAGTACAAATGATACTTGTTATAAGGTGAAGGCCAGTTTCTTTGTCTTTTGCATGCCTCTCACAAACTCACACACTCAAAACACACACACACACACACACACACACGCACACAGATATGCATGGCTTAAACGGTAAAACCTCTCTCAGTGGGTCCTTTTTTGCCGGTGAATGAGAGGGGAAGAGCGTCGGATTAGCAGGGCTGGGTGCCTGGCGCTGGGCGCGTGGGCCCGAGAGTGGCGCTGCGTGAGAGGATTACCCTGCAATGAATTTTGAGCACTGCCCCGCAGCGCAACCCCTCTCAGGATATGATTTGACTCCGTGTGTCGACATAGTGAACGCATCCATAAAGACTCATGTATGCGTGCCTGTGTGTGTGTGTGTGTGTGTGTGTGTGTGTGTGTGTGTGTGTGTGGGCTTGTGAGTGAGCTCGGGTGAGGGTCTGAGTGAAATGCATTCAAGCAATTTCACAAATGACAGGAGGGGCCGTGACCTCCCAAATCGTCGGCGGAGCGCGGGAACGCGGGAGAGGAGATAAAGGGGGGTGAAACGGCGGGGATGGATGAGCACAGAGCCCGGGTGACCCCGCAGCCTCGGCCGAGTTGGGCGCAGTCTGAACCGTGAATTAAAGAGAGGCAAGAAGAGAAAATGCATTTACTGTTGTTGCCGCACACACAGGGGGGGTACATTTACAGAGCTGAGAGAGAGCAGAGCAGCCCCGGTGCTGGCAGACCCTGTGTCCTTGCTTGTATTACTCACACAAAGCTGAACATGACTGGCACTGATACGGACGTGTGTGCGGAGAGAAACTCAAGAAAGAGGCAGAAGAAAACGGTTCTCTGCACAGAGATAAACTATGACCCACATGTAAATTCAGATTTGAATGAATAAAGAGCACCCAACCAGAATATAATTTAGTTTTGCAGAGTTGGTTTGGGTCTTGTTTCGAGGGGAGTAAAAAAAAAAAAGCAGAAAATGCAACAGCAATATGGTCTATTTTATCTGCCCTGTGTTCCATGCCTGTTCATTTACATTCTAACAAACTCTACTCATGCTAACATTTGCCATTCCTGTGAAGCATGTCCACTTTATTTGCGAAAGCAGGTACTAAACAGCCTTTGGCAAAACAGATTTCTGTGGTGTTGACCACCTAAAAAGCAAAAACAAGATTACTGATATCATGCTTAACAATTATATTAGCCACAAAGATAACTGTGGTGTGTAGAAGTAAATGCTATTACAGTGTTTTGCCTGAAAGATCACATACTGCCAAAAGATGAGAGAGAGAGAGAGAGAGAGAGAGGGAGAGAGAGGGAGAGAGAGGGAGGGAGGGATTGAGGGAGGAGGGGAAGCCGGGAG
Source organism: Sardinella longiceps (assembly GCA_027497455.2). NCBI lineage: Eukaryota > Metazoa > Chordata > Actinopteri > Clupeiformes > Clupeidae > Sardinella > Sardinella longiceps. Next base: position 10,858,109 of record JAODXP020000024.1, on the reverse strand, counting down.
AACAGCTTTCCCACCAGCAGAGCCATGTCCTATTTGCCTCAGTGTGGCACCGCCTCACATCTGATTACATCCAACCCTGAGAGACAATAAAATCCGTCTGTCAAAGTTATTTAACGCAAATGTGACACAGAGCCATTCGCTGTCCTTGCCACGGCTAACCCTGACCGCGTGTGCAATGGGACAAATGCCGGCTGATGGCTTTTGAAGTTATCCATCAAAAATGTCTTAACAAAACAGAGGGAAGAGAAGGGAAGGGGGTTGTTGGATGCAAGGTGGAGAAGAACCAAAGGATAGCAGAGAATCAGAGCTTCATAGTACACAAACTCAGTGACCTAATTGTTAACAATGATCATGCCAAACCAATACCTGCAAACTCATAAGGGTTGAAAAAGGTGACAAACCGTCGCGCGCGCGGGGGGGGGGGGGGGGTTAAATTAATAAATTAAAAATTAATTGTAAATTAATTGTGGTATATTGCATGGAGTAGTGTTACATATAAATGTTATATAAATATAAATATATTTATATGATATAAATATCATATATGAATAGGATTAACATTATTTTCTACAAAGGCCTCATAGTAGCCTATTTGACCCAGATTGCTTTTTTAATGTGGCGGAAATGGGCTTCCATATTGAGCTCCTCCTCCGTCTAAGATAATACCAGAGACTCACCAGAGAAATTTTAATAAATGGGCTCTGCTATCACATGAAGAGTAGCCTACATCTAGGTTTCTAAGCTAATAAAATAATTCCATTTAGGCTAAGCGGCCAAGCCAGCCAGGGAAGATACACGTGAACCATTTGAAGAGTGAAAACTGTGAGGATGGTGCGCAGGTTTTAGAAAAAAAGTTTTCTAACCCTCTGTATAACGGAGTCCACTAGAAACACAGCTTCAGAGGTTCAAGCAATTAGGAGAAAACAATTTCGAAAACCTGCGCGGCGAGCCCATAGAAATTGCTTGCTTTACTAACAAGATTATTGTGTAAATGACATTCTCGACCATTTAGATGAAGTTAATAGGCCTGCCGTTTGCTTTAAACTGCGCTTTTCTTCCATTACCGTTGCCAAAAGTAGCCTAACGATACCGGCGATGACATTGGCTGATATTTGGCTGATTAAAACGGCAATTTAACTGTATGCTACAACGACATTTGCAAAGCCACCGTCTATCATAATAGCATCAAAACAATGAGTTTCCGTCTTTGTTTCTCTTTTAAAATAGCGCTAAATTGTGTCCTTTTGCTACGTTTTGATGGCAGCACTGAGAATGGAAGATGATTCCTTGGCTGCTCTGGCGCGTTGTTACAGGTGCGCCTGTCTGCCTCCAGACTGGATAAATGCGGTGGAAAAAAAAACTCGCTCCCTGTCATATGTACTCTCTACAGCTATAATATAAGTCCGTCCGTCCGCCCCCCCCCCCCCTTCAAAAAAAAAAAAACTCTTCGGATTTACACGATTCACGTAAATGACATATTTTGAGTTCAAAACGGCGAATTTCGCCGAAAGGTGACAAGTTTGCAGGTATGCAAACCAGCCATTGAATACACATTTAATTGATAAAAAATAACAATGTACTAACAATTACATGAAACAAGCACAGCATTTGTATTTTTAGAAATACAATAAAGTATCTCTTGTTGGAATGCCTCTGTTAGTGCCTCATGTAGTCTAGAATCAGTGATCGGCGGGTACCAAAACGTGACTGTGCACCAGTGCTTATGCTTGTTTTCAACAGTCAGAACCAAATGGGTCGTCTGTCTTCTGCTGACGTCGCGTCATCCGTCCTGGCCCCTCTGAAGCGGCACCAGCGCCGTCTGACAGAGGCTTGCCAAGCGAATTCCCCAGTCATGGCACCGGGGCGTTGATGAATGGCTGCCACTGCCTGAGAGAGAGAGAGACAGAGAGAGAGAGAGAGAGAGAGAGAGAGAGAGAGAGAGAGAGGCGGCTGTAGCGGACTCAGCGAATCGATACGCACCGGAGGAGCCGCCTTGCATTCTAAACACGGCCCGTCTCTGGCCCACGGGTGCCTGACTAAGGTGGGTATTTGAATGAGGGGTGGGTGGATGGGAGGTGGGGGACAGGAAGGGGGGGGGGGTGTTGTTGAGGTGTATGGGGTGGGGATGGGTGGGAGGTGGATGTGATGGGGGTGTTTTGGGTGGGGGCGGAAACGCCTATGCGTGGAGTGTGTCAGCAGGTTTGGGGGGACGGGGCTCATGTCAGCAAACTCAAGGTCAGCACAGCACGGAGCCCATTGAGTCAGGGAGTGTGTGTGTGTGTGTGTGGGGGGGGGGATTGAGAATAATGAGTGGAATGAGTGGATAAGGGGGCGGGGGAGGTGGGGGGTGTATTGTCTGGAGAATTCTGTGAACAAACTAACTCCTGGTCCCTTGATTTATAAGTTTTGAAGTATGAAGGGTCACATTCGTTAACATCCCCCCCCCCACCCCCACACGGCCCTCAGCCCACATCCCCTCCACCCCCCAAAAATCCCCCACTCAAAATTGCAAACAACCCAGCGCTAGCAACACAGAGGACGAGTGAGCTAATGTACATAATAATGGAGATATTGAATGAAGGGACTGGATTGTGTCCTGTGGGCCAGAGACTTCCATTAGGAGCCAGCATGAGGGCTAAGCCAGGCCTGATTGAAGCTGTGGAGGTGGAGGTGGTGGAGGGGGGAAGGCTGTGGTGGTGGTGGTTGGAGGGGGGCAGTCAGCCTAAATCAATACAGCCCAACTGATTTGCTTCATTAGGCCAGTGATTTACGAGAGCCAGCGCTTCCACAGAGCATAAATAAAACATGAAAACTCCACAAATTATTAAGCCAAATGAGAGGACATCTATTTTCCTCCATAACACTGCAGCTTCTTTTTTTTTAATATTCCCTTTTCTTTTCCCGTCCATTTGTTCGTCGGTTCTTGCTGAAAAGGGAATTGTTGGTGTATCCAATTTGGAGGAGCCAAACCGAAATGTAACTCAGCTTTGTTGTGAAATAATGAATTAATCAAAGGCGAGAGGGTGAGGGAGAAATAACCCGGGCTGCAAGCAGCGGCGGCTAATAGCCGAAAAGGAATTACAGTCCAATTGCTCTGTCTTATTCCACCACTAATGCCACACAAGCCTTTCAAGAAGGCAGACAGCTCCAAGATTTGATTTGATTCCGTTCTGAGAGCCTCATTTCCCTCTTGATCTTGTGCATGAAAGAAATACAAAAAAAGCCCTCTGTGAACCGAACCTGCTCAAAATACAGCCCTGCAGGATTTGATTATAATTGTTGATGCTGAGAAGAATGGTCAGTCTCTCTCGGCTTAACAACAAATTCAACAGCAATGTTGTGTTTCTTCAACAAAAAAAAGAAGGAAAGTAAGAAAAAGAAGGAAAAAAGCCAATACGTTTCAAACATCCCTGTTTTCTTGGTGTAGATTAACACTAATTTCCAATTATCTCTACTAATCAAGTCAGGTAATTGACTGATCTGGCAAATGCACTTTTTAAATACAGCATGGTAGTGGAGATTGAGCAGGAAATAATTAGATATGCATTTTCATTACTCTATTTTTTTTAGTTTCTCTTTTATTATTCAGCCAAGGATAAACTCTAGCAAAAACATTTTCTGTAAAAAGGAACAAAACAGAAGTAAGAAACCGAGGTTGTTAGTTAGCCATGTCTTAAGGACGTTAAGGTATTTCATTCTTTGTTTTGAATGCTAGCTCCCATCAGATTCCACATAAGAACATTAGTGCCATGTGTAATGACTTCCCTAAGGATTTGCCTTCATCTTGGTTCCATTCTTAAAGGCTTGCTGCTTTGGTAAAAAAAAAAAAAACACTCGCTGCTTTGGTTTAAAAAAAAAAAAAAAAAAATTGTTGTTTTTTTTGTGGGTTAGCAGTCTGTTTCGTTTATTCGGAGGCGACAGGCTACGAGTTGGATGGCATTGGCCTGGGCGACAAGAGACTGTGCGAGGAGTGACACTGATTGTGCTTCTTCTAATTAAACCCCGTTTGACCTTAGTGTTGGGAAATCATTAGTTTCGCATTTTAATCATCAAACAGCAGCAATTACATCCTATTTGGCCCATTTGCAATTACAAGTTTTCTCCTACAATCAAAGAGAGAATGGGGACTACAAAAAGCAAAAATTAAGTCAAGTCAAGAATAAAAGCCCACATGCCATGCAACACACCATGCCTTTCTCTGGGCCACAACAGAGCATTCTAGTGGTCCATGTGGTTACCCTCAAACTGTTCCATCCATTGTGAGATTGCATACATGTTCCTACTTCAACTCAGACAAAGCAAATTGACTAGTAGGCTAATTGTAAAATTATGAAGGGATGGCTAATCTATGAGAATACTCTTCCAACCTCTCAACAAAAATAAATATATAATAATTTGCACATTTGAAACTCTGTGGTACAGTGCCTCCTTAAAGCTTCAAGTTGTGTCATGGGATATTTTTTTTTAGTATTATTTTGTAATTTCAAATGCAACTTAAATCTTAACATTTCTATCAGCAACATGTTTTTATTATACCTTATAACTTATTACATAATATACCTCATACCACCTTGGTAAAAAGTTTGGTTGCCATAACACCAGACCGTACATGATTCGTGTGAAGAAAGCACTGGCAAAAAAGTGCATTTTGGTCGGTAAAAAAGAAAATGTGGGTTTATGTGAATAGACAAAATATTCTTTTATAGGTTAAGGTTGGTGTAGACGTGGCAGTGGAGTCAAAATTAAGGCTTTATTGCCTGCCAGCCCTGTATCAATGTAGACACTCACTGAGGAATCACTGTGGTAACAAAACTTATTACACATAAATTTATCAGCAATTTCATCTAACTCAGCCACTATGGGAGTCAAGCCAATGTGCAGAACACATGCAAAATAACTGGCAAGCAGGGATTCCTGTTTCATTGGAACTTATTGTCTGGTTAACACAGCTGGAGCAAGTTAAATTATTACAGAGCCCAGGAGAGGGCAAGAGACAGTTTATTTCCCATTTGCGAGAACCATCAATATCTCTTATTAAAAAACAAGAACTTATTCTTACAGTATATTGTTCAAGCTCAGATTTCTATGCCCATAAAGACTCTCAATAGACATTCGTTAAAAAAGGCCCTCTGTAATTATGAGTAGTATCAGAGGTATTTTTTAGATGTATTCAACAAAAAAATGGCAACCAAAGCACCACTTTGAGTCAGTAACGACTCTAGTCAAAATACGACAGGCAGGATGGCAGCTGAAGCATGTTGCATTGTATAATTTGCGACTTCAGCATGGACGATAATGGACTAACCCTCTCAATGTCAGCCAGATCAAAAAACGGGAGCAGAGCAGCCAGACAGAATGTGCTGAGGAGCTCCGGCTTTCAGCCAAGAGGCTATTATCAAGGCACGTCTCCACATATCCACCGGGGATGGATCTAAAACCTCTCTCGAAGACCTTCACAATCTTGCTTTCCCTCGTCTCAAAGGCGAGACAAAACGGACTACTCGACCTTAATCTGCCCGAGAGTAAGTTGCAGAGAAATGACATGCAACCTCAAAGGTAAAGGGCAATTGTTTTTCTTTCTCTCGTTCCTCTCTGTCTCTTCTTCCTTCTGAGAGCCAATTTACACCCCTTGGAGGATTTTTTTTTTCTTCTTCTTCTTCCCCACCACCAGAGCTGTGAACTATTTCAGCTCAGCCACATTGTTTCTTTTTCAGCCTCCCTCTCTATCTCTCTCTTTCTCTCCCCTCTCTCTCTCTCACTCTCTCATTCTCTGAGACGAATGAGCAATGGACAGCAGGCCGTGCCTTGTCTTTCGAGTACTCCATTGCCGCCACACAACCCATTCACTCCAATGCATCTCCAGTGGCAGTGCCTGAAGAGAGACAAGAAGAAGAGCCGGAAGGGGGGGGGGGCACTGTCAGTAAGTAAAAGACTAGAGCATGCTGACAGCGAGCTGCTGCCATCTGATTGAGAGGGCTGGGACCACAGCAGTGCCCTTGGACAGTGATGAAAAGGGACTGGCTCAGATGCACCGAAATAATGAACAGGATTCGTTCGGCGGGGACACTTTAGTGAAACATTACAAATCAAAAAGAGGACTCGCACGGTGCATTTGGGGCACGGGGCACTCACATATGGTGTCAATGTGACAAGTAAGCCCATCTGAACACACAGCCAACACAAACTAACTAACCAAAGTACATCCCTAAGGCAGGGCACTCAGGCAAGTAGAGTAAAATGATAGCAATTACAATCTCAATACCGTAGCTCAACTGTGCATGTGTTCCTAAATCACACGTGACCTCACACAGGTGTTTTTTAGCGGTACAGTACACACACACACACACACACACACAGAGAGAGAGAGAGAGAGAGAGAGAGAGAGAGAGAGAGAGAGAGAGAGAGAGAGAGAGAGAAGTTCAAACCAAAACACCAAATAACGCATGTAGGGCGGAATTAGGCCGATTCCCATTGGCTCTACCTGTCTGGATGCATCTAAACAACAGTCCCAACTGCAGCCTACAGTTTGAGACACTAAAAACCCAAGAGCTGAACCCTGAAAAGAGTCCCCTATGCCAGCTGGTACTGAAGCTAACTAACCCATTAACAAAAAATAACACACATCAAGTTCAGTCCAGCTCTGCTTCTCAAACATCAATTAGTGTAAACAAAATTATGAACCAAGCAAAAGAAGACTATTTAGACCATTGGGCAAGCCAAATCAGCACTCAAAGCAGAATGAATACCTATCTGGCCCTAAAAAGAGAACACAAATTGGCTGAATATCTCATCTCTGTCAGAGATACGAAGCAGAGGCAGGTCCTGACCAAGTACAGGCTCAGTGACCACAACCTGGCCATAGAAACAGGCAGGCACAGAAAAAACTGGCTGCCAAGAGAAGAAAGAGTGTGTGGTCACTGTGAGACAGGGAAGGTTGAAACAGAGGAGCACTTTCTCCTTCACTGTCATAAATACCATGAGATAAGAGAGTCCCTTTTCCCTAAACTGCAATATGAAGTTCCAAACTTTTCAAGTCTCCAAGACAGAGACAAAATGGCCATACTACTTGGTGAAGGCCCTTCTGCTGCTTTGGCAGCACAAAATGCAGTGCCATAACCTAAGGGACTCGTCTAGTCTGATCTGAATTCAACTCTGACACAAATACTTGTATATTTGTAATTAATATGCATGTACACACATGCACACACTCTTACAGTATGTACACACACACACACACACGCACACACACACACACACACACACACACACACACACACACACACACACAAACAAACACACTCCTATCATACTATATACTTACCTGGATAAGTATTGTATTCTTGTACTTTTTAATCTGATACTCCTGATATTGTCCTTTTGTTATATTGTAAGTGTTATATTTACTTGTATGTCATTGCTTTGGCAACACTGTATTTGAACAGTCATGCTAATAAAGCCCCATTTGAATTTGAATTTGAGAGAGAGAGAGAGAGAGAGAGAGAGAGAGAGAGAGAGAGAGAGAGAGAGAGAAAGCACACACACCGTATTCTGTCTATATTGTCTCACTTTCTGATTATCATTGTTTGATGATCTGCCTCTGATAGTCATTGTCTCTTTTGAGTTTGCTGTAATAGGCAAGACCTGTTAGTTTACCATTTATAGTATAGTCAAGAAGAGATGCATATTTAAACAATGTATAAAAAAGGACAAATTAACTTTTAATCCAAATCTGGGGAAAGACGACACTTGGCATTAATAAATAATATGATGTTAAGTTATTTGTTCATAATAAATACCCCAAATGTGTCCCTGAAAATATAACTTTTTCCTATTTGGGATTTTAAAATTTTAATGCTCAAATCTCGCCTGGAAACAATGGTGCTTAGCCCTAATTGATTCCTCAGGCAGGGATAATTATAACGGGTGCATCCTGGGTAAGCCAGTACTCCCTGGCCTGGGGTGAGAATCGTGAGTGTTTGGCAATCTACACTGTGCCACCCCACTTCCAGCCCTCTGATCTTGCTCAGCGCTTCGCCACGCGTTCGCTTTAACACCCATCACACTCTTCCCCTTCTCATACACACAACAGATGACAAGTTTCCCTGGTGACAGCTAACCTCCATTACTCCAGCATTTAAGCCCCCCACCCCCACCCCTGCCCACACACACACACACACACACACACACACACACACACACACACACACACACACACACACACACACACACACACACACACACACACATCCCTGCATTAATCATGCAATCACAGGGTTCCAGCACAGGGACCCATACTAGTGACCTCACAAATTAGAGACAGGAGGACAAGATGGAGATCTCCAGTGAAGTGTAACACTGGTTCGGGTCTTTGTGCCCAGGGTTTCCCCATGACATTCCTACTTACAGTATCGGGAATATTTTGGGCTCATACCAACCTTGATGCATGCCAACACAAGATCTGCAATATTTGCTTGGTTGCTGATGTACACTTACTTGGCTTGCACTTTCTGGGGTAGTAGCAGCAGCAAGGTTTTGGTCTGTCCCCTTCTTTCTTTCCCCATCTGGGCAAGAAGAACATTGATAAGCAAAGAAGCTAATAAAGAAAGTCATTAATGGATTGATGAGAGGTACCATATACCAAAGGCTATGTCAATCATGCACACCAGATTATCACTCTTTCTATAACAGGCACAGTGCCACCCTCTTAAAAGACTGACTTGACCTGTGGGCCCCGACTAATTATCCATTTTGGCTTGTTCTGAACCTTGAAAACGAAATTTCGAAATATCATTTATAATGATTCTAATCTCAAGTTCACTAAATGTTATATGATTTGTATTATTTACAGTATATTTCTACCAATTTACGATAAAGTGAAGTAGAGTAAATTAAAGTTGACTGTTATTAAGTGTTTTTATCCAAGATGTAAGACACACAGAGTCATAGTGTGGGGTTGACCAACTGTTCTGTTTGTAATTCTGAACATATATTTATCTGCTCCCTGAATGACCCATTTAATGTACTGGAAGATCCATTCATGCAGTAGGCGATATAGCACATCTTTATTCACAACTCTTGTTAATCCTTGTCCAAGGCTACACCAAAGTAAATCAATTAATTAGACATATTTCCCATGCAGAGTTAAGTCATAGCTTCTTCAATTGTCTGTTAAAAAAGAGGCTTCACCTGCATGAAATGAATACAACAACACTAAAACGCGCTAATATTACCAGTAAGAAAAACAGAACAAAATATTTACGGTAAAAATCATTCGGTGTTGGTTTTACTATAAGATGATTGTATTTTGTTATGGCATGTGTTGGAAAATCGGCTTTTGAATTGTATTTAAACAAAGCACAGAGGTGTCAAATAAAATCCACAAAAACATTATCACCACAATCATGGCTAGTCAAGATTATTCCTCCAACAGAACATTTTTATACTGCCATGTTTCAGTCCTAGGAAAAGTGTATGTATGGTCCAGATGATGCCGGTCAGATGTAAGCAAACCAAACATAACCAAATCATCAGAGACTTGCTTCACAGCGTCTGAGGCAGGATTTAACTCATTCAGGAACACCTTTTTGGTCTTTTTCAAAGTGCACTTTGAAACCATGGTTGCCTACTTGCCATTTGTTTCTGCACATTCATAAATAGTTCATTATGCATTCATTAGTAGTGTATGATTGCAAAAAACATTTTGCCAAAGGAACCAGAAGCACAATTCTTTTCATAAAATCTTTTATTTGAAAATCATACAATGAAAACTACTGACTAAACACTTACTGAAGGTAATTAATATTTTCTACAACATTACTTACTTGAATTCCACAGTAAGTCATAGTTCTAAAGAAAAATATAATCACAAAAAATAAAGTCATTGTTATTACGCCAAATACAAATGGCTCTACACTCAGGTACATGCTAAAGTTCCTCTGTGTTTAATTTTCACCATAGGTAAACTGCAAAGTAATTAACCAGCAAAAACTTCAATAACACCACTAATAACATCCCACAACTTTGAGGGAACATTGGACTCTAATTAGAAAACTGTCACATGTGTGCTTTGAGCAAAATTTAGCAAACGTGGAGCACAGAGACTGATCATATCATTACAGAAGAGCGTCCCTTTGAGCCTGGTACACTTTCAAGTCCCTCTCTTAGCCACGGCGCAGCCGCCAACAGGTGTTTTCAGGAGATTGTTTAAACTTCATTAAAATCAAACGAATGGCGAAACCCTCCAGTCACCCTAATACCCACAGTACTAATGAGTACCTCCAGAGTGAATATGTGAGCAAGAGGCCATTCTTATTTTCGGCTCTGCTCTTTTCATTAGCCTGAAAATGTGACGTTGACTGTATATGATTATCTGCTGGGGAAATCAAAGGGTGGCGACGGCATGACAGAGAACGATGGAACATTTGCAACCCATGAGGAGCGCATTGATGGCACATGACAAATTTGCCCCTCTCTGTAAAATCAACTCAAACCACGGCGCTCAGCTGTGAAACTATGCCCCTTTTTTTCTTCTTAAAGCAACAGTAAGCAACCATTTGTCACTGTTTGATGTAGGCCTATGCTTTTGTCAGGCTATTAGTTTTGATATCATTTTCAAATCATTTTTCATATTATATGGTCATAAGAAAAAAAAAAAAACATGCATTGTTCCCACCAGCTATCAAGGATACACAGGTTATTGTTAATGTTAAGAGCACATCACACAAACAAAAGGAAACTTTAGCATGACATTGCTTTAGCCTGGTTCTCACACATACAGTACTAATCTACTACTATGCATATCAGTCTAGCCAATTGCGTGGCATCTCCAGCTTCCCTGAGGCAGATTAACAGTCATAGAACAAAATATCTCCCCAGGCATTGGGTATGCCCACCATCAATAAGACCAGTGATTGCAGAGAAAAAGAAGTGGGATGCACCACAATTTGAAACAAAATACATGTTAACCCTGCCTCCATTGTGTTGGGATAAAAGTTAGTTTTTGTTTAGTTCCCTAGTCTCTGGCTAACAGGAAGACATGGAGATAGGCCACTTGGTCTGACTGATATGTGTAGCAGATCTGTATAATGTATATATGGACAACTGGAATGTAGCTATAACTTTCATGTTTGAAAGAAAGTACCGATATAAGAATAGATAGTAAACATAACTATAATTAGCTTGATAACATGATGGAATTATTGGAATGGAATGGAATTATTACATCCACCCAGGAGGTTATGTTTTTGCCCGTGTGTTTGTGTGTGTGTGCAACATAACTCGAAAAGTATGTGGGTGAAGTTGGTGGTGAAATTGTCGGACAACGTGTGTATTGGGATAAGTAAGAACTGATTTAATTTTGATGGCGATTAGTGATCCAGAACACTAGCCTATTTGTGACCACATTGCCTTGGCGGAAGTCTGTGCTCTCTGACTGCTCTTTTAGTATTCAATATGTTGCAAGGTAGTTTGATCATTGACATTAGAGAACATATCATCTAATCAGTAGTTACATTGGGAGTGATGATCAAACTCAAGGTAATGTTATTCACCTTTCACCAGGGAACCATTAAGGGTTTTGAGTCAGTCCTGCATCAGAGGGTCAGCCATACCAGTGTACCTCTACAGGGAACACACAGACAAGACAGTGTGGGCTCAATGCATTTACATACAGTAGCTTGCTTATTACTGTCAACACAACTCTGAATGAATGGACAAGAAACAAACACTGACCATAATGTGCTGATGAGTTTTAAACTTAGTAACAATTGATTATCTTCATATCTTTGTTACAAAGGAGAGGAAGACATGGAAATATTAATAATGTATGTTGTACTCAGCATTCAATCAATTAGTCGCTAATGCTAAAAAAATAAATAAAAAAAAACACTGATGTATTTACATTATGTACAAAACATGTTTGGCTCAGTGTTAGAGACAAAGGGATGTCATGAAGGCCAAGATGCGAGAGATACTCATGCTGTTTTTAAGAAGTACATATGACAACCTTAATATATTTCAGAGTTTAATTATTTCTTAGTATTGACATTTCTAATTAAGAAACATAATTGAAACGCCTTTGCAGCGCCTACCATTCTCTCCTGTGATGATGAATTTATATCAAAATTATTAATGAAAGCAGCGGTTTTAATTGCACAGTAACCGTGTGTCTAATTGCTGCAGCCTCCTCACTGAAATGACAGGATGACAAATACAAGTGGCAAGACCATTTTTTGTAAGCTCTTCCACATATTATAGCCTCCAAGAAGTAAATCGCCATTGCACTGACACTTTTAGCAGCACAATGCGTATTAACAGACATTCATTTCATTCTTATTACATTTATTTCCAACATCATAGTACACTCTTTATACAAAACATTGATGATGTTTACAACGATCACGTAATGAGGAAGAAAATAAGGCTTTACAGCATGTAAACAATTTGTATGTGAAGCTTGTTGTACAGGTTGTTAGGGTAAAGGCTTTGCTTAAAATGGTGCTGTGAGAAGTAGCCTACCACACAGGCTAGATTTTTCTGTGATGTTTAATGGCCGCTTAAGTTTTAGATCCATAAAGCCTTTCATCTTGTGCAGGACCAATGCTTCTTCACAGGTTATACACACGATCAGAGCAATAACACCCTAAGAGTTTGTAATTAATGCTTTTAAGTAATCTACGGGCAGAAAGCACTTCAACTACCCATGTTGTTCATCAGACTGCCTAAAATAAGTGTGACCCTAGCGCTGAAGTAGTACATTCAGACATTGTGACAGTATTTGCATCACAATGTTTGTTTTTATTCATACAACAGGCCTATACTTTATCTGATAAAATAACACAATTCAGTAATACATGTTGCAAATTACCTTTGTGTTATTGCTTAGATATTATATTTTGTTTACTTTTATATACGTACTATATGCCAAGTCGTCACCTGTTGTCGCAGTGTCAACTACTAGACTAGGATGTTGCATGCTGCTTCTGTATAAAGAGGATATCTGGCACAATGTTCCATCCATTTTCATACAGCTGTAACTAGCATGTGTATACGGTGCCACTTCAAAAATCAGAACTGGGTCACATGTTTACTATGCAGTATAGTATTTGTTCTTAGTCTGACTGAGAAACAAATGTATAACCTTTATGCAACCTTCTATACACCACTGGTACTGTATGTGGACTGTATTTTAGTGCAGGTGTAAATGTATTACAGGGAGCAACAATAATAGCCTACATTATTATATTGTTTAAGTACAGTAAGCCCAAATAAAATGTTATCATAACAAATAATCATAAACAACTTCAATGCTATAGTGTTGTTTGATGCATTTGAAGATATTTTTGGCGCTCAATGATGTATGTTTCACTTTTACAGTATGTAAAAACATCCATGATGAAAGTGTCCTTGAAACCACTGATATTGACAGATATGCATCATCATTCAAGCTTCACAAACCATGACAATATAGTAGGGAAAGAAACTTGTCATTACCATATTATTTTCTGAATATAAATTAATTTGGAGATTTATCAATTCAAAAACTACCCTTTTCTCTCTTGTTCCTGTCAACTTCCTGTTTTACATGTGTTCTGAAATCTGCAGACAAACATAAATGTCAATCATTTATTAAAGCTTCAGTTCTTCATATCAAAACATCTGAATCTCAACCAGCACCCATTGCTTTTGCCCCCAAATGGACTCTCTCTCTCTCTCTCTCTCTCTCTCTCTCTCTCTCTCTCTCTCTCTCACACACACACACACACACACACACACACACACACACACACACACACACACACACACACACACTCACTCACTCATTCACACACACACACACACACACACACACACACACACACACACACACACACACACACACCAACACTGTGCTTAAAAAAAAAGAGTCAGGATACAGAAGCAGGAGCACTGGGGACGAAGAAAATGATGAGCTTTCAGGCAGCCCGGGCTCTTTTGCATGCAAATCATAGCTGAATTTCTCATTAGCATAAATGCATGAGCAACTCTAAATGCTTTTAATTTCCAATCTCGGCGAGCAGAGGAGTCATTTGTCACTGTCAGGGTGCAAATCTAAAAGGGGGGAGAGCGGAGAGGAGAGGAGAGGAGAGGAGAGGGAGGGTGGGGGGAAGTAGAGGGGAGCCAAGGACTCCTCACTAAATTGGAATCATAGGAAAATTTCTGATTTGCTAATTGACTGATGTTCAGTTCAATCGAGCTGCCTTGAAGGTGTAAATAATCACGGGGCGCGTCGGGATCTGAAATTGGTAGGTGGCTAGCAACAGCATATTAGGACATGGTTTCAACTGGCTGCAAACCAGGCAGATTCCAAAATGGAGTTCATCCATTTGGAGAGAGATGAGGTGAGAAAAAACATGCAAGCTTAACAAATATTTTGAGTTGGTGTGTAATGATCACATGATGACATAATGCATGGGCACATACACTACACAGCATAGCTTCCACAACAACTAGAACAGATATTCTTTTGTCAATGAGTTTCACATTGTAATAAATAATGAGTTGATGAGTTTGGAAGACTGCAAAAGAGTGGTGGTCACCTTGATCCCTTAACCACAGCTCTGTGTTGAAAAATGATTTAGTTACATCATTATCAGGTATTTTTGTGATAAATATACACCTATTATAAGGTGTTTTTGTGATAAATATTCATTTCTTACCTATGCATTAAGTTTCCTCCAGATACATGTCTTGCTCTTTAAGGCGGGGTTATCCTCTATTATTTTCATTGTGGGACAAGCATAAAATCATAAAATATTATTATTATTTTTTTACTACACTTTATCTTTATATCTGGCATCTTTTAATATCCTACTGAGTACTTGTGGACCAGATGAGAGCAATTGTAGTATAGGCTTAGGCTAGGCCAGTGGTTCTCAAACTTTTTTATTAAACAAACACCCCCTTAGTTCCTCATGACACCCCTGTGTTGTCCGAATGCCCCTTGGGGGACTGCACCATCTCCGTTAAGAAACACTAGGCTAGGCCTTGGCAAGGGACCACTTTAAAGCAGTGTGATCTACTTTCAGGTGCATTTGACAAACTTGTAAAACTGTTTTACAATGCTGACCTCTTGTGATTGAAAATGATACTGCAGCAGAAGTATCATACAAACGAAAAACTACACTAGCAGGTTATAGGCCTACTCAGGCTAATATTTAGGAATTACTCCTTGAGCCAGAATCCCATTAGGGCAATATTGTGTGTGTGTGTGTGTGTGTGTGTGTGTGTGTGTGTGTGTGTGTGTGTGTGTGTGTGTGTGTGTGTGTGTGTGCAGGGCCGGCTCTAGGCATAGACAAACAAGGCGGTCACCTAGGGCACCAAATATCAGTGGGGCATCACAATAAATTTCTTACTTTTTTCCTTAAGTCTTTCTCTTATATTTTCAGAAACGGGGGGCAAAACTCAAATCTGGCCGAGGGCACCAAAAAGGCCAGAACCGGCCCTGTGTGTGTGTGTGTGTGTGTGTGTGTGTGTGTTGCCTAGATAGCATTGCACTCAGGGTATTTTTTATGATTTATACAGACAGATGAATAGTAGCAGCAACAAAACTATCAGATCAGATCAGATTTGTACGAGCCTGTCCTCGTTTGATCAGGATGCCTCCCATGGTGAATCAGTGAATTTTGAGAATGCAGCGCATATGAATAAATAGTAGAATCTAGGCTTGAGATATCAGTCAGGGCTGATCCAATCTTTTTTTAAAAAAATTAAAGATCTAGACTAGAGCACTGTGGGAATCAAAAGCCTAGCCGGGGCACATGCAGTAGCATGCCATTAGATGTGAGGCTGCGATATGATGACACACGTCATCAGAGGTGATATTAGGCAAGGAGGAAATGTGATGAAATTTCTAGAATCTTCATCGAACGTCACGTTAATTTGACAATGGATGCCTTTCGTGTACACACTCTCCTAACTCTCCTTCTTCATTCTGGTGAGTAGCCTAAGTTGCCCTGAAGTTTAAATGAAATGTCACCTGCTCTCATGTAAACACAGGATCAGTTTACTTTATCGTAACGTTGTCTATTTTGTAACAATGTTACCCCCTCCGAGGTTTGTTTCAGTTTGTTTTACTTTTAGATCGAACACTGGCCAAGTTAGCGGTGGAATGTCGGAAACATTTTGCGTGCCAAAATTCAAAAAAATTGCCATTACACTGCAGGGACGGCACACGCTATCAGAACCAATACAAATCTGACAGTAAAATGTCGAGTTAACTTCAACAGGAAAACGCTCTGTTACCGCGTTGACAAGAAGCTAGCTTGTTCAGGAAGATGTCTTTCAAAAACCCAGGGGGCAAAGTTTTATTATCGACAAATGGACTACCCTGTGTAATGTGTCTTTTAGGCTAGGCTATGCATTTATTTTGTTTTTACTTTGTTCTTGTGTTGCTGTAGCCTAAACGGTTGTTATAAATGAAATGTAGGGCCTGATCCCAGCATCAAAACTTGGGTGGACAACCCGGGTCAAAGCTGCTGTTTATGTTAGGCTATTTCCCAATTGATGCCTAGGCTATATATAGCTTACTGTAAGTCTATAGAGCGAAATTTTACTTGGTGAATAGGGGCGGGGCGGGGGGGGGGGGGGTGAATTAACTACAAAAGCGCTCAGAGAGCGCAGACCTCCGCCAAGACAATGTGGTCACAGATGGTGTTATGGGTCACCGATCGCCACCAAAATCGAATCATTTCTCCTTGTCCTAATACACACGTTGTCCGAATATGACATCAAAATCCGTGCAGTATTTTTCGAGTTATGTTGTACACAGACAGACACAAAGACACACACACACACACACACACACACACACACACACACACACATGCCGGCGAAAACATAACCTCCTTGTCGGATGTAATAGTAGCCTAATAATACATATCCCCACAAAAAAGGCTGATAACGCTATACGTAGGCTACATAAATGAGGCATAGGCTACCCTTGAATAGCAATAATGATCTAGCCATTTTTTATCTGTAAGCCTACCTTAAAGTTAAATGAGCTAGACTTGTGTAAGGATCTGGCTGGATCCTCACGTTAATCCAGAGGATTGACAAACACAAAGTAAACGAAAAATACTGTCCGTAGTTTATTACCAGGAAGGATACCATAAAACGGACGGGCAGACAGAATCAGTGACAGGAATAAAATATACGTCATCAATAGGCGATCGTTACACTTGACAATATATTTTTAGAAGCCTACACCCTGTAGATGAGCACTGTGCATGAGTAGGCCTACGCACTAAATCTCCTTTTCTTCCACACCTTGGACAATGCATAATCCTCAACAGTAATTGATAGGCTACATAGAAATGCTCTGATTCTCAATTAAATGCTCATGCAGTCATAGCTTTAATAGGTAGTGCATCCCAAAATTGTCTATATTAACATTAAATTTCTATTAAGCATAGTCTTACTTCCCTCAAATAGTTTGATTGGTAGAGATGCACTGTAAGCCCCCTGTACCATGGCCTAAAATGTAGCCTATGCCAAATATGGTATATTGCATTATATTGGCTCATTTACATTAATGTCCAAAGTACTTCAGAAAACTTTCAATACAAAAAAAGCATTATGCATAGTCAGTCTTCCAATTCTTTAAATGAACCTCATAACATGTCATTTTATTGACCTCTGGTAGACCTACAGGAATACAGAAATTGTTCAATGATGACTATCAGTCTATACTCATCAAAGTGTTTCCTCATTCCTTAACATTCCTAACCACCTCACGCTACAATTACGCACCAATCCCCATCAAGATCTTGTATGACAATAGTCAGAACACTCTATTCGTACTGTTAGTGGAGATCACAGTCAAATATTCATTCAGAGGGGCTAACATTGATTTCCTATTTTTATCTTTGCCTGTATAAATTCTTTGTCACAGAAATGCAAAATTGAGGCAAAATCTTAGGAATTTGGAAACTCACCAAGTGGTCTGTAGTGTTCACTGATATGCTGACATAAATATCACCACAAAATATGACTTCTAACAGGTTCTAGCATTATTTTGGATTTCTTGTGTGTGACATTACTTCGCAGCAGTCAGAGGGGTTTGACTACAAACAGAAGCGTTTGTCAAAATGTCAATCTTAACCATTGTAGATATCTGTGTAGTTTCATCGTTAGATATCCGAAAACAAGACTTAACATCATTTTGAACGAACCTTTACTTTAATGTAAAGTGCATAGAATAGAAACGCTGCTCATTGAGCAGACTTCTGATAGTGTCTTGCTGGTTGATAAGCATCTAATACTGTATCCAATCTGTCCAGTGTGCATGACTTTACCAACACTAATGGACCTTTTTGACTTATTCAGTGGCCAGTGTTGGAACTGCCAGGAGAATGTTTGCTTTGTTTCCTTGTGTTTGTTGAATTTCATATATATATATATATATATATATATGTGTGTGTGTATATATATATTAATAATAATAATATAAAAATAATATTATTTTTTCTCTCCAGTTTCCTCCCCAGAACACAACAGCACTATACATTGTCTGGAGGGAACATCTACCAAACTGGTGCCCACCCTGTCCACCGAGATTCCAGACAAGCCAGACAGAGTATTCTGGTTACATGATGACAAAGATGTAGTAAGATTTTATACCCCAAATTACACCCACAAGATGTCTGGCTATGTGGACAAAGTTGATTTCAATACCACAGACTTCTCCCTGAATCTAAGGAGCCTACAAAAGAATGATAGTGGACTCTACAGAATAGAAATCGAAAAAAACCTTACAAAATATACGGCTATAACAAACTTCAGCCTCATTGTTGAGGGTAAGACTGCACTTCAAAACTCTTGTTGGTCAGTGAATTCTTTGTAAAGATGACCATATGTCACACATATGTCAGTAGAGATGCACTGATTGCAATTATTTGGGCCAATACAGATATTTTTCATGGAGTTTGACCTGCCCATAAAATTCTTTGCTAACTACTTTACATCACACACGAATTTACTTTAATTTATTATCTTTAATCAGACATTTTAACATAGAAATGTAAACATTTCAGTTACAGTATGTAAAATTGGGATGTAAAGCTTATTTAAAGTTAAGGTAAGGTAATTGTAGGCTCCTAGGCTAAACACCAACATGCATAAATCTCTTTTTAAAATGTGAGATTAAATTGTGTCTAAATTATATAATTTCCTTTTTTGCCATTCAAATGTTTCACATTTATATAGACCTAGCATATATCTAATATTGGTTTGCTAATTTCAGTAGGCAATTCCAAATCCTTTGAAACGGGCCCAACACCATGGTCCTCGAATTTTTCTGATTAGATGTCTTAGAATAAAACCAAAATTTTAGATTGATATCTTGTTTAATTTCTGAGATATGGAACATGGAAAGCCGGCGCAGCCTTAAAAAAAGCACCACCTTTTTTAAAACCACTCTCCTCTCTTAATGCATCAACATCCAATCCTACAAATGTGAACACTGGGTAAGTACCCTGTGTAGTTGTCTAATATCACATTGAAATTACAGTCTCCTTCACCATTGAAGAATTAATCATCAAAACATTCCCAGATTTTTTCTGAAGCTGCAAGAAAAAGTAATTTTAGAAAAAATGACAAAATGTTTAGGCTGAATGAGTTGTTGGTTTGATTTTTATGAAACTATTGGAAGGACAATATTGGGTGTAAACACATTTGCACATTTTTATTGTTTGAGGAAACAGAGTGCCATCCTGTAAACAGATTAAAAGTGTTAAATTAAACTTTTACTTATATGTACAAAATCTGTCAGACATGAAAAAAAACCCGACTTATTTCAGAGGCTTAAATGACCAAGTGGATCATGTCACAGTGAGAAAAGGCTGGATTTAGCCTGTGTACAGGATGGTACTCAAACAGAAAAAAAAATGTGTTTACACCCACTATTGTACTTCATGACAAAAAAGTGACATATTGAAAGAAAAGTCTGAATTTGGGTTAGAATGACAGAAAATGCTGTGCCGAAGCAAAACCAATCACACCACTCTTTCCTCTGACGTATGTGACGTGAAGGGAACTGCTTGAACAGGACTGAGAGCTTTTTTTTTGGATCTGTTTAAAGTTGATTGGTTCCTGACCAAGGGGGTGGAGTTCAATATTTTTCTGGAACTGTTTAGATTGTAGCTGTCCAGACCAGCGACAACAACACCGAAGCAGGGTGCTTACGCAAGTTTTGAAAGTCTTAAAAAATATGGAATTCACTGTTTTCCAGACCTTGAAAAGTCTTGGATTTAGTCTTAATAAAGTAAGGAAAAAAGTATGCTCAAAGACACAGAATATTTTGAAATGAGAAATAGTGTAAGGGTGCTAAAACTATGATTTTGTTAACCAGTCATGTACTGTATAGGATACGTATCGTACCTACTATGTATATCCTACTAGAACGATATACAACCAATAAAGTAGGCAGTGGGCACACAAGTATAAAAAGTAGGCCTACACTCTAAACAACTCAATATTTGGGTTAACCCAGCATTTTTTAGAGTGTATAAATTCAAGTTCTTGGGAAAAAAATATCAGTTTTGAAAAAGTCTGGAAAAAGTCTGATATTTTGATTTAGAAAAAGAGCAAGCACCCTGCGAAGGTGTTAGGTCACTAGGAGGGCGTGCCAGGCTAGCAATTTTCAGGTTTTTTTAAGGCTTCGTGTATCCATGTTTGAAGAGCCATATCTCAGAAACTAAACAAGATATCAAGCTGAAATCTTGGTTTTATTCTAATAAGACATGGAAGAATATTTGGACCAAAATCAGAAAAATCTGAAGACAATGGTGTCGAAATCAACATTTTGGTGTTGAGTTGATATGGAATTGTCCATAAGCAAAAGAAAAGGTCTGTCTTTAGAGTTAGGTGCATGAATCATTTCTCCATCTCACATACAAGTGGGCCTTGTGAGTCAGTGTGCGCCACACTCAACATGGTTTGGTATGATGCTGATATTGTGTGACATGATCTTGCTTTACACGCGCACATTTGACCAGCATAAAATTGTCTTATTTTCATTTTGGCCAACCAATGAAAATCGTCAGAATTCCAAACACCAGCCGATCAATCGGTGCATCTCTATCAGTTATTGTAAGTCTGATATTGTGGCTATAGCCTGACATGGCCCGCCCATAATACTTCTGTTAATTTATATTCATGCTTGTCCAATCAGCTTCGCTAATTGGCCGGCTGTCTTGTAACCGACTAAACCCTCCCCAGAAAACCATCGCCAGACCATGAATACAAATGAACAGAAGTAGTATAGGCGGGCCATGTCAGACTATTGTGACTAGCCCTTTCCTTAAAAATGTTAAATCTTTTGTTTCCCTTTAGAGCCTGCTCAAACCCCTGTCCTAAATTGCTCTAAAACATCTAATGTGACCTGTAGAGAGGGTAACCTCCTCGAGACTGTCAGCTGTAGTAAAACAGGATGTGGAAGAGGCATGGCTTACCCCACCTTAAAGGTGTTCATTGAAAATGAACTTATCATTTGCAACCATAGCAACAATGTCAGCTGGAGCAATGCTACAATCCCACTGAGTCGCTGCCCTGGTGAGAATGTCTTGTGTTTGATAAAATGCTACAACAGTTATTGGGTTGACTGGTTGGACCATTACAATTCAGATCATCTTCAAACAAACTTAAAGATACATTATGAGTTCCTGTATAGAATCAGTGCAATTTCACTTTTCTCTCAAATCTGAGACATCTCACCTTGGTCCCCTAGCTGCCTTTCCCCTGAAAACACTGCGAAAAACAACACAGGGGCTGTAAATGATCAAACGAACATAACAAGATAA
Source organism: Sardinella longiceps (assembly GCA_027497455.2). Classification (NCBI taxonomy): domain Eukaryota; kingdom Metazoa; phylum Chordata; class Actinopteri; order Clupeiformes; family Clupeidae; genus Sardinella; species Sardinella longiceps. The sequence goes on along the minus strand of JAODXP020000024.1, from coordinate 10,836,273 downwards.
AATATGCAGGAACTAGGTGCACCTTTTAATTGACTTTTGGCTCAGTCCATAACAAGCCCCACTTTTCTGTTTCAAGCACGTAACCAACTGGATGTTTTCAGTATTTTTTTAGTTTTCAGTACAGTGGCAGCTGTCAGTGTTGAAATTATATCTTAAAGGAGAATAACGGAGTGAATTCAAGCATAGCTCTGTTGAAAGAGCTTGCTAAATGCGCTAGTTAGCAACAACAAAAGTGGAACAAAATAATTTGGTACAGCACAGACCGAACGTGAACGCAGAAGCGAACAGGCACTTTACATTGAATCAATGGGACCTGACTGTTGGAAACCGAAAGTAAGATCTGAGGTTACATTGACTCAATGTAAAGTGTTTTGCGCTCGCGTTAGGGCTATGCTGTTCGAAATTCTTTCATTTCATGCGAAATATAATGCTGTTGGAAGGCTCGTGCAGCAGGGCTAAGAGAGGCTCTTGACAACTTTTGAAGGCAACATCAATTAATACTGTCGAGGAGCGTCCATCCATTACAGAGATCCTATGCAAGTCTGGTTGCACCATCCAATAAGCTAAAAACCAAACAAAGCAGTTCTAACTGTACATTCACACCAAGGACTACTAAAGCTGGAAAATCGGCAGTAGTCATTCACTTTCTATGGGCAAGAGCGACAAAATCGATAAAAGCTACCAGCTGTAAAAATTGGGCGATTTGAGTGACTAAAGAAAGTTAAACTGTCCAAGCGCTGTGCTGTAATGGAATGACAACAGGCACATCATGAGCAATAGAGCCGTTTGAGCTAACACAGACATTTTGGCAACTGTTTTTTTTTTTTTTTTTGAGCAACAAAAGTGATTTTGTAGCTTTAGTAGCCCTTGGTGTGAACGTACTGTACAGTAAAGCGTTTTGCCAATGTAGAATTGCGTTGCGATTGAGCAAGCTGCAATCAAAATGTATCAACAGTGGAATGGGCTGAGATGGCACAAATCACGTAATTTAAATAGAAAGCTCTAGCTTAATCATGTGACCAAGCTTGCTTGCTAACCAAAACAAACAGTGGTGGGCACTCTTACAGATCTTGCAAGTGCGATATCTGTCTCTAGGAGGCACAGACAAGCTCACAAAGGGGTACATCACTCCGGAGCATGTCATTTATCAATCTCAATGAGTTCTAGACAAATTCTGTAAAGGTACAATGAATAAAATGTCGAAATTCTACCTAAATCTTGCAAGTTGGGGCTTTAACTATAACCAGTAAAATGCTACACTAAATATACAACAATAATACAGGTTCTCACTATGTTACTATCATAGATGGCTTACCCATTAGTTTCGCCTGTAAACTAGCTTGCTACAGTATGAGGCTATAAGGTCATCACCATGAAGCGTTATGTTATTGATGTTTTATGACTTGATTATGAAGATTGTGCAAGACATTGCCTTAAGTGACCTTAAAGGAGACGTCCGGTGTAATAGAGAAGCTAGCTTCCGGGTGCATCTAACTATATGGTGGCTAAATCCCTGTTTTAAACCATAGAAATGCTCAAAGTAGCTACATACCTTGTTGATAGTATAATGACGGTTCCAACATTTAAAAATTGAGCCATTGAAAACTAGTAATTGTACAGATAGCTACTTAACACACCTGGAAGCTACAACTACCAAGCGGTCTTGTGAGAGGGCATGTGAGAAGTCCTTCATCATTGTGCCAGTCAGCTTGATCACCACTTATTGAGGAAATCCAATGATCATAATACATTTCTTGACCTGATTTTTGTTCTGATTGCAGGAATTGGCAGGGGGTGGTTTGAAATCTTGAGTGTTGAATCGGTTGTATGCTATATTTTTGGAATTGCCATACCAATCTTGCTGCTCATTTGGGTTTCTTGCCGTATTCAGAAATGCTCTTCAGGTAGGAATCACTATCCATAATCCATAATATTTTACCTGCCATCATCACTAAAGGATAATATTCATTATTTTTATTAAAAATGTATTTAAATACTAACCTCACTCACGTCAGATGCAGCGTCCCATTGGGTGCATGCATCTGATGTCGCTTGATAAGAAAATTGTTTCAAAAGACCTTGAGTCCTTGACCTTGAAATACTGACATGTACTTGGGTAAAACAACTTGTCCGCCATCCTACTTCAACCACTTAAAGGAGAATGCCGGTGTGATTCTGTCTTAAAATATGTTAAATAATGATCGGAGCACGGACTTGTCGCACATAGTTCACTTGCACCTGACCCCTCCTCTCGGGAATACGGCTAGTTAACCGATTGGCTACAGACAGGCTTTACGTTGGAGTCGATCGGGCACCTCATAGTTTGAGTTGAAAACTGTAGCTTGCCTCCATAATTTCCACCATTGACGAAGCTCAAATTTACTCCAAACTTCATTCCGTAGATTCCTGTGGGTGTTTACATTTAAATCGAGGCATAGAGAACTTTGAAAGTGCACATTTAGCTTAGATATAAGGTTATATGTACAGCTTGTCTCTAAGCTTCCGTCGCCTTGTTTCATCTGAAATAACGCGAGATCGACATACTGAATAGTGAACTACTCTACATCTCGCGTTACTTCAGATGAAACACGCTTACAAGGTAGAAACAAGGTATACTATAACCTTATATCTAAGCTGAATGTGCACTTTCAAAGTAACGTTGGGACGAACGAACCCACAATGCATTTCGAGAAAGCTCCATGCAAATTCAATGGAATCCGTCAACGGACGTGTACAGTCTGAAACAGGGGTAACCTGTTAACATGCATTCTAAACTAAAACTGACCAAAACCGTGCCCGACTGAATCGTCCGTTAGTAATTATCCTCCATTAGTTGCAAGACTTTAGTATTACCAGAAACAGATTCAGTATGTAATCACTTAATCATTTAATTTTGCGTATTTTACAGATAAAAAGAAGAATGAAAAAGAAGAGGTATGCCTTTGCCTTAATGAAAATGTAATTCATTTTTTCTTGTCTTTTAGTGCTCTTGTCCTGTTTATATGTATTTCTCATTTCCCCCCTCCTTTCACAGGCATCAAGGGCCACAAGTCGTTCCACTAGTATTGTAACAACTCAAGAAGAGGATCAGATGCTCCTAAATCAGGATCCAGGCACTGTCCCAGTGACCACTCAGACCCCTAGTACATCAGAGTAGAGCAGCTCTACCAAATTAATTTACACACACACACACACACACACACACACACACACACACACACACACACGCACAAATGTAAATATTGTAAATAATTGTTTTCTAAATAAATGATTTTTCTTACCGTTGTCTGAGCTGGTCTCCATTAAAACGTTTGGTAACCCTAAAATTACCATCATGCTTGAAATTATGAAATCCCTGAAGCCGCTGTTACAGTTTCCCTAAGGCATAGTTACTAAGTTACCTACTAATACAGTATGTGTGGAACCATGTAGTTCTCAATTATTGTCCATACCATGCTGGTAAATTGGCCCTCACCCATCAAAACTTTGAGTACCCCTGGTCTCTAGCAACAACAAGAGTGTGGCACAACTCACACTGACTGCGTTTACATGGACATTAATATTCCGACTATTGATCATATTCTGAATATGACCATATTCTGATTATGCTGTTTACATGAGCGGCTAATAGAATATTCCGTTCATATTCCTCATTACACAACATCGCATATTCTGATTAACAGAGAGAGACGGTTCACCAAAGTTCTGAAGAATCTTTTTCAACTATCGTTTAAGTTCCATCGCGATTCTTCTTGTCTGTGAAGATTCAAAGGTGAATACGATCATAATGCGATTAAGTGTTTACATGACCAGAACGCACCTCAATAATCAGAATATGATCGGTATACTCCACCTACCTTATTCTGATTATGCTTAATCGGGTTAAGGTAATCAGAATATTGCGTTTACATGGCACTTTCATATTCAGAATAAGGTCATAATCCGATTAATATCGGAATATTAATGTCCATGTAAACGCAGTCACTGAGAACTGCAGATCAACCAATGGGAATTAAAGAGAACTAAACAGGCTTTCCAAAGGTTTCAGGTCTATTAGCAAAAAAATATTGTTACCACGGGAAATAATGCAAACACAAATTTCATTACTTTTTGTTCCATGTTGGAAATATTGACCATAGCAGTGGCAACAGGTTTAGCATAAATTTCCCATAATCATTGAGTATGGCTAAGTATGACCTCTTCTTTTATATTTTTTGTCACTGGAGCTTAGTCAATAGCTTCTTTAATAACTCTCCTTAATAGTGTTCACACCCTCAACATCAATTACATGAATGGGGGAGGCCACACTTCGACCTGTAACAATAATAGATTTTGATGGAAAATTCATTGACCTGTGACCAAGAAATTATTACGATAAATTATAATATTTTTGTCCATTTTCAACTTAAAATGATCAGAACTTTTTCATTGGCACAACTCACACTCAGCATTGCTGATCAGCCAGTGGCAATTAAAGAGAACTAAACAGGCTTTCCAAAGGTTTAAGATTTATTTAAAAAAAAAGAAAAAAACACTACCACAGGATATAATGCAAACACAAATTTCAAAGGTTTTGTTCCATGTTGGAAATATGGACCATAGCAGAAGCAACATCACTGCACTTGGTCCGATGAGCGTATGCACAGTTTAAAGCAGGGGTGGGGACCGCCCAGCCCACCAAAGCCTTTGATCTGGCCCATGGAGGCAAGAGCATTTGGCTGATGTTTTTTTTTTTTTTTAATAAATACAAATAGAAATGGCAGAAACCAGGGTAACACTTTATTTTACAGTGCCACTGTTACAGTGTATTTACATGTAAGTACAGTGGTACAACCTGTGTAACAATATGTAATATCTTGTATTGCTATTGTACTTACAGTACATAATGTATTTTTGTGTACCTACTGTACATACTGTTGCTACATTGTAATATGAAATGGTTTTCATAATAGGCCTACTTTGCCAAAGTGCTGATTTCCTGAAAGTAGGCAATGAGTTGAAATGAGACCGAAGGCAACCTGATGCTGGAGTGGGTGAATCAATCTTCAGGACACCCTTATGTTGGGCAACTAATTCAGGGTGGCAAGGTCATGGGGAAATGGCACTACATGTACTGTTACATGTACTTTGCTGTGTAACGGGCCACTTGTTTCAAGACATTGACCAAACACACATTTTATGTATGTAGGTACAGTACTAGTCTAGTCAGGTACACTTCATTTTAATGTGTTTATTCCACTGAATCAAAGAGTAACAAGGACGTACCAACACAGCTGTTACATGTACTTTGCTGTGTAATGGCCCACTTGTTTCAAGACTGAACAAAACACATGTAGTTACTAGTCTGGCACACTTTATTTTAATGTGTTTATTCCACTGTATCAAAGAGTGAGAAAGATGTACCAACCAACACAGCTGTTATATGTACATTGTTGCACACTGCCCCTGTGTTCCAGGAAACCAATGACAAATGTTACATATGGTACATATCTCCACTTTATTTTAATGGGTTTGTTTCACCGTATTAATGAGTAACAAAGATGTTTGAACACAGCTGTTACAAGTACTATGTTACGCAATGACCCAACTATTCCAAGATATCAAAATCAATACCCTAATCCCTATCAAAATCAATAGCCTATACGTCATAGTATTTAGGTCCTTCTTGGGTACACTATTTTAACGGGTTCATACCGTTTTACCAAAGAGCACCAAGGATTTACCAACACAGCTGTCACATGTACTAGCATAGTGGCACACATGTTACTAAACAATGAAGACTTGACTGGAACTATGGTTAGTACACCAAAGTAGTGCCATTTCCCCATGAGCTTGGCACCCCAAAGTAGTTGCCCAACATAAGGGTGTCCTGAGGGTTGATTCACCCACTCCAGCATCAGGGTACTATAGGTTCTCATTTCTGCTGCTTACTTTCAGGAAATCAGCACTTTGGCAAAGTATTGTAAAAATCATTTCATATTACAATGTAACAACAGTGTGTAGGTACACAAAAATAAAAATAAATACACTGTAACAGTGACACTGTAAAATAAAGTGTTACAAAAAAAAGACTGTAAATTTTTTTCTTCATTCTAAATCTGATGTGAGTGATGTTAGTATCACATCTCCCGTCACAGTCTGTCGTGAAATAAATAAATAAATAAATAAATAAAAAATAGACACGTGTAGAGGCTCTTAGTATGAATGAGATAAGAGCTTAAAAATATGGTACTGTAATAAGCATTTTGCCCAAAGTAAAATTGAATAAAAATATTCAATTTACTTTTTGTTTTAAAAGTAGAATATTGTTGTTGAATTGTGGTGGACTCGCTAGAGGTGCTCTCAGCCTCTCACATAATGAAAAAATCAGCTAATAAACTAGTTATTGGAATAGGATTCACATTTGGTCATTTTAAGCGTGTCTATGTGCTCAGCTCTGCGTTAAAAAAGATATATACTACTTTAGCCCTCAGAACAAGTCTTTGATGTCAAAAAGGATGTGGTATAGTTTCCTGAGCTGACCTTAGTTCTTTCTTGCACTTGCTAGAGTTGCATAGGCCTAGATGAAGGTGAGACTACATGGCCATTTCCTCCCATCATCATGCAATCAGTTTTTACCAGTAATAATCATAATTTTATTATCATTTTAAATCATTCTCTTATCTGAGAAGCTAAGGGTTCTCTGAGAAAGTAAAAGTAGCCTAACATGGCGCTCAACAGAATGGTGTATGTTTGCCTCCTCAACAATGAGTTGTTAGCTCCACCTCTTATTCAGTCTTATGGAAAGATTGTGGTCAAGTGGTGAGCATTCTCCTGTGATGGGTAAAATATGACATTCTGTCTCTTCTGGTCACCATTCTGGAGTTTCCTCTCGGCTACAGCATATTTAAGGCAACTCTTCCTTTCCTTGCACAAATAATGATTAGCTTTTTCATCGTTGTGCTACTTGTGGCCTGCAGTCTTCAGACAGGTAATACAAATACATGTTGACACTAGTATGTAATAGTCTTGAACTTTTACGAAGGATGAAATATTGGAATGGATGAAATATCATGATGGACACACTAAACTGTTTTACCCTACCCCTGCATCTTCTTGCTCTTTTTTGACGAGAGATGCTCCGTAATTGATGAAACCTCTTTCTAATTATGAGTTACACAAAATGTTTGCAACTGCATGTACAAAATATGTTCAGTGACCATTTTAAACTGTGCAGGGCAACAGTCTGTCGAATAGCAAGTGAAGTATGTGACCCTGATTGCACTTCTAACCTACAGATAAGCTAGGTACCCAGACGTGCATAAGACGCCTTTCCTGTCAGCAAGGGAAATGAAACTGAGAGTAAAAATTGCATGAGCTCATTAGACAATGGACAACTAGAAAAAGTTTCACCATTTCAGTTTTGATTTCTGTTGTCATTTATAGTGTCATTTACAGTATAGGTTTTAAGGGGAAATTTAAAGAAAACTAAAGAAAACAGGTTATACAGTAGGCTATATGAATAGGGTATGTTGTGTTTCACAGTGTTGTCTGGAGCCAATACATAAATACTGTAGAAGGCAATACACCTTGTTTTTCCATAAAAAATATGTTATGTTTATTTGTACTTGGCTTCAGATAGGCTACCAAATCAGCATAAGCAGATTTTTTGAAGGAAGACACATTAGGCTATGATTTTTTTCTTAGGCCTACTCATTCTGAGCCATTCAAAAATAATTTCAAAGTTGTCTGATAGATATTTAAATACATTTGAAATGGTCAACAGCGTCGCCCAGATTAAGTGGGGTATTTAAAAAACAAAAAACAAAAAAAAAAACAAAATAACAAGACTTGACCGTTTCTTCCTGTCATTTTCACGTTCAAAACCTCAAGATGCACAGTGTTAAATACATTCTCACTTTGAGACAACCGTGTTTTCGGAGGATGTCATCTTACTGAAATGCATTTCACACTGTGCATCTTGAGGTAAACTTTTGGCCATTGAATAACTTTTAGTGATTGAACTTGCTTACCCCAAATATAATACTAAGTGCTTCTTAATCTATTTGAGAGTAGATGACTTTTGTTAGTGTTCTAGACATGTTTTCAGTTTCTCACTTTCTGGGAGTTGATGTGAAATCAGGCAGTTTATAATCACAATGTGTAAGCACTGGTGCACCTACAAACTGTGCTTTGGTATGTTGAAATGCCTTAATTTCACTGAACAGGTTTAGTAAAAGTCTGTCATAGTAATTGGGCATGGCTATGTAAGACCTCAATTTTTTTTACATTTTTCGGCACTGGAGCTTTGTCAATAGCTTCTATTGTCTTCTTAATAGTCTACGCACCCTCAGCATCGATTATGGGGTAGGCCACAATTAGACCTGTAACATTTTTGCTGGACGATTAGTTGACCAAGAAATTATTACGATAAACAATAATATTGGCATTTTGACCATTTTCAGCTTATAATGATAATGGAGACTGCAAACACCTTTTCAAAGATCAATACACTTTACTTTACTTTACTTTACTTTACTTTACTAATGTATATGTTTACTTGCATTATAGTCAGGAGGGAATTCGTCCAAAGTCAGGAAGATCGTGCACTTCTGGACAAGTTTTTGATTTTTGGCAGGGTGTTAGATACAGGTATAAGGTTTTCAAAAATCAATGGATACAAGTTGGGGTGACCCCCTAGTGGCTGGTATTCATACAATCCAAAATGGCCCCCAACAGAAAAAGAAAAGACTATATCTAGGTTTCCTTTAGTCTTAAATTGTTGTATGATGTCATATTTCTACTTTGTTTGACACAAGGAATTCAATTTGGATATGTTCCTCTCATTTTAGATAAAATGTTATACCAAATCTATTATCATAGTTATCTTTAGCTAAAATAAACGGTCAATGTCTGTAAAAAGGTCAAACAAAAGGTAGCAGGAGGTAACAGATCATTATAACACCTTCCAATTGCATGCCAAGTTTTGTGATATTCCGCTCATTGATTTACGACATTTTATACCAACTGGCCAGCAGGTGGCCGGACATTTTTCTGCAATATCTAAAGAACCATAGGGCCTAGGGGGACCACATTTTTATATGCTTGTCTTCAGGGGCCATGTAAACCTATCCCATGATCACCCATTCCATGTATAGCGCCACCTGGTTAAAAATGAAAATGCTAGTGTTAACAGCTATCTCTGGCTGACATGGTCAAAACTACACAAAATAAGGCGTGTCAAAATGCATGCCAAGTTTCATGTTGGCATGTTGGCAGGAGCTGGTCACTAGATAGTGACTCGATCCCACCCAATATGGCTACAAAAAGTTTGACTGGAAAAAAAACCCTGGAGTGATGGAGGAAGATGACTCATAGGTGGCCCACATGGTAACGGACCTTGCAACGTAAACAACAGCTCTGGTAGGACACAAGCTACAAAGCTGCATATGTATCTGGAAAAAGATAACATCAGAGAAGGGTCTCAAGATCCATCAAGTTAGGAAAAAAAGGGTCGAATCTTGTCAGAAAAATGAGTGGGGAACCATCAATATAGACATAGTCCTTCTCCTGGAGGGGCTGAAAGGTGGTGTAGAGAAGAAGCTGGACAAGATTGGAGAAGTCATCTACAGCTATGGGGCAAAGAGATTTGGGCTGAAAAGCGAGCGCCGTAAGGTACAGAAGAAACCAGCTCATTCCAAGTCCAGAAGGCAAAGAGATTGAAAGGCTGGTGAGGGAAAGAAGGTGCCTGAGAAAACAGTGGAAGAATGCAGTAGAAGTGGAGAGGAAAGGACATGAGGCACTGTAAGGTGACATTAAGCAGTGTCCCTCAACGCTGAGAAGAGCTGAATGCTTGAGAAAGCAAAACAAGAAGGAGAGAGCGAGGAGTGCCTTCTACAGAGATCCCTACAAGTTTGTGAAAGCCCTCTTCGTCAAGGAGAAATCTGGGACCCTCAAAGCTACCTTCAAAGACCTACTCCGATAACCAGAGGCACATGCCAGCCAGCATTCCGGGTGACATGCCACCAATCCAACCAGCTGAACACCAGATGGAAACAAAGGCCCCTACATAGAGCAAAGATAACATCAGAGCACAGTAAAGCGGGCAAGAGCATCATCAGCCCTGGGCCAATGGCGTTTCATATAGAATCCATATAAGAATACGCCGGGAGTATTGAGGTACCTCTGGAAGCTGATGAGAGTGGGAAAAATGAGTTATACCAAGGCATGGTGAAGGGCGGGAGGGATCCTGATTCCCAAAGAGAAGAATTCCTCAACCATTGACCAATTCCATCACATCAGTCTCCTGAATGTGGAAGGAAAGATATTCTTCAGTAGTGTGGCTCAGAGGCTCTCAGCTTTCCTACAGAAGAACAACTTTGTTGACAGCTCAAAGCACAAAGCAGGGATAAGTGGATTCTCAGGCTGTCTGGAACACACAAATGTTATCTGGCACCAGATACAGACGACGAGGATGGAGAAGAAAGACCTGCATGTGGTCTTCCTAGATCTCGCCAATGCCTTCGGATCTGTGCCGCATGAGATGTTGTGGACAGTGTTCAACTTCTTCCAAGTCCCAAGAGGGCATCACAAGGCTGGTCAAAGCCTACTTCCAGGACCTTCAGTTTTGTGTTGCAGCACAGGCTAGCACAACTGCCTGACAGCACCTCGAGGTTGGCATTATGGTGGGCTGCACCATTTCCCCACTTGCATTTACCATGGCGATGGAGCTCATCATCCGGGCATCACGATGGGTGGTTGGAGGAAAGCAGTTGAAGAATGCGCTGCGTCTTCCTCCAATACGAACTTACATGGATGGCATGACAACAATAACAACAACACCTGCATGCACCAAACGCCTACTGGATAAACTCCAGAATAACATTCAAGGGGCACGGATGGTGATCAAACTCAGCAAATCCAGACGCATCTCTATTGTCAAAGGCCAGCTTGCTAATGAAAGGTTCCACATCAACAGAGCCAATACCAACAGTTAAGCCTGTCTAAAGTCTTGGCCACTGGTACAGCGCAAAGCTGAAAGATGGACCTTAAAGATGTGGATTATTCCTTTAAAGCAAGGACATCACTAATTTGGAAGGATAGAGGGGCTTAACCCCTTGGGTCTATGGAGTGTGAATAAATTCATAGACCTGTGGTTTGATCGCCTGGCAGTACCCATTCTCCTTTACGTGCTCTATTTAATTTCACTCTGCAAAGCAGCATGGTGACCATGGTTGATTTTCTTGCCTGCTTTTAGGTAGCCTGGCCCGCCCTCCCAGTGACGTAACACCTTCAGGCAGCATTGCTTCTCACTGGTCTAGCCAGCTACAATCTACACAGGGTTTCTGAGCTCCTGAAAGATCGGGACATCTACTTTGTCGAGAATCAATCAACTGTGCAGCTCCAATGGCCCTCGTTAGAGGCGTGTTCTAGGCAGTGACGTTACTCAGTCCTGTTACTCAAGCAGTTCCCTTCATGTCACATACGTCAGAGGAAAGAGTGGTTTAAGCTTCAGCACAGCTTTTTCTGACATCGACCAGTAGCAAACTGAGGCATTTGAGGGAGGCCTCCAGTTTTGGCCATGTCAGACAAGAATACCCATGAACACCGATTACAATACCTTACTTTGGGTTTTCATTTTAAACTTGGTGGCGCTATACATGAAATGGGTGATCATGGGATAGGTTTACACGGCCCCTGAAGACAAGCATATAAAAAATGTGGTCCTCCTCGGCCCTACGGTTCTTAAGATATTTGCAGAAAAATGTCTGGCCACCTGCTGGCCAGCTGGTGTAAAATGTCATAAATCAATTTACTGTATGGCACCTCCATGGGCAGAATATCACAAAACTTGGCATGCATTCGGAAGGTGTCAGAATGATCCGACACCTCCAATTCTGTGTGTCTTTTTCACAGATATTGACACTTTATTTTAGCTAAAGATGACAATAGATGACAAAAGATGATAATAGATTTAACATTTTTTTTTCTAAAATGAGAAGAACATATCAGAAGTGCATTCCTTGTGTCAAACAAATTAGAAAATGACATAATACACCAATTTAAACCTATGTACAGCCTTTTCTTGTATGCATACCAGCCATTTTGGATTGTATGCATACCAGCCACTAGGGGGTCATCCCAACTTGTATCCATTGATTTTTGAAATCCTTAGGCCTATACCTAACACCTTGCCAAAAATCAAAAACTTGTCCAGAAGTGCACGATCTTCGCAAATTCCCTCCTGACTA
>JAODXP020000024.1:10769601-10823943 GCA_027497455.2 Sardinella longiceps | reverse complement strand
CAATAACACAACGTAAGTAACGGGTAAATGTCTTCTTAAAGCATAACTTTCTCTGCAAGATTTCAAGAACGTGCTATGTTTTCTCTTTTTGAAACATGTGACATTGTGCATGAGAGAAGGGTATCTCATCGATGCATGCCGCATTCATAACGTTGTTCAGCTAACGTTAACCCCAAAATGCAGTCAATGTTAGCGTCCTAGCCAACAACATTGACATTGGTAACGTAGCTTCTGTAAATGGTGGCTTTACTGTTCAAATGAATACAGATATTGCGGGTCATATGATTTAGGGTGAAATTGTTTTAGTAATGTCTGTAGGTAAATGCTTTAATTCTAACGTTAGCTATTTCGCTGGGATCTAAAGTCATTTTTGTTGCCATGCTTTCGTTTAGCTAACGTTAACGTGCAAAACTTGACAGTGGTGGATGCCTGCAATGTCAGTGTTAGTGGTGAGCGATGTTATCTGATATTTGGCATAGCGGCTCTCCTGTCATGGAGAATATGGTAGCTAACGTTAGTGAAGTTAACGTTATTTGCATAGCTAGGTGATTTGTGAAGCAGGTTTTGTCAGCCATTGTGATTGTAACCAACGCCATCCTTCACGTTACGTGGTTGCGGTTTCCCTTACAGAATGTTGTCATAGACTATCAGCTCTCATCTCTTGTGACAGAACCTAATAATAATAGGCTTCTCCTCAGCTCTGAAATTGAACACTGTGCTCTCTTTATCAGATTCTACCGCAACTAAACACACTTGGAAGCCAAAAACCATGATCAAGAAAAACAGCTGAAAATTTCCGTCAATCTTGTTTGAAAAGTCAAGTGGAGTGTGGGCTGTGAAGACTGGAGTTCAGAGTTCAGACTGAAGATGGTCTCATGGACCGACGTTTTGTGCTGACCTTCATCTTCTGCTCTGTGTCCTGGGTGCTCTTCTGGGAAGTGCGCTGGAAGAAAACAAAGGGAACTCAGATTGAAGAATGGCTTCAAAAGCATCGCTTGTCTGAGTACAAGCACTTATTCGAGGGTAAGTATGGCTTGAAATCACTTAAGTGGCAGCCTAATAAGATTCCACATTGCCATGCGTTATTGTGTATATTGCACATGATAATTACACACCATTAGAAAATTTACTAGGCCTAAATTGCCATAGTACAGTTGCATGCTAATGCTGTATTTCTGCAGGGTCCTCAACCCTAGTTAGCTCCCAGATGGTACTGTAGGTTGGAGGTGGTCTACAATCACCACAGTAGACCTATAAAAGGAAATTTACAACTTTCTGTAATTCTATGATTGAATGCAGCTGCCCACTGTGTAGTTTCCTGTTTGCTTTGGGTGTTTGTGGCAGAGTAGGCCTAAGACTTCCTTGATGGCTTTTTGATATTCTCAAAAGTCTGTGGGTTCCGCTGTACATTTATGGCATTTGGTACACATAGTTGAGTTAAATTTGACTTCCTGATCAAAAGCCAAATATGAGAAGCCTGGGAACTTTTCCTTCTGTTTTGTTCCAGAGCTTTGATTAGGCTATATATAAGACTATTTACATTTGTGTTCTGTATCCTTGACTGCAAAATTGCCTGTGCATTCTCGGAGCTTTTGTCTTACACATTGAACACACTAAAGGCTTTATGCTACCATAGTAACAAGGACAATTTTGTGATGCACTGATGCAGTGAATGATTCACCATGGTTATATTAGTCTCTCTGTCAAAAGCACTTTCCATAATTAGTTACTGCGAACTCGTAGAACTTGTTTTTTTTAATATAGGCTTCACATTTGAATATTAATGTGCATATATTGGTTTGTCTCATCAGGTTCAATCTATCTATGTGTGTGTTTGTTTGTAGATGTGCAGACCTTGGAGGAGCTGAGCCTGAGTGTATTGGCAAGGCTAGAGGAGGTGGTGCATGAACAGCGACACTGGCGGGACATCTCTGAAGCCCACATCCAGCTCCTCAGAGACTTCGCCTTTCAGGAGTGGCTCAGCTCCCAGAGCTTGGAGCACTACTACCACACGTGAGTGTAGTCCTTTTCTCAGCCAAGGTGGGCAGTTTTGCCCACAGACCAGGTAGCAATTTGTGGTGCTCCTGTGCCATCCCTTAGGGAATCTCATGGTGGTTGATAGCAAAGATTCTATAGCGAAGCAAGACATCTTGTGTGTAGCAGCTCTATAGAATCTTTGGTTGATAGTCAGTCACTGGGCTGTATGCAAAAGTGTGTGAAGCAGGCAACGTTCAAACACATACTTTCTGAGCTTCCGTATTAAATACACCAGTATGCTTATCTATTGGTCTTCAGAGTCGCTTGCTGGGAATTTTTAGAACTACAAGAATTATTTCAAATGAATCATCTTAATCTTAATCTGTGGTGCTAGGAGTTGATTTTGTGGTGCTGTGCCACACATTGTTCACATTGGTCAGTATGGGAAGCCCTGGTGGTTAAAGGAGAAATACAGTGTGAATCAACACATTGTCCTGGTGTTTGATATTGCCTAATGCTGTTGGTAGGTGTGAGAATGGGAGAATTTGGTGCAATGTAGACCAAATAAACAAATTGATGGGGGCACAGGAAAGCAAAAACTGAGACAAAGTTTGCTGTGCCGCCATCGGTTAGCTAAAAATTTTCTTATTGTCATACCTACTGACAGCTCTCACCAAGGTCAAACAACAAGTATACTGATTGATTCACACAGAATTTCTCCTTTAAATGGCAAACTCTCTCCAGTTTTACCTAGCCAGGTTTATCACTGAATCACCTAACTGAAATACCCCTGTGGGCTTCACTTTGTTCAAGATGCAGTGCACTAGGAAGTTATGCAAGCTGCTGATAAGCATTTTGCTATCTTCTGTCTTTATCATTTTGTCAAATAATAGTATGTTGCGGCACAAGTAGTCAGTGGGTCTTCTTGTGGGTGGTGCTTCTTGTGGGTTAATATTAGTAGTACATATCTAGTTCTCACTTAGGCTAGACTCGCTTGCATTAAATGAATAAGTCTAGAACTGATAAACAACAACAACAAGGCTGTTTTTTGAGAGATAATGCTAGACACTCTCCTATTGATATAGGAAACAGTTTTATCATGATTGTCCAGGCAGAAGAGTTGGAACCGGTTAGGCAGACACTCAGCGACATTGCTCAAGACCTCGCCCCGTGTGTCATCCCCTCAAGTGTACATAGGGCAGCGGTGGCAAGTCGCAAAAGAGGCAAATTGTTAGGCTCCAGAGAATGCTGAATCGAATCATTTTGCTCTGTGAATAGCCTAGGGACAGGGTTAGGTATTGAACGAGATGAGAGATAAGGCATGTACTTCATTTAAGGTGGTGCCACATGAATATTTGGGCGTCTCACAACTACAGTTAGTCTAGGTGTGTACCTTGTACTAATCGTTTCTTACAGAAGGACATGTAGGTGTGACTAAGTTGTCTAAAGTTAACTTTCTTTTTTTTTTTTTCAACGGTACTGTATTATGTTTGGTATTGATTGTATATCTAAGGTAGTGTTGATTTTCTTTTAAGCCTCTTAGAACAACCTCTTCCATGTAGGTAAGCAGACTGTATGTTATGTTGCTTGTATGTTCTTCCTGTTTTGTATTGCAAGTAATGAGAGGCATATTATACATTGCAGCCAATAGGCTACATGAGTTCTTATTGCCCTGACTAATGACCTAAGCTAATTGAAAACTTAAATTTTATTTCTGTTTTGTGCAGTAGTTTCAGGTCACCCTCACAGTACTGATGTTGCTTATGTGGGATCTTCATCACTTCAACTGACATAGAGAGATGGTCAAACTTAAAGGAGAGTACCGGAGTGAATTCAAACATAGCCCTGTTGAAAGAGCTTGCCAAATGCACTAGTTAGCGAGTGGAACAAAATAATTTGGTACAGCACAGACCAAACGCAAACGCAGAAGCGAACAGGCACTTTACACTGAATCAATGGGACCTGACTGTTGGAAACCGAAAGTAAGATCTGAGGTTACATTGACTCAATGTAAAGTGTTTCGTGTTCGCGCCAGGTCTGCGCTGTTTGAAAATCTTTCATTTCATGCAAAATATATTGCTGTTAGAAGGCTCGTGCAGCAGGGCCATGCTTAAACTCACTCCGGTATATTGCTTTAAGTTTGTGGATAAATGAACAGCAATCTATTTGATTGGGTAGTCTTTTAAGTCAATATTTGTTTTTCAGTCAAGGGCTTTCTACAGTCAATATTGACAGCATGCCTTTAGGAAATGCTGTGTCCTTGGCCCACCCCTAGAGGGCGCCTCAGGCCTCTGTGTTTGTTGTCAGTCCAATGACTTTGAGCTGTAATAGCTGCAGCACCGTGGGGGTCATTGCTGTAGTGAGCATTCTTTGGAGGGGAGGAGGGGTGTCACAGTGTAGCACAATGTGCACTGCAGTGCTGCATTGGCACAAACCTATAGCTACCTATAGCCGCCACATTCCTCTTCTAGCCTCCTCCGTCACCTACGCCCCTGACTATACCCCTACTGTAGTAGCATGGCTCTAGGGGGGGGGGTAAACACAGGACTCAGATTTTCAAGGACACTAACAGGAGGCAAAAGGACATGTTCAGCATCCTCTGTAGTTATTTTAGTCTCTAAATTGTTTGTAGTAGTATAATTTTAGGCAAATTATTGTATTACTGTTCAAAGCTGAGTATGGGGCTATTTGAAGTGTATTTGTCAGATGCATAGAGGTACTGGGTGTAAAACTGTGTGTGCGAAGGGGGGGTCTGCGCGGTCTGCGTGGTGGAGGTGATATGATCGTGATGCTGATAGGCTCAAATCATGCAGCATGACCAAGCACACAGATGTAGACCATAGTTTTTTGTGGAAAAAAAATAATATGAAGCTTTTCATGAAAAGCTGCTTTCAACATTGAGGAGAATGTCTTGTAAAAGTGAGCATTATTTTTAAAGGATGCCTTTAAATGCATTGTGATAGTTTGTGGTCATCTGAAGGGCATGAGCTTGTTTCAAACCTCCAGTCTTTCATACAATGCAGCTTTAATATATCCTTGAATATGATTATATAAACACAGATATAGAGTGGTCAAATTCAGTTTAATTAGACATACCAGTATAATATGGCCAAGCTTTTTCTCTTTCAAAAAGCTGTCCTTGGCTGCAAAGCAACACAGTCTGGCATTTTCCGCATTTTGAAGTATTTTGTCAGTCAGATAGTTCCGATATTGTTTTCAAATTGACTTTAATGTTTTTTTGGTCACCTTAGGGACATACTGTAAGCTTGTTTCATTTCCTCTAGACATTTAGGACATGTGCTCTGCAGCTCTGTGTTCAGGGCTGAAACTGCACAATAATGAAAGAAAAGTTTGAACAGTATGACCTTGCTGACCATCGATTTGAGAAAGAACTGACATGCAGGCTTCTACCAGTACTCAAAATTGGTAGTTGGCAGTTTTAAAGAGAAATGCAAAGTTTTCAAGGTCACAGAGTCTTGTCGGTAGGGAAAAAATGGGGATATTTGATACAGGCTGAATATGTTTGAATGTCCTTCTCTGGTGTCTCCTTCCCAAAAGCATAGTTGCTAGCCATTTAGAAACTTTGTTGGTTGCAATGCAATTTCCCTATTTGACAACCAACTAAGTTAGCAACTGTGCTTTTGAGAAATGGATGCCTGGCACGTAAATATGTCACTTCTGCATTATGTTTAATTTTGGAGACCATTTGTTTCCCTGTCAAAAGTTGCTCTTTAAACTAAGCTCCTGCAGCCCACTGGTACTGTACTAGCCCATAGATCTGTTTAAAGTCGTCTTCTTGTAAGTGTTTTTCCTTCTTTTTGGTGAGTCAGTCATGGGTATTTTGCAATGTTCCCCTGTGATGGCCTAACACTCTTCTCTTCTCTGTCTGTGTTTAGGCTGAAAACACTGGGTTGCACCAACTTGGATGATTTGGCCCAGTTTGACAGCCAGCTTCAGCTGTCATTGGCTGCGTGGGGCTACTATTACGAGGACTACATCAAGCTGTCCACTGGAGTGAAAGTCCTCCAGGCCAGTAGGAGTCACCGTGATCAGGATTACGAGTTCCAGCTTGTCCGCAGCCTTGCTGAAAGGCGCCTCAACGAAAAGTGGTCCTTTGGTAAGTGTACGTGCTGATTGGCAGCTTCCTCCAGGCAATGAGGTAGTAGATGAATACGACTTATCTTAACTTGCTCTTCAGCACTTTACATTGAACATATAGGAAAGTATGTTTACTTTACATATTAATGTTTCTGTCAAGAATTCATTTAAATACATTTGAATTCAGTGTGTTGTTTATTGTGTTTCATTTGTAAATGCCTTTCAAGACTAAAATACTCCATGTTGAATGAACAATAACAGTGTGTGTTAGTCTCACAGTGGGTGTTTGGATATAAAAATAGTAAACCGTGCATTAGTTAAATGATTCATACTTTTTCCTTCCTTTTGCAGCAGGAGCAGTTATATTTGGCTGTACTGTGGCACTGTGCTTTCTTATCCGAGACCTCATGTTTTACGTGATTGGTGAGTCCCCAAGCTTTGTATTGTACATTGATTAACCGGTTTGTCATTTCCCCTACAGTATTGTAGATTTCTGTCATATCTTATTATATATGAAGAGTTCAGATGCAAAACCCCCTAACTCCACTTGACCACTTTTTGAGAAAAAGGCAATTTTTTATCAGGGGTTTACAGTGTTTTGAATGTAAACAGATATTTTAGACACGGCGGGGAGCAGGTTTTATTTTATTTTTTTCACAAAAACATTTCATTTACATATTCTAGATTTATACAGGATTCACACAATATCATTAACTCAGTTTTCACAAAAATGGTGTTTAGGGGGTTTTGCATCTGAACTCTTCATATATTTTTTGGTTGAACCCTTTTCTCCTTTATTCCTAGGTGGAATAACTGTGTCCATCATCGCATTTGTCTTCACCATAAAATTCCTGTGCGAGCTTGCTGCACGGGTCGTCAGCTTTCTTCAGAATGAAGACCCAGGGCGACGTGGCGATCGTAGCATCTACGATTATGTGCGGGGCAACTACCTCGACCCACGCTCTTGCAAGGTGTCATGGGATTGGAAAGAGCCACAGGAAGTGGGTCAGACCATGACTTTCCGTGTGCAGGTGGGACTTTGCTTTGTTTTCTTTGTTTTGTATTATTTCAGAAAGTATACAGCGTGCCATTTTTTCAAGGGTTTCCAGACATATTTCAGAGAACAATGATGAACTTTTTCATTCAGTCATCATTTTCCTGATTTCCAGTATTGTTATTGCTAGTGAAGGAGATATGTTTTCTTCAAGATTTGTGAATACACCTTGCAGCTCACAATAGCTTGGACAGAACTAGTATCCTAAGGATATTAGTGATATTATTGAAGCCATTGTACTTAAGGACATTAAGGTATACTGTATTATCCACTTCCCCTCTAGCTGTTTTATAAAAATGGACAGCCATTTCCTGCTCACCGGCCAGTTGGCCTGCGGGTGAATATCACCCACATGGAATTGGCACTGGACATCCCGGTTACCCAGGAAGTGTTGCAGGAGCCTGAGGCCAATGTAGTGAAAGTGGCATTCACCGTACGCAAAGCTGGCCGCTATGAGATCGCTGTGAAGCTGGGGGGACTTAACGTGGCATATAGCCCCTACTACAAGATCTTTCAACCAGGTGAGGCCATCTGGGTTACTTAGATATGCAATTTACGCAAACTGTACTTTATGCAATTTCACTTACATTACAGTTATAAATGCAATTTCACTACATGTCTTACATTAGTATTTCAATGTATGTGATGAAACATATGCAGTGTTACCTGCAGGAAATTACTAGTCAAGGTGGGATGGGGTCGTGGGAGGTCATTGCATGGAGGGTTGTTTGAAATTTAATATTAAGTTGTTTTTGTTTTCTCAGGAAATGTGGTGCCATCCAAAACAAAGATTGCTTATCACTTCTCTACACTGGTGCTAACCTATGGCCAGCAGCACACTCTGCAGATCGAGCCCCGCGATGAATATGGCAACCCTACCAGCAACTCTGCCTCCCTCGTTGATGAAGCCAACTATAGTGTCTACATGCACTCAGTAAGACAACTAATGCACATGAAGACAAAGTTATCCTAAAGTGATAGTCCAGAGTACTTCCAACCATAGTATTGTTGCTCAAACTTTCTGAGGGTGGTCCTTAGTAAGAGTAGCAGGAGAATTTGGTATAACAGACCAAATAAAAGCACTGGCCTATGAGCTCACTTTTCGTTTTGTTTGCCATAGCTCCATTTTGTTATCACAGGTTGCAGATTTAGTCTACATTGTTTTCAATTCTCTCATTCCTGGGTGCGCCGTGGCTCAGTGGGCTAGGGCGTCATACCATTACTCCGGGGACCCGGGTTCGAGTCCGACCCGAGGTCATTTCCCTGTCCCACCCCATCTCTCTCTCCCACTTGCTTCCTGTCCACCTCTATACTGTCCTATCTGATTAAAGGCAAAAAGTCCAAAAAATATCTTTAAAAAAAAAATAAAAAAAATAAAATAAATTCTCTCATTCCTATTTCTGCTGTCAATACTTTTTGCCACAGTTCCCATTCATCCCTATCGGTGATGTATTAAACGTTTTATAACGTTATGTCATCTTGAAAACGCCAAAGGTTATGGTAGGGAGTTATCCAGATAGTTGATTTAAAGGATGATGGGCAAATGGCGCCATTTCCATTCTCACTGTCATGTCTTCCCGTCTTTGCTCTCGCATTCTACTCCTCCCTCTCCACCTCTATATAGTTGGGAACATCAGATGACAACAGTGACGAGGAATACTACAGCAAGTCGGTCTCGTCCAATAAACAGCTTTGCCAGGTACTTCTGCGTCTCACCTTAAGGAAGTTGGGCTGCTTCCGAGCACGCATCTCTTACAAGGACCTGCCACTCAGCAATGGAGAATTTGACATCATTGTTCTCAGTGGTAAGTGTCTGTTTCTGACAAGGTTATCCTGTTAAACAGGTCTCTGGTGCCCCTGTTGATAGTAGTATCATTGTTGTTTTTCTTAAGTATTTGCATAAAATGTTTTGTATTTTAGTACAAAGATGTGGCAAATTATAATTTCCTCTGTGCTGACAATGTTAATTAATGATTACTATGAATGACCATGAGCAAATGGATGGATGAGCATCAGTTAAAATTCATTGAGTGAATGATTCAAAATGCATAATACTGTATTTGAACACCTCATACTCCTGAGGCAGCTTCTGTTCTGTCTCCCATTCCCACTGACTTTGGTACACACATCATGTGATGCCTTGGCTCTGAGCTATATTAAGCTTAGCTCATCATATTGAATCTTTTATTCTCTTTGCCTCATTTGTAAAGCACTTGGGGTCAGTTCTTTTTGTTTTTAAGTGTGCTATATAAATAAATTGACTTGACTCAACTGGACACTCATACAGAAAATGAGAAGAACTGCGTGGAGAAGAACGTGTCCACCCCAGGCATCAGTATCTACTTTGAGGCCTACCTGTACGGCACAGGAAACTACAGCAGCTCTCACTGCCAGTTTCCTGCGTCCTCCCTGCTAGCGCCTCAGAGGCGGCCCTCCATGGGAGACGAGGATGACGACCACGACTCGCCGGTGGAGGGCCAGCCCGAGAAGTTCAAGAAACCGAAAAAGGTTTACTGCTACATATCGCCAAAGGTACGCAATTTCTTAAATAGTTTTTTCTTGTCTTTATTGTGATTGACATAGACAGGGAGTAAATGGGAGAGAGAGACTGGGTGGCATTGGGAAATGTTGGTGACTTGTTGGTGACTTTTGCCAGACAGTGGGAATACAAAATGTTTGACAACAAATGCTTTTGTAGACCAGTGCAAAATTCAGAATTAAATAGCGAAAGACTTTTGGATTTCAGTGTAATTTTCAGTAACAAACAAGATGCAGTTCAAATTTGAATAAGAGAATGGAAAATTAATTTAATTTCGATTCCACTTTCAATTCCTGAATGAAATGAAAGCTAATTCTAAAACACTGAATTTTCTTATAAACCTTCGACAAAAATAGATTCATACAATGTGCTGTTCATGAGGAAGTATAGACTTGGCTTTCAGTTTGTTGTGTTTCCCTTGCAGCAACTCTCAGTCAAGGAGTTCTACCTGAAGATTATCCCATGGCGCCTTTTTACATTCCGTGTGTGCCCAGGAACAAAGGTAATGTAATCATGGGCTTGTCAACCACTTGCTTTGATGGTATCAAATTAAACATTCAGAATGAATGAAATTAAATCATTTTGTAAAAATAGCTAATTGACTCAATAATGGACTGTGCTATGGAGAGGAAGTCTTGTTTTGTAATTCATGTTTGTTTGTTTGTTTGTTTGTTTTGTTTGTTGTTGTTGTTTCACGTCAATCCAATTAGTTCACCTACTATGGCCCTGACCCCATCCACAAATACTTGACGTTGGTGGTGGATGATGGCATCCAGCCCCCTGTGGAGCTCAGCTGTAAAGACCGGAACATCATGGCGGCCACCTTCATCCGCTTCCTGCACAAGAACATTGGTGAGGATCACTGTAGGAGCTCAGAGGCCTGTAGAGAATATGTACACTATGCATTTGTTGGCTTTCTTGCAAGCATTTTTGTTATTTTATTTGAGTTTGAGCAGACCATTTAACTTTAAGGAGTGAGATTCCATCACCGTCTTGGAAGTTAGACTATTTGATGTAGACACTGGCAAAAACGCTGTCTAAGACAACTGACCACAGAGTTGTATTTTCTCAACTTTCTAATCATCATTCAAATAATTCTGTGTATCTGAAAGCTAGCCATGCTCAATTACATGTGTGTTTAAAAATGCATATATTGCTAACTAAAATTACTTTGAAATATGTGCCATAGGTGGTTCTGAAACTTTTCAAGACAAAGTGAGCTTCTTCCAGCGAGAGCTTAGGCACCTCCACTCCAAACGACCTCGCACAAAAACCTGCTTGAAGATAGCACGCCCAACCATCCTTGATTCTGTAAGTTGGACTTGGTTCTTGTTGATCTCAGAATGAATGGTGGTAAATGGAAGAACAACTACACAAGAACAACTGAAGCAAGTCTGAAACTTTGAGTTTCCTGTTTTTCCTCTGCAGTCTCTGAAGGCCACAAGAAACTTCTCGGTGTCTGACTGGAGTAAGAACTTTGAAGTTGTTTTCCTGGATGAAGAAGGTTTGTAAACATCTCTCTTACTACACTATTTATAACTACTTCATGTTGTCTTTGTTCTTTTTTTTTGGTAATTTTCTGTGTTTGTGTCTTTTTGTGTCTTTGTGTGTGTGTTCTCTCTGACAGCCCTTGACTGGGGAGGTCCTCGGCGAGAATGGTTTGAGCTGATCTGCAAAAGTCTTTTCGACACCAACAATCAACTTTTCACCCGCTTCAGTGATAACAACCAGGGACTGGTATGATGAAAGCTTTTTATTTTTATGGATAACTTACAAATAAGATCCATCAATTTTACATAAATATAAAAATCACTGATAAGTGGTGGTTTGGCATCTTTCAAGCATTGCCCTGTTGCATGAGCATGCTGACTGCACAAGATAGCAAGTAGAACAAACTAATTTGGAACAACATAGACCAAATGCGAACACAATTGCGAACAAGCAATGTACATTGAGTTAACGTCACCACTAATCATATTTACGGTTTCAAATGATTTTGGTGCTGTTGACTCAATGTGCTCAAAGTGCTTATTGGCAATTGCGTTCGAGTTTGGTCTCTGCTGTTCCAAATTCTTCTGTTCCACTCACTGTCTATTGAAGTCAGCAGAGTTGTGAAACAGGGCTACACTTGAATGACGCGAAACCATCATTTTAAGAGGAAGCTATAAGCCTCTCATGCCTTCTAACTCTGCTAGGTCCATCCGAATGCCGAGCGCCCCCCTCACCTCCGTCTTAAGGTGTACGAGTTTGCAGGACGCGTGGTTGGGAAATGTTTGTACGAGTCAGCACTGGGCGGAGCTTATAAACAGCTGGTGCGAGCTCGATTCACACGCTCCTTCCTTGCGCAGATCATTGGCCTCAGGATGAACTACAAGGTGATGCGTCCTTTACACACGATCCTTACACAAGCATGGCAGTTGTGTAATGTAATGGCTCCACTGTATTGTCAAAATGATTTTTTTGACGAGCTGTTTTAAAACGTTTTGACAACTTGTTTTCTAACCCCTGACCCACGTGTGCTTGTGCAGTATTTTGAAGCGGATGACCAAGAGTTCTACAAGACAAAGGTCTGCTTCATCCTAAACAATGACGTGAGTGAGATGGACCTGGTGTTTGCCGAAGAGAGGTACAACAAGTCGGGCCAGCTGGAGAAGGTAACAGCACTCATCCCTGACATCACTTTTAAAGTGCACACAGCCAGCCAAATCGCCAGCTTTGTTGTGATAAAAAATAAAAACTCTAGAACCCAGTTTAATGGTGTATAAATGGATATATGAAACAGGGAGGCTGTTACTAATATAGAGCTTGTACATAGGTGTAAGAGAGTGAGCGAGCATGTGTGTGTGTTTTGTTTTTGTTGTTATTATCGTTGTTGTTGTTGACTTAACTGACCTGACTTTACTGATTTACCTCAGGTGGTAGAGCTGATATCAGGTGGGGCCCAGATTGCAGTCACCAATGAGAACAAGATCCATTACCTGAACTTGCTGGCCCAGTATCGACTGGCCAGTCAGGTGAGGGACGAGGTGGAGCACTTTCTCAAGGGTGAGTACCAGCAGGACAGCTCTGAAATACCCTAGCTGGTAGCACTTTATAATAACCGGTCCTCTATAAGTGGTTATTGATTAGCTTACTAACATCAGTAAGAAGTGAAAAGTTAGTGGTTTCAATCAGTGAGATGACTTAATTCCATTCCAAGTTTTGCCATTTTTATCATTTAGCCCCCCCAAAACTGTAAAGCAACAGTTAAGTAACTAACTGATTAACTAATCTGTGAAATGTCTGTAAATTACTGTTACATAACAATCAACTGTTATCTATTAACAGTTAATTAACTACTTACTGGTGTAAATAAGCTATTTAATATCCATTAATAGAAGACAGTCATTATAAAGTGCTACCCATGTCGTTTACAGGAAAGAGCCATAATGCCTTTCCCAAAACAGCATGAGGTTGTAATTGGTCCATGCTCATTAGTCTAAAAAAATAACTTACTTCTGTACAGGTTTAAATGAATTGGTCCCTGAGAACCTTCTAGCCATATTTGATGAAAATGAGCTGGAGGTATGTTAATTTAAAATTTCAATAACAATGATCTTATTGAAAAAAAAAAAAAGCTTCCACAAATATCCAACTATTGTTAAACATTGTTGTGTGTGTGTGTGTGTGTGTGTGTAGTTGTTGATGTGTGGCACAGGAGACATTAATGTTCAGGACTTCAAAGCCCATGCTGTGATTGTTGGAGGCTCGTGGCACTTCAGAGAGAAGGTAGGGGGCGCCGTTGTTCCTCTGAATTTTACAAAAGAACAACATTTAACAGCAGGGCTGGATCTCTTAATTATGAAAGCCCATATCCGCCATATAGGGAAAAAAAAAATCTGGATCATGTATCTCTAAGATACGAAGTCAGAATTGCGTGATAAATGATCCAGATTTTTTTTCCCCCTAAGTAGAGGGTATGGACTCCCATACTTAACAACAATACATCATGCATCATCAATAAATAATCCTTTTACAGTTCAAGGTCACTGAGTACTGCCGGACGGAAAAAGAATTTGTTAATTTTGATACAACATGGACTAAATAGCAAACTGACAGTTAATGTTAACTTGAAGGGTCATTGGAAAATGAAACAGTGAGCTTTTGAGCCCCCATTAGATTTAGCCTAGAACTGTAGCGGTAGCGGTAGCAAATTGAATTTGCTCAGCAAGTACGTCTAGCTATCAGCCATAGGTTGTACTCAGACATCGGTGGTGTCTGAGCTGTCTATCCACTCACAACCAATGACTATATATATATATATATATTATGGACGTGACATTTTCGTGCATTATTGATGAACAAAAGGCCACATAACCTCAGCAAACCTAGCAGTATTTCACAATTTTTTTCATATTCTTCTGCAAACTCCATGGCTGAATACAGGCAAACAGAAAAAATTAATATCATGATTTGCATCATAAGAATATGAGCTTTCAATGCGTTATGGACGTGACGAAAAACGGACAAACTTTTGAGAGAGCGTAGTTTTTGCTGTGAAGTGTGTGAAATTTCTACAGAAATGTAAATATTACTACATTCATACCAAACAGGACACCTCAGTAAAGACAGAGAAAGACTTAATTTCAAATGTAAATGTAAAAAAAGTTGGTTTTCATTGGGAGACATGGCGTTATGGATGTGACGTTATGGACGTGACGTCTGGAAAAACCCTCCAAAACGATACAAAACAATTGTGAACGGTGGATTTTAACCTGTAACAAGAGAAATAGTAATATAACAATGAAAAATAACTGATAGTATTGCAGCTTTGTGTGTGTTATCACCCACTTATGCCCATTATAAGCCCCTCCATAGACTTACATTATAGCTGAATAGGGTAAAAATTTTAACAAACAGATATCCTTTCGAAACTTGCTCAGTTGAATATTTACATCGAGACAATACTTTTTTGTATTGGAAGTTTTCTGAAAGAATTTGTATGTCCATGTAGGTGAGACTTAAGTTTTAAGGTGAGGTTTACTTTTTCGTGGAATTGCCATATATATATATATATATATATATATATATATATATAGAGCACACAATGCTCTAGGTTGTATTCAGACCTTGTGGTGTTTAGCCAAACACAACGTTCTATCTGGACAGGGAGTCTTTGGGCGGCTTAGCGTTGTTTGAATGGGCTTGTTAGTTGCTCTGGTTGTTTGTAGCTGTCTTACCCAAGGTTTTATTGCTTGTGGCCAGACTATGGTCTGGCTTGTCACACTACATTAGATTAGTGTTGGCTGACGATTTACTATTCTGTCTATGATTTATCAGATTTTCTTATTCACAATTCTTTTATGTTCCCATGCCCCATTCACTGAGAAGAAATTCCCCAAGTGGATAACAAAAATTCTATGCTCCTTTCCTTCGATTCCTCCTTTCTCCTGGATTTCTCCTCATCGACCCAAGACCGTGTGAATTATTAGTATGTGATTAGTAGTATGTCACTCTGAAGTGAGGCAGTATTTTTGCTTTGTGTTTTGTATCCAGGTGATGAAGTGGTTCTGGGCAGTGGTGTCGTCCTTCACACAGGAGGAGTTGGCAAGGCTGCTGCAGTTCACAACCGGCTCATCCCAGCTGCCTCCGGGTGGATTCAACACTCTCTGCCCCTCCTTTCAGATCATCGCAGCGCCCACACACAGCACATTGCCCACAGCACACACCTGGTGAGTCTATCTGACACACACACACACACCTACACACACACACACACACATACACACACACACACACACACAAATACTCTCTGACTTATATAATTTATTCCATAACAATTAGCCTCCACATTGTTGTATGTAGAGAGTCTTTCGTCATCATTCTACACTAAAATCATCTTCATGTGAGCTTCTTCCTAACATTTTACCCCTGTCTATTGTTTTTGTTTTTGTTTTTGTTTCCTTTTTCTTTGTGTAGTTTTAACCAGCTGTGCCTCCCTACATATGATTCCTATGAGGAGCTGCACAAGCTACTGAAGCTGGCCATCAGTGAGGGGAGCGAGGGCTTCGGCATGTTGTGACACCCCCAAAACACCCCTCTTTCCCGTGACACCCTTCCACCCCTGTACCCCCATCCTTACTGTCTCTCATGCTTACCAGGAAGTGAGCCAGTGAATCCAGGAGTAAAAGGACAAACTCCAAACTCCGCACACATAACCAATAGACTACAGTATATATGGCTCCTGTATTCCAATGAGCCCCAAGTACCTGTATCAGAAGAGGTTGCATTACATCTGGAGGGAAGTTTTTCCAGAAGCTTTGTGGCCCTGCCAACAAACACAACAAAACAAAAAAAATATTATATTATGTGTGTATAATGTAAAAAGATAATACTGATAATGCTGTTTTCTTCCTTTTTTTATACTTACTATGAGAAAAAAAAATGAAACAAACAAAAAAAAACCTTATTAAAAGCAGTGGCCCAACTAGAGTTTTATTGTAGTTGCTTAAGGAAGGGTTAGGATTTATTTAGCAGCTGCTTAACTAGAGAGTAGTGGAGAGAGTTAGCCATTGTAACGCTGGAGGCTTTTAATACAGAGTAGCAGCCTCCAGAAGGTGTGGCTAGAAAGCCACGCATCCATAGCACTTTTGCCTTAACTGATCAGGTAAGGGTGTGTGTGAGAGAGCGAGAGTGAGGACTTTTGTGTCTGTGTGCGAGCACATGTATATTATTGTGTAAATCCATTGTATTTCTTGTATGTATAATGTCGATATCTTGGAGGAATCTGTGATTTTTTTTTCAGTCTGTGCTCTTAGAAAGGGATATACCTTGGGATGTTTTGTTTGTTTTGTTTTTTGTTTGTTTTTGCTCTTAATGGTGACTTGCACAACCAATTACATTTCCTTGGGGTGGATTATTGCAAGTATCCTCCATTAATGGAGAATGGAGCTGCTGATGTTGAGAGCAGCTGTCAAACCAAGGGTTAAATATGCACAGCTTCTATTGCTTACATCCATGAGGATGCAGTTCTGTATGTCTTTTTGTTTGTTTGTTTGGTTTGTTTTATGTAAAAATATTTTATTGACCGTTTTGTTTTAGTGGTCTGCCTTATTTGATTTGAACATGGTCCTGTTTTGTTTATG
This sequence comes from Sardinella longiceps, assembly GCA_027497455.2. Classification (NCBI taxonomy): domain Eukaryota; kingdom Metazoa; phylum Chordata; class Actinopteri; order Clupeiformes; family Clupeidae; genus Sardinella; species Sardinella longiceps. The sequence continues at coordinate 10,807,151 of JAODXP020000024.1, read as the reverse complement.
GTCATGATCATGTTTCACGTTTCTGTTAAGGCATAAAAGTGTATTATTGCACAAATCTGAGTTGAGATAAGGTGAATGAGACTGAATGGAGGACAGTGGGGAAAATTGCTGAAAAACTCCAAATGGATATTCCAAGTAGGTCGTTAAGTGATGAACCTGAGCAAGTTAACCTACTGTAGAGGAAGCCGTAAACCTCCTAATAGAGTAGCCTCCTGCTTGCTTTGTTTCAGAGAATAAGGACTTGAGGCTCTTCTTTTGTCAGATTTATCACTACCTCTGGCTTATTTTACCCAGTTTTGCCACTTAATCATCTATTTGGTATAACCTCAAGGTTTGTCTCCAGGTGTCAGTTTCCTAAAAAGCATAGTTGCTAACCAGTTAGCAACTTAGTTAGTTGTCAATGGGAAATTGCATTGCAACCACCATAGTTGCTAACTGTGTTATCAACTATGCTTTTGGGAAACTGACACTACTGTAGGTCTGTGATGAGCATCTATGCAGCTTCACCAGGGACCCAGCTATCTTTTTAGGACAGTTGCCTGTTACGGCATGATTTAGTATTTGGCTACTGGAATTGTTGTGGGACTTTAAAAAAACATAAATGTAAAGATGAGGATTCAGAGGATCTTCTTCTGTGAATTTCTTTTTTTTTCTTTTCTACTGCATTGAATTTTTTGGCATATTTATTGCAGCGACCAAACTGTCGGTTGGGAATATACCTGCATTTGCTAATCCACGTATACCTCATCCATGTTGACATGGTGAGCCTGAAGCCTACTGAATGTGTGTCGTTTTGTCTCCTTTTATTTACTTGCTTTATTCGCTTTAAGTACTTACTGTGGTATTTTGTGGTTTTCCATTTTGAGATTGTTTTTTATTGCATTCAAAGGTTGAAAAGGGCAACTGAGTTATTTATGAATGAATTATTTAATATAAGACCGGTTCTGAAAATGTTATATGAGGAATTGTGCACCAGTCCAAAGGTACTATATTCACATTCCACAGTAGGAGTGCTGTAGTATCTTCTAAGCTGTCACTTTTTGTCCAGTTTGCTGAATATGAAACTTTAGATTTGAGAACAATGTGGTCAGACACGGTTTCTGGGTATATACTAACCCAAAGGAATTGACCACTATGAGAATTCTCGTAATAAATCTCTAATAATGAGTTGGACTTATCACCTCTCCCCTTAAACTACTGCCCTTGTCTCCTCAACAAACTTGAGTTGGGTATTGCTTATTTTGCCTGTATAAAAAAATTGCACCAATGCCATCTGGACTTCAGTGTTAAAAATTGTCCAGTATTTAAATTCCCCTCTTCATCATTATTGTTATCGGAAAATAAATGTCATGTGAGTTGGATTGAAGTTGATTGATTGATGAGTTCAGTAGTAAGTTCAGAAGCCAGTTCATTCGAGAGGCCTTCTGTGTGTGAAGCCTACACCTTGGGAGTGTTTTCACCATCAAAAGCCACTCTGGGGAGCGTTTCCCAAAAACCATACTTGCTAACTGTGACCACCATTCTCCTAGGTGTGTTAGTCCAAAAAAGTGCTTAGCTCCATGCATTTCAGTGTGCACTAAGCACTTTTTTGGACTTAAACACCTGGTAGAATACCGCTATACGTTAGCTATTTTGTTGGTTACAATGCAATTGTCCATTGCCAACTCTATGTTGATAACTGGTTAGCAACTATGACTTTAGAAACACACCCCAGCTCTTTTAATTTGTTGTTGAGGGAAGATTTGGAATTCACCCAAACACTGAACTTAAGAAGGGCATGGTTATCCAGCCGTCCTATGAAATAAGGAAAAAATTGTGATCTTCCTCAGTGTCACCAGCTGCGGTGATGACAGGCTTCTTGAGGATGTTCAGTGCTAACTGAAGATTCTGAAATACAATACTTCAGTAACATTTGAGAGCATCTTTATCAGTGGCTTCATGCCAACGTGTGTTATGAGTGACATCATGCTTTGAGTTTCTCTTCAGTCAAAGTTTTGACATTTTTTAATTCTTATGAATATCGTGTGATGATTGTTTGCAGGCTTGACGTGAGCTGTTTAAAATTTGTTTGTTTGTTTTTTTTTCTTATATTTGAAATGGAAGATTATGTAAGGTCATCACTGAATTTATGAATGTTACTGTTTGTTTTTCTCTTCACTGTTCTAAGATATGATGACGCCATCAATACCCTGGATCATTAAATAAAAAAAATAAATCACAACAGGCACTTTTTTTAGAATTAGAATGTTAGAACAACTGTGGAGAACCATGGCTCTTTGAATCTAAGTTCCAAGAACAACAGAAGTGATTCAGTGACCACAGACTGGGAAGAGGTTGGTTGGGGGAAGACAATTATTATGTAGACATGGGTCCAGATCTAGCTGTAGAACATCATGCAGGAGGACTGAAAAACTGTTTCAAGATTCAAGAAATATATTTGTCACATGCAGATTTGTTTCAAATAATGTTGAAGTTCAAAACTGTGACATCCACATTTGTAGGTAAGCGTTTAGGTATTGTGTAGTTACTCAACAGTGCTCAATATCTGGTGTATAAAACAAGGATTACTCCATGGACAGAAAGTTTCTGTCTCTGTTTATTTTTTAGGGTGAGCACAGCGAATGGACTTGATTACCTGACCAGACGTCCCACTCACTCCTTACAAAGAGACTGTTTACAGAAATATTTCCTTTTGTTGAGGTTGAGGTTGAACTTGGAAAATGACCAGGATGCTCAGCTAATAGGAACGCTACAGTCATGTCAGGTCAGGAACATCAAAACCTTTAAGAGAACTTTCATACAAATATTTCCATAGTCTTCCTTTAGACATCAGCTCTTTTGTTGCTGATGCTGATTTAAAGTAACTGTACAGTAAATGTGTAATATTTTCTGTAAAATTTTACCACAAGAGGGCAGTTTAGTTGCATTTTAAGCATCCTGTCTTTGTAGTTCTAACAATTAGCCCCCTTTTACGTCATCTTATGACCCTGAAATGAGACTCCTAGCTTAAATAAACCAGTCTAAATGCCAAAGAGGCAAGTTGTCTTGCCTAAGGACCATTTTAAAGTGTCTTAATGTTTCATACACCGTAGCTAAGTAGTTCTTAAGTAAGATCTTTGTTATGCTTTTGGACCTTTTACAAGGCCTTGTGATGAGGGTATATTTGTATATAGCCAAAATCCTTGAGAGTGTAGCCTAGTCTGTTATTAGTGTCTTGGTTTTGACTTGACAAATCCCCCTCACACACACATCATATGACTAGCCTCTTCAGTTAATTCAATTTCCGATGCCACTTCATGCAATGTTTATTTTTACTCTGAGACCAAGATTGAGAGTCAAAGATGGGATGCTTTCCTAAAATGCTATCATCACTGAATCACTGCCATGATTCATAGTCTCCTTTACAACATGAAAACCAACCCAGGAAAATATGTCTCAAAAGGAATGCACAAAAACCCACCATGCTTAGAGGGTCGTATCAACAGTGGTTATATTAGCCTCTTCTCCTTCCTTCCCCCGTCTTTGTATCCAAATACTTAGACAGTAACTCACTGTTTTCTTTCCTTCTGGAAGGCATACCCAAATAACTAACAAATCTCTACCATTCGACTCTTGTTACTTGGTCTGGAAACGAGCAAGAGTCAGTTTTGGTCATTGATCATTTTTTGTCTTTCAGCACCTCAACAAATGTTATGCTTCTCATAGCAATAAAAAATGTCTGGATGATTTCATTTACAGATAAACACATTGCAATCCAATACACTTTTTTTGTGTCAAATTCAGTGAACTCCCCCACAAATATCACTCTGAGTCTTATTCCAGCCAGTCAATGCTTTACTTCAGAACAAGTTATAAATACAAATTTGTACAATATGGCTGGCACAAGGTCATTCATTACTGAACTGTATGGTCCTGCATAACGCAAGAGCGTCATCAGATGAACATCAAGTGATACTATGATGTTACTGTGAGCTCTAAGCCATGTGAATGCATAGCAGTGAGTATAGACGTTTTGTCATAGCTATTACCAAAATAATCTTCGATATTCGTCATAAGCAATAAATTCTAGACTTGCTTTCATCAAAGGATTTGTAAAGGTATAATTATCACAGACCTTTTTCTGGAAATGTTTCATGTTATTTTACATGGTAAATATTTGACACTATGCATTGCACCTAAAATGTCTGCAGGGTTGCAATTAGGTCAAATTTAAAGGCTTCATGTCTACATGCATTCTTTACATGTGACGTAGTAAGGTCAGATTCAGTGGACTGCGAAGACCTTGACCTTGTTTTTTTTTTTTTTTTTTTTTTAACAATTCCTAGAAGGATTTCAGCTTGGGTTCATTTGCAATACACCTCCAAGAAATGGATGTAGGGGTATTGTTTTCATCCTCTTGAGTGGACACTGATAAATTGATAACATACTGATACTTTGGGCAATCTATACTTCTTAATGTCAGTGCATCCCAGTTTTGCTGCGTTAAATCAGATACCGAGGCATCTAGAAACATAAAGGCCAAGGCAAGGCAGTCATTCTCCTGGCATTGACCTGTTTATTTGCATAATGATCCTTTTCTCAAATTCCCCGCTGGAATGTCCGAAGAAAATAGTAGACCGTACCAGCACCCTTGAAATGTGCCGCTGAGGCATCCGCTGTGTTTATGTCACTTAGGGTCGTTTTTTATAGTCCGCAAGTTCTGCCCTCCAAACCCCCGAACAACCACCCACCCATACACACACAAACACCCTGCTGTACACTAGAGGTATTTGTCTAATCTCCACAGTGCCTCTTTGAAATAATCCTTTGATATGTGACACACTGAGCTTCTCTGTGGGTCAAAGAAAGCACACTGCGGCCAATGCAATATTCATGCATGAGTGTTTCAACAGCCATCACACACCACACACAAGGCCATAGGAGGGCTTTACTAGCTTCTTTGCATGAGATATACTGGTAGCATATAGCATTTTATAATTTTTATAAGACCTACAATTTGTGTAGATTCTGTTCCATAACATGACACCAAGTTTCAGCTCATCACCTCAAGTTCCAAGTTTAGGGCATTTTTTTGGTTCGCTGTTTTCTGGAATATTCTTTCTCATTATTTCTTATATTTCGATACAAGAATTATTGTAGTGCGGCACTGCTATTGTCCATGTATCATGAGGATTTATTTTTAAACCCACACATCATTGGATCATACAGTAATTTTTCATGTCACAATATAGAATCAATAAGAAATACAACAATTTAAATAGTGATGGTACGTGAAGACGTGAAGAGAGAAGGTCAATGCTTGTAATGTTACTGCAATACACTGCATTGGAATGGCCCACATTCATGGAGTATAATCCTCAAGTGGAAAGCCAGTATTTTCCTGTTTTCTTGTTTTTATTTTCTTGTGGTATGAGCTAACAAAACAAGCAGCGACAGTATGTCCTCTGTGTTCTCATCTTCTGTCATGAACACTGCTTTTTGTTGTTGTCTCAGAGGTAGCCAAAGGTTGTAAAGCATGTTCAGTCAAAAATCTACTTGAGTCTTAGCCTCGGACATGTTTTTGTCAGCTCTGCCAGAATCCATCGTTCAATACATTCCCATCCCAAAGATCTTATGAGATGATGACGCAGTGGCTCTCTTGAAGAATGAAAGACAAGGAGGCATCTGACTAGGATACTGGCTATGATATGATTACTAAAGCCTCTGACCAAAGCCAATGGCCTGGCAGTGACCAGGAATGTTATTCCGGTTTCCAACCACAGCTGCCCAGGGGCTTCAGAGCATAATCCAGCCAGTCAAAGAAGGCCAACTCCAGATATTCATCATTCATTGCTCACACTTTGTGTGTGTTTTGTCCAAAGACTCTGCAACAACTTTTTACTGTCACAGTCATATTGTACATTTTTGTTGCATTGTGTCCAGTGAATGATTGTTACATTCAGCATTTATTCCCTTAAAGACCCCTACTGGCCATTTATTATTATGACTGTCCTGGTGCCCCCTGTCCACTGATTTTCGCTCAATGGTTCCCAGAATGCCAGAACACTGAAGCATATGAAACTTGGCTAGCTTGTGGTCCCTGTAGGCTTATAAGGAATAGAGACTTTTGATTCCCATGGGGAACCATCCCTCCTACTGGAAGAGACTCAGCACCACCCAAAAGATGGGTAGACTGAAAACAGTTGTTGAGGAATAACTCAGGGACCATTTGGCCCAGGATTACAATGTCTTATGGCACGTATATAACTGAATGAGGACCATAGCCCCGGCATATTACAGTAGCCTATATAATGTTAACTATTGAAATGCAAAAACTCTGCGATCTCTAAGCTGCAGAAGGTGAAGGCCTCTGGAACTGGAACATTCTCTGGACATGTGAGCAATTTTATGAATTTCAATCGACTGGGTTGTTGCAAATCAACTGCTTGTTGTTTACCTTGAATTATTCACATTTTTTTGAATGTCCAACTGAGTAATTAAAATTTCCTGCTCAGTTATGCTCACACAGTGACAAAACCAGGGGAACACTTCAATGCAATGCATTTCACGTACTGGTTTGCTAAGGCTGCATCAAAAAGAACAGAAAATTGTGTGTGTGTGTGTGTGTGTGTGTGTGTGTGTGTGTGTGTGTGTGTGTGTGTGTGTGCGCGCGTGCGTGCGCAAGTGTGCACGTGCATGCGTGTGTGTGTGTGTGTGTGTGTGTGTGTGTGTGTGTGTGTGTGTGAGAGAGAGAGAGAGAGAGAGAGAGAGAGAGGTTGAGAAAATGAAGAGCCAAATGTGGAGAGAGGAGAGGAGAGGAGAGACAGTGACAGTGGCCTGGTGGTGATAAAAAAAGAGGCACAGGAAGCTGTGATGTTATGGGGTCAAGTGAGGCACCACACCTGGAAACTGCTGAGCAGTGAGAACATTGTTCCTGTTTGCTGGGTCATTTCCTGTTCTGTTCTCACTGCCTGTTGTCCATAAGAGCTCCCTTTGGGATGTCCTCCTCGCACTGTCATCTACAAACCCAGAGTGTTTTATTGTCAATCCTATCCGGGGCTGTAAATTTGGTGACGTTAGTGGCTATTTGGCCTGGTAAAAAAAAACAGCCCCTTGTTCAAAGCTTTGCTTTGTACAGAGAGTCTGGATATTCGGGTATTGACAAACAATTACTTGCTGGAGGTTTTCATATTAAAAGCAATTGAATCAGCCCTTGACTGATACCTTGTACACCGGCATCCGTTTACTGATTGGCCAGGCTGTAATCAGTCCTGAGAAATCAAGCTCAATGAGACAAGACAGAAGGAGCATTGAAGGGGGATGTGGAATTGTGTTGGAAGGCAATGGCCAGGCTGGTGACTAAGTAAATCAATATGAGTGCATGAAGACAGATAATATCTTATTTGGTAGTTCAAGAGACCTAATAAACTGTATGCATCAGTAATATCAGTTTTTTTAGTACTGATGTGAAAGCACAGAATGCCTGATACTTTATTTTTTTGACTCTCTAAGTTCCATCTTAGAGTCATTGTCAATGTGTAGTCTGATCCAGCTTTCCTGGAACCCAATCCTGTACATTGAAAATGATAATAAATGTGTACTCATTATGTTGAACATTAAAGGGTTAATACCAGTCTTACATCATGTACCTTTAAACAGCCAGGAATGATGAGGTATGTGAGAAATGTTATTATACTGCTATAAACACCATTATAAAATGCTGCTGTTTTTACGGTCAATATTCTGCTGCGATTCTGACTTGTGCAGAAGACTTGTTTTGGCATTATGTGCATGGTATACATCTGTGCGATATCATGTCTTTTGCTGTCATTCTCACTTAGAGCAAAACTTTCTACTGCAGTGTTGAAAATAAAAGGCCAACAAAGTAAACTTGACAACACACACAACATCTCTCAGCTCATTTCGTTTGATAAATCAGCATGTCACCCCCCCCCCCTCCCCCAATCCCCCACCCATCCTTCTTTACTTTTTTTTTTCTTTTTTTCAACAGAATGCTGTGAAGTTGAGTGAGCCTGACCCCATATCCCTGAGAGCCATTCCTGGCACCTGAGTCCGGTGTCAGCATGTCTGTCTACAGGCTTATTGCAACTCAGACTGCCTAATGAGTGCTGGCCCCTGCGAGGCTGCAGGTTGCCAACAGAAACGGACAGGGAAGTGTGCTGAAGCACATAGGCATCATTCGCTCTGTTTATCCAGGAGGAATAGACTCAGCGTCAGAGCAGCGCCTGTCTTCGTGTGTGTGTGTGTGTGTGTTTTTGGATGTGTATGTGTGTGTGTGTGTGTGTGTGTGTGTGTGTGTGTGTGTGTGTGTGTTTGGATGTGTATGTGTGTGTGTGTGTGTTGGGGGGGGGGTGTTTTTGGATATGTGTGTATGTGTGTGTGTGTGTGTGTGTGTGTGTGTGTGTGTGTGTGTGTGTGTGTGTGTGTGTCTGTCTGTCTGTCTGTCTGTCTGTCTGTCTGTCTGTCTGTCTCTCTCTCTCTCTTGTGTGTGTGTGTGTGTGTGTGTGTGTGTGTGTGTGTGTGTGTGTGTGTGTGTGTGTGTGTGTGTGTGTGTGTGTGTTCATCTCTGATCACAACTAATTGAAGAAGTAAAGAGTGTAAAACATCTGCTTTCAGTCAAAAAATGTCCGACTGTTTGTTCCCTCACTCATCATCAGCAGCAGATAGGATGGAGAAGGCTGTACTATTTACAACAAGGTGACCACGCAGGCTGAGTTTGCACTTAGTTCTGATGCATACAGCTGCTCCTATTCAACTCAGCATGTTATTAAAACAGTTTTTATTGGAGGTGGAGGTGAGCTATTTTAGCCAATATACATCAAAGCAAACACCAAATCTGTAAATGCACACAAGGTATAATTAACAAGTAGTGCAAAACAGGACAGACAGAACTCAAAGAAGTCAACCTACCCATTAGATATATTATGTAATGATTTTACTTAAGCAGTTAAGGTGGCCATACTTGTTTGACGGGTACTCGTGCTATTTTTTGATTTAGGACGATTACATACACAGATTCCCTATTAGAAAGAAAGGGATGACTAGAATTGCCAGGGCTCTTGTTAAAAGATATTGAGGGCTGAGCAGGAAAGAAAGAAACATTACAAAGAGAGCTAAAGAGAGATGATCACTCAGTAATGGGAAAATATACTTCATTTCAGGGTGAGGCCACCAAGGCCTAAGCTACGTTTCCTTTTGGCTAGTGAAGTTAGAGTACCGAATTACCATACAGTTGTTAAGGTTCAATCATCACAATAGTCATAAACTCAAGGAACCATAACTTCCTTGAGTCAACTACATGAAACTCCTGCTGAATTTACTTAATGCTTTGTTTGTTTGTTTATTTTTCACCATATTATAGGAAACACTACTGGAATAAGATCTCCAGGCCTACAACTAAGGTGGATTCTTATGGTTGATTCGCCAATGTGTGACTCACTACATTGTTTGACAGGCGTGCTGCTCCGAGGTCTTAAGAAAGCTGTTGGAAAGGACGTGAGTTCAAAGAGTGGTGATGTCAGGGTCCTGTGATGGATGGGAGATATTTTTTTCTCTCCTTCTCCCTATACATCTGTTTGAGGCATGGCCGACTACCAAAGTCAGTGAAGGGTCTCTACATCAAAGAGTAAAACAACACTGATCCAAGATTCACTGTCTCCATGGTAACCCGAACCCTTTCAAATGCAAGCAATTTTGCAACTTAAAGTGTGTCTGAAAAGTGAATATAAAAGTAAAATAAAGTTACAGGATCAAGTTCAACACCAAACAGGACAGATTAATAGCTGTATGACCGTTCAAGGTTAGCACATGCCTGGCGATATTCTTCACACTGATCTTTTGCAGGCCCTCTAAATACAGAGTATGAATGAACAAAATAACTGAGCCATGAATTATGAAGTCGGGGAAAAAATGGAATCTATTGAGGTCAAATTGACTTAGTAAGATGGGTTCAATCTTATCTGAACCTCCTGGGGTTAGACCCTTGTGGGTAATTAGAGTCAATGGGGAGGATTGTTCTGCAATACGTGTCCAACAAGTACTGTAGAGAGCACATGACCAAGAAGACCACATAACTAATTGAGCATGTGCCTACGCACAGGGGAAAGGAGAATGGACCTACTTTCTAAGGAATCCACATCATTTGTATTGCTTCCAGCACTGTTTATAGAATTTATTGTTGAGATTTCCAAATTAAGACTTCCACCGAGCTGTGACTTTGTAGTTTCTGGTGTTGGTTTGAATAATAACAAAAAAAAATGTTCCTGTTTGTTCCTGTGCAAATAATATTTGCATTTTCATTTACCATAAACAGCTTTCATATCCCCAAAATACATTCAACATACTGAGACCAAGAATGTCATCCAGCATGAACTATTTTGTATTGTTATTATTATTGTTACATTATTGCATCCTCATGTTATGGATAACAATGCAGTGTCGTTTCTGAGCCTACAATTTTTCATAAAATCAGACACATGGCCACATTTGCACTTGGATGCAGTGTTGGTGGTGATGTTTCATTTCTTATGTCTGTCCTACAGTAAAGATTGTTCTTGTCATGCAACAGTGGAAGATGGAGGATGACCTGACATGTATTAAAAAAATGGGTTTTGATACAAGAGATTGTTTCAGAATCTATGCCCAGGTTAAAAATAAATAAATAAATGAAAAAAGTATACTTTAAGTGTTCTTGCAGTATTCTCAGTAATACACTTTTAGTTGACTCGTAATACAGTCAGAGAGCACTATTTTCACAAGAATTTTACCTGGCCGTCCAGTTACCTCACTGACCACACATCTCTTACCTGGTTTATACAGTACTGACACTGGATGTTCACTGATGTTGAGTACATTTCATGACACAGGTAAATTAAATAAGTAAATAACTAGAAAAGTGCTCAGAGAACGCAGACCTCCGCCAAGGCAATGTGGTCACAGACACAATATAAATTCCAGATCATGTTCTGGATCACACATTATCCGAAAATTTAATCCAAATCCGTGCAGTAGGCCTACCCTCTGAGTTATCCTGCTGACAAACAAACAAACAAACAAACAAACAGACAAACCAACGCGACCGAAAACAACCTCTTGGCGGAGGTAATAATAATGATAATGCATACTGTAACTCAGTATACAGAGAAAGCCAGCATGCAGGCAATGTGGCAAACCCCCAAACTCTCTCTCCCTCTCTCTCTCCCTCTTTCTCTCGCCACCCTTTCTGCCTTTCCATGTTACTTGCTGCTCGCTGCTGTTCAGCCTTCAGATATCCATTTCGTTTCTCCTGGGCAGTAAACTGGTTAATGTGGAAAAAAGTTTGACCTTGATTTTCCATGCTCTGTTGGTGGAGTCATCGTGCAGCAGGCAGGCCTGAAAGCAGGGCATGGCCATGATCCATCTCATCAGACGCAGCGGAGAGGACAGGCGTTAAGTGGAAGCAGAAGGGAGGGAGAGAGGAAGGAACAGCGTGGAGAGAGGAATTGTTCACCAGGTCAGCGGGAAAGGCCTGGAAAAGTGTTCCCTCGGGAGACAGAGGGAGTGTGTGTTCGGTATGTGTGTGTGCCATGTTATAGGGGAGGGATATCCCAAAGGAGAAATAAAAAGGGGTGTCCATCTTCATCATCATGTTTTAATCCACAATACAGTCATCATATTAGGTATTACATGGGGAAATATATCATAATTACATAATAATGGGAGACAAATAAAAAGTAAAAGTAGAAGTCACTGTCTTGTTAGCCAGTCAATATATTACCAACATGGCAATGTTTTATATTGCCATTACGTGCGGAGGAGACTGTGCTTTAAGCACTAGCGGACTGCAGAATGCTTTACTGGTGGAATGGGACAGGGGGGAAGCACCCTGGGGCATACAAGAAAGCCATGGTCATTGCTCTGTTTACAAATCGAAGTGTAGCTATGTTCCTACACCCTTTGAATCCATCCCAGTGACATCATAAGAGGCTATGACTTCATGCTGAGCAGCGGCCATGAGAGATTGCTTTACAGTAAAACGAGATCAAGTATGGGGTGGTGCCGCGGCCTTTTTTCACCGAGGAATCCTGGCGTCGCATTCGGTCTAAAATTACAGTAACATTTTTCTCACCTAATACAGTAGAAGTGTAGGCTACAACTACAGAAAACAGCTACATTAACAGAGTTTGACATTCCTTGAAACATAGCATGAATATTTTCAAAACAACAGCACAGCATCAGCGCCTAAGGGTAAAGAAATGGCCTGTGTGATGTCTGTGTATGTACAACCACTCGACCACTGAATGGAGAAAAGATGTTACTGTTGCAAAAAACAATGTCATAGGTCAGTTGCAAAAATGGTTCTCATATGATGCTCCACATCCAACACCCATATGCAGATTCCTAATTATGATAAAGCCAACAGATAGCCTACAGTATGTACAGTATAGGAGTGCTTGCTAACTAAGCTCTGAAACCATTTCTAATCTTATCAAGGGCATTTATGCATTATACTGATGTTAAAAATGTCTCACTCAAAAACACCTCAGTTGCCACCTTGTTGAGGTAAGCGACTAGCCCATTAAACAAAAAGAGGCAAATTAAGATGCAGTCTGTGGATTGAAATTCCAATTTCTGAGTTCAAAGTTTGAATAATTTGAGATTGATGGGAGGCGGAGGAGGCGGATGGTGGTTAGATACCTTCAAATTGGTAAATGACATGCTGCAGACAACAAGGCAGTAAACATTCATTTTGTCAAGCAATTTATTCACACCTTTTTTTTCCCCACCATGTCCCAATCCCTATGAGTTTGAAAAAAAAAAAAAAAAAAAAAAGCAGTGGCCTTGTTGTTTTGCCAGCCAGACATTTCTTAGGACCCTTTGTGTGTAACAAGTTTGCTTGCAGCCTGGTATTCATTACCTGGGTTCTCCAGATGCCACAAATTGTGTGAAATTGGGTTGAATTACGGCCCTGCTTTCATGACAGCAGGGACTACCCTAAAGCATCTTCTAAACACTCACAACATGCCCGCAGTAAACATCGAAAGGGGCTGCTTTTTAAAAAACAGCAGCCAACAGGTTGCCTGCACCACAGGGTATCACCTACTCTTAAGGCTTTCTTTTTTAACGAGACTGCTGTGTCAGTGTCTGAAGTAGGCCTACAGGCTGATTCCATGTAGAAACATAAGTAAACATAGAGCAAGGTACAAGCACTTGTTTGATAAAACTTGTTGAATAGGGCGTAGGATACTTCTTGGCATTTGCCAAGCTACGGTGCTTTAATTTCACTTTTACTTATACAGAAGCTGATGTTCTATAAAGGGATGGCACTGAAACGTGCTCAGAAGAGATGTATAAAGGAGTTTACACTGTCTACTCTTTTCTTTTTCTTTCTTTTTTTGTGCTAAAAGTTTATGTACAGCGCTTTGAACTGCTCATGTATGAATAACTGCTGTATAAATAAATGTTGCCCCGCCTAAAGGTGATCCATGTGTGTTGGTACTGTGTACAGTATAGCTACAGTATATCTACACCATGAGCATCGCCTTGGTTTCCTTTCTGACACCAGGGTTAACTAAGCGGGTGATTGGACAGTATTGCAGAGCAGGGCAGTCATAAGATGACTGCAGCCTCCATGTCTAATTAGATTTCCCTTGGGTGAGAGGGGAGGGGTGCAATGTTAATAAGCTAAGCCCAGCTTGTCTCCACACGGGCTGTGCGTGTTTGGGTTGGGAATCAGGGAGGCTGACGGGGGAGAGAGGAAGAGAAGCAGTCTGATAAGGGCACTAGCACAGTCACCAGGAGGTTATAGCTCTGTGGGAATACTACACTCTACATACTGTGGAAGTGTACTACTGTACACTTAAGTGTACTACATTTAAACTCATCATCATCTGCAGTGGTTGTCCAACTGTACATTTACACAAGTACAAAATCTGATTTATGTATAGGTAAGCCAAGACACTGTTCCTTGTAAATTTTGGAATGTCCCTCCATAACCCCTGAATGGAACTGGAAAGTTAATCTTACAGTAAATGGGATGAGAGGGAATAAAAGTCTCTGTGTAAGACAAGTTCTCAACTCAAAAGACAGTGGGCTATCATTCTGGGTGAAGACTGGAGCGAAGACTGGAGGGACTGCGTCCAAATTTATTTGGTGGGTGTAGTTCTCTAAAAAATTTGAGGGTTCATTTGAGAGTTAAGACCCAGAAGCGGGGACACACGGATGGTGTCCATGTGGTTTCCAGGTTTACATAACAGACTGCAAGTATCCAAAGATCCAAACATCCAAAGACCTGCTCTTAAGAAGACTAAAATTTATATAGAATACAAATTAAAGGATCAATGTACCTATGCAGATTAATTGTGCTTGTGTGTGAGATACAATTTATACAAAGATTAAGTATATGACTAAAGATTCTGTGTATTCCATGTTAATGTTGATTGGAGCTGGAATGTCGGAATTGAATTAACTTGGCCACCTTTTTTATGTTAAAGGAACACTATGCACGGTTGCATATCTGGTTTATTTATCAGCTTTGTGACAGAGTACCGTGACAAGCTTCAAACACATTTTTATGATTATATGACTCAAAACAGAGCAAATGATGATTATCTTTGCTCCCGGTATTGTCCTTTGGTGAATTCATCAGACTTGCAGGGTGCCTTGCCGAACTGAACTGAAAGCAACTCCCACACAAGCTTTATCATCTTGTCAGTCAACATAATAACCCTTTTAAATTCATCATGATACGTATCATTTCGACAATAAACAAACAAGTGAAAATTTGTGTGAATTTCAAAAAAAGGGAGTAAGTCTACTATAGAAAACAAGAAAGCCTACATAGGATACCTGTTGGCATTTAGAAGTCCCAGTCTAATGTGAAATTTTCATTGTTTACATTGAATAGGCTAATAAGCCTCTTTATCTTTATCTTGTGTTTCCCACTGTTTTAGGTCTGGCGTTCTATCAACTATTGCAGTGTTTCCCAAACTCTTAACTGCTGCGTACCCCCTGAGACAATCTGATCCTACTGAGTATCCCCTGCACAGACATCTTGCTGTTGGCTAATTTATTTGTTGTTTACGGAATGAATCTATATATCTATAACAATTAAGATTTTGGATTAATTATCGCTGAATTACCTAAATGTGAACACATTGTGGTACATAAGAATGTAGTAGCAACAAGGTTGTATTAGAGATAGTTTGAGTGTAAAATCTTTTTTCAATATTATCTTTATACTGGTGTGAGATTTATTTTGCGTACCCCCTAGAACCCATCCAAGTACCCCCAGGAGTACTCGTACCCCGGTTTGACAACCACTGAACTATTGCAACCACTGGGCAAGCGACCAATAATAAAATATACCACTCATGGGATGGCCAATAAATTCTAAGGATTAGTATTCCACAGTATAACAGTGTCTGATGGAATGCACAATCTTGTGTCTCACTGAATGGCTGAACTTTTTCCCTCCAAAACTTTGTTGGAATTACATCACAACCCTGCGTGTGTCAGTTGCACAGTAGAAAAAGATCTATAATGTTTGGAAAAGGAAAAAGAAAACAAAAAAAAAAAACAGCCTATTTGCCTGCCAGCGACAACTGAGTCCAGAGGGGTTCTGTTCCAGCCAGTCTTTGACTTGATATTTACTTTACTTTCCTTGGTTCACTGATTCCTAGGGTATGACCACATGAACTATAGATGTCAATATAGATGATACATGACAAGCATAAAACCTAATTCGTGGCTGAAAGACATACCAGCCAAGTCCATTTTTTCCACAGTTGCTGATTTATTTATTTATTTGTTGTCATTTACACAACAGTACAGCATTCTCACAACTACATGCCAATTTGTTTTCTAAACAAGGATGATCATTTCCAAAGTGATATGTTGACTGACAAAGTATATATAAAACACAATTTCATAAGGCTCTAACCCTAACCCTAGCCTGGGTCAACAGCAGGTAAGTTGCAAGTACTGTAAAATCATCAGGAGGCCAAGGCCAAGAGAGCCTTCACTCATCTATGTAATTTTTGAGTCAAACAGTGAAACCTATGAAGCTGGTAAATTGACCTAAAATCCCTGCCTGGCTTCCTGAGGGTCTGGGATCTCGGCCATTGACAAATGATTGCTTGCTGGAAATGTTTAAATTCAAATGATTTGATCAGTCCTTGACTTATAGCTTATCGTATTCTTGCACTGCATCCTTCTTCGCTGATTGCGAGCAAGGTCAATGGCCGTAATCGAGAAGAGAAGCGTAGACCGAGTGACTGGTTATGATGTAAAACATACAATTTAACGATAACTTTCAGATGATCTCTGTCAATATTGTTGGTTTTTCTAAAATACTGAACAATAATTATATAAGCAAAAATACTGACTTCATTTTTGGTCCCTTGACAGCCTTCTGTACTTGGGGAGAGGCATTTACTGTTAACTGTTTTAAAGTCTATCCTTAAAAGGACTGCAAATAATATGATGTCATAACTGTTAATGTTTATGATTATGGTTTTTAGACTGTTTAGTTTGGTGTACACAAACACCAAACACAACACCAGAAGGAGATCACCCCTCCCTTCAGTGCTCCCCCAGGAAACTCTGCTATATTTTGTTTTGTTTTGTATGGCATTTGATGGGCTTACTCCACTTTGCTTCCAAACCACAGCCAGGGGTGTGAAGACTTTTATTATTATTATTATTATTATTTTATTTTTTACAGTTTCCAGCCAACACTATGGAGACAGTTGGCTAATGTGGCAAAAGTGTTATATTGTTATTATTATTATTATTATTATTATTATTATTATTATTATTATTGTTATTGTTGTTGTTGTTTTTGTTGTTGTTATTGATGATGGTGTTGTTGTTGTTGTTGTTATTATAGCCTAAATCTGTTAGTGCTTGTGCCACCTTACAATTCAATTTAATCCTAAATGCTTAAATTGATGGGCATGATTAGTTTTCTGTAGCTTATGATCTCACCTGGCAACCATGGTGCTGTCTGTGAAGAGGCTAAATGCCAATTACTTGGGTGAAGTACAGTCTCAGTAAGGCCACTGCTGAAGGCTTTGATTATCATGGATTTTGATCAATGAATCAAAAATGCCTGTATAGGCTACTTTATTATTTGAGGAAAAAAATACACCTATTTAATCTATTGTGAATGTCTGATATGCCCCTAGTAGAAAATGATTTAGACTGTGCCACTGATTCAGGATTAATGAGAGGTATACTGTCCATACCAGCTATGGGGGAGTTTCCAACTCAGAGTCTATGCAAACTTCTAAACTTCACCGATGACTTCAGAAATAAGGAGGTGGTCAGATGTGAGGAAAGGCGATGTAAACTCGAGAGTTCTAGCTGACTTCGACCGTGCTGATACATTCTCTTGCTTTTTGTAATTAGGCCTACTGTTATGTAAATATTCACGATGAAAGGTTTCAGAAGTTCTGAAACACATTTCAGTAGAGTCATCCGGGAAAGCTAAATATTTAGAAAGTACGAAATTGTGATGGTGACGGTGTTGGGAGCCTATACACTTGAGGACTAGACTGGACAGCGACTTTGCGTAACATTCCATAAACAATTATGAAAAGATATCACAGGGTTCATCTGGTTTTGGAAATGATGAACCCATGTTGACTGTTGTTCGTCAGTCCTTGGATTGTTTGAATAGGGTAACACTTGGAGGACACTAAATTTCGTGACTCGAGCTGTTAGCAGCTGCATACTCTGACACAGGGATACTCGGCTCATTTGTTGGCTGTTCTTTCTCTGAACATGGACGGTTCGTGGATTTTTGTCTTGGCCGCTTTAACAATTGGACTGATACAGAGGTGTGATGGTCATGGAACCCGCACAGGTGGCAGACAGAATGCAACAGATCTTTCGAGCAGACTACAGACGACAACTGCTGGTTCAAACCAAAAACTTTCTTCACAATCCAACTTACACATTTCACATCACAACAGTCCGTTGCCTTTTGCATTGACTGATAGAAAAGATGGATCCAAGGATGAGTTCAAACATCAGCCCACAGACTCATCTCTCCGAGAGGGCAGGTTACGCAGATTTCCCAGGCAACTGAGCAGGAGCAGCTCAACTAGACACAGGACGCGGACTGTGACCGGAGGCAATGCCACCTCCAGCGCTGGAAAGCCGGCTACATCCAAGCGGCTGGTTGGGTAAGACCTCTACATTAAACAGTAGCCATCAACTGTGGTCATGTAAATACCTTAAATGCAATTGGAAAGTGATTCTACACTGTTATTGCTTCAACAAATATGACCGATTAGGGATCTATTTTCATTTTTATTCCAAACCCGACTGTCCGCCCCCATCCTATCTAGACTATTTGGCAAATATTGTTCTCTTTTATCACGTAAGTGTGTGGAAGGAGTAAGTCTACCTTAAATATAACCTTCTGTTAGGCCTTAAAAAATGTTTTTCCTCAGCATTGGCGCGAAACCGAATGAATGGAGGCGTAATCATTTTTGATTGAATAACTACATTCAGTGGTTCACAGGAGGATTTTATCAACGGCGTCCACCCAGTAGGCTAGATGGAGGTAGTGATGTTGGCTTCCAAGTAAGTTACCTTGCGCAACCTAATGCGTTCTCAGAGGATAAAGACGTGAAATAGAGTGTGGCGGACAGCTATGCGCCATAATGTTTTTCTTACATCATGACGAGAGCGGGTTGTGTTCTGTTGCCTGAGCGCGAGTGCTTTAGCTTTTTGCCTTCATGTGAGTGGGTGTAAGGGTTCTCCCATGGCCAACTCTCACAAGAGATTGTGTCAGCCTGTCTCGTCATTTTGAACTTGCCAACAATTACATTCAAAGTCAGATATAGATTTAGGTCAGATCTCCTGTTTCTCTGAATTCTTAGACCAGTCCTCCACATGTAGGCCTACTTGTTTCCAAAGAGACCCTTACTGGTTTATGGACTGGACTATGCTTTACTCACATGACTGCACTGTTACCAAAACTGCAGACACAACATTACACAACACAACACAACATTAACATTTAACATCATAATCTTACAGTTTTGACCGTGACCCTTTATCAGTGAAGTCCCTGTGGAATCATTTTTCACTATCAAAATAAAAGCAAAAATTAAAAATAAAGATGTGCCCCCAGGCTCTGCCCCTGTATTTTTCATACTGGTTGGAGGGTCAAACTCGATCAGAAGTCTCACCCCCTAACAAGTAGGCCATCCCTGCCAACAAATTCATCAGATGTATCATTTTAAACACACAGGAGCATAGGCATTTGTACAGATATACATCCCTCAGAATGAAACATAGCAATTGACCTGTGTTGGCCTTCACTTTTGTATCACGATTTGAAGAGTTTTGCTAAATAATGTTGCATGTATAGGATCAATTTAGTAATTATAGCCAAAGCTCAATAGTAATTTGACAAACAAACAACTATAATTATAGTAATTATATTAAATAATTGTTGGAAAAACCTTGACAGTCTATGACTACATGAAGCCTAGAAACACATAGACATCACCAAACATGAAAGGGTTTCCTCCTGTGAGATGCTTTGCCTTTAGCCTCCATCTGTTGGGGCTTGTTTGTGGGACTCTTAGCTTGAAGTTTTGTCTTCAATGGAAGTGGAAAGCATCAGTTGGGTTGAGGTCAGATGACTGCCTGCCCATTGAAGAATATTCCACTTCTTTGCCTCAAGAAAGTCTTGGGTTACTTTTGTGGTATGTTTTGGGTCATTATCCTTCTGCACTGTGAAGCATTTTGCAGCGTTTTGGCTGATTCAGAGCAGAGATTCGAGCCTTGTGTACACATCAGAATTCATCCTAATACTTCTGTCAGCAGTTATAACATCAGTAAACACCAAGTGACTCTATGGTCTCTCCATGGTCCGCCATGTTTGACAGATGATGTGGTCATGAACTGTACCCCTCATTCTCCATACTTTTCTCTTCCCGTCATTCTCTTATAAAATAGTATCGGTTTCATCTGTCGTCAAAAGAATCTCGGCGTCCTTGTTCTTGAGTGATACTAGTGGTTTGGGTCTTGTTGTGAACCAATTATTTGGACGCGAGAAGGCATCTCTGGATTGTAGAATTTGGTTTATCAAAAATATAAAAATAAATAAATTTAGGCACTCCAAGATGGGTGAATTTGAAGAAAGGCACATTTTTAAAAGCTTTCCTGGCTACATTGTTCAAAAAGCGAACTTGTCCTCACGGATTTACTTTCAAACGTCCCATCTATACAGTCACAGTGACTTTTGGTTTTACTTTAACCCATGACTATTGAATGCATATAAATGATACAGGATAATAAAAAAGAAGAGACAAAGTCATTCTCAACATTCCAAACCTTTTATTTCCTTAGCTTATTATAGAACTAGAAAAGCACTCAGAGAGCACAGACCTCCACCAAGGCAATGTGGTCACAGGCACAATATATATATATATATATATATATAATAATATTCCAGATCATGTTCTGGATCACCGATCACCACCAAAAGTTAATCTGTTCCTGCTTGTCCCAATATACACATTGTCCGAAAATTTCATCCAAATCCGTGCAGTAGTTTTCGAGTTATCCTGCTGACAAACAGACAAACAAACAAACAAACAAACAGACCAACGCGACCGAAAACATAACCTCCTTGGCGGAGGTAATAACAACAAAATAGGCCAAAGATGGCTATCAGACGTCTTGTAAATGTCCTGTTTAATTACTTTTGAACTTCGTGCAGTAATGTACAGTATGCAAATGTTTCATAATTTGTTATGCAATATTGCTCTGCAGTCTCTTGAATAACAATGAAAAGCTGTACAGTCTTAAGTCTGCAGTAAAAATGTGTCTGCGCAGTCATATTTGGCTTATTTTGTTTCAGATCAATTGTGGTGGCATACAGTGGCAACATGACAAAAGTTTTCTCACTGTTTAAATTCTTTTGGCCCTATAATTGTATCAAGCCTTGTCAGTGAAGGCTTTTTGTATTTATGTTTCGTGCTCATGCTTTTGTGTTTGTTCAGGTCCAGGTGGTTTTATTCAGACATGATCGCCAGCGGCTATTGGTTGCTCACAAAGGCGTCACTACATTTGTTTCTCTGTCTGCCATCATAGAAAAGCCCATCCCATATCAGATGAATTATTTTGATGGACTTGACTGATGTTTAGATGGGTGGAAATCTTTTTGAATGAGAAAGGGGAGCAGATAGTTCTGCCAACTATCTGAAATGTAGTCTAGGATTCATCTGGTTTCAAGGCTACGTTTAATGTACTTAATTGTGAAAATGTGTCTCAGATTCTCAGTTTCTTGAATTAAACTCAGGAGTTATTATTGAGAACTCTGCACTGTATGGTGCTGCACTGTGTAGCTCACAGGCAGGTAGAATGGGAACAAGCGCGGCTGAATGCAGAGTTCGAACTTTTCGAATTTTCGAACTTTGGTAACATTGTAACTATAAACCATTAATAAAGCAACCATAA
Organism: Sardinella longiceps; assembly: GCA_027497455.2. Classification (NCBI taxonomy): domain Eukaryota; kingdom Metazoa; phylum Chordata; class Actinopteri; order Clupeiformes; family Clupeidae; genus Sardinella; species Sardinella longiceps. The sequence continues at coordinate 10,785,689 of JAODXP020000024.1, read as the reverse complement.
TGTCTTATAATGGTTGATGTAAGTTGAACAATTGAAAAATAGTTATAACTAGAAAAGAGCTCAGAGAGGGCAGACCTTCGTCAAGGCAATGTGATCACAGACACAATATAAATTCCAGATCATGTTCTGGACCACCAAAATCAAATCAGTTCTTGTTTGTCCCAATGTACACATTGTCTGAAAATTTCATCCAAATCCATGCAGTACTTTTTGAGTTATCCTGCTGACAAACAGACAGACTGACTGACTGGCAGACAGACAAACAGACAAACGAAAGCATAACCTCCTTGGTGGAGGTAATAATAATAATAACACATACCCCTGGCTGGGCTTGGTTAACATAACACACTACTGTATGTACAAGTCTATATGGCCCATCATACTGATATCAATCACTGTCGGACAGGCCAGAGCCTCCACCTGCTGCTCTTCCTTTACAGTGCCGTTGTAGAAGAAATACAAGAATTCCCCTCACAGCACAACATTGCCAACAGCACCATCAACAGATGCCAATAAGTTAACAAGCACAGTAGACCTATATAGCCTACTTCTTTTAAAGAAACCCTTGGTAAAGAACTTTTCATACTTGGAGAGGAGCCAATTAAAGGAGAAATCCGGTGTGATTCAATCTACAGTATAACCGTTTTTTTTTTTTTTTTTTTTTTTTTGAGGTCACAGAGTGCTGTCTGTGGGAAAAAGAGAAACAAGAAAGTCTGAAACAGCATAGACTGGATAGCAAACCCGCTATGTAGTATCCACCGCACTCTGAGACAAAAGGGCTATGGATTGATTCACATAGACTTCTCCTTCTATTCTTAACCAGAATGTTTCTATCCTTCTGGAGCTGATCAAGAAAAGACTTCTGTGTGTGTGTGTGTGTGTGTGTGTGTGTGTCTGTGTGTGTGTGTGTGTGTGTGTGTGTGTGTGTGTGTGTGTGTGTGTGTGTGTGTGTCTCTCTCTGTGTGTGTGTGTGCTCGTGTGTGTGTGTGTGTGTGTGTGTGTGTGTGTGTCTGTGTGAGAGAGTGAGTATGTGTATGTGAATATGTGAGCTTGTGGTTATATATGTAAGCGCTTACAGTTTGTTCCTCTCCTTTATGACCCAAGACCACATGTGTGTGGCCAGCAGTGCTGCTCAGGATGGGCTCTGGCTCGAGGGACCAACCGCTGCATTAAACGTAAGTATTTTCAGAACATACTGTATGAATGCAAAACGGGTTTCAAAAGCATAGATCTGCACAGGTCTGACAACATTTACTTGTACAAATACATCAGACCTGTGAAGATGAGACATTGTTATATAAGAGTTAGTTAAAATGTTTAGATGTCGATACTAAAGAAAAGAGCTCAACATACTGTCAAATGATTAGTTAGCCTCATTTGCAAGCATCAGCATTTGGTGCTCATCATTGTCAACCACATGTGTTAACTTTAACGGTAATGGCACTGTGTGTGTGCTTATCCAACTAGTTTGTGACTTCCTTGTGAATTGGATTTAGTCATCTGAGTCCAATTAACAGGCACACTTACAACAAGCTAAGGGAGCTTAGACCTAGACCTATACACATTTACACTTGTGTGAGTGAAATCACTTTGGTGGTTGGGTGGCAAAGTGTGTGATTCCTGTGAAACACTTGAAAAGTTGGTGTTTTATTTAAAAAAAAAATTAAAAAAAATCCTGAGATGTTATTGTCAGCGTAACTATCAACATGGTTACCACATTTTGTTCTCATGAACAGTCTGTGTGTAGGTTCCCAGAAAAGAAACCATTCACATGGCTTTACTGGAAAACACATTTCTAATTATGGGTGTAGCGGCAGAATAGTGTTTTATTTGACCACTGCAATATTGGATACCTTAATTGTAACGTATTTAAAAGTGGAATGGTTAAAAGCAAATGGAAAGGTTTGAATAATGGATCCCTTGCTGAGGCGTCTGCTTAGCAGATTGTTACCTTCACCTAGATGAAATATTTGCCTTACACTCCCTGCGCTATATCCTTGCACTGCATGTGCTTGTCAATGGATGCAGGGGCAAACCAAATGCATACAGATGCCCATAAGTGAGTAAATGTCTCAAACACATTTGCCTGTTGTTTTAGAACATCAACAGGCACCAGTAACCACTTGGTAAAGGTTTAAGGTTGTTTTAAGGACATTATCAGACATGCACAAAGCAAGCCATTCTGAAGCAAAAAAAAAAAAAAAAAAATGGGGGGATTCTAAATGACCCAATTATCCGAGACGGGACCAATCGTTAAAGTTTTGGTGTTGATGATTCTATTTCATCCTAGACACTCCAGAAAAGGGGCTTAACATGCTAAAAAGTGAACTTCTCCTTTAACCAGATGTACATTGTAGGCCATTATTCTTAAACAGACTTTGTCCCTGACTCTGTAAACAAAAGAAGGTCTTTTTTCGGGCAATGGAAGCAACATTTCCTGATCACAATGTCCCTGCCATTACATCATTGTTCAACAATTTGTTTTTCCTCAAAAAAACAAACAAACATTAAAATAATGTATCAATATGGTTTCAACTACATACAATATGATGTTAGTTTGAAAAGACCATCTCTGTAAATTCCTGAATATGGTCAAACAGGTGAAATGTATTATTTGAACATTGAATATAAAATCTCATTTTATGCTTAATATTATACAACAGTTAGTCAGATGCATTCTATGCCTCGTTAGGACTGGATTTATTCACCAATATACCACAGGTGACTCTTTATGGGTAGTAATCGCTTTGGATTTCCCACTGACCTGACATGTGAACGTTCTCTTGGATTAACCTGTACTCCACCTAGCATTTCCCGATTTCTCAGGAACTGGGATAAGGGCTTATTTGGGATACTGAATTCAGTAAAACGCAAAGTTGGGATATTTAATATCATATTTGTGATACCTAATAAATGCAGTCAATGTTGCTGTAGCTCTGGCGGTGGCACTGTTGATGTAACTGTCTCTTTGAGGAAAGAAGTGAGTTAGTCGGTAGTTCAGCTAATTGTCCATTGTACCATAGTGTCAAACTGTCCTTCATCATGTGAAAAACAAACTCCACCACCAACAGACACCAGAAACAAACACAAGCCCTCTCACAGAAACCCCCACCCCACCCCCTCAACACACACACACACACACACACACACACACACACACACACACACACACACACACACACACACACACACACACACACACACACACGTCCTCACAGGGACTGTTAAAGGCAAAGATACAAACACATTGGTGCTTGAGAAAATATTCCCCCGCGGTGGAGGAAAAGAAAAGGCACAAATCTTGAACGGTGCGATTAGTATAAACAAATCCTGTGTGCCGCCGCAGTGACCTGCACAGCCAGTATAACCACAGAGCAGGGAGGGAAAGTGAGGCCATCCAGTGAGAGAGCCATCAGTCTCTAGGTTTATATTCATTGAGAGCGAGGGCATGTTCTCTCTCTCTCTCTCTCTCTCTCTCTCTCTCTCTCTCTCTCTCTCTCTCACACACACACACACACACACACACACATACACATGTACATACTGTACACACACACACACACACACGAGTAGGCTATCTACACAGGCACACACTTTAATGTGTATATTTTAAAAAGCTTAAAAGGTCTACAAAGAGGCTCTAAAAACTCTTAAGACTGAATCATCACTGAATCAAAACTTATGGAAGAATAGATGAGAGAGATCAAGTTTGTTTTGCCATTTTAACAGTTAAAGGTGCATTCTTTTTTTTTAATTCTTTCTTTTTCTGTTTGTTGTTTTGGGCCATACTATGGAATGCGAAAAACTATGTAAAATAAGTGCCATGCTAACATGAAATCTGTACCAAGAAAAACTTTCTCCTTTGGAAAGAATCTCGATCCTTGCTTGCAACACATCCTATTTACTTTGTGCTGTGCAAACATTTTCCAGATGACAGTATGATTCTAATAATCTCCATACTTGCCCAAGCAAGTATTTGCTCAGGGGAATATGCAGAGTTGTTGATATTTGGTAATGGCTGAATGTTTCCTCTGAAATTCTAAGATCCTCTTAACCTTCCTGCGAGTCAGTTCCTCACTATTGCGCTCAAAGTTCCCACCATCTTCGTGTCATTGCTTATTATGTAATCTTTGTATCATAGCACTATTATAGCAAACGCCTTTTGTAAATCATATTACATTTTAATCTCTTAAAGCAGAGATATACACAGTGCCCTTCGGTGAAACACTATGGTCCAGAAGTAGAACTTACCTGAGTAAGAGAGGTAGAGCGAGTGAGAGAGGTAGAGTACACCTGAGCGAGAGAGATAGAGTACACCTGAGTGAGAGAGGTAGAGCGCACCTGAGTGACATAGGTAGAGCACACCTGAGTGAGAGAGGTAGAGTACACCTGAGTGACATAGGTAGAACACACCTGAGTGAGAGAGGTAGAGCGCACCTGAGTGAGAGAGGTAGAGCGCACCTGAGTGAGAGAAATAGAGCGCACCTGAGTGAAATAGGTACAGCACACCTGAGTGAGAGAGGTAAAGCACACCTGAGTGAGAGAGATAGAGTACACCTGAATGAGAGAGTGTACCTGTTGAAAGAGGTGGTGAAATTAGCCTTCAAGATGTTTCTCTGAAATCTTCCCTTAGGTCACTTGAAGGTCTACCCATTTGGTGCTATCTTGCTAGATTAAAGTGGTTTGTTTTATAATCTCATCCATTTAAATGTTAAAAAGATAATATAAGATGAAAAAGATAAGTAAGACATGGACTACAATTTCTATGGTTCAGCATTCCTTTGTCTTCAGGTAGGCTCAGTGGGGCAGTTTCAAAAACAAAAAAAAACAAAACATTTTTGTTTCATATTAACCAGCAGAACCCTAGGCTGTTCTAGAATTGATGTTGGTTGTAGAACTGGATCTTTTCAGGACATCCTTCCAACACGAGGAATTTGGACTTTAGCTGCCCCAGATCTTGAACATGGCAGTTATACATTAGGCCTGATTTGCCCAAGGCTTCCTCCACACACTTTGTCCTCAAATGACACTGCAGGGATCAGGAGAGAGGTTTTTGTAGTTGAACTCAAACATTGGCAAACTGACCGTAAGCAATCGCTCCATTGTCAGTTAACTGGGTTCATTCAGAAATAACTGTCAATAGATGCAAGCATACCTAATGTTGTGATTCTTGCCCAAAACCACCCTCCCCCTATTCCCCTGTGTGCCCTATTTTCCAGTTCAAGTGAAACTATGTCTAGGTCGGCAAAAAAAGGCTCTCTGAACCACTGACTTTGTTTACCTCCTTTGCCATCGATGTCCAATAATTAGTATGGAAAGGACTATGTGAAGAATGTTTCCACCCATTCTTATTCTGTCTTCAACATATTCTTGTTATTTTATCATTCCCTGATGCAACAATTAAAGCACATATTTGTCAAATGGATGGAATGTCGAGCAATTAGTTTTAATGATGTGCAAACACAGTTCTGCACGACAGCAATTAATGCAATAGTGTCAGGGCTGAGCAGAGAGCACAGTCCCCAGTCAAGAGCCAGTGACACTGCTGTAACCCACTCTCCTTGCTGTTACCCCATACCCCCACATCGTTTGCAAAAGGGCACGCAGTCAGAGCACAGAGACTCCTATTGTTAGCACAGAAAAAGTGCTCCTGGATAGATGGATCTGCTCCAGAGCCCACATATGTAGGTCGCTCAAGTTCAGGAAAGTCATCAGTTTTCCATATAATACCGTGACAAGGCATGGGTACTTCAGTGTGATGGCATTTGAGGGAAGCATCGCATGTTGTTTCATTACGCCCAGCAAGAGAAGCAGCTTTAAACCTGAACAGTCCTTGCAGTGCAATGGAGCAAGACTGTCTGTCATCATACATAATGTTTGGACGTTTGGATCAACAAACCCTCCCTCCCAAATATACTCATACACAACCAAATATCATCCAGTTAATTCTGAAGACTATCATCATTCATGTTTGTTTTTAGCTGTGTTGCTAGAGCATGACTGAGATATACTCTAGATGATGACAAGAAGTGAGTATAACTGTGACATAAGCAATGACCAAGCAAACTTCTTAAGTAAAGGATAGTCCACTGGTGTGTGCTGGTCAGTCTATCCAGACAAGGTTCGGAACAGGACCCTGAAGCAATATGGAGGGGTCTTGCTCCATCCTGAAATGCTTTATTTTATGAGAAACATCAGATCTCCAAATGTTGTGAAGGCTCGTTCCTAGTCAATTGGATCTGCTGTTGTGTTAAATATCTGTATGAGTGTTATTCGGTTGTACACACAAGGCTTCTCTTGCTTTGAATGAATGGAATGTGCATGTCAGTCAGCTCAATGGAAAGTGTGGAGAGATGATGTCTGTAAAAAGTCCCAGTGCTGCTCTACTCATGGAATGTCTCTTTTCCAAACCTTAGTCGGAACAATGCTGTTGGATGCAATCAATAACGGTTCGCCCTATGGTTGGTCTTTTGTATACCATATGTGTAAGGATGAGCTTGTATAGGGAACATAGCTACAGCTACCTCTCCTTACAAAGCAGGTCACTTGCAAACTAAGTAGGGCACGAGTCCAATTTGGAGAGAGCTGTTGTGCCTATTCTTAGTTGATGTTGGCCACATCTGTGTCAACAGGGCTCCTGTGCCTATAGACAAAGTGCTGGTGTTTATATAGCACTCTGGCGAGTAATGACCTGATGCCATGTTGGAGTCATAAGTCATAAGGTGCCAACCTGAAATAGAGTCATACAATAAACAGTGTTTTCTGTGAAACATAGTGCAATTTGGGGGCAAAGTTCATGTTATGTGAGTGTGTGTGTGTGCGTGTGCGTGCGTGTGTGCGTGTGTGTGTGTGTGTGTGTGTGTGTGCGTTTGTCTTTGTGAACACATTCAGGTAATTTCATTAGTTATGATATGGTGCAGACTTATTTTGATTACCCTCCTTTGCAGTTTATATTTAATCGATTTGGGGAGATAATGGTTAATTCCTGAATCTGTCAAAGAGAACCAGAGGTTCGAAATAACTTCCATTTTCCAACTCCCTGCCATCATATGGACCACCAACCCAACCCCCCCTCACCACACCACCACACCACCCCCATCACTGCACCCTCTCCTCACATACAAGAGCAAACTATCCCATCTCCCCTGTCACCCCAACTCCCTCACCATGACCCCTGGCAGTTGGGTTAGCACCCTGAGCCATGGTCTGCCCAAGGTTTCTACCTTGAGTAAAGGACTTTTTCCTTGTCCCTGTTGCTCTTGGGTGCTCCTTGTTGGTGACGCCCCTCCCTGTCTTACCATCCTATGTACCCCGCCTCCCCCCAATTCTTCACATGAGCAATCAATTGATGCTATATATCAGTTAATGTATAATAATGTATGATAAGTTATGTTTACACATTATTCTGTTTTTAAAGCTTTTTTTTATTTAAAGTGAAAACACAGACTTTTCTAGGGGAAAAAACTGCGCCCTTGTAAATTATTTATACAGTCACATGTTAAAATAATTAATAGTTTTGGGAGGAGGAATGAGGCTTGACATGTCATACCTCAGCTTTTCTATAACCTACTTTTCCTTTTTTACAACCTCCATCTCTCCGTCCCCAGAACTGAACCGCAAACAATGGGTGACATTGGCTTTTGTTCCACTGCTCCACAACTGCGAAATCATTATTATTACCCATGGAAACTAGTCCATGAGAATAGATGTGTTTGACCTACATAGCACTGACAATTTCTCTCTCTCGAGTATCTTAATGGCATGTGTATGCTATATGTTACGAGGGTAAGCGGTCATTTGGAGAGTAGTGCAGCTGTTTAGATTAAGTATAGACAAATCAAGAGCGACTTGGCACTGCCATCTTGTGGCACCGCTATTACAGCGGTGGCAAGTCATAGGTGAGAATATGGGGAAATCAGCATCTCAAACCGTAATGTGGTAACATCAATTGGATTTCATGGACTCTAACATCCATTCACATATTCAGCATCCTTTATTCCAATGGGATGGGAATTCAGTGAATCATCCTTTCAAGCTTTTGATAACATCTGTTTTTTTTCTTCCCGTAATGTTTTTGTTCTATTGCTTTAACAAAACAGCATTCTGACTAGTTGAAATCTCGAAAAATATGAAATGTTCTCAAGCCATACATGTCACACACAAAAAAAGTCTTCTGCACTTTACATGTCTTTTTTTGGTCCTCAACAGCTGACTGCCAGCCCCCTTGTCAGAACCGTGGTTCCTGCAGCCGACCCCACACTTGCGTGTGCCGCTCTGGATTCCAGGGAGCTCGTTGTGAGGAGGTAGCACCTGAACAGGTGTATATCCGTGCGGGGAACACAAGGGCTTTCACGCCATTCCAGCCACGCAGTGAGCCACAGCCACGGCAGCAGCAGCAGCCAGTCCGCAGAGAGTCAGTGGACAAACGACCTGATGAGACCAACCTCAGTCTACAGCCACAGAGACCATCCACAACCAGGCTGCCCTCTTTGTAAGTGCATTTCAGTCCCCTGATAAGCCACACTGATAATATGGAAACCACATGAAACTATAGTAAGAGTTTATGTACCACATACCCTTTTTGCCATATTTGGTTCAAGACTAGAGAAGACTAGAGAAAATCTAATTCCATTAAAGAATCTATCGAGAGAATACTGTAATTACTGTAGTTTGCCGTAAAAGATTGAAACATATTTTGGATCAAAAGACAGTTTTTTTTTCATAGTATCTAAGTCGAGTGCAGGAGACTATTTGGACTGACCCCAATTACAGTTTTTTTTTGACTGTCTAGTGTATGCCCTAGATACAAGTGGGAAGTTTGGACGTGATTGCTTTGAATTTAGAGCCTAGGTTTATTATTGCACTTTATCTCTAATTGCTTTTGATCTTCATCCTGATGTTGGCTTAAACACCTGACAGTGATTTTAATGTGTCTCTATCTTGAGCTAATGTTCCTATTAAGGAAACTTGTTCTCACAAGCTGCAAAAATGACCTTTTCCCTGCAATAGCCTGCATCTACAAAGACCCTGAAAGCCTCCTAAAGTAGATGTTTTTATTTTATCTTGGGTGTTATTGTGAGCACTCATAAAACATAGAACACTTGATTCTGCAAGAGTTTTGACAGAGTTTTGTACGGGAGAACATTGACAATAAAGGGGTGCCAATTTTTTTCTCTGGGTCATGGGTGATGGGCAAGTTTATTGCAGTGGTGTGTTGGGTGAAAATCAATAAACAAACCAGTGAACAGAAAGCGTTACCTCCTTGACAGAGGTAATGAAAATGGAAAATTACCATTATGTCAATGTTTAAGTGTTGTGACACAGTTAAATAGACTGGATGAGTTATAGGGGGCCCTCCATCACGGCATTGTGCCATTCTTCACCCTCAACTTGAACAATTTATTATAGGGATAACCCTTGAGATGAAATCATCTCGTTTTCAAGGGGTCCCTTGTCAATCATTCCCCCATTGTCTGAATAATAATCATGATTACATTATTTTTAAGCAGAAATAAATTTGACCAGATATTTGATCAGCAGAATTTGACATGATTATATAATGTTATAGTCCTGGTGGTAATAATGCTGTGGTCCTAAACAACTGTTGCAAGTAGTGGCTGTATGTGGCCACCTGTGTGTGGATATTTTATGAATCCCATAATAACTTTTTACACTTTTTGCAGTTTTTACAACATTGCTGTACCCCCCTCACATTCCAATTGCAAATAGTTAATTAAATGCGCTCACACAATAATAAAAAAGTCGCCTGTGGAACAATCAGGACAGGAAAAAATGTCATCCAATCATTTTTAGCGTCAGTATCAAAACGATTGAATGACGATATGTCTATCAAACTCAAATGTCATTTGGCCCTCCTGCCTTAATCCTGCACTCCAGAAGGGGTACTTCGACGTGAAAAATGAGGAAGAGTATATTTTCACATTTAGCCAGTGCAAATGTTACTCTAGGATCTTGAACCTGACCTTTAAAGGAAGCCTTCACAATTCATTAATTATAACGTTTTTAATCATGATTAATCACATTAACGATTAATCGTAAAATCCCTGATCCAGTCTACCAAAAGATGACCCTGTTGGTCTAGCAACCCTTTAGTTGGTCCCCCCAGACTGTTGCTTTGGCCGCACAGTCATCAGCCAACTGTATCTCATCTGGGACCATATCTAGGGACAGATTCTCCTGCTCCTCTTGGTTGTCCCAGAAATTGAGCATCTGTCTCGTATATCAAACAGCAGCCAAATAAAAACAGGATATGCTCCATCTCCCAGCGGAAGATGCTTTGGTCAGAAGGTTGCAATGATCAGACGGTCAGAAAACTTCTCTTGTCTGCGACGGGGTCCCATGGTAGACTGCACTGCATCGCCATGATGCAACATCGTCACTCCACATCCTGTGAGGCTGCTGCTCTCCAAGGCTCTGGAGGAGTTCTTGTGGCTTTTCCCACATCCACTATGATTTCATAATCAAGGATGGTTACATGTTAGGGTTTATTTCTTTTTTGGGGAAATTGTCCCTTTATTCAGATAAGACAGTGAAGAGTGTCAGGAAATCAGGAGAGAGAGAGAGAGAGAGAGAGAGAGAGAGAGAGAGAAGGGAATGACAAGCTAATGACAGCAGTTCCCTGTGGATACTTGGACCAGAAAATGTACAGACAAGCAGCCGCTTGCATCATAGCTCCCCCCATCAAGAATACTTCCTGATGCAGCAACACACAAGCTGGTGCCATGTTGACAACTTTTTTCCCCGATACAGCCAGCCAGAGCAGACCAGTATGAATGTAATTCATCTTGCAAGCTTTGCAGTATGGCAAGTCTCCTTTTGACTATTGGCCCACGGCACTACACTGGCTTTAGTCAGCTTGCAAGGATGCAAGGATGATTTGACAGTAGTGAGAATAGCTGTTTTGGATAGAGCAAGGGACTTGCTTTGGACTGAATAAATTTGGTAGAAAGTGTTTCCCACAGGAATTTATGAGACCATCATGTTTGTGTGTGTGTGTGTGTGTGTGTGTGTGTGTGTGTGTGTGTGTGTGTGTGAATGTCTGTGTGTGTTAATGTCTGTGTGTACGTGTGTGTGTGTGGGGGGGGTTCTGGAAAGCTTGGACTGCTCTTCCACTGGTTTCTTCATTTCCATAGTTTCTACAGCAAAATACATGAACTCATGAAAGAACTGAAAATAATGCAAACGTAAGACAACACAACATCAGTATCCATGCATCAGATATTGCCACAATATTGTTTGTCCATATAGTATTTAGACTTTGGTTAGGGGGAATTAGGCTGTGGTGGACTGCCATAGTTTAAGCAATGCATGGGAAACACTGCTAAAACCCTGCTAATATAAGGAGCACATAGAGAATGAGAATGCACCTAGGGTTAGGGTTTGTGAGAGGTAGAAAGCATGGGCTGTATTACAGCATCAATTGTAAAGACTAGTGTGTCCAAAAGGAAAGGAGGACAACATTTTAGGAACAAGATCAGGAAGTGGGAAGGCCAGGGTTTAGGTAACATTGTCACTGTATTGTGTTTCTCAGTCTCAATGTGGTTATCCCCTCCAAAACTGTGTTTCACCTCACACAGTGTTTTGTATGTGTTACTTATTCACAAATGGTGAAAAGCAGAGAATAAATTTACCTCATGGGAATATATAACAGAACATTAAGGAATATCATGTTGCACTTCTGCAAAATCACATGAAAATCACGTTTTCAGTCCCCAAGTTGATTTCAGTAAAGGTAGGGGATTTTCACATGGGAAGGTGATAGGATCAGAAAATAAGTGGAAGTGATGTTATATAAAGCAGTATTCCAGTTTGCATTTTCCTTAAGCCTGCTTGGCAAGTAGTATGAGGTAAATTATTAGAAAGAAGCTCTAAATACTAGCAGAGAAGTGCTCTTACAATGCATACAAATTCATTGTTTCAATGTGCCACAGTATGTTTGTAGTTAATGTATGAGTTGCGGTTTACAAATGCATTATTTTTATCTTGTTTCAAGCAGACTGTATTCTGGTGTTGGCCAGCATGTTGTTGAGGTTACAGATCTGCTGAATGTTTTCCTGTCTGCAGGCAAAATGCAACTCAAGCCAGTCTTTATATTGTTGTGGTCAGACAAGTTGGTTTTTAAGGTTCGTACTTCACATCCGAACATACTCCACATTGCATTCACTTGATATCAGACTTGTTCACACACACTGCATTCACTTGTGCATACTGCAGACGTAAATTGAGGGTTATTCAATATATCTTGCATTTTGTCATTAAAGTTAACTTACCTGCCTCTTCACTCACTTAGTGAGACACAGTAAGTGTGAAGTCTGTTGGACAAATGGTTGGAGAGAACCCGCAGATAATAGGCTACAAATCCCAGTAATGCACAGGTTTAAGGACCAAAACCACCCCTTCATGAGACCCTCTATTGGTCAGGGATGGTTCAGACATAGTCTATGCATTAGTAATGTATATTGTACAGCATGTCTGGCTCAGTGAGGCTTGTGTTTGTGAAACAGAGCTGACCTCTTGGTCGGGCCATGAGACTTAATGAGCACTCTAACGGTTGTGGCGCTTGTTGTGGGCTTGATTTAGGGACTTTCCTAAAGCTGTCATGAAGTATTTTTTTCTTATAGCCATTAATCAGCACACGATGAGTACTTACAAGCCTCAAGTTTCATTCTCTGTGTATTAAATATTTTTGTTTCTAATGAAGCCTAAGTGTTTCTCTCAGCTAGCCTGTACAAGTAAGGCAATTTGGGAATCTGTGCTGCACCTGTCTGGCCCTGGAGTTTCACACTTACAGCCATCTGACAACACTAAAGCCTGGACAGGGCTTTGTAGGACTTGGCATCCTTCCATGCTGTTTCCCTCTTGACTTCCCCTGTTCTAATTTGGCAAATTAATTTTTGTGAAAAGGCCTCTGTAATATTGCAAAGATGTTTTGTAAACCCTTTTTCAGCTCTGGATGTCCCAAAGCAGCCTTGGGCCTCTGCCCGTGACCACAGAACCACAAGATTGCTCCCTTCCCTATCCCCTGTCACTAGTCCCTGGCCTTTTTACTCTCACTCAGTATCACTCCTCACTTCCAAGTGCTGAGGGGGAAATTGATGGGCTGGCAAACATGACATAATGTGTCTCAAGGGGAAACAACAGTTTCAGATTTTTTTTTATTTAATTATTATTATTTATTTTATTTTATTTTTTTTCGTTCGTAAGACTTTGGTCTAGGAATATTAACTTAGAGGTCTGGCCCTCATGTGGTCTATCATCCCAAGGGTGTATGTCAATGAAGAAAGTGAGTAATATGTTGTTTTGCACAGTAAGGCATAACAGTGAACAATAGCGTATTTCATAACACCCACTGCCCGGAATGACTGTCACAGGTTTAATTTTTCATCTGAAAGCATCTGAAACTGGCAGAAACATTCAGTCATGAACAGAAACATTTCAGAAATATTTGTCTGACAAGGCTGAATGATTGACCCTTTTGCCAGTTCATGAATATGTCTCTGATGTAGACAGGAAAATAACATTGATAGAAATTTTAGCTTCCTTTACTGATTTTTGTGCAAATTGTGAAAGGTTTTAAGGGGGATGAACTTGTGCTAGAAACTTCAGCAGTAACCCACTCATGTTTCCCTTTAAATGTCCATAACACAACTTCTTCCCTTTAAATGTCTATAACACAACTTCTGATCATCAATATATCTGATCTGATTAAACTCATGAATAGTTTGTAGTTAGGCATATAAATTAGTATAATGTAGGAGAGAGGACATTGTTACTGTTCATTTGTCACACCAGAAGAGAGACATATGTCAGTAAAGACATTTTGGGGGAAAAATACACACTTCTTCCTGTGTAACTTTGATAGGCTTTAATGACATTTTCAGATGCAGATGTAATGTTTGGTTGACACACAAGCCTTTGCAGCAGCTCAGGGTTTGGCAATGAAAAGAAAGTCTGAAAACTCTCATGCCGCAAAGCAGTGACTCTGTAGAGCTCTGCTTATACGAGTGACCACGAGAGATTAAACATACTCATGGCCTGCAATTTATGGTCAGGCTTTGATGTGACAGAGAGCTCCAGACTTGTTTTATTCTTATTTATATATTTACTGCTTCACTGAATGTAATACTTCCCTAAAGCCCTGTGAAATTGTCCTGTTGTCATAAGAGATGGGCCGTCACATCTTAAATCAGTCTCAGACAGACCCACACACATTTAAAGAATAAAATAAAAAAATAAAAACTTTTAACTTTTTGCTGTTTATAAAGTAGATATGACAGACTAACAGCACTAAGACAATTATCTGTAAGACCCTCTGTTTCGATTCTGAAGTAATAGCACTGTGGAAATGGTGGCAAGTTGTGGCCAGGCACCAAGGAAATAGAGCCTTTTTCAGTGGTAATAAGCCTACGTCATTTTTCATAGACAATTGTCTGTGTTCTTCCAATATCATCATCATCATCTCATAAGCATTTAACAAACCTCTTTGATGGAGTAGAGGTGGATTCAAACTTTCCTGAACATCATTAGCATTTGAGTTGCACAGTATACAACTGTTCTAAATGAATGGAAACAACACTGTGCACAGACTGCCTATTGTCTCTTTAGTCCTTTGTTTTACCCACAGAGGAGTGATGGGGAGGAGGAGAACATAATTTTTATTTTGAGATGAGAACTGTGAGAAAATGGAAAACTTTACAACTAGACAGCCAGCAGCACTTTGGGTTCTGCAGTAACTGCAGTAACTGCTCCTTGGTATTACTCAACAACTGCATTTTGGTTGAGGATGGCTTGATATAGGGTTTCATTAAAGAATTCTGATCAAATATACTGTGTATGTTTCTGTGTTAGCATGTCGAAATGCCTGAGCATATTGTTTTTTGAATGCCTTGAATTCCGACAGCTAAGTATATCGGATGAACATAACCTTCTTTTATGTCGTTTCTGTTATCATAACCCTCCCAAACTGCTGTGTTGTGAAGCCCAGATTGGAGAAGCATTGCCAAAGATGTTCGTCTGATAACAGATAGCTTTGTTTAAAGAGTCATGGGGAAAATACATGGCTGTTTTTGTAGTTGTCTGCAGCCAACTGCCCCAGGATATTAGATGTGTATCCTCAGGTCATTTTTAAACAACATAAAAAAAATTACCTTTGCCAGTGTTTGCCACAGTGGATTGGTTACAGTTTTTGTTTTTTTTTTAGTTGGGGGTAGAGCGGGGGAAACTTAAAAAGTAATTAATTAATAAAATTAATTCAAAATTAATAAATATATATATATATATATATATATTATATGTTAAGTCGCAAATATTTAAATATGATTTAAATCGTATTTAACATTGGTAGATCTATCACAATGTAATAACCAGATAAACATGGAACTTGTGATGGATTGAAACTTAACACCCTGTATACAGTTTGCAATTTTGGTTTAAAGTTCCATTCATAATGGTCTTATCTTGTTTTAAATTGTATAAATGTAGCTTAAAGACGCCTATAGAACTCCTTACTAGTGTAAGCATTGATTCAAAACTGTCCATTCTTCCACACAAATAAACTCCATGACTGAATGTTCTGTTATTGATGGCCAAACCCTTGCAATGAAACAGAGCATATTAACCCATCTACAGTACTTGCTGTTTTGACACTCTGCCCGCAAGCTTCTTTAAAAGTATTTTCAGCTGTTTGGAATTTCAGCTGTTGTGAATTGTGAATGGTTCTGTTCCCTTCAGCGTTTTCCCAGAATCACTAAAGACTGTAGTTATCAAACCACTGCTGGAAAAGAGACACTTGGATTCCTCTGAAGTTACCAACTGCAGGCCCTTTTCAAAACTCGTCCTTATAAGACTTTTGAGACGGTAGATTACGGTCAATTACTATTCAGATATCAACATCATAGTACTAACACTGCTGGGGCAAATGTATCATTAGGATATACACTCTGTCCTGAAATTACTAGATACTAGGTACTGTTGATTATAAATGCACAACGCCTACTTGATTAGACAGCTTTAACTGACTGTTAGGAAGTGTTTTCTCTTTAGATAGACCCACATTAAAGTCAGGAATT
>JAODXP020000024.1:10642101-10764601 GCA_027497455.2 Sardinella longiceps | reverse complement strand
GTGCCACAACAAAGACACAATTAGTTTACAAATAAGCAGGTGCCGGAGGATAGTCGAGAGAAAATAACTATTTACTGCCCAGACTCGAATCAGAAGAGAAGCAAGGGCACTAACACACAGCTCTGTGCCAAGGAGACAAAGGTATGTGTAGACTAGAACGAGCTTTAGTCACACAGGCACAGAGGTGCCATACTCAACTGGGTCCCGTCAGGCCCTGACCTCTAATTTTAAAGACGTGAAAAATCCTAATTAAATCGAAAGATCGAAATGGCAACTTTACATAAACATTAATTGATAGTTCATATGAATATCTGATAACATAAAATAAGTAAGTTCAGTGAACACTTTATTTGTGGCACTTCATTTTACCCTCAGTGAAGTACTATTACATTTTAAACTTGTTAATGTGTGTATAATATTCTACTGAATGTAAACATTAATTTCAACATGCTGACAACATGTAAACGTCAGTTCCTACTGTACCACTTACAGTATTTATGATTACGCAGTTGATCCTCCGCCGTTTGGGATTTATTAGTTGGTGGTTTGCTGTACTGAAATGCAAACATCTGGCAAAAGAGCTTTTAAATGCTCCATTCTGTCTTGACACAACATCCGCCTTATGGACAAAAGTTTTGTCACTCTTAAAGCTTCTTATAGCTTTTTTTTTGTTACCGTATGTTAGTGTTTGATGTTACGCCAACCGAAAATCCTAGTGTGATAGTAATAAGTGATGAAATGGCGGTGCTTGCATTACCCTACAAGTGCTTAGACTGAGAAATGTGCTCCACTTCAATGCATTTTATTTTTCAGTGGATTTATTGGAGGAGAAAGCTGTAAGGTTTATGTCAGTGGTATTGCGTTAGTGAGATGAAGTGGCATGGAAGGTGCAGGGAGATTCATGACAAAATTGATGCCATTTTCCAAAGGGTTGATAGCAATCTGGAACAGACTCCAATATGCAAGGTAAACACTTCTCCTGCTTGACAGTGTTGGAAGCCATAAAAGATATGTTACTTTATCCCTGCGTGTGTGTGTGTGTGTGTGTGTGTGTGTGTGTGTGTGTGTGTGTGTGTGTGTGTGTGTGTGTGTGTGTGTGAAGTTTCTGTGACTCTTGCTCCTGGAGGAATGTGTGGAGGACAGTAAACAATTCTCTCATGCCTTAGCTATGCCCTCGGAGAGAAGCAGTAAAACCTGGTTGAATAACATAGCTGCTGTATTTGGTTCTCTCTCTCTCTCTCTCTCTCTCTCTCTCTCTCTCTCTCTCTCTCTCTCTCACACACACACACACACACACACACACACACACACACACACACACACACACATACACCCATATAAATATATATGCTCTCTCTGTCTTTGTCTCTCTCCATCTCACTCTCACACACAGGCACACACACGCATGCACACACACACACTTTAACCCAGTTGTGTTCTAAGACAGCGTGCCCTCCTTCTAGGACATGGGCCAATTTAGTGGCTTGGACTGTAAACTGAAAAAGAACAGTGGGGATGTGGTGACATTATAAGGCCTCCTCGCACAGCTTTAGCTAGAGTTCAGTGCACACACCATACGATACAATGCAATACATATTTCGGTGTTTGTCCCCAGCTATATCACGCTTTGTTTGTTGTGCCTAGAGAGTTTATGACTCATGAGATCACATTGTGCATGTGGTTTAGTTAAAATGAGCAGCGAGTGAGGCTATTGTCTAATAATAGTGTCTGACCCACGCTGAGGAGTGGAGAGGAGACACGCAGCTCAGGACTGGGAAACAGATACGAGTGAAGCTTTAATGGTCTTTGTAGGCATGAATTAGTCACCATGTGTAATCACTGGCGGGATTCCTGCTTCCCTTTCCCCTGTCCACTTCACTCTGGCCCTCGCAGTGTGAGAGAAGACTCACTGACAGTGAGGCCTCTACACACACACACATACATGCACACACACACACACACACACACACACACACACACACACACACACACATGCGCGTGCACACACACACACACACACACACACACACACACACACACACATACACACACACTCATGCGCGCACACACACACACACACACACACACACACACACACACACACACACACACACACACACACACACACACACACACACTGGCTACTAACACATTGGACAATCCACATTGGACATTCAACATTGTCTCCTTCTGGTTTTATGCCATATCAGATTTGTCACATCACATAGTCTGTCTCCTTCCTCCTCACAATGGACAATGAACAGACTAGATTGCATGGCTTTCACATGCTGTTTTGACTCTAAAATTGACTGTTTATTGTCTTTCTGCATAGATATGCCATATACACTTTAAAATAGAAGAAAAGCATACTGCTAGTTATTTCACAGTTGGTTCAGTCAACTGGTTCATCTCAATGGCGTTCTATTAAGCTCACACCCAACCGAGTCATGAGCAACTTTGTTACTAAAGCAGAGTTGAGGCTGAATTCAAGGCCTGGGTGGGCTCTTCGTTAGACTCTTGTTCTTTAACCTTACCTCAACCCCACACATGTTTGTATAACTATGGTGCATGAAGTTGTTTAAAATCTTGAAAGGAACAATTCTCGGTTTGGCATTTATGAGTTAGTTCTTTGCCCAGCATTTTATGATTAAGGTATGCTGAATTTCACCAGCCTTTTCCAATGATGATTTTTTTTTGTTTGGTTATTTTTTTAAGGCCTCTAAAGGCAAAAGGTGAACAGAGTAGCGGAAAAAGTTGGATTAAAGAAAATATAAAAATGTCACTAAATTTGACCTTAAGTTGTCAATCAAATGTTGTTTTTCCAGAAATATGTCCTGTGCTTTTGATGTGAAAATTAAAAGAAAATTTCTACAAGTAGACCTTCTTGAAGTCTTAAGGTCCTTTTTTCAACATCATTCTCACCAGTGTGAAGTACAAGTTGGGGGTGTTCCAGTGGTGGTACTGTCATGGATGTTCTGGCGCAACATTCAAAAAGGTTAAACTTGCGTTACTTACAGTAATCACTCATGGGTGATTACAGAAGGTAAAAGTGATTACAGAAGGTAAAAGTGGAGCAAGAGGCGCAAACGTTCGACAGCTTCAGTGATCTAATTTGGCAAGGGGAAGGGGAGGAAATAACCCTTCATGTAGATCAAAGTGAAGCTCTCATGCACTAATACCAAAGATCACTGAATAGTTTATATTATAACAAAATGTGACACCCCCACTTATGCAGACCGGAACTATTCACATAGGCCTATTATCTTGTTCTATCTTGGTCAGTATTCAATGATATTAGCTATGATTCTGGAAGGCCCACTTTCAGAATCTATTGTGAGGGAATGTAGAAGGGAAGTCCATGGGAAGTAATCAGTGGATCTGTAGGAAGTCATTAGAAGTGGAGGAAAGTGAAGACTGGGCAGGAATCCATGTTCTTTTCTGGTCCTCATTGAAATCATGACCTGTGTGACCTATTTCACTCCGCATCTGAGACATTTTACAAGGTCGCTGTCATGCACATGTCTAAGTCATTTGTTTCCAAGGCGTTTGATTTGCCTTACTTAATTAATAATGATTCATTACTCAATGCTGTTGTAGGCTAAGTGCGGAGTGGAATTACCGTCAACCTTCATATAAACAGCTGGACATTGGAACAGCTTTTTGAACTTGTCTTGCACACTATACCTTGGGGATGTTGATTATTTTCCCTTTTCATTTAAGACAAGAAGATGAGGTGCTGATAGAAAAAGAATACAGTACACTATCCAACTTTTCCTTAATTTTCCCAATGTCATTGTCTCATCATTTTCTATAAGGCCACTGGCTTTCATGTACGTTTTATTGGTTCAGTGTAGTATTTGTGATAATTAGATACTTAACCCAGTGTCTTAATGCCTCTGAACACTGATGGAATGATAAGCCACTGCTAGGGTGGGTACATCTGAGTGACTCTCTGTAAGAACAAAGTGTTGTGATTGGTTTTACCAAACCTACTGTATTGGGGCTCTCTGACTTTGGCTTGGTTTACCAGCTGAACAAATCTTTGCTACCGCTTACGTCTAGAATTCTTGGCTAGCCCAGAGGCATTTATGTCACACCATGGTTATGTTGATTTGTTCTCAAATGAACCAACCAACTTTTTTGGCCATTCAAAAAGTTTTGCATCCCTAACCTTAACTTGGGGCAGGGGGATGATAGCCAATGCCAACCCAGAGATGGCGCCAGTGGAGGCCAAGCACACGTGTTAGCTTTATTCAGGGTTTACGTGATGCATGTCCGTTCATTTGCATAAATGCGATCTGATATGCTGTTTGTGGTACATGTAAATATTCATTTGAGACTATTTGGAAGATTTTTGAACAGATTTGGCAAATTGTGGCAGCAAATTAGTCCCATACAGTATTCATCAACTGTGTGTGTGTGTGTGTTTTATATCCAGTCTTCTGTCAGATACCCTGTCTAAATGGTGGCAAGTGTATTGGCCAGAACCAGTGTTGGTGCCCCTCCAACTCTACTGGGAAGTTCTGTCATCTGCCAGTTCCACCACCGAGCCGAGCCGGCCAGGGATCCAATGGGAATGAAGATCAGAATGCCTCCTCTCACTCCATATACACGTTGCCTCTTTCCAACCAGGAAGGTAATTATTTCTTGAATTTTGTACGGGATAAAAAAGTACTATCTTATTTTGCTTTAAATTTATTCCTCCTACAATTACAGCCATGATGAACTCTGACGATGGATCACGAAAATCATTGTCAGTGCGGTTGATTTGGAACTCAGTTGTCTAAAACAAGCTGCTGAAGTATTGGCATTTTCCTTTCTAAAACTCAAAAACTAAAGACTAGATTCAATTCTTCAAGACCAAGAAATCTAAAACTGATCTAATACTTCATATTGTCCAAGAAAAGAAATTGAATATCAATTACTGTGTTGTCTGATCTACACTAAGAAATGGCATGCGGAATTCTTGGAAAATTCTCTCAAACAAATTTTGTCTCATGGCCTTATACTCAAGGCCTTTGGCGCTCCACCAAGTCATCATTGACTCAAATATCAATATCAATAAAAAAAAGTTCCAGTAAAGCACACTTTAGAAAATTATGTTAGATTATGTTAGACAACCTCTTTACAATGCCAAACTGTGTTTTGGCTCCATGCAAAAGGATATCCTGAGTTTCAGCTGTACTGTATACTCAAGGCCAGAGGCCAAGGCATTCGCAGCTGTGAGGATATCCTTTACCAGCCTCATAAACAGAAGTGCCATATTATAATACACTGATAAAGTATACAGTTATAATATTAACTTGTTGAACACACCAGAAATCAAATTTTTGTTTTTACAAAAAGTCAATTTTGTCCACATATTCTCTGCCTGAATAGACAGCTCCAAGCTCTGTCAGTTGTAGCTAAAATACACTGACAAAAATACTTTGCAGCCACCTTGCGTTCAAAGGATGTGTTTGTATAGTCATTTGTTTTCACCTTAACGTTGATTCGTACATTACTCCTTGTATTGGAAAGTCATAGAACATTGTTGACTTTTTTGTCATTCTGATGAATCACTAAATAACAGCTCAAGACATTTTTGGTCCACTTGGAAATTCAGAAACTGCTTGCTTATTTTCTTACTGCTTATTTTCACCTTCTGTCCCTCGTTCAGTGGTTCACTCTCCCTGTTCACTGTGTGTGTGTGTGTGTGTGTGTGTGTGTGTGTGTGTGTGTGTGTGTGTGTGTGTGGTTGACAGCCTCTTTGCACGCGTCTATGGTCAATGTACACATCCAGCACCCACCAGAGGCAGAGGTCCAGGTGCATCAGGTGGCTCGTGTGAAGCAAGGTCAGGGTGTGCAGGATCATGGCCGGGATGGTTCATCCCACTCTGTGCAGCAGCGCTCTCAGCCTGCCAATGGTCACGACCACAACCACAACCACAACCACAGAAACGGCAATGGTCACAGCAATAGTCCCTCCAGACCCCACAACAGGCAGAATGGACATGTTGGGAGATGCTTTCAGGAGACAGTTGATGGCCAGGTAAACATATTTCAACAGATGCTATCATCCTAAGCGAAGTTCATTGTATTATGTTGAACAACTCAAGTCACAGAGTAACTGAAGGCCTACAGTAATGGTAGTCACTGTCACTGGTCACGTCGTGATTTCAGTTCATTTTCAATTGAGCATGTCAAATCATCCCGCAAAGCATTTTGGGAAGGTAAACAAATATCAGCAGACACAGTCACCCTAAAGGAAATACATGTTTTGACCAACTCAAGCCACAGAGCAAATGGAGGCCTAAGAGTTTACGATTTTACAAAGAGATGATCCAGGTAGAAAAAAGTAGAACCAGATGCTAATAGAAATATGCATGCATAGGTACCTACACTAGGCACGCTGGTACAGCAGCTTTCAAATCTGGAATGAGGAGATACATTTTATAATAAATGGGGATGACTTAAATACTTGCTCTCAACTCGGCAAGTGGAGCTGCAATAAGGATTTTACATTGGCAGAGCTCTGGTTATCTAAATTCTTGGCTCTATGGATTTTTGGCACTCCAGCACATCAGTCACTCTGGATTTCAAGTTTGTGTGTCGTGTACAGAGGGATGGAAAAGACACACAGAAATCTTTGTCTGACTATGTCACCAGATCATTCATACTCTGAGCCATCAGTGAAATTGCAGTTTGGCATTTTTAAATCTCTAAAATCGCATTTTATGCGGTTTTGTGCTGCTAATTCTATGAAAAATCAATCTGTGCTAGATGGATATCCTAAACCTTGGATGTCCTAAAATCACTTTTAGGCTGTCAATCTTTGCCTTCAAATCTTTTCAAAAGTGATGCTAAACTGATGCCAAAGCATGGTCCACAGCATAAAGACAAGAGTTTTGAAACCAGCATCATTATCTGAAAATATGAACGGCACCAAAGTGCTAATAATAACCAAGCTGTCTTGAGTTTAACAGTTTGTGTGGATTACTGTAACTGTATGCATGCTCAGGGAATCTCTTTAAATTGTACTGGGATTTGCTATTTAATTTTGCTATGACTTTTATACGATTTTTCTATTGATGATGTATGGATGGCATGCATTTTAAGAGAGCTACACTCTTGTAAACGATAATGTAAAAGCATGGCAGACTTTATTGCCACTGTGGACCTGAAATAAGTGAGTGAGTAAGTACTTGTAGGCTGTATTTGCATTTTTTAGTGTAGTGGTCACACAAAGCGCTTCAGGAACAGACATAGGTAAGACAAGAACTTAAATACCCAGTAAGTTCACAGTGATAGAGTCTGCTATATAGTTTGACAGATGATTGACAGCGACCACAACTTATAGCTTCACAGAGACTCCCAGTTTCTCACAGAATGGAAGCCCAGAGAACTCTCGGTTGTTTTAAAAAGTGGTATACCTTTCACCGGAAGCCAGTCTCTGCCTTCGATTTACACTTTAGTTTGGTATTTACGAGCCCCAGTGCACCCCTGCTGCCTGCTGTTCCGGTGCTTGATGTGAAACGTGTCATGAGTTAGGGAGGGGTGGGGGGGTAGGGGGTGAAGTTGGGGAGTCACGCACCACTACACAGAGCAAGAAAAGGTCCCTCTGCACAAGTAAGAGATTGGTCAGGCAGAGAAGAGTACAATAAAACTAGATCCAGATATATCTATATTATATTTGTATTTAATTATTTTATATAACAATATTTTTGTATATAAAAAATTAAATCCTGCAGTAGTGCCTGATGTCACCGTAATCCATTTTGTGGCTCACTGAGTTAATTCACAACAATGTAGCCAGTGGAGAAATATTTAAGGCTTGGATGAAATACATCAGTGTCTTTGCCCAGTTCGGTTCTGTCCACAGCTCGACTCTAAAGGATAGCATCAGCTACAGTATACTTAAGGCTTCAACAATCACTGTCACAGTCCAGGGGTGTCCAGAGCCTTGTGGGTTTTAATTGTTCTTTTAGTGTTCAATCTGAGAATAAGCATGTAGTGCCAACAGTAAACACCAGTGTCCTAGTTTCATGTCAGAAAACACACACTGACAGACACACACACACACACACACACACACACACACACACACACACACACACACACACACACACACACACACACACACACACACACACACACACACACACACACACACACACACACACTTACTTACACACACACACACACACTTACTTACACACACGCACGGACATATATATATATATTGAATTGCCATCCAAAGCTCCATAAATTACAACTTGGTCTCTTGGAATGTTTCAGCAGGGATGTCTGACAATAATCTTCACCCAAATAGTCCAGAGCCCCAAGTGCCCATGCCAGCAGTGGATTGATCTTTGCCAAAGACTGCTTTCGTCTATCCTAATTAGACTCAGATGCTCTGCACTGCATGCATACACGGAGCGCAGTCCTCTGCTTCTGGAACCTGGTTTTAATGGTGCACACAGCTCACCCTACTACACCCTACAGCTCAATTACGGCAAAGAAGGAGAGAAGTGACTAATGCGGATGCTTAACCCCTGAATGATTTGCTAATTTAGATCAGATTTTTTATGAATGGAGAGACAGCAGAGGATCCCAGATGCTACAGCTTAATTTTGAAAAATGTACTGACTCACAATCGTTCTGGCATCATAAATCAGAAGGAAGTTGAGAGGTGTGGAATATTGGCTGCCTGTTGTGACAGAGAGTGTGCTCTATCTTGCGTACTCATTTAGAGCATATTTTCTTTTGGACATTGGCTATTTTCTGCTTATTGCATTGTCTTTGCAGCCCAAGTAACAACCAAACAAGACATTTTCACATTTTCTCCCAGGTCTTTTTGGAATCACATAATTACAAAAGTCATCTGTAATTCTCCAGAAACATTGACAATAAGGCATACAGAAGGACTGTTTCCAATTGTATATTTTACCCGCAGATATCCAAAACAAAACATATTTTTTTTGCGTGTAGGGTTTTCTTTTTTTTTTTGCATTTTCTGACAAAATATCTTTGTCTTGGGGGGAGTCTTTTTATTGGAAAAACATTCACTTTCTGATGTCAATTTTTATTACACAAAATATTCGTGGAAGGAACATGTTTATAGCTGTCCACAAAAATCAGTAAGATGCTATATCTCCAGATGTCAGAACCAGATGATGATGTTTCTGAACTTCAAAGTGTTTTTGGCAATTTCGTTGGCATGGCCTAGGAAAGCAGCTGTGACATGAAATGCCAAAGGTGCTTAATGAAGATGTTCAGTATACTCAGAGAATATGAAGGTGTGTGTGTGTGTGTGTGTGTGTGTGTGTGTGTGTGTGTGTGTGTGTGTGTGTGTGTGTGTGTGTGTGTGTGTGTGTGTGTGTGTGTGTGCAGCTGTATGGTCAACTGATGTTTTGTTGTTGGTGTGTGTGTTTGTCTCAGTGTGGGAAACCTCTGCCTGGTCTGACAAAACAAGACGACTGCTGTGGAAGTGTGGGTGCCTCGTGGGGACTTAACAAGTGCACTGATTGCCCAGTTAAACCAGGTAACATACACACACACACACACACACACACACGAGAGAGAGAGAGAGAGAGAGAGAGAGAGAGAGAGAGAGAGAGAGAGAGAGAGAGAGAGAGTCTATGCAGATAAATCTGTGCAAGACTCATCTTTTCATTCAACCCTAAGACATACACACACACACGGACGCACGCACACACACACACACACACACACACACACACACACACACACACACACACACACACACACTCACACACCACACACACTCACACACACACTCACACACACACACACACACACACAGACAGACAGACAGTCTATGCATATAATGGCAGAATCTGTGCAAGACTCATCTTCTCTCCTACCTGCCATTATTTCATTCAACCATACGACACACACACACACACACACACACACACACACACACACACACACACACACACACACACACACTGATATTTAACATAACCCATGTAAAGCTGGTCCTCATCCCAGATCTGATTGAATGCTGAGTGAAAGGGTAAGTAGAGTGTAAGTAAACAGCATACCACACTTGATTATTATGCATTCCACCCACTGTATATTTAGATTAGAGCTTTTAGTTGTACTCCTCTCCTAATCCGACTGCTCTTGGGGCCCTCCAATAGCCAGGGTGTGGAGACGTTGGGGTACTTTTTCAAAACCAAATAAGGCACCAAATAAAAACATGTGTTTTCCATGAATAACAGCTTGCTGGGAGCACGTGGACTTTGTGACAATCTTGTTTTAATAGCAAAGCAATCAGGGTGCCTATGTTTCTTCAACTTTGTGGTTCTTTTTTTAAGAAAAAGTTTACCCTCCGGGCGGTTGCGCTTGTACACATGGGGAGATCTGAATTTGTTGTCAGTGCACTTTTGGCGACAAACTTTTCTGCATCTGCCCTCAGGTTTCTAAATATGCACAATGGAGAGGAAGTAATCTGTCAAAATACAAAATAGCGCTGGTTTGTATCACTTAATTTTAGTGAAAGAAATCATTCTTCTGACCAGTCAAGCCACATCGGAAGTTTTCCAAAAAGTCTAACATAAAAAAAGACACTAGAAGACTTTTAGAGTTTACAGTAATCCCCAGCCTGGATCTGCGGCGGAAAGAAATACGCATCTTAAAACATAGCCAATTCGCTATTTTTGTGCAGATTGTGCTAGTACTGTACATCTCAGCAGAATGGAATGGTGTATGTCAAATGGTTGATATCATGGAGACACGGACTGTAATGTGAACTTGTCAGTCCTGTCGCTCACAACGACTAATGGCTGAAGGATATATAACGCATCACTCCCTAAGATTCCATAGAGTCCTTCAGTATAATCAGATCCAGACTGACTAGACAGGAGATGGCCTTGCTTTCATGGTCCACTTCACTTTGGACTGTGTGAAGCGTGCTGTTTCAAGTAGACCACACATCCTCTGTTTATAAAGAGAATCACTGTGAAAGCAAGCATCTTTTATCTTTTCAATTCTTATTATTGTGTTTATGGTATCGTAGTAACGACAGTCAGGAAGGCATAAAAAAATAGAGAAACAGTGGGTAATCACTATAAGTAAAGTTTTCATTAAATATTCATGCACCTAATTAGGCAGTCATCATAACAAATAAAGATGATATATTGTATGATATTGAACACCTTACAGTTTGAAATACTACAATGCACAATACAGCGTCTTCATGACAACAGTGATCATGTCAATGAGTATTGGACTAAAATATTTTTGTATTGCATTCTGATGTCAAATTGTATGCAGTAACATTAACACCTTATGCAGTAGTACGTTATTCTATACTATCTGTTATTTATTGAGACTTTATGAATACTTAATAAGCCCTTATGAATGTGTTATAAAGTTCCATGGATATGGGGTTCATAAGGGTACACTTCATCAGCTTCCTCATAAACCATACTATGACAGGCCTAACAGAAAATAAGCCTTTACTAGTTCTTGTTACCCTCTGAAAGTTAAGTTAACGTTACACACTGTATATGAAATTAGATCTTGGCAATTTGACCTCATTCACTGTATGTTTCCCATGGGTTGCTCATTAGATTACAAAGATTGCTCTTTATTACGTGGAAATGCTTCCATTATCTTGGCCTGCAGAAGCAGGGGTGTTTATACTGTAGCCTAGCTGCAGCACACACAACCAGACTAAACAAAATCAACTGAAAGACAGACACAGTTGCAGAAGCATCTCTCTCTGACTACAGCACTCGCAGATCAACAGAGAACAGCAGAGATTACAATATATGCAAAGTCACCTTCAAAATTAAGGTATTACACATAGAAATTTAACACAGTAACAAAGTTTTGTGCACAGCATATACTTACACTTCAATTAGATTGAAGAGGAACTGGTCTTTATTATTGGACCTATCTTCAAACTAATATTCTCAATTTATCTGTTTTTATTATTTGTCTCTTATGTCTTGATTTTAAGGGTTAACCAAATTACGTCATGAACCTATCTGGTCAGAACACATGTTCCCTGACTGGCCCTCCACAGCCATTTCCGAGCACTCATAAGACAGCCCCACATTCTGCGCCCAGGGACATATTTCTCAGTCTGTAACAGCGAGGCAATCCTGCGCCTGAAGCTGTCTGTGGTTCAGGGACACTGGGAGGCGTCCCGGGGCAACGTTGCTGATCCTCCACAAGTCGCTATAAATCAGATCAGGCCTTTCACTGAAGGCAATTGCTCACAAGTTGGTTACTGCTCCCTGGGGCAGACCGGGTCAGCATGATCTCAGTCACCCTTTTATCACTTAGCCCACAATCCCCACCCCTTCACTTTTTTTTTTTTTTTTTTTTCTTTTCACTTTTCGGGAAATCTTTAACTCGGGAGACAGGGTGTTATCAGGATCGTTTCCTGATGCTTATTTGATAATTGCGCACAATTCAATTGTGCTTCTGGGATGGGAGAAATTGGGCTTGAAGCGACGCTACGTGGTAAGGATAATTGAAAAACTATGGCAAGAGAGACCACATACATAATACAATACAAACCACATCAAAAACCAGTGTCGTATATCAATTTGCTGCAGAGGATGCTGTCTTAAGCTACTGGAGGAAAAAAATCTTAGTTTACACGCTTTGTGGTCTGTGCTGGGTAGATCTGCTTAAGTCTGGTCTATGCAGATCAAACACAATCTAACATGTCTAACATGTCTGTTACAGTTGTGTGAGTAAATGTGGTTGTGTATGATGATAAATACACAATTAATGGCATAATGTGTAGCTTAATGAAATGCTTTTTTAGGATTTTTTCACATTGAAATGCTGTTCAGTCATTTTATAGGATGATAATACGCCAATATGGGTTATTTCATGGGTTCTTTCCATGTTTAAACTGTAAACGCAGTTTACAGACACAACATGCACATTCATGAGAAAATGTTTCACAACATGAACACTGCTTTTCCTTTTTATTAGTTTAGCCTGAGTTGTAGATTCAGAGATTGTAAACAATTTTATCTACATATATAAATAATTTTTACTGCCAGTTATTACATTATTTTTGCCTGTGTGAAAAAGTGTTTAGAGCTTTCAAACTCAGGGCCAAGACACTCAGTTGCACTCAGATTGTTTTCTTTGAGATCAGATTCTAGTTGTTAAGCTTAGTCTGGCCCTTCAAAACAGCATGTCACTCCATTGAAATGAGTCTGGGGAATTTCTGGTGGGTGACTAGCATAGCATATTTTGACATGATTAGTCCTGACCTTTGACCTCCTGACACAGGGGTTTCTCACATGTGACCAACTCATGTGCCATGATTTATCAGGAATTCCAAACGGGATTGTTTTAACCACCAAATATGTCCTTGCAGAGGTCATATGTCTCCGCCCTTCACACAATACATGCATGTAATGACGCAAGGAAATATCAGTAAACTGTCAGAAAGAGCACACAAAGACAACACAATCACAGGTTGAAATTTCATTTTTATTGGCCAACACACTGTTAAAACATTTATTGGTTTAGAGAGGAGGATACTTCTGTTCTTTTAAATTTAGCATCTCCAATGATGATTTTAGAGGGCCAGTTTTGAACAGCCAATTATTTCTTTTCATGGTGGTGGAGGAACAAAATGTGTTTCTATTCGTCTCTGTCTTTGCTTTGTTTACAAACACCGGTAAAGGTTTTCACCTTCCCAGAACACTAACAGTGTGCATGTTGCTTTTTCCCCTTTCTCTAGCCTACGCAGTTATTGCCAATGGCCAAGTGGAATGTCCCAAAGGATTCAAGAGACTCAACAGCACTCATTGTCAGGGTAAGTATACTGGTGGGCTCATCCATTGCATTGCAAAGAATGCAGTGAAAGTGTTTTTTTAAAGCCAATTCAAAGATGTGAATGTCAAAGATGTGAAGGATGTTTCATACAAGTTAATTTAGAAAAATAATTTTTCATCGTTGGCTCCATTCAGTGGGGGAAATAAGTACATGTTTTCTTTTATAAGGACATTTCCAATTACTCATTTCATTGCCTTCCACTACACACACACACACACACACACACACACACACACACCAGACTCAACTCTTGTCAAAAAGGCATGCGTAAAAACTCTTCCAATTTTTTTTTTTTTACACAATCTTTGGACTGCCGTAGTAATGAAATGCTGGGAGACACAGCCTACAATACAACACTCCATCTTTTGAGGAGAAATGGCAGTGAAGTGCCTTATTGTTTTCTGTAACAAATGGACCTGGAGCTGTTTATGAGTGGTCTTTGGCTCTTGAGTTCTGTTCCTTTAACCATTCCTCAAACTGATCGATCAAGGAACTTGCGTCTAAGCTGTGCTGATGTAGGATTGATATTCCTTTCCTTCCTCTTGCGCATAATGACCCCAGTGGTGGAATGGTGGAGTTCAAAATGTTGAAATATTATGTTAAAAAACAGTTACATTAATATGCATTGCAACAATAAGATTGCAAAGGTCTTAGGAAAAGGACTCTTTGCTTTTTTTTGTTCTGCCGAGCAAGATATTTCATGGTAGTTCATGTTTATGGGAGAAAAGATCAGCATATTGATGCTCAACAGATAGTAGAATGCAGACTCAGTGCACTCAGACTCAGTGCTCACTCGAATTAAAGTTCATCTTCTTCTTCAATGAATGAATGATGAATAATGATGAATAATTCATCATTCAGTTTTATTTTATCTCATTTTATTTGATCATATCTTACTATCACAGCATAGTCCTGAAAATGGGCAGGAGAATTTGGAGATCATGATTCCATGTCTACAATGTGCATCCAGCTTTTTAAAATTCTGTGAAATTCTAGTATTCAGCCATAGACCTACGCGTTATAGCAAGCCTGTCCACTGCATAATGGGGAATAGTGGTCCCACCTTGTGCAATCAGTGTCCAATTTTGCTTCCACTAAGTGACGTCATGAAATATCTTCAAAGATGGTGGATAAGCGGCACAAGATATTTCAGGAGAAGCCACTTCCTGGAAACATGAGGTAGCCCAATCACGAGATACCAGAACCATGATTGGTGACACACCCCAGTCCAGCTGGTGGTGGTAATGCACCATTAAAGTTAGGTGCCAACCACCATTAAACCAAAAGAAGAAGAAAATCCACGACCGCATACTGGGTCACTGATTGCATGAGGAAGAGTCACTGATCCCTTTTTATGCAGTGGATAAAAATGTGTTGTATGAAAGAGTAGGAAATGAGATTACGTCACGTCACATGGTTTTGTTCCATGATCCTGATCCTCATTTTCTCTCATAGGCATGAACTGCCATCAAATATCTTGCTCTACTTTTCCACCATCTTTGATATCTTAGCTCTGCCTACTGTATGTACCATCTCTGATTCTACCCTTCTGTCGACGCCTTGTCTTACTTCCTGTCTGCTTCTTGTTTACTTCCTGGTCCTGGCATCGAAAAGCATAGTTGCTAACCAGTCAGCAGCTTACTTAGTTGGCCATGGGAAATTGCATTGCAACCAACAATGCTTTTGTGAAAAGAACTCCTTTACTCTATGTGCTCCATTGTTTATCCTTGCCATGTGTGCCTGGTCCTAGTTCCACCCCTCACCTGTACCTGCTACCTGTTCATTTTTAGTCTCCTTAGTCCCTGCATTCTTTCACCTCTTCCCTTGTTTCACCATGTATATTTAAACCTTCATGTTCATTCAGTCCTCTGTCGCTCGTCGTACTGGTGACGTGCTGTCTTGTTTCCAAGTATTTCTAATTTTTATTAAGCTCTAGAACCAATTTGAAATCGCCCTACGCTTGTGTCTCTGTTAAAATCGAAGAGACACTACAGCCTACTGTACTTCACCTGGCAAGTAACGCAACAACCTGCACGCCACAGTGTCCTCATCTGACCAATGAAGCATCTGAATCATTTCTGTTGGAATTCCCATGTCCCCTCCTGCTATGTTGCAGTAATTCTTGTGCAGGTCTATTTGCCAGCAAGAGCCACATCTGGATATATGAAAAGCAAATGTTTGACCTGTAATCGCTGTCTCTCCACCAAAGTATTTCTCCAAACTTCTGTGTGTCTGTTCTTGTCAGCAACTCCATTTCCCCTTGTGTATATATTTTATTGTCCATTTTACGTTCACAAACAGCCCTTCACATCCTAATGGGCAGTGAGAGATGGAGATGGGAGCCGATACAGAAGGCCATGATAATGGTTGTTTTGTGGTTTACTTGGAGTGAGGGGAAGGTGATGTCACAAATTGAGAGGCCCTGCATTATGGCAAAGCTGCTGCAGAATTTACAGATTACATCTGCTTGTGGGAAAGTTTGTAAAACATGGCTGGTGAACTGATTCTGTATGTCTTCAGAGACCTATTGCTTCACTACAGCTAGATTCTTTTTTTTCATTCTGGGAAGCATTTCCCGAAACCATAGTTGCTAACCAATTAGCAACTTAGTTGTGGGAAATTCCTTTGTAACTTAGTGAGAAACTATGATTTTGTGCAACCGGCAACCCTGGGCAGTATTACTAGAAATCATTTGTTTAGAAATAAGCAGAAATCATAATTATCGTGTCTCAAATTGTCTGCTGATTGTATGCCAGATTGGGGTTTTTACCACAGAATTCAGAGGGGTTTTCCATGAGTCATCCATGACTTTTAATTTATGGAGATTTATGATAGTGCCATTGTAGCATGTGGCTATTCAGTATTGAATCATGCCTTCATAAGGGCAGGTGCTCACAAGGGAACATTGTCAAAAATGGTGTCAGAAGCTTCCAACAAAGCAAGACAACTAGAAATGCTGCTTTGGCTTAGCGGGCTTTGTCTGATCATTTCAAGATGTGGCCATATACCCCTAACCAGAGCAGAACAGAAGAAAAAAGCCTTTGAACCTACATGACTTTGTTCCTTTAGTATCGGCCATGATTACTCATGTAGGGCAAAACATTGTTGCTTTACTGCCAGCAGGAATTGGGAAGAACCTAATGCATCAGTCATCTCGTAAGGAACTCTATGAATTCGGGTCACATTAGGCTAGAGAGATCCCACAGGTGCATTGAATTACTTCATTTTTCAGTTGCATTCAAACGTGCAATATACTGTAAAACTGATTTTTGTAAGACATAAGATTTATCTCAGTCTGTCCACCTGTATAAAGAATCTGCTTTTGAATGCTACATTCACAGTGACCATAAATTACGATAAATAATATACTCCACTTTATATACCATGATTGCTCCACTTTGTATAGCAAAACTCAACTGGTCTCACTTTAATTGGATAGCCTGTCTACAGATACAGCTGCCCAGACTCTGTTCAGTTTTGGTAAATGGTACATTGATACTGTAATACAGTGATGCAAACAAATCTGGAACATAGCCTTAAGATTAAGAGTTGGATTTGGTTTAAGTGCTATTCAGTAATCATTTGGCAGTTTGGCAGTTTTTTCAGACAGTAACTTACTTAACAAACTTAGCAAACTTAACAAATGATCTGCTAAGTATCTGTGGTTGGACTGTCAAAGGAGCGGGCTCTGTCTGTCTTTACCACTTCCAGACACAAGCAAACAAACCACCCACATAAGCTCTGATCTACCAAAAGCAGCACCTAGCGTAAACAAGCCTGACCCCATCATGACTCAGGCACCCCAGCTCACAGTTTCCATCAGAAAGCACCGAACCAAAACAAATCACTCATGACTCAGATTAATAGCTGTGACTAAAACTGAGCAATGGCCGCCTGTGAAGCTCCACCAGGCAGGCCCCATGGCAAGGCAAAGCAAGGCCTCTGGACAGGACCTAATGATTCACTAATTGCTTAATGGATGAGAGATCCTTAGGGCCCCTGAAAAAGCAGTGTGATTCAGTAGCGAAAAAATGCCATCTGCTCTTTCGTCCAATGACTCAGGAAGAGAGAGAAAGTCTGGGGAAAAAAACAGGGCCGTTGAATGCTGTTTTTGTATTGTGCCATGCACCGTTTTTAGAGGGTTGGAAAACAAGGCCCACGTCAGCCCTTTACGTAAGCTCTCATGAGTCTCTGACCTTGGAGGCTAAGTGGCGAGGAAATTATCCTCTACAGGCGTGAATGCTTGTGCTAATACAAAACACACATTTATTGCACACACACACTCTCGCTCGTTCGTCTTTCTGTCTTTCTGATTTATGAGATGCGGTATATGTTACCATAGCCATCCCAACTCTTAGCTGTTGAGGGAAATAGACAGAGTTATTACGTGCACTCCTCATTTCCAGAGAGAGCCATCATAAAGACTTGACCCCCTGTTCATTTTGTGGAGTGAGATTAATTTTAGTTTCTTGCACTGCTTACTGTTAATTAGGGATTCGCTGATTGGGATTGGGCGATTGAACAACAAATCGATTATTAAGAGTTTGAAATTGATATTCATATTATGAATTTTGCCGATCGCGTTGATCACATTTTTCATAGAAGAAAAATGAATGGAATGCCGAACCCCTCCACATGTTTCTGTCCTATAAATTCAAGACAGAAAGGAGACAGTAGAAACCTGACAGGAAGTGACTGGGAGAGAGAGATTGAAAGGAAATTCCTCGTGCAGGAATCAAATCAGATCTGGATTTATGGACACCTTAGCCTACTATAAGTTTATTGTTATGAGGGAAAAGCTAATTCACAGTTTGTTTGTTTTTTCCCAGATATAAACGAGTGTCTGATGCCTGGGATTTGTAAGCATGCAGAGTGCCTCAACACCAAAGGAAGCTACAGGTGCACTTGCAAGCCAGGATACATGCTGGACCCTTCACGAAGTCATTGTGTCTGTAAGTCTGTCTGTAGATCATAGCTACTGTGTTTGTGGATATGATACTTAAAATGTAAATAAGGCTACCTGGAATAGACTTAATATGCACTTCCTTGTCTTTCTACTGGATTTCTATTACAGTACATCTCACCATCACCTTCAAAGTTCCTGTTAGCATGTCATACTCTTTGTAAGGCTTTACGTTTTAGTTAGTTTTGAAGTCACTTTAGATAAAAGCATCTGCTAAATGCAGAAATATAAATGTAACTCAATGAAAAATGGAGTTTTGGACAGTTCCCATCGCCTTGGTTACTAGACCTCCCTGATTTCATTATTCCTTTGTTTGTATTTAATAGTTATCCTACCCACTGTCATACATACTTGCAGTAGTACACAATAGTTAGTTCTGGTCAAACAAACCATTTCTGAACTGAATTTCTTGATATTGTTTTTGAATGTATTTCTTGTGTAGCCTACTGAATTAGGTTTTCTAGTCAGGGATCTCACTATCTGTCCCCCTGTCTCAACCCAGCGGATAAGGCGGTGTCTGTAGCGAAGGACGTGTGCTATCGTTCTTCCTCAGAAGGCACCTGCTCCCTGCCCCTCCCTCAGCAGATCACCAAGCAGATCTGCTGCTGCAGTCGTGTGGGAAAGGCCTGGGGCTCCAGCTGTCAGAGATGCCCTCTTCCAGACACAGGTACTCCACAGCTGGTGATGTGCAAGTTAGTGCCCTGCCCTTCCCTGGGATCTGTTTACCAAAAGCATAGTCGCTAACTGGTTAGCAACTTTGCTGGTTGCAATGCAATTTCCCATTGCCAACTGACCAGTTAGCAACTCTGCTTTTGGGAAACTATGCCCGATCTGCTCTCTTGTCCTTTTTTCAGTTGACAAATGACAACATGCACTTTAATGCTAAATATTTGGTGAGCTCCTGCCTGTGTCTTCCCTTTGGCAGTTACACAGTTCCCCAAAGACCAGCACTCATAGGAGTGATGGTGCTCTGTACACTACAGTGTCCTGTTTTTCTGTTTTTCCATCATCTTGTCTTCTCTTACTGTTTTTGGTGCAGATCACTTCAAGGAGATCTGTCCTGCTGGCCACGGCTACACATACTCACACTCTGACATCCAGATATCTCTCAGAAAGATGGACGAGGTGGAGATGAGAGGGGTTGAGGAATTCTCTTCGGCCACGTCTGGGCCATATTTCCCCCATCAGGCACATCTTCCCCAAATCCCTCACCACAGGCCTCACATACCTTCCTATCCTCAGACTCCTGTGAGACCACAGTATCCCACCTATGACTCCCAGGACCCACGGGTGCCCATACAGGTGCCTGTTGTACCAAGGGTACCAGCCGTGGTGCCTACCTTACCACGGGTGCCAGCAGAGGTACCTACCTTACCACGGGTGCCAGCCGAGGTGCCTACCTTACCACGTGTGCCAGCTCAGGTGCCTACATTACCACGGGAACCCGCCCAGGTGCCTTCCTTACCACGGGTGCCTGCACAGGTGCCTACCTCACCAAAGGTACCAGCCCAGGTGCCTACTTCACCAAGGGTGCCAGCCGAGGTGCCTACCTTACCACGAGTGCCAGCAGAGGTACCTACCTTACCATGGGTGCCAGACGAGGTACCTACCTTCCCACGGGTGCCAGCCCAGGTTCCCACTCAGCCCCGGCCCTCTCGGATTCCACCGGTACCCCATCATCCTTCCCAGGACCCACAACAGACAGGCAAAGTTCCCTTCCAGTTCACTCCTGATGGTGAGGGGAATAAATAGCAAAGCTTGACTTACAGTTGTATCAGAGGAAATCCATTTTGATTATACTCCAACTCGGCATCTGATTGTACTTATTTACTTTTATCTGATATGATGATGAATGTAAGTGAAGACCGGCAAAGTTTCCCTACAGCTGACTCCTGATAACAAAGCTTAACATAAGTAGTAGCACAAGAAACAAAATGGTTATATTCGAACTTGGCATCTGATTCTACTTTTTTGATATGATAGTGAATATAAGTGAAGGTTGTGAGGAAATGTTCTATTTCTTAATGAATTCATGCGTCTTGAAATAGTCTTTCACCAAATACCAGATGTTTTTTTTTTTACTAGCATTATGGGTCTCACTCTCAAACCAGAGTATCACTCTTCCCTCTAACTGTTTGTGCTTGATTGCTGATATCATTGCATTTGGTCTGTGAAATACTTTCTGTCCTATTTTATATTTTTGACTGAGTGCATCTCATAATTTAATGTCCTTTGGTGAAGCTTAAGTATTGAGTGCACCATAAGCTTTGTTTTATTAGAAGCAAAGACTTTAAGATGAAGTTGAAACCATGAGAAATCTTATTACCAGTGGCATTTCACAGTCCAGTTTTAAGCATCATTTTTGTGAGAGGAGTTTCAAACCTTTTTGTTTCTGTCTTTTTGTGTGTGTGTTTGTGTTCTCTCTTATCTCCTCACAGATAGCGATGCAGTGGAAGCGGTGAGTTTGCAAAGTTGCTCATCACGAGGAAGTCATAAAAAATTGTTTGACATATGAGTGTGTGTAAAAATGTGTGTAAAATTTTTTATTGTGTTCACGCCCTGCAGCTCCCTCCAACTGAGTCACCTTTTGATCATCCAGGTAATTTTAAGCCCTTTTAGACCTCTTCTGAAGGAGATTTATGCTGTATCAGTTGCCACGATATTTTATATTTGACATTTGACATGAACACAAAATAAACCAGTAAAAACATATTTGTCCACAGAGGACTTTAGTCACAGAGAAATCTTGCCAAAGAAAACAGTCATGATTTGTGTCGTGCTCTCTCTCCAACCTCTCTATAAATCACTCTGATCTGTCACTCAATTTCCACCCTTGATTTCACAACCAATGCATAACAACAAGAGTTGGGTAGATTTTTTTATTTATCATTATGTTAAACTTTGGAATAAGTCTTTGAGAGGAATGAAAACATGTTTTGTGTTTCAGTAACACTATAATTTTATTTAAAACATTAGTCTCGGTAGCAGTAGTAGGGAGTTATCCATTATGTGTGTGTGTTTATTTAATTTTTTTTTTTTTTAATCTCTTTGTTAAAGTTGGTGGTCATATTACACTGTTTTGTGCGGTATGTCTTGTTATTATTACACTTGCCAGCGGTTTGGTAACAATTATCCTCTCACAGATTTAGAGGAAATTTCAACCCCTCCCAGTACTACCATCCTGAAGCCAGACGTGAGCACTGGTACCAAAGACAAGACCACTGCTTCCATCAATGACTCCAGACAGGTGACAGGTAAGCCAAGGACATGGAAGGAGGAAACTTTCCCCACTGTTCACAAAATACAGCAAATAAACCATGTTGGCCAAATAGGTCCAGTTAACATTTTAAAAAGGATGCTTTGAGATATTCTGCTTGATTGTCACATTTTGTTTGTTTTAACAACATGTCTGCACAAAGTATGGGAACAATGATTGGTAAGCAAAGTATTGTGAAACAAGATTCTTCGACAATTACCAACATAGCCGAAGCATTTGAATTGTTTTGGACTAGACTGCGTCCAGTCTTAAAAGTAATGAGACTTTGGTGGGTAATTACGGAATTGGCTGATTGTAGAGAACGTTCTTGTTGGAAAAATATTGTGAAATCCAATGGATTTGGTAAGAACAATGTTTTTTTTCGAATGCGCTATCTTCATTCTTCATTGTGATGTTGGCTTGCTCTCTGTGCCCTGATCCAGACGTTGACCGGTGCTCCCTGACTCCCACTATCTGTGGGCCAGGCCAGTGTGTGGCAGTACAAACTGGATATACGTGCCGCTGTTACCCCGGCTATCAACATAATGCCCTCCAGACGCACTGCATTGGTACGTGCACCAGTGAGCTGTTAGGCTGTTAGTATTCTCCCAGGTGCTTAAGTCCAAAAAAAGGGCTTATTTGAATCTGCACTATGACTTTTTTTTACACTTAAACACCTTGGAGAATACCACCCTTAATACATAAGTGTGGCCAAAATACATTGTTGTTGTTGTTGTTGTTTTTGTTTGTTTTTCATTTGTGTGAAAGATTGTTCTTTGGTTTGTCCTCAGTGTTGCTAAATAGTATTTGCTGTAATACTATATATATAGCCAGACATGGAGTTGTTGTGCATAGGTTGAACACAGGTTGAACACAGGTTGAACAAGGCTCTTTTGTGCAGATGCCAATGAGTGTGAAGACAGTCCTTGTGGAGACAATGCCCGCTGTGTCAACACCTACGGCTCCTACTCATGCCATTGCCTGAGCGGCTTCAGCCAGGTCATGACACAGAACAGGAAGTTCTGCCAAGGTTGGTAACATGGGACTACATGGTTCTAATTTTTGTTCATGCAAAGTCTGTGTCTGTAGATGTTCTTTGTGTGTGAACCTTATCCCCCATCGATCAGACTGATGCAGACCACTGTTAAGTATCAACACACCATTGATTTAATTCTTTTAACACTCGTTGCACTATTCTCTGTGACGCTCACTCTACTGCCCCGTATCATAGTGATGCTCTGTCTCTTTCTAATAGATGTGAATGAGTGTGACATGCCCAATAAGTGTCCCGATGGCCACTGTGTGAACACTGAGGGCTCTTACACTTGTGAATGCAGGACCGGCTTTATCAAAAATTGGAGAGGCCAATGTGAAGGTACACACAACACCTAATTGATCAAAAGAAATGAATATTGTACTGTTATTCGTAGTTGTCACATGTTGGGTGGTGCCAACACATTTTTGGTTCTTGTTGTACAGAATGTTTCTCAACTTATTTTATGGTTTACCATACATAATCGATGGGTGTAGCATAAAATTATGAATTCTACATTTTAATCCCATCCCAAGTTATATAACCCCCGTCTCTCTCTCTCTCTCTCTCTCTCTCTCTCTCTCTCTCTCTCTCTCTCTCTCTCTCTCTCTCTCCCCCTTTTTCATTCTCTCCCTGTTTCCAATTGCTGGAAAGCAAAGCTACTCACACTCACAGGCCAGCAGACAGTTGGCAAGCGGAGAGTTCAGGCCAGTTCTTACATTAAAACGATTCCATGTTGTTGGAACTCCACTGCAACTTCTGACCCGCAGTCCAGCACTGGGCACATACTGTATGATTGGTAGTGTTGCCTGGGCTTCATGGCACGGTGTGCCTCTCTCAGTGCCCTGGTGCTGGAACAGACGAGGTGTGATTTAAATAGGCATTGGCAAAAGGGAATAGAGGCACCCCGCCCTCCCTCCCTCCGACAACACTGTGATATTATCCAGTTTCCTCTTCATCAGCACGGCAGTTCGGGAGCCAGTCAGTTTTACTGCGCTCGATTTTCATTGCCCTGAAATACCTGTGTCTTGTTCTAAGTATTGTTCTCAATGTTGGCCCAGACGTCTGCTTCTTTGCTGCTTTTTTTCGCCTGTCTGCCTTGTTCTGCCGTGGGATCTGTAAATTCGCTCCCCACCTAGTCCGGCCCCATGCAGAGTTTCTCTTGCATTGTTTAAACATCGCAGCGTGTTTTCGAGAACTTTTTTTTTTCTCTTCATATCGTCTGTTGCCGTTAAATATTGTTTGCAATTCTTCAATTTGGGAGAGTCAAAATATTTTGCCTTGGCAACGGTCTTGAACTAACATTGTATTATTTTTGGATGGCCTGAGCCTTATCGGCAGGGACCAGAGGGAGAGAGTGTTTGTCATGGCTGCTCTGTCAGGCCAAGTGACAGGGAGATGGAGGAGGAGGCAGAGACAAACGGAAATTTATGGGATTACATGATCATGGCTTTTATGGCGAGTGTCCTGTTAGGTAGCAGCTGTGGTAGATGTTATTGTCTGCTGGTGAGTGTGGGGGCTTATAAAGAGAA
The DNA here is from genome assembly GCA_027497455.2 of Sardinella longiceps. NCBI lineage: Eukaryota > Metazoa > Chordata > Actinopteri > Clupeiformes > Clupeidae > Sardinella > Sardinella longiceps. Next base: position 10,739,993 of record JAODXP020000024.1, on the reverse strand, counting down.
CTATGTCATGTAGTCGTAGTTTACAGCGGCTCTCCATGGCTACTGTTTTTCAAGCACTCAGCGTCAGATAATAGCTCTAACTGGCAGAGAAGACAAGCAATTGTGTTCAAGCCAAGATCTACAAGGAGTGGGGACACATTTTGGGAGTGTTTTGCTGGCTTGGAAATTACAATATTGACACTGAATGTTTCATACCTTACATGGTAATAATAGTGGCCTAGCATGTAGAAAAGTAGCATGGAAAGTAATTTTAGCTTAAGCCTTAGTTTTTGGTGAATTTATAAATATATATTGTCTCTTCTTGAGAGAAATAAACCAGTTCTTATTGTGTTCTTCTGGGGATTAGTAATTGTTGTAAAGTGTAGCTGTAGTGGTTGAGTGTCACTTTAATGCGCCAAATCAATTTCTGTCTCACTCCAAACTTGCATACCCTCACACACTATTCATTGCCTCTGCAGATGTGAATGAATGTTTGACTCCCACCGTGTGTGCCAATGGTCGCTGTACAAACACAAAGGGCTCTTACAAGTGCACCTGCAATTCTGGATATCAGACTGATCCAGAGCAAAGCAGTTGTCAGGGTATGCCACACACACACACACACACACACACACACACACACACACACACACACACACACACACACACACACACACACACACACACACACACACACACACACAAACACACGCGTGCGCACGCACACACAACTGCACTTGCACAACTCTGTTTATTTCAGTAGAAATATGTAATCACTTTATCTTACTGAACCCTGTGGTTTTGTGCAGATGTGGATGAGTGCTCCCTCCCTGGAACCTGTGCTCATGGAAACTGCATCAATCTGGAAGGATCTTACAGCTGCAGCTGTAACCTTGGTTACCAAGCAACCTTGAGTGGCAAGGCTTGTGAGGGTGTGTATGTAGAATGTTGTGTTTGCTGTTTGTTACTATTTTCACAAAAATCTGAGAGAGTGCTTTGCTGACAAAATGTGTACTGCGGTTTTGGCTATTTCACAAAGTGCAGCTAGAGAAAGGACATGACAACATGACGACAGAGTTTGACCTCTGGATAGCTGAACTGAAAAAAAAACTGCATCTCTGTAGGGACATTATGTAATGAGACTAACAAAATAGCAAAATACACTTAAATGTAATCCTTTTGCAAAAAAAAAAAAAAAAAAATCAATTGCATATGATATGCAGTGTATCAAGTACTGTAGTAGAAATGTTGTCAGGCAAATCTCAGGCTTCAGCTTTCCTTATCCACTTCAGAAGGAAGTGATTGTTTTGTATTGTTTTGTTTAACAGATATCAATGAGTGCGTCACTACAAATGTGTGCCCGAGTGGAATATGCACCAACACAGAAGGTTCCTACATCTGCACAAATTGTCAGCCTGGTTTTGTCAGATCAGCTGATGGACAGAAATGTGAAGGTACTGAACTATTTTGCAGCTACACTAGACTTTCAGTAACCAGACTCACGCCACAGTGATTCTGCTCCATCACTCTGTCAGGGGTCAATCTTTAAAGGAGACATAGAATGGGATACCACTTTTACATTGGCTTTGATGAATTAAGAGAGGTTGTGTATGGTCAAAGAGCATGAGCCATGGTTCTGCCCTTCTTCATTATGGAAATATTGAATTTAGAAATAGCCACTAAAACTCGGGCGAATTACAACAAAGCCTACAAGTGATACCAATTAGCACAAAGCCATTGGAGTTCAATTGAGGTTGCCAGAGAGGGCGTTGTTTAGGCAAAAAGACCATTTCAATAAACATCCTAAATATGAAGTTTTAATTAGGCTTGTAAAATATCACTTGATCTTATTTGTTATATAATATATAATATTATTACAATTGAATATATTGTATTTTAACATCGGAGAACAAGGTACAATATGCAGTTAATTCATTCTGTGTCCCCTTTAAGCTTAAGGCAATCAGCAAACAGAGGGAGACTTGAAAGCAGCGGCGTTGAATTCAAACAGTGCATTCCAGCACGTAACATACATTACGACCAAACACTAATGATTAGTTGAAGCAGAAAGTATCTGCCCACTGGAAAGCAAATGTATGCCAATGGATAGGTTTCAGACATTTTGCACAAAGTGAAAACGATGTGAAAGTGTTTGATGTATCACGTTAGACTTTCAGAGGAGTTAGATAATAGCTGTTTGGTATGCTTATGTGTCGACACACACGTGTATGTGTGTGTGTGTCTGTGTGTGTGTGTGTGTGTGTGTGTGTGTGTGTGTGTGTGTGTGTGTGTGTGTCTGGGTATGTGTGTATTTGCTGATTGATTACTCTACTGAACAGAAAACAGACCCAAGTAAAAATTCTTGTCTTGAAAATGCTTTTGTCTTACAAGAAATAAATCAGCACTTATTGAGCTCGACTTGAGAACCAAACTGTTTCACAAGTTGAACTTGGTCGATCATCTGTGAAATATCCTCCTCTTGTCTCAAGTTCAACTTAAGGTCTCAAAACATTTTATTGCAAAGTATTTCATCTCAATGGGGTGTAGTAGACACAGGTCCAACCTCATTTTGAATTTTGCTTTTCCTCTGGGAGTCTAATGTTGCCTTTTCTGCTTCAGACATTGATGAGTGTGCCGATGCAGCATGTTCAGACGGAGTGTGCACAAACACACAAGGCTCGTACACCTGTACCTTATGTCAAACTGGCTTCCGCATTTCTACAGACAGACAACGCTGTGAGGGTAAGTTGAAGCCTGTTGACCAGCAGTGTTTTGACCAGCACGGTTTCCTTACCTTTCCTCATTGTCATACACACCACTGTCATTTTTAATGATCATAAGGGTTCATTTACCAATTCCCTGACGATATTCTTAAAATTGTTCTTAATCTCCCATTTAGGTCACGTAATAAAACAGTAAAATTTATGAATATGCAAAATTCAATTGATTTAGACTGCCTAAGGGTTTAAATGCTGAGTGTGAGCATTGAGGATGTGTAATTTTTTTTAACCTATGAATTCAGGGGAGATTAAAAAAAAACATTGAATTGTGAATTAAATGAGTGCTGCAAAAGTGGAGTTAAAGAACAGATTTCTTAGTAAGGATGGTTGGTGAATGAGACCACCATTATATTTAAAGGGGTAGTTGTTGATATTTGTAAACAACCACCAGTAGTGAATTATTGGTCCTGCTTACTTTGTTCCCCATTTCAAGACATTGTATATGTGTAATCACTAATTATTTGGATTTACACAGATTTAACATGACGAGAAATTCAGCAAATCTGACTAAAAGGTTTTTCTTCCATGTCTTGTGGAAATGTCTTTTTCAGATATCGATGAGTGTCTCAATACATCCATCTGCAACAATGGCATTTGTCTGAACACTGACGGCTCATACTCCTGCACGCCCTGTCCCACTGGCTACCTTGTGTCATCCGATGGGGAGCTCTGTGAAGGTTGGTAGACTTGTATGACGCTGACAATGCTCTGTAAATACCAAATAGACAGCTCGTATCCACAGAGCTTAGACCAAAATCCAGCTGAGCACTTTTTTAACGTATGAACTGGTATTCGTGACAAGATTCTTCCTTTGTAATGTCATGTTTCATTAGGGTTGCCAACTTTTGGATTTGAAAATAAGGAATGGGTTATGTGGGGGGATGACGTATTTGACTTCATGTAGATCTTCATTGGTCATCTGTCTATGTAATCTGTAATTTTAATGTCATGGTTTTTGTAATGACTTTTGTAATATGACTGATTAGAGAGCAGAGTGTATTTCTCACATCTTCATTACGGAATTCGTCTTTTATCTTCTAAATACGGGGACAAACCGTATTTTACAAAATGTTTGGCAACCCTGTCCTTGATGTCATCACAATCCACAATCAAAAGGCACAAATTGCTAGCAGCACAAATTGTAAAATGGTTCAGCATGGAGGTTTGCTTTCTCATAAACCCAGAGCACACCACCAATCTGTTTCCTTGCATAAGTTTAAGCTCTCAGTATCAGGATTCAAAATGGATTTTTGTTAATAACAGTTTTAGCAACAGCTAATATTTTCATTCAGGCAAACTGAACTATATTTAAAAGTTAGCTTTCTACTTAGTCTTAACAGTATCCACAAATTTCAAATCACCAATGCTTTATTGGCTTCTAATAAAAGAAAATACCGGAGCAACACAGATATAGACGCTAACTTAAATTTAATAGCCAAGGTGCACAGCAAGAGAAAAGGGTGAATGTTTCAGTGTTACCACATATTCATCAGAAACCAACAGCTGTTTTGACTGCTGTTTGAGTCTTTTGTTTTCAAAGTTGTGTGTTTCCTACCCTGGCATTTGAAAATTGTTCTCATAAATACTCACACAGACACACAGACTTGAATGCGTATGTCGAGAGCAGCTGTGCAAAAACACTGTTGGCTCCTTCTCCTGGTGCAGATGTGATGATGGGCACACACACACACACACACACACACACACACACACACACACACACACACACACACACACACACACACACACACACACACACCATCACTCAATGTCCAGAAACGCCAACTTTAGACCGCTCACTCAGCTAGTGGTGGAAACTTCTTCAACATGTCTTTATTTTTTTTATCATCACATAACATTTCATTTTATATTACAACAAAATAAAATGTCATGATTTATTGAAGTCCAGGTAATATTTCAAATCCTAGGTAACAACGTCTCCTAACTGCAAGTGACTGGTAGGCTACTGTAATACTGACTGTTCCTTGTCTACTTTGGGTCAGTTAAATATTTGGAGAGATTCTCCATTCAATTAAGCCGAGTAACGCAGTGTAAGTGACGACAAAACAGACTGCACTTCCAACGTTCAGCTAAAAAGTCGCACAATATTGCGTTACATACACTGTAGCACTGTGTTGGACTGCTGTTGAAAATTAAGTGCTCAAACTGAATTTGCTGTCAACATTTGACTGCGTTCCTTGCCGTTAGGATACGGTATAACACCCTTGTTTTTGTTCATGAATGAAAATCATATAGTTTGGGTCTTTTCAGAATTTGAGTCATCATCCCTTTCATTGCTGTAGGAGTAGCCACCACTCCCACAACATAATTCCCACCACTTATTTCTCTTAACAAAAAGGTCCTGTTTTCTTCTATGCTGAGGTCTGGTGAATCTCAATCCTCAGATTAATCCCAAAAATATTCTACTTTTTCATCATATTCTGAATGACTTGGGAAAGAACTTCCGAGAATGTTATTTTCTTTCTCTGGAACCAAATGGGGCCTCTCCACAGACTGCCTGTTGTTCTGCTGGAGATCTGATTCCAAGAAAGAAAGAAAAAAAACTATTATGGATCTACTAACTTGCACAGGCAGATATATGCAGTTCTATACGGGAGAACTTGTAAACTTACTTACTGCATAATAGACATCTCATGACAGAAATCAGTCTATATCAAGCATCTCCCTCTTAAACCTGTAACTGTAAAGCTTAAAGCTAGAAGCAATGTGCTTCTATTTGGCTACGATCTGACCCTCTATCACTCCTTGTGTTTGCTTGCCAAGTACTGCATCCTTTAAATTCTTTCAAAGACTTCCTCTATGGCATCTTCAAAGGGACTTATTGGTCAATGAGGAAAACTACTCATCCACTGAGAGGGACTTTTCTGCATTTCTCTGCGCTCACCAATTATCTCTGTCTATTTACAGTATAATGCTTTGACTGTCTTAGGTGTAAATGCAATAAGTGTGAAATGTCCCAAATAGATGCTACACTGTTGTGTTTTCTGAGGAAGCTGAGCTGCCTGGTTATCGGACCAATTTAACAGCATGTTTTCAAAAAAGCGTGAACACTGTATAAAATGTAAACTGAATTAGAAAAGCACTCTGAGAGAGCAGACCTCTTGGCAAACCAATAGGAACACTGATGCAATGCAAATTCCAGACAGGGCTGAGGATCACCACCAAAATTGAATAATCTGTTCCTTGTCCTAATAGCCACGCTGTCTGAAAGTTTTACTTAAAATCCGTTCAGAATCTTTTGAGGGTTTTTTTGCACACTATCAAACACACGGAAATACAGACAAACACCGGAGAAAACATAACCTCCTTGGCGGAGATAATGCACTTCTCTTCTCTAGCTTACCCAGACAGTTCTATTCACTTTGAATGGGTCTTCCCAACATTTGGAGGTTATGTCTGTATAATGACTACTGCAAAAATAAAATGGCTGCTGTCAATGGCAACAGGTTTTGTGCTTCAGATTTACATCTTCATATCATTCCACACGTAGAGACCATTCCCTTACAAGACGGTCAATCAGCTGCCTTCTAAAAAAACATTTCAAGTTCATTTTACCTCTTGAACTATTTGTTTAGCCGATAATGTATGCCTACCAGTCATTATGGGAAAATAAGCTCCTTTAGGATAAAAACAAGTCCTGTGTTTTCCCATAATGACTTGTGGACAATGCATTATCCCTTACATAATCACAAGAAGTCAACCAGCTAGCTAACAGCTTCAGGGATGTATTAGGGATTATGGTAATGCTTAATACCACTTCTTTCATGGGACCACACACAATGGCAGAAGCAGAAAACCTGGGTTAACAAACAAAGTTGATACAGTATGCACAAAAGTAGTACCAGTTACATGTACCTCAGATTCATCAGTAGTAAATAGAGTTCATTTATGAGACAACTTGTATAATGAAAACTATAGCTAAAAAAGTTATAGCTATATATAGTATTATATGAGAGCTATTACTATTATGCCTCTCTTATAGGTGATTGGTAACCACCAGTGATTGAGACAAACTCTTGTAGGCTCACAGACTTCTTGGTCTACCGTAAACGTTGTCCTCGGTTTCTCCTTCTGCTATTTTTGTCAGCCATGGACACAGCAATAATAAATGCAGGAGTCAGAGTGGACAGCTCTGTTAAGGCAGAAAGAAAGGGAGTTTTAGCAGTCTTTTGCTTTATCAGAAAACGTTCATGTAACATTCCTGTGACAAGGTGCATGTGACATTGAGTTGTTCTTGTGGCTGGGTGGTCATACCTATCACTTTATACCTCCTCATTGGTCTCTCTCAACACGTCTTCATAAATATCAGGCCTCTCGACTTACTGTACTGCAGATTATGCTGCCACCCAGAACTTAAGTCAGACAGTGAAGAACAAATAATCTGATATGTAGAAAGGTTGCCAGGGACACTGAGAAACTCCCAAAGATAAATATATCAAGAGGACCTCAGGAATACATAATGAAATCAGTTGGCCGTAACACACACTCTCTCTCTCTCTCTCTCTCTCTCTCTCTCTCTCTCTCTCTCTCTCTCTCTCTCTCTCTCTCTCTCTCTTCTATTGTTCTCATTACTCATTGCTTACCTCCACCAAGGAGGTTGTGTTCTTGTTCGATTTTATTTGTCTGTTTGTTTTTCTCTCAGTCTGTTTGTTTGCAACTTTATGGCAAAAGTTCACTGACGGATTCATATAAAATTGTTACCAGAGGTGTGTCCCATTAAATTTTGGTGATGATCCAGATCAGGATGTGGACAGGAACTTTTTAAAGGATCCCTCACTACTGACAGTTATCACGTCTATCCGCAAACATCAGAACTCTAGGGGGCATCAGTGGCCATATTGCCTTGGTGGAGGTCTGCTCTCTCTGAATGCCTAGGTTTTACCCCTACTGTAGGTTTCACTCTCTTGTACTTCCTGTGTTGCAGACATTGATGAGTGCACATCCCCTGGAGTCTGTCCCCTTGGTCTATGCACAAACACTCCAGGCTCCTTCTCCTGTATGGCCTGTGACTTAGGCTACAAACTGTCTTCTGACAAAATCACCTGTGAAGGTACAACAAAGACTATGTTATTGAAAGATGGCCATTTGTTTGTTCTTTATTTGTCCGCTGAATTGGGTTCTCTAACCGGTTTTTACTCTTGCTGTTTCTCTGACACCTGTTCTGTTCCCAACCATTAGATGTGGATGAGTGTGAGGAGGATGACGTCTGCTTGGGTAGGGAATGCACGAATACACCTGGTTCCTACAGCTGTTCCTGCCCTGAAGGGTTTGAGCACAACGAGGATGGCTGCACAGGTATGCTGTGTGTGTGTGTGTGTGTGTGTGTGTGTGTGTGTGTGTGTGTGTGTGTGTGTGTGCGTGCGTGTGTGTGTGTGTGTGTGCGTGCGTGTGTGTGTGTGTGTGTGTGTGTGTGTGTGTGTGTGTGTGTGTGTGTATTTGATGTGAAGTACACAACAAGACCAATAAATAATAAAAATAAAGACCGTCTGTAAACGTTCCCCTCTGTGTGTTTGTGTGTGTGTGTGTGTCTGTGTGTCTATGTGTGTGTGTGTCTGTGTGTGTTTTTTACTGCTCTAACCCACAGATGTGGATGAGTGTTTGGCAGTTGGAGTGTGTGGTGATGGTGAATGTCTGAATACCGACGGCTCCTTCCTCTGCCTCTGCCCCGTGGGATATGCCCAGACCAAAGATGGACTTGGTTGTCATGGTGAGGAATTCGCCTTCAAACACGCAGACATCGATCTTGGCTATCATTCCCGTTCCCTCACATCCATCTGTTCGCTAAAAAGGAAAAGGGAAAACAATTGATAAGATAGTGGTGCCCTTTTTTTCCCCTGAGAATATTACATTTAGTCTGTGAACTGGGCTGGTGGTGAACAGGCTTAAGTGTTCTCTCTTGTAGCTGCAGTGTAGTGTAGCGTTGGACAGCTTTGGCTCGTAGCTCACAGCACTGGAGCCCTCTTCAAAAGATCCAGACCAAATAAGATTGGTCTTTGCGCCGCAACTGCCAAAGTAAAGATTGCTGTCCATGCAGAAACGCTGGCGTTAAAGTCGGGCTAGTTATCTCATCCAGGCCTGTGGAGATACATCTCTTCGGGCTCCACCCTGCTGGACTTCGTGACCTTGACCGTGGAGGGCAGCCAAGACATTTCTCCTCTGTTCTCCTCTCCTCTCCTCTCCTTTCCTCTCCGCTAAGCTCCTCTCCTTTCCTCGCCTTTCCTCTCCTCTGTTGACTTCTCCTCTTTTCTCTCTTCCTGCACCCTTCACTCCTTTCCTCTCCCTCTCCTCTCCTCTCTGTTCCTTTCCTCTCCTCTCTTTTCTCTCCTCAGCATGGCTAGAGTTAGGCCTGAAGACAAACACTTTTTTTCTCTTTTGCTTTGATTTTCTCCCCACTCCCTTCATCACCTCTCTCATCTGTGTCATGCCTCTCTTTTCTCTCTCACACACACTCTCTCTCTCTCTCTTCTCTCTCTCCCTCTGTTCCTTTCTCTTTCTTTCTTCTTTGTCTCTCTCCCACATATTAAATGGATGATGAGAGAATGGTGAGGACAATCAGAGGGGAATCATTACAAATGAATGGGAAATACAAAGACAATGAAGGATAGAAAAATGAAGGGACAGTAGAGAGAATAAAAAGGCTTGTGAGGTCTAGCATGAAATCTACCCGGAGCTATAAATCTAAAAAATAAATGGCTTTGTAGGTTTCTTTTCCTATTTAATATTTCCACTAAGTGTTTTTGGACACTGTTTAGACATTGGACATCAGTCAGACAATCAGACATCATCTTATCCTGTCAGTGGGAAAGCAAGTGGCTCTCTGCACGCTTGACCTGTAATATTCCACTTCAGAGCTGCTCTGAGGTTTCCATTTGGAACTTTCTAGATGTCTAAGAGATAGGGATTTTATGGGTTGAACAATTCCTGTGTTCTTTCTTTATATATTACTATCCACTTGACTTAATTACACTTATTGAACTTTAGGCATAAGATGAAGTGTTTTGTATCGTATGTGCTGTGCAATGTCCTGAGGAAGGTTGTGTGACCGAAAGCCTGGCTGGTACAATACAAGCATTTTAGCATGGATATAAGATCCTGTCTTTCCCCTTGCTCCTCTGTTTCCTCTTGGCAGATGTGGACGAGTGTGAGAAGGGCAACGTGTGCTTCCAGGGCCAGTGTCTCAATACGGACGGCTCCTTTCAGTGTGTGTGTGAAGCTGGCTACAAGTTCTCCGCCCAAACAGCAGATTGTGAAGGTACTGCTTATGTGTGTGTGTGTGTGTGTGTGTGTGTCTGTGTGTCTGTGTGTGTGTCTATGTGCACGTCTGTGTGTTGTGTGTGTTGTGTGTGTGTGTGTGTGTGTGTGTGTGTGTGTGTGTGTGTGTGTGTGTGTGTGTGTGTGTGTGTGTGTGTGTGTGTGTGTGTTTGCCCACACAGTGAGCATGATCTCAATGACCAAGATCTCAAGTGTATTGCAGAGGCCATATGAAACTTGCATGTCCTAAATTCTCACCAATACATGAAGAACAATCGAAGAACTGTAACAAGGAAATAAATAGTATATCACGAGGCTCGTAGAGTGAGAGTTTCGGTTTTGTTTTTCATCGTGACACCGTTGTCATCCTGCTAGCGCTGTAAATCTGCAAGGCTGTCATGAGGCCTATGCCTTTAATATCACAGTATGTCAAAACAGTTCTCTTCATGTCACAAAATGTCAAAACAGTTCTTACAGGGTGTTTGTTTATATTAATAAATGTTGTCCATCTGCCTCAACTCAATGAGGTAAAATCAGTCTTTTTCATGGATACCATGGAAGGGATGGAGTGTGCAGGTGGCCAAATTGCCAAGTCTTCGCAGAACGACATTTCCTTCTTTGGAAGGGTTTAGATGAAGACACTTTTTGTCACCATGCAGTCTCTCTGTTATTGTTTAGTCCTGTGTATATCTGTGCACAGATGGTAACAGATGGTAACAGTTTACTGATAGTTTACTAACAGTAGACTCAGTATTCATGAAAGATATGGAACATACTGTATTTATATATCATTTTTCATTTACAAATCCCTGCAACTGTGTGTGTGTGTGTGTGTGTGTGTGTGTGTGTGTGTGTGTGTGTGTGTGTGTGTGTGTGTGTTATCCCCAGATTTGGACGAGTGTAAAGAATATGGCAGTAATGTGTGCGGAACGTGGCATTGTGAGAACACCTTGGGTTCTTACCGGTGCTTTATGGGATGCCAGCCTGGGTTCTCCGGCGAGGACAATGGAGACTGCGGTAAGGAACTATCTATCTAATGTCATTACATGGGAACATTGGACGCTGTGGAACACCACGTTAAGCGGTTCTAGATCATTTGTAATCGTATTGCCAAAGCATTCTAGTAATCAGCAAAGAAGAGTCAGTGGGAAGAATGCAAAGACCTTCTCACTTACATTTAATTTACATTTCTGCATAGCAGCCACTTTTATCCAAGGTGACTTACTTTTTTCAAAGACTTGCAGTCTTTCAGTCTCCCCTAGAGCATCTTTGGGTTAAGTGCTTTGCCCAAGGGAATACCAAGTGGCAGTTAGGATTCAAACCCACAATTTCCAGGCTATTAGCATGTTAGCCAGGTTCTACTACAACAGTATGCCTCCACTGCCCACTACCCTTTACAGTCAAAGTCAAGCATTAGAGTATAGTATAGTTGGTCCACCCAGACACGGCTGGAGGCATGTGGGGGAATAGTGAGTAATGGTCATAGAACTCTCAATAGGAAGCATCATAAACACCTGACTCTCCCTCCCTCCCTCCCTCCCGTCTGCTCTGCCTCAGCTGCATCAGGCTCCGCATCATAAAACAGTGCCTTCTTTGTTCTTCCAGGAGTGGACCAAAACCCCTGTTCTATAGTTGTGTGCTGTGTGTAGTGCTGTAGAACAAGCAGCTCTAAGGTGAAGGAGAAATAGATATTGTTCCAGGTTCTTGCAAGCCTCCTGTTTGGAGTCTGTATGACACTAGTGTGTGATTGTGTGCCTGTCTTTTTTAGAAGTAACAGATATGGTGGGAACTTTATTTACGTGTGAAAAAAGATGATAGATTGAGGAGAACATCATTTTCTTTTTCTTAGAAAACTTTCACAGTTACATGTATATTGTTTTGTTGTAGTGGTTTACGTAACAGCGAGTAATGTGGTTTTAATGAAAGCTGTTGAGTTGTCCAGCGTTTTTCCTATGCAATGTTAACAGCTCTAGACATGGCCCTGTATGCTAAGCAATCAATATGGATGTCAGCATGAAGTATTACAGCACTTTATGGTTCAATATCTGGATCAAAAATAGCAGACTGGTGAAGTAACATAATTTAGCGCAGCTGCTGCATGCTCTCACAATTATGTTTTTCATCTGCATTCAAAATGAGGCATCTGCACAGTATCTTTACTTTATGTCTTTTAACAGTATTTCTTCTTAATTTAAGTTAATTGGTACAGTTGAAGTTGCGTATAGCTCCAACCTAAACTGACTGTTGGTGTAGCACGAGTGGGTGACTTTGTGCATATTTCGCTGATGAAAACTATTCAGATGTCTTTCCAAGCACAGCTTTTATGGGTCTCTTGGGAGGAGGTGAAGACCGTGTTTGGGCCCGGGGGTGGGGGCAGGGAGTTTCACTCATCAAATGCAAAGCTACTTACGGTACCTAAACACCACACATCTGAGCTCAACTCACTTCACTGTAGTATAGACATCAGCTCAAATGCCCACCGTTTCTTTTAGAGTCAGAATAACCATATTAACAGCAAACAGACACAGAAACATCTTGCACAATGGTCTCTTGTTATGTGGGATCATGGGCAGGGAGGGCAGGGAGTTACTTTCATCATTCCTTGAAGTCTTGGCAAGGAAGAAACTGCTCAAATCCAGCCTTTATTTAGCTAAATTTCCAAAAGAAAGGCTTCCAGTAATCATTCGCTATTTAGGCCATGGGCGAATCCAGACATTGTAATTACACCGCTGTGAAGGGTGTTACTTTTTATGAGCATGACAGGACCTCTGTCCGAGGTGGTGGTTGTCTCAGGCCGGTCCAAAGCACAGTCAGACAATAGTTATGTCACAAAGTGAATAAAATGGCAGCGGCTGCCATAAAACAAATGTCTCTGTGTCTGCATGCCTATATGTGGGTGTGTGTGTGTCAAGATTCCACTGCTCTTAAAGGGGAACTCCAGAATTTTTCAATCTTGGCCCTATTTTTAGATCACTTTTTTGGGGTTTTGGGGTTTAGACATAAACAAACAAAATTGGTCCGGAATTGAGTTACAGTGCTAAATCTGTCAACCTTAAAGAGGCGATACATTGGAAGCATATGGGGGCAGTTGTTTTCATAACTGCCAAGGCACAAAATGTTATTAAAAGGGTCAGATAACATGAAGATCTCTACAGAGATACACGTGTGTCTATTTACCTCGAAAAATGTGAATAAATTGCATAAAATTTGTTTACACAGTCAGTTCCTCTTTTCCTAGTCTGATTCCAAATAAAACACAAGTTAACACTCATCTCCCAAACAAAACTCGTTTTCATTGGGTTTTGTGGTGAGCCACCAGTGCTCTCAAGGGTCTACTGTAATTTCCACACCTTTGTTGAAACTGCTTCTTGTATGAGATAAGCTCCTGATAAGAGGGTTATAACAGAGCAGTGTAGAGCTGGCCTAGAGCCACTGACTGTTCCGGGCCCTGGTCTTCTGCATTGCCAAGCCGACCTCTGCTCTGTTCTGACTGATGTCAGTTCTGCACTCATTGATGTCCACAGAGACAAGAGACATGCTGAGTAATGGGGGTTTATTGGTTTCATGTCTATGCAGCTCTAACTGATATCAGCTGATTAACATCTGGTCTGTTTTCACACATTGTTACATAGACTGATTATGCATTTCCAGCAATACTTTCACAATGACAAACAGTTTACAGAAACTCGTCTTGCCATCTGGGAATTTTCAACCATTTGGTAAAAGATTGGTCGCACATGGCAGACAGCACATTATGTTGAAACCTCAATGCAAGTCATTCAAGTCATCTCCTGATGCTGATACTGATTTTTTATCACCTGTATGGAATCGGCATATTGAGCAGAAGGATCTTTGTTTTTTTGCCCCCAATGACTCCTCCCAGGCAGCACTACCCTCAAGGCACTACCTCCCCAGATCTAGGGTTAGGGTAAAGGTTACAGAGGTTAAGTTTATGGTTAGGGTGATGGTTAAAGGGCTAGGTGGTAGTGCCTATGTTAAGTTTAGGGTTAGGGTTAAGGTAGTGCCTTTCAGACAGTGCTGCCTGGAAGATACAGTTGAGGCTAAAAAAATACCATTGAGAAATTGAGAAGTGATAATCTTAGCTATAATACATGAGAACAGCACGCCAGTACAGAAATCTCAGCTCAACAATAATGTCTCCTAGTCAGCAGTAGACTGGCAAACACAATTCAGTCCTGGACTATTTATGTTCAGTCTAGCCCCATTTCTCCCCCTCACAAACACAAGTCAGTCCTGGACTATTTTCAATCAGTCTAGCCCCATTTCCGCCCCCACAGGAGTGAGGACTCATAAAGATATTGTCATCCAATATGCTATGATGTATTACTATTAAAATTGCAAATTTATACGTAATGCCATAAAAAGTCTAGCCACTTTATTTTCATTTAATTTAGTTTTATTTTAGGTTCATTTTTAATTTAGTTTAATTTAGTACAACGTGGTGGTGCGAAATGGACTAAATAGACTGCATTTTTGTGGTGCTTCTCTCCTCCCCCAAGTATTCGATATTCCATATTCCATATTCAGCCACACACACACATTCACACACCGATGGTGCAGGCTTCCTTCCATGCAAGGTGCCAGAAGAATAATTTACTAATGTTGATAAATACCAAGATCTTAGATGGTTGGACCGCATTAGTATGGCTCTTGTCTCCAAAGCGCTTTATTCAGATTTATGTGACACACATTCTCACATACCGATGACAAAACCCTAGAGGAATATTCCAACAGGCTCTGGGTATTTTGTTAATATTTTCGCTTCACATTTCACGGTTTTGACATCTTAGAAGACACAGGAAGGATTAAGCTTAACCCTGAAAAGCATTTTGTCTGCTTCAAATGCTTGAATGAATGTTGCATTAAAAATTAATTATATGTGGAAACTTCCATTTGTGTCTGTGTAACAAATTTCCATGCATGTCTTTCTTCATGCACCACAAATCTGCATCATTTTTATGCCAGAAAAAGACATTTTCAGAAACATGTTCAACAAAAGAATAAATTACTTACAGATGTTTGCAATTGAAACACAAAAGTGTGTGAAGTGCTACCAACAGATATCCAAGGCTACGCATATTAAGATTATATTAAGACAAAGAATATTGAGATAAAAACTAAAAAACAAAGTAGGGACACATTGGTAACACTTGAAGAGACATACTGAAACAGCAGAACACGGGTTATGGAAATCTTACCGCAGTTAACATACCATTGACTACCTGTGGGTTGTATTAGTAAATGGAATAATATAGCAAATATGACAGATTTGAAATAATTCCACTGAATGCTGACCACTGGATTGGCTTTCATGCTTAGAGGAATTTGGTGTTTAACAGTCTCCCTTCAGACTATAGCCTTCCAGCGTCAGGCAGTGACCCCTCCTGTTGTCCATCACGGATTGAGAGCCAGTCATTGCTGTTATGTAATCAGATCTAGCTGATGTGTTGAGGGACCCCAAGTCTCATTTCATTTGGTGGAGGCTGGGCCTCTACAGAAGTTTTCCAGATGTGCGTCGTACTTGACAGAGCAGAATTTGTAGCCAACCTTCCCCAAGCTGGATACAGAATGCTAGTAAAATACACAGTGATAAAATGCATTCAATCAAACCACCCTCTAACATCACTGAGATCCCCATTTGACTCTTAAAGCCCTTTGTTTTTCTGAATATTTGACAGAATAGTGTGTGCCACAGATATTGTTAAAACAGCCAAGGGCTTTAGGTCTGGCAACAAGTGTGCATTGAGAATCAGGGTGTTGTTGGTTTGTGTATGTTGGCTGCCCCCTTCTGGTCGAAAGCAGAATTATCTCAAATACAGTGTTAGGAAATGTTATGCTTGTCTATTCAAAATAAACAATGGCGGACCCAAGACATTTTTCCACAGGTTGGCACACTTACACGGATATTTGATGCAATTGGAGTGTCAAGTTTATTTTATCACTGTCTTCACTTTCATCAAGCAACTAGCACCATTGAAGGCTAGGTTCTGTAGTATTATGTGATTCGCATGTGTGATATGTCTGTGTGACATGAGTAGGCCTAATTTAACACAGAAGAATGGGTGTATCTAGTATTGTAAATTACAATGCTTCCATTTGAGGTGGCTAGTATGGTGGCAAGTAAGGTTTTTGTGGCTGGCCATTATCTAACTTCTCAGTTTATGTTAGTCTCAAACGTTCTACCATGGTATTTGATTCGAATCAAAATCCTATCCCAAGCTGTGTAATTATTTTTGCAGTGTTTATTAACTTTAGCATAATAAATTAGAATCGACTAATGTACTTAACAGATTTGTGCTTGGCTTTCTCCCATTTGTTTCCCTTCCAGATATTGACGAGTGTGTGAATGAAACAATATGCGGAGAGCACGGATTCTGTGAGAACACAGATGGCTCCTACCGCTGCCAGTGTTACCGTGGATACACTAATGCACCGGACGGCCAAGGGTGTGTGGGTAAGTTAACTTTGCGTTTGTAAACGTAACGTAAGATGCATTTGTCGGAAGCAACTTGCAAAGTGAGGATTAACATTTCAATTATATTATGTAGGAAACTTTAGCTGATTTACATGTACATACAGTACCAAGGTGACTGCCAAGTACAGTAAACGTGAACATGATACAGTATCCAAACATCACACGCCTACAAGAGGATGAGAGAGTCTCTATCTATGACTAGTATTCTCTCAGGTGCTTAAGTCAAAAAAAGCGCTAAACCCCATGGGTTTCAGCCTGCACTAAGCACTTTATCGACTTAAGCCCCTGGGAGAATACCATCCTATGTGCAAAAGAAAGGTAAGATGGTGGTGAGTGTAAGGGTGTTTCTTCAGTACTGTATGTGTGTTTGTCTCTGCAGACATAAACGAGTGTGAAACCAGCACAGATTACTGTGGGGAGGCCCTGTGTGAGAATGTGGAGGGAAGCTTCCTGTGTATCTGCACCAATGAGGACGAGGAATTCGATCCCATCAGCAATCAATGCCGCAGTTCTCGGGCGTCTTTAGAGCAGGGTATGAAACAGACTTGGTACACACACATCAAAGAGGTTTCCTGCACACATATTGAAAAGCAAAACTCCCATATCAGGATATCTGGATTTACAATCCCCCAAAAAGTGTCACTGTTATGTTGAATGGATGTTGTTGATACTGTTTTTCTGATTTCGGCAGTTAAATTCAGCATTAAGAGATAATGTGTAATGTCCAAATTTACCTGCCTATGTTGGCAGCAATTTCAGATTTACATGTTCTTCTAACTAGATTAATTTAAAAGCTGTTAAATTGTCCTTGTAGACTGCCTGATCAAGCAATCAATGTGATTATTTTATCAGCTGAAATATGTCAATTTCAGATCTGTGTATAGTGATTCATAGAGCATTTACTGTATAAATCATTTATAATGATTGTTTTCATAAAGTGTCCAAATCACATGGCCCTGTATTGCATTACAATATTAGTGTCTGGACTTGGTTTACATTGTAGATTAGTCACACAAAATGCATTGCCAAGTATCTAACATAATCTCAGTTGGCGAGTTTGATCCACAATTGGCAGGGAAATTTGGGCAGGGAATGCAATCAGACAGCTCTGTCCCATGTCCCGTTGACAACACTAACATCTCTAGCTGTGCCCACCACTCACAACACCACTACGAGTGAGTGTGTGGGTGAGTGTGTGTCAAATAATAGAATTTCCCACAGTATCAATTTAAATATTGTCATATCTATCTGAAAAACTGAGCTCTTATTTGCTCTCTGGTCTTGCACTCTCTCTTTCCTCCAATCTGACTTGATATCCTATGTATGACCAACCTGCTAGAAACGATGGGAGTCCCAGCCCCCTCACTGACGCCCTCTCATGGCCAGGAGAGGAAGGAGTGCTACTATAACCTTAACGACGCCAACTTCTGCCAGAACGTGCTTTCCCATAACACCACCCTTGAGGAGTGCTGCTGTACTGTTGGTGCTGGCTGGGGGGATAACTGTGAGATCCACCCTTGCCCTCAAACCGGGAGAGGTAAAGAATGCATTTAGTTGCTCACATTCATTGTTTCCATACACAAAAAGTTATGGTTAATTAAATGGTTAGTCAATTAATAGTTGATCGATCATAGCAGTCCTATCCAATTAAGTGGTGGTTAATTAAATAGTTAGTCAATTAATAGTTGATCATAATAGTTGATCAATCATAGCAGTCCTATCCAATTTCCCACGCAGACATCCTCCAACTGTTGAGACATAATGTAGACTGATCTAGATGAGGTGATAGGAGAGAGTTGGAACAAGGCAAGCTGACCTCATCTCTTGTTTTTCCCCCTGTTGTTCCAGCTGAATATGACAAGTTATGTCCAAAGGGTAATGGTGTGCTGCCTGTGGCTGCTGGCTTTGGACAGCAGCTTTTCAAAGGTAAGTGTAATGTGCTCGGATATTTAGCTAGAGTTGGATATGTATCCAAAGTGACACCGACCCGCAGCAGTGGGTGGAAAGTTGTCTGCTGCTGTTTGTCTCACTTGTCATGCACCACAGTGTGTGTGTGTGTGTGTGTGTGTGTGTGTGTGTGTGTGTGTGTGTGTGTGTGTGTGTGTGTGTGTGTGTGTGTGTGAAATGGTTTTATGAGCCACTGATTTTATAACAAAAAACTTCATGATGGTGATAATGAAATACTAAAAAGGTCATCACCATATCAGAAACATACTTGTGACCTAAAGTATTTCACTGTAAGATAGCTTTGCAGTAAAGCTTTCATACCCATTCCAGTCTCTATATGAAAACAGAACTTTGTTATTTTATCTCTTCAGATGCAGATGAATGCTCAATGTTTGGACCAGAGATATGTAAGAATGGTATCTGCACCAACCATTTCTCCTCCTACTCCTGCTATTGCCCAAATGGTTACTACTATGATAATGTCCGTCTTGAATGTGTGGGTGAGTATTACTATTACTTACGTCTTAATGAGTATTACTATGATCTTCAGGTTCACGTACAGTAAATGAAGGAAATTGTGTGTGCCATATTATAATGTATGACCCTTAAAGGAGAAATCTGGTGTGAATCAGTCAATAATCCTGTTGTTACAGTTACCTGAATGTTTTCTTTAAGAAAAAGAATGAGAAAAGGTGATGCTACATAGACTGAATAACAAACCAATTGCTAATGCTGACTGAATGGGGCATAATCAAATGAAACTGAAAGTAAGTTGTTATGCCCCATTCACTTAGTTTTAGTTGCCGGTTTACTGCTTGGTCTATGTTGTATCCAATTGTCTTATTCTTTTTCCTACTTACAGCACTTGGTGAGTTTGAACAACAGGGCTATGGATTGATTTACACAGGATTTCTCCTTGCTGGTCTTTGGTCAGTGAAAATAAGGGACATCCTAACCTAATGTCATTGCTTTTGTGTGTGTTGAAGACCACGATGAATGTGTGGACGAGGGCACCTGCGAGGGAGGGACGTGTGTGAACACCCTGGGCTCTCACTACTGTTTCTGCAGCCCCCCTCTCATCCTGGACAGCACACGCCGACGCTGCATCTCTGTCAACGGCACAGACGGTGAGTCCTACTGTACTGTATGTTCCTATGTGTTGTGAGTGTGTGTGAGTGAGATGTGAGTGTTGACTCTGGTATCCACCCAAATCAAGTTGAGGTAGTTTCTCATGCAGTGTGTATGGCAGAGGTGTACCGGTAAGTACAAGTTCTACCACATATTTAGTAATGCAAACATTTAGGAGGCCAGCGGATCTCTTGAATCCTGCGGTGATACCTATTGTATTTGGCTATTCTTTTGGGTTGCCCCACTGTCGAGCATCTCTGTGCAGCTAATAGGGTCTTTTGTGAGAAAGTAAACGGTACAATATGCTTACAAGATATTGAATAAAACTTATTGTATTGTACCATACAAGCACAACTCCTTAGCCATGTAATTCAGTTAATAAGTAGAATATCCTGTGATGAGTATGCAAGTAGAAACAATACATGATTGGACTATAGGACTTTTGTAAGTTGTGATTGTATTATACAATGAACCCTATAGCTTGAGTTTTGCCACCTTCGTGTTTCTTAGAAATTGTATCTAAACCTCATTGACCTTTACTACATTGCATTTTTACACTGTGAGACAGTGTTGTGATCCACTCCTTGTCTGTCATAGCAGACTTGATAATAATGTTTGACTTTGACTTTTTCCCTCCAATTTGATCTGTGACACAGATGGATCGTACCTGGAGGATGACATCCACATGGACATTTGCTGGCGGCAGCTCACAGATGACGACATGTGTTCCAGCCCTTTGATTGGCATCAGGACAACCTACACGGAATGTTGCTGTCTCCATGGCATTGCCTGGGGAAAACTATGTGCCTTCTGCCCCGTCAGGTCGTCTGGTGAGCATCTTTTTTTTTGTTTGTTTTGTTTGGGCATGGTTCAAATCAGGCTGAATTGCGTATTCAAAATTAAACTAAACCGTGGAAAATTCCCTTAACAGAGTATGCATGCATGCAAGGCCAACTTTAGTAAGGGGCTCAGAAAGGATGCGACCGAGACCTCATGCACTTTTTCATTTCGTTTGTTTAGCTCTAGGTCCTGCATGGATTAAAAAATCTGCTCTACAATTACATGCACAAACGTTCTTTTATTTGTGTGTGTGTGTGTGTGTGTGTGTGTGTGTGTGTGTGTGTGTGTGTGTGTGTGTGTGTGTGCATATAGAGGACTTTGCCACGTTGTGTAACCTGCCAAACAGAGGTTCAGACAGCCTCCGTGAGAGACCAGGCTATGAGTATGACCCTGACCTGCCGCCACCCCAAGGCCCATTTGACCCCTACTGGAGTAACTACGGGACTCTGGGGGGTGGAGGAGGACCGTACTTTGAGCCCGAGGATCCGCAGTCCGTTCCGCTGTTCACAGACCCGTCCAGTGACTACAGCTCCAGGGAGACGCTCCAAGGCGGGGCTGTCCACCGGCCCAGGGAGAACCCAGCTCCTGTACCTGTGGATGACTACAGAGGTAGAACACACACACATGCTGTACATGGAATAATAAGCCCAGTCGACAAATTGCCATTGGCTGAATCCCAATGTCCACTCTATGTCCTGAACCCTCAAAGACTTAACTAGAATGAGTCTGCCTTGTGATTGGCCAGTTTATACCAGTTAAGTCTATGAGGGGCTTAGGGCTTAGTGCTCTTATGTAGTCACAAAAAACAACATTTTAATCACATTTTGATTGATATGTATACTGTACGTTATTTAAATCAATGAATTAATGTTATTTGTTATATGAGACAAGAGACCGAAGAAATGAGACAAAAGCTCTTTGGAAAATGCCCATTGTGCATGTTTATTCACAGACCGCTATGACAGCTTTGAGGGCCTGAGAGCAGAGGAATGTGGCGTACTGAACGGATGTGAAAATGGCCGCTGTGTGCGTGTGAGGGAGGGCTACACATGTGACTGTTTCGATGGCTATGAGCTTGACCTCAACAAGATGGTCTGTCTGGGTAAGACACTTGATTTTTTTCCATATTTTTATTTTTTACAAATCTAAATGTTTTATAACCAATGTTCTGTCACACGTGAACCCATAGTGTAATGTTCAGGGAGGCCACAACTAGGAGTCATTTTCCACTTGGACTGTGTGAACATTACTTAGTTCATCATCATCATCTACAACTACCCTTAAATGCTGTGCTTTTTGTCCTTTTGATCCATGTAGACATAAATGAGTGTGAAGATATCAATGACAAGGTGGCACTCTGTAAGAACGGAGCTTGCATTAACACAGAGGGCTCCTACAAGTGCGACTGCCTGCCAGGATTCATTTCTTCCAGCAAACCCCACGAGTGCATTCCAGAGGCCCCGACGTCACTGCCTGTTGGGGACGAGAAGAAGTAACGACTCTCCTTCACGCCTTCCTTTTCCCCCCGTCTTTGAATACTCATGTCAATCTTCTCCAAGGGCCCTACACTAAGGCCTGTCCATAAAGCCATGACCCATTTCATGTACATACACGGTCTCTCAGATTTCCTCAGGTAACTATTATGCCTCGCCCCACCTTTGTTTGCTGTGACTAGAGACTTCGAGTACTTCAGCCTTGTTTCAATACCGAAGACTTAGATTGCATTCAGCACAAATGCAGTTGGCAAAAGATTCCTCTGGTTTCCAAATTGGTATCAGGATGGATCTGTAAGCAGGCTTGTGAATGACATCACAGGATTAAGATTTGGATTGACTGGTCAGGTACTGATATTTCTGGTATGACATAATAAATGTAGAACCAGGGACAATAGTTACCCAAGGAAATTAGAGGGACCACCACACGCATACACACAAATGCAACTATTCACCCTTAGAAATATGCACATTCATTGGATATACAAATATAATGCTCAGATAGGTAACATATCAGAACAGACACAAGGACTATTAAAGGGTCATTCTGTCTCAGTTCATGAAATATGACAAAATGTTAACGCATTATCTTTTCAGATTTGTTATGATAAAGATCTATGACTATATCCCATGTGCAATATATCAGACCAGTTTCAGTGTTCGTGTTTAAAGTTGTGTTAACAGAAAAAGACATCATGGTGCACTTTTATATGAGAACATTGCAAGCCACATTCATGTATGGGACAAATTTGAAGTAGCAGTTGCCCAAATTAAGATATGCAGATATTATATTTTCAAGGCTTAAAGTTAGAGTTATATGGGCTACATTCACCAACCATTCTTACTAAGAAATTTATTGTTAAATGGCACTTACAGTTTTTAAGAAGATTTGCATTCACCAACACAGGTTTTTAAATGGGACCTTAAGAACACATTGAAGAAAACATATTATTATAAGAATATATTGGTGAATGAAGCCCATTGAGTCTAGGCCTGTCATCCAATACCATACACCTTTGGTGAAATTCAACATAATGGCTCCACATAAGCTATATTCAGCTGCTCGATCTATCTTTAGCTGTTTCTGTGCTTAATTACATGACTTGAAATTAAATGTATATTATGCACATTTATATAATCCAAAGAATCCAAATAAGCTATCTATAACTCACATAAGCTAAAAGACACCATTTGTATATCTCAAGCTTTATTCACACATTTAAATTTATTACAGGCAATTACAGTATCTACAGTATATCTGGGCTCTGCTAGAAGCTAATGCTAATGTTTGTCAGAAATTGCTTTGTGAAGTGTGGCACACTATTATAAGACTGCAATTAAAATCTCAAGCAAACATATTTATTACACAACGTTTCGGTCAATTGATCTCCATCAACCTTCGTCCGGATGAAGGTCGATTGACTGAAACATTGTGTAATAAATTCTGTATGTTTGTTTGCGTACTGGGCACTATGCGGGAGTTTACATTGCGTTTTAAGCTTTAGATCGTTAGATTACCTCCAACGCACCTGTCTTTTTAAAAGAGGTGTGCCAAGAGTTTATTGACTGAAGATGCAATACTTAAAAGTTGTGTTGGCCTCTTGCTAATTAGAATTGCAAGTCTGCATGTTCCCAGATGTCTATGCACAGATGTTTTGAAGTCAAGAGTCATACTGGTCCAATATATTGCATTCCACATGGTTATATTTGTAGGAGAGGACAAATCTGAGATGGTTAAGCAGAAAGCAGAAAGTATTAGATGAAACTGAGCTAGAATGACCCTTAAAGAAAATATGTCCCTTGAGAAGTTACAAACCATGTGTTTGTCAGAATACTCGTACAAGTTGTTTTATTTGTATTTTATTTATCTTAAGGAGACTTCAGAGATTTTTTTTTTTTCCAGAAAGTGTGTTATGTATTAAAACCGTAACGGCACTCACCTTCAGGCACAAACAAATAAATTTGACTTTTGTATAGCTTAGGTATTTGGTTTGCTTTCCACATTTTTGTTTGGATGTTTTTTGTTTTTGTTTTTTTCTTTTGAAAAATCACCCATAACACATTCCTTACCATGCAACTCTGAACCTTGTTTGAGACTCTTTTTTTGTTACATTGTACAGATATAGATCCGTGTATTAATTGTTTATTGTTATTGTTATTATCCAGTTATAATTATAGAAAACAAGTTTTTTATACATAAAATAAGAAAAAAAGACAACAGAACAATATCCATTGCCTCTGATCTTTGTAGATTTATTATATGTACAAAATGATTTTTATATCTTTTATATCTGAGAAAAGTGGTTTACACTGTACAAGAGAAATTGTTTGTATCCTGCCCTGTGGAGCAGAAATGTAATTTTAACCAATGGCAGCACCTTCTAAGATGTAATTTTAACCAATGGCAGCACCTAAAGTTTGTGACGCCGTCAAATTACCTACACAACAAAAAGTGCCCAAAGTTCCCTTGGGTAATATCACAGTCAGGCTAAGTGCTTGAGAATAACCATATTCCATATACAGTGTGACTATGTACCCTATAATATGTGATTATTTTGGATAATTGATTGTTATGTTATTATAATGACGAGAATTAGAAGCACCTTGGAAATTAGGGAGGAAAAGCAGCAGAATATGGTGGCAGAGAATAATACATTTGACCCACAAATTAAATCATTGAAAAGGTTTATAGTTATATTTTGAGCTGTTTATAAGCAAGTGGTTACCCTGATTGTGACAATACCCCCATGAAAAGTGATGTAAAAACTTTAGCAGGCTACCTACTCTATTTGATTTCAAGCAGTATATTTACATAGCATTTCTCAGTTCATGAGGGCTTAGCTGAAATTAAATCAGAACCAATGTCACACATATCATCTTGTCAATGGAAAACAACTATGACTTCACTCCAAAGTACCAAGAAGTGATATTGGACATATGTTCACTAAAGCCTTTCAGCTACCTAGGTAGTCTCAGGCAGTCACTGTTGCCTATTCACCCTATGTTCAGGGTACAAATGATTTTTATCTACACATTTCAGTGTTCTTTGTTATGGTTGAAACAGAATATAAACCGGTCTTCATTTGTCAAGCTTATTGCCTTCATTTCTGACTGTAAACAACTCTGGTCAAGAAAATAAAGTCTGACAATACTCCATCAGTGTGCAGTTTCTGGATTCATATTGAATGGGTTCTTGTGGTATAGTATGTATGAGAAGGTAACTGTATGAACTTTACATCTGTATGATTAGGCCCATGTTCATGCATGAACTTTGAGGGGAAACTAGGTCATTAGAATAATGGCATATAGGAAACAGCTTTTTGGCATCCAGCCAATATACTGTATGCGTGTAATACATACAGTATATCTGTTACCATGGCATTCTAACCAGCTTAACCAGACTAATTCTTAAGCTTCAAGATTCCCAGGCTTAAGACTGCAGAGCTTAATTATTCTGATTACTTATAAGAATAATAACCATAAATAGTTATGGAGTGTACTATGCAGCATTATAGAGACTAAAGAACATGAATGCAATTAAGACTTTATGGACACACTGGGTGTAAGTAAGGGGAGGCCACATTATTTGAGGCATGAGTGACAAGCAAACCATTAGGCTCCATAGCATCTTTTATAGCAACTATTTAATTGAGTGATCCCAGATACATAGAGTGTTTCAGTACAATACAAGATTCAGTACACAGCGAATGACAGAGAATTCATTTCTTTGTGAAAAATCCCATGATGGAGGATTGTTTTGACGATTTATTTGCAGCTGCGGGTGCTTTCTTTGCATTCTTCTTTCCTTCCTCCTTCTTTGCAGGAGGGGCCGGCAGGGCAGAGGTTTTGGGTTGGCTGGTCTTCTCCTCTTCCTCCTCAGAATATGATTCACTTTCATAGACTTTCTCAGTCACTGCAATGAGACGGTATATACACTTGTTAAAGAAGAACATACTCATGTACATGAGCACACATGAATGAATACTGATGAATTGAACAGTTTTTCCAATTCAATTTCACCACTAGTTTGATGCAACCAACTCAAAATAATTTCATATGAACATGTTGATAATCAAATAGAGGAGTTGCAGTAGATTTGTTTTATCATAAAATACAAGATATAGGCCTCCCACTTGAGAAGAGTGTTAAATCGATGTCAGCAACCAGTTCAATAGATATCTGCTCTAGTTTTGAAATATTTGGATCCAAGAATACTTTTTTTTTTAATTACTTTTTACCAAGTCAGCAATACAAAATGACAGGAAAATAAAAGAATAATTGCCTACCTATGCAGCCATCATCATCCATATATGTTTTAGGCTTTAAAACTCGTCTTCTTTTCCTTTTCTTGCCTTCTGTAACAACCTGAATAAAACAATTAAAACATTTTTGTTAAAAGGATACAGATATAGCAAACAAGACCATTTGAAATTCCAAAGGATCATGGAAAGGGAAGGTTTGAAATATGTCTGTGACTGTGAGCCAGAGTGTATCTTAAATGTTCATCAAATATTCTCATTTATCCTACAAATAAAAAGAAAACTCTTACTTCCGGAGTCGTCACAGAATCTTTTTCCGTGGGGCGTTCTGGGCTTTCCATTTCAACCACTGTGGGTTTAGCTGGTGTGTCTGTCATGGTGGGCAAATATTCTATTAGTTAAGCAATTAACCAATTCTATGTTATATTAATGAAAGTGTTTTTGTTGAGGTTTGTGTATTACGCAATTAACCAATTCCACGCCATATACAAAGTGTTTTTGTTTAGTTTTGTTGTTTTCCATACCTTCATCATCGCTGCTATCTGATTGCGGCTTCTTTATTCTTCGCCTCTTCTTCTTCTGCGTGCCGGTCCCAGTCCTCTCATCCTCATCATCACTGTTATCCACCCTCTTTGTTTTACTACAGACAAGGAAGGCAGATCAGGTCAGAGAGCATAGTTGATAAAAATGTAGCCTAGAACTCTAGACATATTCTAGCGGTAGCAAATTGAATTTACTCAATGAGTACGTCTAGCCATCAGCCAAAAATTCAGAAATCAGTAGTGTCTGAGCTATTTAAATCCAAACACAACACTCTAGGTTGTATTCAAACATCAGATTTAGCCTATCACAATGTTCTATCTGAACAGGGAGTCATTGGGCAGGCTTTGCGTTGTTTGGATCGGCTTGTTAGAAGCGCTGAGGTTTTAGCCGTCTTACTCAAGGGTCTATCACTCGTGGCCAGACTATACATTTTATGTCAGGCTAATGAAAATGCTGGCATTCTGTAAAAAAGTAAACTCCACAAATACGGTAAACAAATAATAACATATTAAACTGATCTAACAGGATGTATTTCCATACATGTGAAAAAATAAAGTCAACTACAAGTCAACTACTGTAATTTCCCATGACTACCCCAAATAAAAATGTAGATCTCATCCTTATATATTTACATTTATATAATACCTCTTCTGAAGACCTGCTAGGTTGTGCTAACAATCTTTAAAGCAAGTTCTGACTATGCATAGCAGGCAAAACGTGGCCTAGCCTGACTGCAAACCAAAACAAATAGGGAGCGTGACACTCCCAGGGATATTGCAAGCTCTATATCTACGGCAATGATGCAGCTATGAGTTTGTAAAGACACACAATTTACTCCGGAACATGTCATTTATCAATTTCAATGAGTTCCAGGTGTGAAAGGTCAAATTTGAGCTAAATCCTGCATTGGGGGGCTTTAAGGTTTAACTGCCAGGGATGTTCATACCTATATAACATACAGTAATTCTTAACCTGACAACGATATCATACAAATTATTTCAAACATACCCAATGATGGGTGTTGATGCAGCTTCTGTGCACTTCAAAATGCAGTTTAATAAAACCAGACTCACCTCCTGCCATCCTTGGTTTCCCTGGCCACTTTAAAATCTTCAAGTCCTTTCTCCTTCTCTTTCTCCTTCTCCTTCTCTTTCTCCTTCACATCTTCTGATTTGGAGGGCAACTCTTGATGTTTCTTCTCCACTGGGGACGACCGTGTAGATGGCTCAGCTTCTTTCTTGATACATGTGTCCTGTTTTTCTATTCCATGAAAATGTTATAGAAAAACATGAATAATGAACAATAGACACAAGCATGCACACCCTCACCTACACACAGACACACTCAAAAGGAAAAAAAATTACTTACTTGTTTGCTTTCCAAAAAACTTTGCCATACCCGTAGGTTTAACTTCAGCAGCCTCAACCTGTATCAGGAAACAGATGAACGATTGCTATACACAGCCATAAAGAGTAAATAAATGCGTAAGGTTAACAATTACCATTGCCATTAAATAATATATTATCATTGCTATTGCTAGCCTTGGTAAACGGTGCATCACCTGTTCAAACTCTATAGGGTGATGGAAATTTCTAAATGGCCCCAAATTTTTATATGGTTAAAACAATATAAATTGTCAATGAAAACTCCTACCGAAGGTGCATCTTCTTTCTTTTCCACTTTAACTTCTACGTTGGAGCTCTGATTCTTTGCCGTATTTTTGTTTGCAAACATTCCCATGATGCCTTTAGCGGGTTTAACATTCGGTTTTGCAACTGAGGCTTGACCATTTGATACGGATTTTGTGACTTTCTCTGGGGATGAGGTCCGCTGTGTTTCTTGAATCAGTTCCAATTCTGCAGTGGTCATGGGTACAGCTGCTGCACAATGGATTGCGCTGTACCTACAAAAGAAAAGAAGTAATCTACTGTAAGTATTTTTGAATACAAAAGCTTTCTCCTAGCTATTTCACATGTTACCTTTTCTCAGACATCATGAAAGCCCTCATGATATTCTCATTTGCAAGATTGTGAGGACACACACTTTCAAACAGAGTACAACAAAACACACACACACACACACACACACACACACACACACACACACACACACACACACACACACACACACACACACACACATTTTACAACAAAAGATGCATTTATTCCAGTCAAATGTTTTAGGCCTACACAGCACAGTAAAAGTGAGAAAAAAAAACCTTACTAAAAGCCTCAAAATTTGCACGTACTTGTTACAGTTTTTAAGGTTATCTCTCACGGCATCATAATCTGTGCTGTATAGAGTACTGCTGTCCTTAATCTCGGCTTTCTGAAGGCTGTACACGTGTATGCTGATAGCTGGCTCCATTTTCGATTTCATATCTGTAATGGAAACCCTTGATGAAATGCATCGTCACATCCAGTCTTTTTAATACTCTCCATATATTTTCTATCTTAAGTGTAATGATTGTAGCACTAAGTAACTTGTATTGCATAACAAATAGGAACTCTATTATAATTTAGCAAGTAATGATAAAGACAACTCTGTGACTGACAAAGAAAGTTTAGGAAATGTTCAATTTTAAAGCAATACACTCACCTTCAAGTTTGTCTTCACGCACAACAGATACCTTGTGACACTAGAGGAAGACAAGAAAACAACAACAAAAACATAATATAAATCATTTCCAAAAACAAAGCCTAGCACTTCCGGTTTTACAATGGGGGTATTGAATCAGTGGGTTGCATGCAAGATGACATCAGGCCTGATCAATTTGAAGTGCACCCTTACCATACTACCATTCTCAACACACTTTCCAGAGACAAGGTAGGTGGCGTGAAGCTGAGATTTTGACCCATCCTTTCGACACCGGTCCAAGTAATGGAAAAGCATCCTGTCACACAATGTATAAAGGATTCTGATTATTTCTTTAAAAGGACACACTGATGATGAACTTAACACTGAACAGTTAATAATTTTAGGCAAATGCTGTGCTACTTTGGTTGGTTAACGTTACTTACTGTTTGGCAATGTTGACATGGACACCAAGTGCTAGACTCAGCCATTTGTATGTCACCTGTTCACAAACCAAAATCCTCTGATCAGCGACTATGAAAATTCATATTGCAAACAACAGCAGACCAAGCTAATGTTCCTTGCCACTGTCAACCATCTAGTGGAGTAAAGTATTATGACCATTGACAGTATATAAAGAGTTCATACTGGCACAATTTAAATAGACAATTGTGTGCATCTACATTTTGATATCTTTGACCGAGAGGTACTGAATTCAAGATCTTGGAGATAAACGTTACATGACATGACTGCACTCCAACACATTGCTGTTGACTGCTGCTGCAGCAGTTGGAGCTACAATGAGTGTCACCAGAGCCATTATAATAGCTCTCTATGGCTCTGAGCGTGACGATTTCTTTCGAAACAAGCCGTGCATAATAATGTTAGGGGGTCTAACATTGTTGAAGGTCTTTATGAACATCTGGTAAATACTAGAATGGCTAAAAACAACAGAAAAGAAAAATAGCTGGGCACCTGTCAACCTCCAGCTAACACTGAGGGGTTAACGTTACTTCCACAAGAAAATGGTGAATAACACCTCCATGAAACGTATATAGAACAGAAAATGCACGAACTTACTATTTTATTGTGATCATTTATGTATTCGTCAAGATTGTCTAAATATAGGTCGTCCATTCTTGTTGTTACAGTTGGTTGAATTTTACTACGGGAAAGACAACTAATTCATGCGCGCGGGAAAATCATTGCAGAAAAATTGTTAATTTGTAAACTTCCTGTCAGGTGTCCTTCTTCGCTGTTCTAGTTCCAGGGCACTGAATATGCCTAATGTTGTGCTGCCACCTACTGCTGTTCAACAATTCGAGTAGCCGACCAAAGAGTAGGCCTGCAATTTACCATAAGTTCCTTTTTTGACACAGGGGTTCACATGAATGAAACCTAATCTAGCAAGTATTTTCTTTTCTTTTCTTTTCTTTTTTTTTTTTTTGCTTTCAGGTTAAGTTCACTGCATTTTTTTCTGGAAGTAGGTCTACAATACAGAACAATTTGATGCCCCCCTTTTCTTTTTCTTCTTTTTTTTTTGACAAATATTTTTTATTGATTTCACATAACAATTTGCTTGAAAAGACCTAACGCCTGTTTTTTCGTCAGAAATATTATAGGCCTGGGGCTAGGCTACACTTCATATTGCAAGTAATACAGGTTGCAAACAATTCCTGACTTGAAGCAGTGAAATTGTCTCTTTTTTTGTTTAAATACAAGAGCAATTAGGCCTACCATTGCAGTATGAATCACATTTCCAAAGATGTTTGTGATGCCATGCAATAAAGAAGTTGAGCTTAAAATATATTTTTTATATATAAAATATTTGTACTTATGAAACTTTTGACCCCATGCAGCCAAACATATTTCTGAAGTACTTTAAAGCAATCATTTGTATGTAATATAACTTGCATATCATGCCAGCAAGCTTCTGATTTCTCATGGAGGGAGGTCCATGGCATAGCCAGTTGCTTGCAGATGCCCCTTACCATGCACTGCATGTCTTATAGTAAAACATTATGACCATTTATTCTGAAAATGGAAAAGAAAGAAGATGGAAAAGAAAATGCATAGCAAATTGGTTGAGATTCTTTGTTTTATTTTTTCATTCTCTTATGGATAGCCTGGTGTACTTTTTTCACACTTAATGAGATAATAAATTCTGGAATCAGAGGAGCATATGAGTATGAATTAAACTAACATTTTAACATCGTAGTAATCATATTCATTAGTGGCCACTGGCCAGTAACCTAATTATTTAGTTGGCATGTTCACTTTTATTTTCACTGCTTAGGTCATTTTCTCATAATAAAAGCAGACAACAGACAAACAAACAAATAAAAAGAAAGAAAAGAAAACCCACCCCCACACATTGCAATGTATGCTCTTTAATGCTATTTTTAGTCCTTGTTATTTTCTTTTTATTTATTTATCTAATCACCTCTGGTGCTTTTTCCTAAACAGGTGCCTATATTATGTTGCAGTGGTTTCTGCTCTGTTGCAGGGCTCTCTGGCATGTAGTGTCAGTTACCATCTCCCTCCCTGCTTTCAAGAAGAAGTGTCTCAATGCAGCGACAGGCAGCCCTCCACTTTTTTCCTCTCAATAACCAGATGGAGCCCAATTAGCATTTCACTAGCCCCTTTTCGCCTTTCAATTGCTACCTTCCCTGCAGAGCCCATGCTTTTTGTGTGTATTGCCCTGTTTCTGGCCCTTGTCAGCGTTGGCTGGGTGACAGTATTCGAGTGTGCAAACTTGTGCTATTGTCCCCAGGCCAGGAGGAGCCATGGAGACCCCACTAATGTGACACAGGAAAATGTTTGCTGATGGCAATTCCATGGGCTTTGTCCTACTCTTTCTCCTTCATGACGACTCGATTTAAGTCTCTAAATGTTAAACTACAAATGCAGGAGTGCTATCCAGCTCCCTCGCCTTTGTCTTGTGAGGTTTGAATGAGTAATTCAGCTTTTGTGTTTCTCAATTGAGGGGGCAAACAGAAAGACAAGATTCTTGAGCGCTCAAGCCCCCTTTCCATGGATATATGTGCATCGCAGAGGTCTCCCTACCCCCTGCCTCTTCTGACATCATTCTCAGGACAAGAGGACACCCGCATATCAGAACAGAATCTGATGTACATAGATGCTTAATACATACTGGTGTACACATAACTTCACCTGTAAAAACACAACCACCAAATGATAATTAAAGTTTTATTTACATAAACTCATTAACAATGAAGAGCACTGAATTATCAAAGCTACTTTATGGAGCTGTGATCTGATCATTTCGAGAAGCCAAAGAAAACCATGACATTCAAAACATTTTTAACTTTTAACAGGAAGAAACCACAAGCAACCTTTGTCTGTTTATATACCATGTGGTCATAATGCATCATTTTTACAGATCACCACAGGGTTTTAGCTCCAACAAAATAATAAGTGCTGAACTTTGTATTTCCCCAAACTTGTTCTCTGTGTCTGTGTGTAGTCTGCAGCAGTGGATAATGTTCTTTCATTTCTCCAGTCTCCTCTGCTAAGACAGGATGAAACCTCCACAGTTGCCCCCCCGAGCCCACATTCTGACTAAATGATTAGACCTATATGGAAGCACAACAGGATAATCTAAAGCAGGGGTGGGCAATTATTTTGGCCGAAGGGCCACATTGACTTTTAGATTTTGACTAAAGGCCCGGGCCAGGTGTTAACAGTCAACCGGTCGATGCCGTTAAATTGGCAAGTCTAAAACTAGTAGCCCCACTTTCTTCAGAGGACATGTTAAAATGCAGGGTTAAAAGGGGGGGATTTGTATTTCATGAATACAACAAATGTGATAAATCAGGCCTATAGTCTAAATCACCTTGGCTAAATGAGAAATTATTCAAATTTTGGAGGGCTGGATTAAATAGCGCAACAGGCCGCATGTGGCCCCCGGGCCTTAGTTTGCCCAGGTCTGATGTAGAGGAAAGGGAACAGGTTTATGTGGTGTTGTGTGGGAACCACTTCCTGATGAATGTGTCCAAGACAAAGCAAATAGTGGAGAACTTTAAATCAACCAGGACATGACCACTGCTATGACCATGGAGTCATTTTTTTTTTTTTTTTTTCGCTTTAGTAAATGACTTTTCTTTGTATGTTTTGTTTCTATGAATTCCCATCATGGACCGTAGAAGTTGTTTTTGTAGAATAACCATAGAAATCCTGATACAAATTCAAATTGGGCACATCACCCTGCATTGTAGACCTAATTTCTGGAAATTGCCGCTGCAGAAGCACAGCCACCTTGGGGGAGAGATGCCATAAGTAGAGGGTGAAGTCTGCAAGTTTGGGTAAAATGATGGACTGATGGTGCAGAATAGTAGTCACTTGGATTTTATGTTTGAGATTGATTCAATTGCAGAGGGCCAATGAAAGTTGTACGGTGCCACAGTTCCTTTCCATAGCATTTGGCTAAACGCAAATAAGACACACACACACACACACACACACACACACACACACACACACACACACACACACACACACACACAACCGGATTAAAATGAATACATTAGCATTTCACTAGGCCTATCCCTTTTTACTATAGCCTACCTTTCTTGCAGAGTTTTGTTTTGCAGTTTCTGTTCTGTGCATTTCTTTAATTAATTACAAATAATATGCAAGTCAAGTCCACAACATCAAATCCTCAGGTAGGCTAAAATAAAGGTCTGTTAGGCCTGCTTGGGGTCTGGTCACAGGAAAGTACTGAGTCTCAAAGGAATTCTGCATCAATTAGCTGTTCATCTAGGACAATCTCCATGACAACAATTTGCTGTGACAAAGAATTGGATTTCGGGGAGCTTGGTTGCTCATTGGGGTGAATAGTGAAGAAAGTGAGGTCGCTGATTGGCCCAAAGAAAGCAGCACAACTACATGGAGTTAGTCATTCAGCTTGTTCAAGTGCTTAAACTGTTTCTGTGAGAGAGTAACGGGCCAGACAACTCCAACTTCAATAGATGGGGTCATCACATGAGAAATCGGTACAGGGAACTTTGTTTTCACAGATGAACGCATGGGACTTTGGGAGAGTGCATGGAAAAATGTTGTAACCTATGTTTCGTCCGCAAATTTCAATGGCTTTGTAAGTTAGATGGGCCTAAGCAGTATGGTTCAAACAAGCGTTAAAATGGACTGAGACTACGGGAGCGCACGGCTTTAGGATGGCAAATGCAGACAGCGAGGTCAGAACACTGCTGAACTTTGTTAATTTGGCATCAAGTGACATCAAAGCAGCGCTTGACAAATCGGCTCCCTGCAGGCGCTCAGTCGACCATAGGAAGTACTTGCAAAAACAGTTGAAACGCTTTTCAAAGAGATACAGGTTACCACGTTGTCGCTCGTACAGATCAGAACTGGGGATGACTAATGTACCAGAGGATAACCCTGTCATGTATCCGCTTGATAGCATCCGTAAGTGGAGTCTCAGAGGAAAGAATGAATCAGAGGCATCGGACCTGCACGAGAATTCTCATCACTCAAATGGAGATCACCAAGTGCCAATGCGGAATCGGCAACTTCCAGCTTCCTTCTGGAAAGAACCTACAGCTTCCCCGCAATGTTTGACTAATGCTCTGATCAAAGATAAACCTACAAGTAAAGAAACTGATCGTCCAAGAGGCGTAGTACCTCGGTTGCCGAACAGTGAGGAAAAAAGTCATCACTGCGTAAATTCTTTGCCTACCTATAGAGATGCTGCGGACAGCGCGCCACTGAAGATGGACTTGACATACAAGAATATGGATTTGTGTGGGTGCTATTCTCTTCAGTATCACGGACACGTCTCGCAAAGGCATTTGACTCCTCCACGGTCGGCTTTCTTTGACTTTGCGTCCCCTGTAGGAACAGCTGTTGATGCTGACAGATATCACTCACCCAATAGACTTGAGTACCATACAACCCATGTCGTCGTGAAGCCGATTCCGACTAAGCCGGCGCTTTCTACAATGTTCAGTATGTTTGGGTTTATTTAAAGAAAGGGCTACATAAAATAATGCAATTATGTTTTGATTTTTTTTTGTGTTTAGGAAAGTAGTTCAAATTGTTTATATTTCATTACCAGGCTTGACATAGAGCAGCGACATGGTAGACTACAGGACGTCCATCTGTATTAGGGCCTGCTTAAATGATTAATGATTACTACAAATCCTTATTGCTCTACAGCATTGCGCACTGTTCCTCAGGCTACAATATGGACGGATAGCATACATGCCAAATGATCTCTCTATGATAAATCCAGGTGTAAGTGACCTTTGTCTTTACAGGTCTTTGCATTACTTTTAGCAAAAGGTTTGTATTATGAGAATGGTGCAGATATAAGATTTTAGATGAATTTGTTCTAACCGTTTAACACTGTTTTAACAGTTTGTTATTGTATTTCTATAAAACATAAACATTAAGCACGAACTGTTGCCACCTTTTCTTTTCAACTAAACAACACAAGTGGCAATTCTTGCACTAATTGAGTAAACCCATGTGTGTTACAACAATAACACTTATAGAGCTGCCATACTGCAGCCATATTCAGAAGTCTGACATCTGGAGTGTATACTACAAACCAAGGTCACTGGGTAACCCAGGTAAATTAAGGAGTACTGGTATTCACTGATCTACAAATAAACATAAACTGAGTGAGCATCCAGTGTGTCTGAAGTGGCATATCGTTTGGAGATCAGCGACTCCTGATGTTACCCATTTTTTCCGTGAACCTTATTTCATAGTACACACCCCTGGTCTCAAAGAGTGTGGCAAAGGAATGAAAGCAAGTATGCGGGACAGGTGGTGTACAAATTGACTGATGGGTCTTGGTGAAGTGAAACAAAACAAATCTAACGCATCCAACCATCTGATCGCCTATATGTTTGACATCCTAAAAGGATGGACCTCTGGTGGAAAAATAAATAAATTAAGAATATACATAGAACATGGAAAATATCTGAAATATTTATTGAAAAGGTTTTCTTCTTTGTTGATATTGTGAGGCCAATCATTTAAGACCTTAGTGAAGGCCAAACATGGCAATATGTGTTAACCAAACTGACACATATTTTGTTAATTTCATAAGCTAAACAAACAAATAAACTAAACAAATATACATTTCAATATTCTCAGAGCTATTAATAGATGTTTTAACTCATTGTGGTACTATGGCATTTGATGGTATTAGCCTAGTCTTTAAAACCACATGTGCATAAAAGTACACATTTGTCAAGTTTTGATTGCAAAGTACTGTCTCCCATCACTTAGACCTTTAGTACATACTGTATTTAATGTAGTATGTACCTATCTGCAAGTCTGTGTGACCCCACCAAACGGAGTACGATGCTCCCTTACTGAAACACACATGAAACACACATACATTCATTTAAGGCGTAAATGGAGGAGGCGAATGTCTGGGCTGTTGTACTCTGGATCTTGTTTGTCTGGTGGAATCTCCTCGGACTGGAAGTATTGTAGAAGCAGCTGTAAAGACACATTATTGTAGTCAAGCTTGTGTTAATGATAGAATAAGGGAATAGTACATTGCATCCACACAAGGGAAAATTAATCCACCAGTGTTCTTTTAATCACTTTTTGTCTTGTTCTTTAATCACTTTGATTAACAGAACTGCCAGTGCACATCAATGGTGCATCTGCTCCTTCATATTATAACTACTTAATAATTCCTTAAGGCCACTGCACACCGGCTCCGACACAGTGCTGAGCACTCCTCTTCCAACATTCAATTCCATTCCATCACACCCAGACCAGACCAGAACTTAATTCTAAACTTTCCTTAAAAGGGGTCATGAAGAAAATATCAAGCAGTAGCCTAAAAATAACCAAGAGAACCGATTAAATACCTACTGAATCTTGAGGTGTGTAACAGGGAGGCTACATTGGATGCATTAAGTCAAAGACTTATCTGCCGTAACAATTAGCTTCCATTACAAACAATGGAACTGGCTACACAAGACACTACAGCACAGCTAAACATTCTAAAAAATGATATCACTACAAATGTCACTTCATTTCACTGTAGTTTTGATGGAACTTGTAAACGTTTCCGTAAAGCATCCAGTGTAGCCCTAGGATAATTCAAATGGCATTTGGAGTGCCAATTATGTAAACAATTAAAGTTGTGGCAGTTTCTTCACTGAATTAAAGTTTTGGAGATAGGGGTCATTTCCACAGTTGAATAAACAAGAATCACTTCTTACGTCAAAGAACCTCCTCTCCACCTCAGGATTTTTCCCTTCCGTCCGTTGCTCGTAACAGCAAATAACACAGGTTTTCACTCCAGCAAGAGCTTTAAGCGTGTCCACAAGAGGCTCAACAGACTGTTTGGGAAGCATAACAAAAAGCAATTAGAATATTTTTTATACTACACTTGCAGTAGTGTCATTAGTAATGCCTGAATGAACAAACTAAAATTCATGTACAGTGTGCAGGGAAGGAATGGCTGGGCTGAGCTGAGCAATATTACAACGTACGACAATACAATTAACATTCCTCTGATTTAAGGTTAAAGTTTGGTTGCATGACCTATCAGTATCAATCTCTCCCGGTTCATTTGTGACAACACCATTATATAATTCATTCCAAATCTAGTCTAGATACACGGTTACTTCTGACAGAACAGCAGGCGTTGTCAGGTACTGTATCTCACGTTACTCTCAGCCTCTCAATTCCTGTCTTTCCAACACGAAGCACAATGAGCTCTTCACTTCGCTGTGTCGAAAGAGTCTGGACAGTCTGAATAGGCATATGTCTAATTCATTGTGGGTTGGCACTTTGTTTCAACTTTAAACTATTGCTTCTGACTGCAATGGGACTAAAAACTTAGTGGAGGAAATCAAAGCCTGAGAGTCTCTGACAAGTCTTGTAACAAAATGCAATCCAATTAAGATGGAAAACAAAATTAAATGTTTAGCTTTTTTAGGATATTGGCTACTCTGCAAAAATATACTCTGGTCAAACTATCTGGCCAAAAAAATAAATACCTCTTCATAGTAGATGCAGTCTGCCAGCAGAATAACATCAGGAGGACTGAAAGTTGAAGCGTTAACGCTTTCACCCCTGCCAATAATGAAAGCAATTGATACAGAATTGATACAAATAGGCAAAATTGATAAACTACAACTTATGGAAATGTTTGGTAAACAAAGATCATTCATGTGACAAATACATCATTGACTTATGTCCTCTTAGGACTGATCATAGGAATCAGGTAACGTTACAAACCATCTTAATACTTTGGCTGTGGCAGAACCTGTAATCAACGCTTGATTTTCCTTGATGTTCTTGTTCAGTAGATGTTGCAGGTCGTCAAGATCAGTTAAAATCACATTGGCTCTAAGCAACAAGGCATGAAATAAGTTTAGAGGACACTTTGCATCAACACTGATACTCGTAGGCTAACGTTAACGTAATTACTTCAGTGTTGCACCACTCACCCTAATGTGGCTGCAACAAGACCCACAATACCAGTGCCTGCTCCCAATTCGAGGACGTTTGTTGAAGTCCATGAGCCAACACCGGCGCTTGAATTTAAAAACGACTGCATTTCCAAATATTTAGATAAAACAATTGCTGCATCCCATACCACATGGCCTACATCTCCTTTTAAGCACTGATAAATTTTTAGAACACAGCCGTCATTTTTCTCCAGTTCTCGGACAAAGTAGTTATCTTCCTCAGGCACATTCGCCATAACGTTAGCCTTCTATTGCAGAAGCACCTGAGTTTGGGATCTAACTTGTCTGGAGCTTCTGTACAGAGAGATTAATCAACCGATATTGAACCTTATCATTTGGTCACGTCGGAGAACATTTATTAAAACCTCTCTGGTCATAACTCCAACTAAACTAAGAATTTACAGTTTTTTCCCCCAAATCACTTTTCATGTTCCATGGTCACATCTCTGAATTTCTTCTTCCTCTTCTTCCTTGACACTT
This sequence comes from Sardinella longiceps, assembly GCA_027497455.2. Classification (NCBI taxonomy): domain Eukaryota; kingdom Metazoa; phylum Chordata; class Actinopteri; order Clupeiformes; family Clupeidae; genus Sardinella; species Sardinella longiceps. The sequence goes on along the minus strand of JAODXP020000024.1, from coordinate 10,700,714 downwards.
CATGCGCTTTGTAGCTCATTGCTGCCACCCTCTGTGGATTGATGGAACTACTGTTAAAACATCTGGGAGCAAGAAGCCCACCTGGATAAAGCAAAATACTGGATCGTTCAACTACAAGAAATATGAAATAGGGATAATTAGTTAATTAATTCATTCGGTCGGTCGGTCACAATTCGCCTGCTATCCTGTCAGAACATAACCTGACATTTGAGCCTAACTATGTATATCCACTTAAATACCTATTTTGCCTTCATTATTTTCGTTTTATGGCAACAATTATACACATACATCACAGAGTAGGGGCAGTAGGGTATAAAAAAGCATGCATTCCGTACCACAGATGAGACGAGACTTTTGTTGTAGAATTATTAAAATTCGCCCGGAAGTGAAAGAATATTGACGATTGTTGCTGACGCAACGCATCAGCCCAGTGGACATTATTGAGAACAAGGTGCTGCGGCAAATATTTTGACATAATTAATATTACCGATTTATTCTCTATAGTAATGGCTATTTACTTGAATATATGCTTTAACGCATTCAATGGTACATGTATTGACATACATATGTAGCAATGGTGACGTTACGTTTGTAAAATAGTTCTGTCATCTGTAAGTTTCCGTTAATAGAGCTAACGTTAGCTAGCTATGCTACCCAGCTAACTAACTGCTAATCAACTGAGTTAACATCGAAGTTTTGCCTCACTTAAATAAAATGTTTTTCTCTCGTAGAAACATCATGTGAATAAGGGAACCATTTGAAATTCCTGTGACCCGTCAAAGGACATTGTATCTCTACTGGAACTGCCACCGAGCTTCGAAGTATCCCGGCTGCCCGATACTAGCAAAGGGGGACAAGAGAACCCAGGAGATACATTGCTCAGAGGAAGTCTAGAGGCATTCTTCTTTTTTTCCTCGGAATTCTTACATCCATCTACCATTTGGCCGAACAAGATGATCGGAGGAAACAACGTTATTTTTGGATTTTGATGGACACATAACGTAAATATAGCAAATAATTGTAAGCATTCGAGCCTTTGTGTAGCAGAGTCAACCGATACGGATTATTGACCACCAGTAAATCTAATCATAATCCAGTCCACATAGTCAGGATTTAAGACTATAGTTGAAGTTCTGTCGGATGCTATAGCAAAATTGACGTTACCTTACAGTGTCGTTGTTAACAGTAATTACATCGTGACTGTATGATTTCATCCAAGTCCGGATGTTGGTATGATATGCACGTTTGCTCTGTAGCAAGTTATACGCGAACACGTCCTGTAGCCTCGCTGAAGGCGTTTTGCCATTTAAAATAGGAACAAGACACACTCATAATCAAATTGTATTTAGGCTACTTGGATGCAACTTTATTGATTTTTTTCAAACCACTAAGAACATAAATGCTGATGGAGTGTAATATGTTCAAAGAAGATCTTGACAACTGATCTTAAGTTGATTGTAAGCTGTTGAGCTAGGATTCCTCTCTACGTTGTAAAAGACATACCTATGCTCAACTTACAAAATGGGGAAAATGCTATCAAAGATATTTGGCAACAAAGAAATGAGAATACTGATGCTTGGACTTGATGCTGCTGGAAAAACCACCATCCTCTACAAACTGAAATTAGGACAGTCTGTCACCACAATCCCCACTGTCGGTTTCAATGTTGAGACAGTCACATACAAAAATGTGAAGTTTAACGTGTGGGATGTAGGTGGACAGGATAAGATCCGTCCCCTGTGGCGACACTACTACACTGGCACTCAGGGTTTGATCTTTGTTGTGGATTGTGCCGACAGGGATAGAATCGATGAGGCCAGGCAAGAACTTCACCGTATCATCAATGACCGAGAAATGCGTGATGCCATTATCCTCATCTTTGCTAATAAGCAAGACCTTCCGGATGCTATGAAGCCTCATGAAATCCAGGAAAAACTGGGTCTCACACGCATTCGGGATAGAAATTGGTATGTGCAGCCATCATGTGCAACAACGGGTGATGGACTCTATGAAGGCCTGACCTGGCTAACATCAAATTATAAATCATGACTGAATTAGAAAACTGGGAATGACAAATGTAATGTGACTAATCACAAATACTATGTAAAAGGATATTTTAAAAATCAGTGAGAAGTTCATGTATCATTTTGTATTATAACAATAACCCGGACTAATAACTCCCAGGACACTGGAGGAATTCCATCGGTCTTAAATTCATCTGCTTGATAGTACACTGATCGTCATGGTTACTGTGGCATGACCAATATCATTTGTTTATTATGTGATATCTGTCCTGTTTTTTTTTAAGTGTTCTGTTGGTATGGTTGAACAGTCTACGTATATATCTGTGGAGAGATATGGGTGGTTTAAGGGTTGTGTGAGACAAGCAATCACAAATGGAGAGTCTCACTAACTAGAAGACGTGTTGTAACTCATTATGTATTGCTTCACAAATCTGCAAATACAGCATTGTTGCCTTTTCACTGTCACGAGTTTTGTTAAAGACTTCAAGGAACAATGATCTTATTTTGTAGTAACATTGGTTTTGTAGTAACAATGGTACATTGAGTAGGACTTAAAATTCGGATGAGTATGGCATGCATCATGATAAAGATTATTAATCACTGCACCATAAGATAGCAATTTATGATTTGTCTAATTCTAGAAGGCAATCATAGTCTAGAGACATGCAACCACACTTAATTGGCACAGACATTGGAGTATCCCTTATCATACTTCTACTTTCTGAAATCTGGAATTACCATTTGTCAGTGGGGGAAAATGTGTTGTTGAGGGTAATTTAGATCTGCATTTGGTCTGGTCTGAGATGTAGCTAGATATTTTGCATCTACTCCAAGGGCATTAGGCTGTCATATTGTTGGCCTGGTATAATTAGATATACATGATGTGTAGTGGGGGAGGACTTCCACCCTGTCATCCAATAACACAAAGAAGTTTTGAATAAACTAAAAAAAAAAAAAAAAAAGGTCAGGATTTTCTCAAACTCTGGGCCGCAACAATCAATAGATAAATAGTCTAGGATTATGAAATTGGTGGAAATACAATGTGTGTCAATACAAATAACATTGTTCTATTCTTTATGATATGTGGGGGAGGAAAACAGCCACCCATCCCTCCTCATTATATCCTTTTGAAAGTTGTAAAAGTATTTTAAACGGATAGAATCTGAAATAGATTATGCTGCAATGCTTAAAATCAATAGTCAAAAATGAGAATTTGCTGAACAAATATAAACAACAGTAGCGCAAGTGCCGTGGCCCGTGACATGAAATGAGTCAAAGAATATCTGATGTGTCTCTCGAAGTGAGTATACTTCACCTTTACCAAGACAATCCATCCATGTCACACTCCGTGCAATTTAAAGTGATTGAAAAGAATGATCATTATAACAGAGTATAATGATCAAGTGTATATACTACACGTTTAGGAATAGAGGGATTATACAGGAGCTGCAGAGTTATTTTCTTTTCTTTTTTTTTCAGGAATGGTGTTATAATGATTTTCCCTGTCTCAATCTCATCTTGTTCAACTTCTTCAGTTTGTAGCATGTACAGGCTCTGAAAGCAGTGATATAGTGAGTTAGGTCAAGATGTTTTCTATTAATAGGGCCCCAATTTTGTGCAAATTCAGCCACGTTTGCAGTTTATGCAAGAAATGCAATGTTATGGGGGGGGGGGGAAGTGACATACATGGAAAGCCACATAAATTTACTACACATGCACAGTATTTTAGATAACTTAAAAAAAAAAACACACACACAACCACAGTATTTTATAAAGGAACTAATTGGACCAGGTACACTGCTACAGATTGGCCTGCCATACACCACACTCTCAGTTCCTTGTCTTGAGTCCTTAAGTCTACATCAGAGACTTTTTATGCTTACCACCTGTGCCCCTCCAGAACATGGGATGTTCCAACATGTTTTGAGGAATAACAAGCCCTACGAACCCTTGTCATCTGTAGCGGCACCTATTGACAAACAAAAAAAATCATTTTTTTTTAACCAAATTTTCATCAGCGATTCTCAGGACACTGAAACACAAAGGCCCTAGAAACTCTGTGAGCATGTAGCCCTGAACCCAGAGGCCACAGAGACTGCATATGCTCTGTTTTCGAGGAACAATAACCCCAATAAATATAATTTCAGTGGAAGATCTCAATGACCTCGTCCCCATCTATTGACCTCATCCAACAAGCTGTCAACCTCTTATGTGTTGTGTAGCGCCATCCATTGACACTCACAAATAGCAATATTTTGGAGCAATTACGATCAACTGATTCTCAGGAAACCGAAACACAGCATCACTTCAAACTGACTAGGCACAGAATTTCACAGGGCTCATATGACCTTGAAGATATTTTGGTGCCAAGACAGCTCCTCCCCTGTGCTGGTGACCCTGCAAGAATTGCAATACTTTGGCCATTTTTCTAGATGGCTCTCACATGCCCTCAAGCAGCCCTGTTAGCACCACCTACTACCAAAAATTAGCCAAATTGTCTGATTTTGGGGGGAAGAAAATGTTCATTAGTTTTGGTGACACAACACATGAAACTTGGTGGGCATGTAGCCCTAGGTATGTATACTGTATGCTGATATGTGTAACTCACAGGGGCAGATGTAAGACACCTGTAAGACTTCAAAATTATGTCAATGGATCAGGTGCGGATGCAGATGATGGCCCAGGCCCATTCAGATTGACAGTTGGCCCATCCAATATGGTTTGACAGATTTTTATTATTTATTTATTTGTTTATTTCACAATGACATTTTTCCCCCAAGATTATGTAGGGCAGCCCATAACAGTGTCACTGAAAACATCCAGCATGCTTTCCTCACTGACCAGCGTTTCATAGTTATCAATGTGTACCGCTAGGCGGTATGTCTAGCTCTTTTGAAGTTGACCACTCCCTCTCTATCACGACACACCTTCCATGGTGTGTCGATGTACTGCTACAGTACCACTGGCTGTGGCTCCATGCATTTCAGTTAAACAACACAGAAAACCTGCTGTTCGACCTTTGAGAAACAAATTCGTTGTCAATCTTTTTGTTTATTGACAATAAACGCGAGGTCTTGGTTTTGAGAGACATGGAAAATAAGATTCTAACATCAGACAACAACTTGAGCGCTGCTAGTAACACTAGCATGAACGTTACCGCTAACTACTTCAGCATGAAGTCAAATGGACCATCACATTCATTTTTTTCCACTGAAGAAGCACAGTCAACCCCATCGCTTCTTGGCCCATATCCTAAGAGTTCATGTGTTCTTTCAACTACAGAGAACACTCCACAGACAGACACAAATAGTAAGAAAAGCTTTTTATATGATTTTATATGAAACCTTTAGTAGCTAACTTTAGTTAGCATCTCAGCTAAGTTGCTAGTTCTCCAGGGCCTGTACCTGTACCTTTTTGTGTTAGAACGGAGAATGATTGATTGCCCTCTTCTCTGTCCAGTTGTTATGTCAAATTTGCCCTGTCAATGTAAACATAGCTGCAACTACACTGTGAATTGTGTATGCTATAACTATGGATGTGACAAATATGTTGAATCTTGAAACAAATGTCAACACCATGAATTAAATGTTCTTTTATCAGGTTCTGCTCAGTTAAACCATAGCCTCAGGTCTTTCAAACGAAATAGAGGAACTCCAAGGATAAGGAGAACACCAAAAGCACAGACGCCCCAGACAGACCACACCAGTAAGCTTCATTTTAACATCTAGCCTACTTCACCTTAACATCAGTTATCACTGAGTAGATACCTGAGGATGTCTGTTGTACTTTGGAATTGCCCTGTTAACAAAACACACTGTTACTGCCTCTGTCTTGCACTGTTGTCAAAAGTTTCACGCAAATTCCTTCTCTCACTCATTTTTTCTTGTTCACTAGCACTGACAACAGGCTCCTCTGCAACATCAACCAATTCCTCATCAGTGATTGTTGCAGTGGTGGAAGGGCGGGGGTTGGCCAGAGGTGAAATTGGAATGGCCAGCATTAACTTGAAGTGCCCAGAACTTATGTTGTCACAGTTTGCTGATACTGGTACCTATGCAAAGGTTAGTTCATAAGTTAAAGTGAGCTTTACCTTGTCAGCAGAGAGATTGCTAATTTGACTGATATTTGACTATGTCACTGACGTTTTACTCAAGCAGATGACCTGCTGAATGGTTCATCTTTTGCCTCACTGACTCAGGAGACCAATGATAATATTAATACCACATGTTTAATTTTCCTCACTACTCATGGACAGAGTGTGTTTCCAGTTGGATTAAATACAGAAACCAAATTTCCAGGATCAAAAGATTACCGGTATACATCTTTTGAGGGCTTTGAGTAACCATTGTGTTAACCCACACAAAGTCATTCATTTTTGCATTTCTTCCATTTATTGTGCTTTTATTGCCATTAATAAGGGGTCCTCTGGTTGATTAGAACTGTGGCATTAAGGTCAAAAGTCTTAAAATTATATTCTGTATTATATATTACTCATATTACAGGTGATAACCAAACTCCACATCTTGATGCCTTTGGAGATTTTGATGCCAGACACAGCCAGTGATAAAGCCAAGAGCACAAAGCTTTACAACCTTATCACAGAGAACTTCCAGGTACCTAAACTTGCCCCCTACACAATGTTTATGAACACCTGAAACACAAGTTGTCCACTGTTGTGTTTCTACATGGAACTGCATTGTCAGTCAGTCCATCTTCTAGATGGCTGGTAGGAGTGACATGTTTATCTTGTCTTTTTATTGAGCATACAGTATACCATCAAAATGAATTCAGGATCATACCAAAACTATTATTATGATAGGATTGAAAAATGCCAGCATAGTGGCATAGTGTTGTTAGGCTACATGTTCATTGTAAGATATTCCTTCTCATTTGTGAAGTTATATCATTCCTACCACTGAATATTGTATTTTTCCCCACTGTTGTCCAGAATGTGACTCTGACTACTGTGCAGAGGAAATATTTTAATGAGCGAAAAGGTTTTGAGTACATCCAGCAACTTAGTGCTCCAGAAATAAGCTCAGTCTTAATGGAAGTTCAAACCAAGTAAGTTGAACACACACACACACACACACACACACACACACACACACACACACACACACACACTCATGCACACACACACACACACACACACACACGCACACACGCACACGCACACACACACACACACACACACGCACACACACACACACACACACACACACACACACTCATGCACACACACACACACACACACACACACACACTTCATACAGAGATGTAATTTACTACGCTCTAGCTCACACTGATTTTGAGTGCAAGTGGTGGAGCAGCCATTGTTAACGCCTAGATGAACAGTGATGTTTTAAAGCATTCCATTTGTGTGACCATGAAGACCCCTATTCATTTCATAATGTGTTGGTCCTATGTATTGTTACACTGCCTTTTTGTTTTTAGATTGAGATTATGGCAATATTCGAGTTTCTGGTTAAAAAATATTCAAAATAGAATGGGGCGTAGTGAGTAATCCTGTCACATCCTGTCATTTGTGTCTTTTCTCTTCAAGGTATTACTGTCTTGCTGCATCGGCTGCCCTTCTTAAGTACTTTGAATTTGTTCAAAATTCAATCTATGCTCCACGATCTCTAAAAGTAAGTTTCCAAGGCAGTGATCAGACGGCTATGATAGACTCGTCCTCTGCCGGCAATTTGGAGCTTGTGGTCAACAACAGAGATCACAGGTTGGTTGGTGTGTCAAAGATTTTTTCTAAACTAACAATACCTACCGTTTAATGCCTTCAACACTAAGAGTGGTTAGACATACTGTATGTCCCAAGATGTCTGTCTGAACGTTTAGGAGTAATCAGTGTTTGCTTGGTGTGCTGAACTACACAAAAACTCCGGGAGGAGAGAGACGACTTCGGTCCAACATTCTGGAGCCACTTCTGGATGTGGATACCATCAATATTCGTCTAGACACCTTACAGGTGTGGCAGTTTTTTGCATTATCGTCCATTACAAACTACCAACTGTGTGGGCCACCTTAAGATTAATTGATATTCTCTATGAAATTAAACCTTTTTCAGCCATTAAAGCAGTGGTGGCCAAACTAAGGCCCAGGGGTCATTGATCTCTTTCCAGCGGCCCCTTATAAAGTCTATAGACAAGATGTGTTCCGTTTCGTAAATCTAATTTCATTGTATGTCATTCTCTGTATTCATTCGCAGTCGCTTCATTTATAACTACATTGGCCCCTGCAAATTAGGTTTTTTAGTATGTGGTCCACAAACAATAATTTTGTTAAATTTACCCATTAAAGTTTAGCCATTTTCAAGATTAGAATAATTATCAGAACCCTCGGTGCTGAACTTTCTTTTATCATTTTTATCCCATCCAGGAATTCCTAGAAGATGAGGAGCTCTTTTTTGGTGTGCAGAATGGTAAGATGTGCAATTCTGCATTTGTGAAGACAGTAGTGCATACTGACATGAATCGAAACAAACTCTTAAATAGAAAATATTTAAAGGCATACGGCACCATTTGGGGAAAGTACACCCATTTCCCACCTCCCCTCCAGTTAAACATCAGAGTTCTAACTTTGCCCAGTTCATTCAGCTATTCTCTGAATCCGATGGTAATGTAGCACGTTTAGCTCTAGCCTAGCACAGATCATTGAATCAGATTAACATCTCGCCTATTAGCACCTTGTTCAAAAGCAAGAATTAAAATTTTTCCTAAGGATCCTGTTGTCGCAAAATGCACTAATTAATTTCCTTGATCACTATACCGGAATGAGATTATACTGTAGTTCCATGTCATATCATTGTACAGTTTGCAACCACAGAAGTGTCAAAAAATATCAGAATTCTTAATCACTTTAGAGCATTTTTAATGTGTCATCAGTGTATTAATATTTCGCAACTTCCTAATACAGTATGTTTGTTCAATTTTGCAGCCATCGGACATTTTTTGGATATAGATCAGCTGTTGTCTTCACTCATCCAGATTCCAAAACAGGAGACGGTAAGGATCAAAAGATGAAATGCTATTACAATTAGTTTTTAAGTTCAAACAGTGAAATTGCTTTGCATAAGACCTTCATGACTGGCTGATTCCCTCTATTCAAATCTTTGAGTGTATAGGGCTTAGGGAGCACATTTAGATTCACTCTGCAGTCTCCCTCTGGCTTATATTGTGTTGCAGAACAATTGTTTCTGCATCAACAATGCTGCACTTCCTGGGAAATAAAATCATGCCATGAAAGAACCTATTTAGGGAGAAGGTGAACAGGAAGCCATGAAGTGGTTATTGTGTCTGTGTTTTTGTTTGTGTGTGTGTGTGTGTGTGTGTGTGTGTGTGTGCGTGCGTGCGTGCGTGCGTGCGTGTGTGTGTGTGTGTGTGTGTGTGTGGGTGGTGTCTTTGGTTTAATGTGTAATGTGTTAATATATACAATGACGTTGAGGTTGAAGTATTGTGCTTTGTTAGGTCCAGGTGGCTGAGGCCAAGATCACCCATGTAATTCAGCTGAAGCACACACTGGAATCAGTACCACCTCTAAGGGTAAGAGGCCCAAATTGTACCTTATCTTTGACATGATTGACTGAATCATCATTAATTTTAGATAGATAGATACCATGGATAAATAGAAACTTTAATAATCCCAGAGGGAAATTCAGATCTCCAGTAGCTCAGTTTTAGTACAGTACATACACAACACATAACACAAGGGACATAAAAGACATAAAAGTATATTGAAACATATGGCCACATATCAGAGTCAGCAGACATAAAGCTAGCTACTTGTTTAGGAATATGAATACATAACTAAAAGTCCAATTAAAAGTAGTCCATAAGTTTAAGTACCTACTTTGTCATGATTTAATTGTGATCCTTTCTTTGAACAGTGTATGTGGAGCAAGTAGGCCTATTGCATAACCTGAATCTAGATTTCTAGGCTACTGACCCACAGACGTTTGGATGTTATGAATAGATGTAAAGATGACTTCCATTCAGTTCTTCATACCTGACTTTGTTAATGCATTTATTACATAATTTAGACTAACTGATGTAAAATTAAAAGAAAAAAAAAAGAATCTGATAAATAGTTATTAATGATTTCCACAGGGAGTCCTGAAGAACTGTAAAACAGCACTGCTCACTGCTTACTCCTCCATGCTGGAAGATAGCAGGTAAAAGAGCATTTCATTTAATCTCAAGCTCAAATTGATATTTGATATATCTAACAATACAAACCTTTATCATGCAGCACTCGTGAACTCATAAGGTTGATTCATAGTCAACCCAAGTACGCAGAAGTTGCTATTGTCGCAAGCTCACATCTACGCATACACTGGCTGCTCTATTGAGACTCATTTTATCACACTGGTTAGAAAATATCTCACTACACAATTGACGCATCATGCCGTCCTTGCATTCACGTTTGTGCGTTGACCATGAATCACCCTTTTATGGAGTTAGAAATCATCATTGTGTCTTTCTGTTTTTCAGGTGTAAAGCACATTTATTTCAAACACACATGGAACATATGTCCTTTCAGAACTTTATGGGGTTACAGAAAGAGTTATTCACTAATAACAGTGTTTTCCATATGTCAGGTTTGAACTGATGCTGGAGCAGATCAAGACTGTTATTAGTGATGATGTCAACTACACAAGTGGCAGCCTGAACATGCGTACACAGAAATGCTATGCTGTACGGCCAAACATCAATGAGTTCTTGGATATTGCCCGCAGGGCATACACTGAGATTGTTGATGACATTGCAGGTGATTTTTTTTTAGATTTTAAAAAATGTGATATTTGATTGGAAGTTCTTTAAGAGAATAGTAAACAACTACTTTTTAACAACATTGATTGTTTTCCAACTTAATTATTATCAGATGAGGTTAAACATATTCAAATGTATTCAAATGTATTGGCTAATGTACAGAGTTAGTGAATCAGCTTGGAGAGAAGCACAGCCTTCCTTTGCGGACCAGCTTTAGCACAACACGCGGCTTCTACATCCAGATGAGGCTTGAGGGAGTGGCTTTGCCAGGAGGACAGATGCCTACAGAGTTCATCAAGGTCAGATTGATATGTATCAGCTACTGACTGACGCTATCTGTAAATGTGTTATTTGCCAAATGGATTCACTGAGTAGAATTAGGCCCAATGTAAGTTTTGTTCTCTTCAAATTGCCCGCATACCATACGGGTAATTACCATACCATACAACCAACCAACCACACCAACCATACATAGAAAGAAAAGAGAATGTAAAATATGTAAAATAGATTTGTTCCACAATGGGACAAAGAAGATGAAATCAGCCATGGTTGGATGACATTCCTGTATCCTTTTTATGCAACATTGACAGGTTACGAAATACAAGAACAACTACAGCTTCACAACAGCAGATTTGATAAGAATGAATGATCGCTGCGATGAGGCCTTGCGTGAGATCTACCACATGTCTTATGTGTGAGTATCTTACAGGGAAGTTATACCAGATATGGAGTAGATGTGTTAAGTTCAAGCCGCAACTATTGGCTTCCACTATAATTAATGGAACTGGCTACCCATGACGCATCAGCATAGTAAGCAATCAAAAAAAAAAATAATAATAATAATAATATAATACTTTATTTATATAGCACTTTTCAAGAACAAGTTACGAAGTGCTATAGAATAGAATAAATAGAGCAGTCTTCTAAATGCTTTCTTGATTTAATGCTTCTGTGATGTATCCAGTGTAGCTCTAGGATTATCACAGTAGTAGAAGTGTCTGACCGAGGTCTTCTTGCACTTATACAGCCCGGTGTTTGAACCCGCAATATCACATACAACATAGCAATCAGGGATCGGGAGGCAAACGCCACAACTAAGCTAGCTGGGCAATTGCAATACTTCCAATTATAACTTGGGTAACTGTCCTCAAAATGTATTTTGTTATTGTAAAACTGTTATTTTACCTCCTCACTTTTTCATAGGGTGGTGTGTAAGTTGTTGACTGTTGTGCATGATCACATCCATTGCCTGTACAAGCTGTCTGATGCTGTTTCCATGCTGGACATGCTGTTGTCTCTGGCCAATGCCTGCACAATGTCTAAGTACGGTAGGTGTGTTCCCAAAACTCTTGTATGCATTAATGGCAGAATATAGAAGAAAAGAAATGACAGGTACGGGAAAGTGGGGTTGATTTGGCTAATTTCATATGTATTTTAAAATCTCTCTCCATCTATGAATGTGGCATGCTTTTCATAAATATTGGTCATAAGATCTTTTATTCTCTCTGACACACTCTCTTAGTGCGCCCTGAGTTCACTGACACTCTTGCTATCAAAAATGGCCGCCATCCCATCCTGGAGCGCATTGGTGGACAAGAGCCTGTCTCTAACAACACCTACATCTCTGAGGGCAGCAACTTCATCATCCTCACAGGCCCCAACATGAGTGGCAAATCCACTTACCTGAAGCAAGTAGCTCTTTGCCAGATCATGGCTCAGATTGGTAAAAAAAAATGCTTCACTTTTACTGAGTAACTCTCTCTCTGTGTGTGTGTGTGTGTGTGTGTGTGTGTGTGTGTGTGTGTGTGTGTGTGTGTGTGTGTGTGTAACACTTTGTGTGAGATACATTTAATGTAATTTTTAATTATTTTACACCTTTTCTCAATCATATTCAAGTTAGCAGAAAGGTGAGAAAACAAATAGCTCTTGATTAGATCAAACAGGCCCCCACTGACATAAGGCCAATTTAGAATGTGTTTCACAAATTAGAAAGGATACACAAATTAAAGTTAGGCACATAATGGGACGGCTAAAGCAGTCTCTGTGTGTGTTTTAGGATCATTTGTACCTGCTGAGTATGCCTCATTCCGCATTGCCGACCAGATCTTCACCAGAATTGGAGTTGATGACGATCTGGAGACAAATTCATCTACCTTTATGGTGGAGATGAAGGAGGCAAGTTGATAAGAAATGCTGTGTTACTTCATATTAATTTGATTCAGATAAATATGTGCTTGCCAGGTAGACCTATTTTAATAGTCATATTACACTTAAAAGCAACAAGGATTGTAATTACTGTACATTGATAATTAATTTAACCTCAATTTAAGAAAATTCACAACCAGACAAAATGATTTCTGCCCCACTCCCCTGTATTATCCACATGGAATCATTTCATTTAAGTTATCACTCTGTTTGTGTGATTTCATTTTTCTCTGTCATTTTAATTGCTGCTTTCAGATAGCTTACATAATCCACAATGTGAGCAACCGTTCACTCATTATCATTGACGAGTTAGGCCGAGGAACGAGCGCAGAGGAAGGAGTAGGAATCTGCCATTCAATTTGTGAATTCTTGCTGAACATGAAGGTACCAGTAACAGAAATTAATTGCCACAGCACATTTATTTATTTGACTGCCGTAGTTAACTTAATTGTGGAGGCCAGTAGTTAACTTAAATTTCAAGAACAAATAAATGTGTGAAAGCATAAATGTGAAAGAACACCAGCAAATATCACTCAACACATGAGCAAAGAAACAAATAAAAAGAAAAAACAGAATTAAATGATTGAACAGTTGCAGTGTTTAGATTGTTTTGCTGACAGATACTAATGTCTTGCAGGCATTTACCTTGTTTGCCACACATTTCATGGAACTGTGCCAGCTGCAGAGCCTGTACCCCAATGTGGAGAACCAGCATATGATGGTGCAGCACACACATGCCGAGGGTGCCGACCGTGTGGTGTACACCTACCTGCTCAGCAGGGGGCAGTCTGAGGAAAAGAACTATGGTAACAAACACACATACACAACACCTGTTCAATTCATTTATAAGGCCAAGTCTACATTTGTTACAATTTTGACTTATATATTCTATATTTTGTGTGTCACAGGTATTAGAGCAGCTGAAATGACCTCTTTACCAAGGAACATAATTGAAAACGCCAAAGCAATCGCAGCGAAAGTGAGCCAGAAGTTATGGGTATGCCGACTTCATTTTTATACCTCTGTGATGCTAGTCATTCTGTAGGCATGGCTGGAGGCATTATTATATGTTTTCAGGTTGTCCATCCATGTGTCCATCTTTCTATTCCAATCTTGAGTGATATCTTAAGAATGCATGAAGGCACATACAGTATACGGTGCAGGTACTGTAGATTTGATACACAAACTCATTATGAACTGAGCACTTTCTGGAGGTTAAAGTTCAAGGTCATAGGATGGCAAGTGTTTTGTAGTCTTTCGCATCAATGACTGTATATCTTGTGTGATGAATAAGAGATCAATTATGCATTAATGGCTGTTAGCTCCAGAGTCAAATTAATTTGCATTATGCAGATCAAAAACAATCTGCTTCTCTGTGGCGATTCCATCTCTATGGAGGGTTCTCTGCAGGCTGCTCCCCACAGTACACGCAGGTCCATTTTTGCTGCTGAAGTTATAGTTTACGTCTGCATATTTCACCGACTATATCATGGGTCATGGAAGCATATTACCAAAAGCTGGCAACAGACCTACCCATTATTAACCCTGATATTGATACGATGATCATGGGTAGTCATGGGCCAGTCATGGGTAATCATGAGAAGTCGCAAGTTTCAGTCATGGCAAGTGCCGTTACGTGTGTTTGGGTGACAGATTTGTAATGATGCGATTCCTGCATTGTTGACGCAATTACGACTGAGTCGGCCTGCATCAAACATGTTTGATATGATCTTAACCGGTCGGTTCTATGTTCGCTATGATACCAATTATGACATTAAAATGCCGACAACTCAATCGTTAGGTTTGTGCTCATAAACGACTCTCAATCCTCCCAGATCGAGTCTGTAGGTTTGGCTCACTCAATCACGTTCTAATCGTAAAAGACTGAGAAAATCGGTAGGTCTATTCCCATCTTAAACTACATGGCTGTCAGCATAGGCAGGCAAGGTTAACAACACCTCCCTACAAGGATCACATGTGGCTGGAACAAGACCAATCAGGACATTTGTGTTTTCATTAGTTTGCATTTTCAGTTGTCCATTTTCGGATGATTCAGAGGCAAACAGCGTTTCAGATTATTAATCCAAAACCAGTGTATAAATCTGGATAAAGAGAATTAATTGTGGTTTCATTTGAAAACAAATTAACGTAAACTGCCTCCTAAACTGGCATGACTCATGCCAATTAGGCAGATGTTTAATCACTTATTTGGGACTTTTGGCTTCAGGGCATGTCTGGTGTACACACTTTCCTAGAATTTCCCAGAATTAGTATGGAAATGATGGCCCTATTTGCAAATAAAGGGTGAGTGCCCCCCAGTTTGAGAGCCACATAAGCCACGCCATGTAATCAGGGACTGCACACTGATACAGGGATCAGGGGGAGAAGACATTTACTTTACCGATGAAAGGCAATCTCTTGTTTGTCATACATAAATATTAAGTAGAGTGTGCTCTCAGCTTGAATGACATTAGTTTACTTGGATGCACACATAGCACTTTTCTTTTCTGTTACTGTTATATTGATTGATTGATTGATTGATTTTATTTGTTCATTTAAAACATAATATACAGTTGTACATTCCACACCATACAGTAAACAAACATCAGTCAGGATAACACAAAAAAATCAATAATGCTCATTTTCTTGCTCATTATGGTGTCCATAATGTTCCTCACTTACATGACTGTATCGATATGTGTAATGAATGCTCCTGCTAATTTCATTGCAACTGATATTGAGACAAGTGATTGATGGCCATTAACCATGTTGTCACATTCTGCCCTAGGCGAAGCAACAAAGTGACCTTGGCACAGTAAGTCAGCGAGCAGTCTACCACCTTGCCACCCGGCTCATCCAGACAGCACGCAACTCACAGTTGGATCCAGACAGCCTTCGTCTGTATTTACAGGGGCTCAAGAAACAATATGAAGATGAGATACAAGCAGCCACAGAATATACTGAAGAATGAGTGTGTGTGTGTGTGTGTGTGTGTGTGTGTGTGTGTGTGTGTGTGTGTGTGTTTGTGTTTGTGTGTGTGTGTGAGAGAGAGAGAGAGAGAGAGAGAGAGAGAGAGAGAGAGGATACTGCATGTTGCAAACAGAAAAATAATTTGGGGCAGTCTCATTGTAGAACAAAAATGTTCTTTGTTGTATTATTTATTTATTATCATTTTATTTATCTCTAAACCTTTGTAGAAATAAGAAATGGTTATGGGTCATTTCTGACTGAACAATTTCGTATTTCATCCAGAGACATGTGTCAGTAAGATTTGCATATTAGTCACATATAAACAAATATACATCTATGTAGGTAAATTGTGTGGTGGGGGTTAAAACCTCAAGCATACACACAATTACCTTTACAATACATGATACAGTATGCAAGTATTTTCCTGAAATTCCTTAGAACCCATTCGCCATTCTGCAAATAGCAGCAATTGAGAAAGCAGTAGTATCAAAGACATGGTTTGCACCCCTACAAGTGTCATAGATGCTGACTTTTGAACTAATAACTTGAATGGGCCATGGTAGTTTTTAACCAGTAGGCCTATTTGTGAGTCAGCCAAGAGTGGCAGTATTTTTTATTTCCATGCACTTACGTACAGAAAAAGGTCTGCTTTACATACATTGCCATTGGGGCACTGCCATTTATTGTTATCCAGTATTTTTCTTTATTCCTGACCTTTTATGATTTTATGATTGCTAATGCCAGCTTTAATGTAACACTTTCAAATTGATGGTAAACTGACTTATAAGGAAAGAGGAAGTGTTAGACTTACGGATGACACACTGGACACAGTGTTCCCTTTTTACATCAAATGACTTTCGGAAATGCCTACAAAACTGTATAGGGCCTCTTTAGAGGAGTCTATTTAAGGTGATTGTCATAATGCATGTATTCCTTCCAGCAATATTTTTAATGAAATTCCATAGGCCCACCTTAGATTCTAATTTAAATATTTAAAGATGATGTTAGAATTTTGGTTCTTGCGTGTTTGCATGTGTTTTATGATAAGACCAAATATAACATTTTCATTCTGCTATAATCTGTGCTAGCCTGCATCTTTTTTTCCAAGTTGAATGATGTAACTAACATTACAAGTTGCAGAAATACACACAAATGTTTGTTGCACTTCACAAATTTTGCCAGAAAAATAACACTTTTTAATTGATACACTGAGATCAATTTATACTGGATACATGTGGTTGACTGTTATAAGGTTAGAGTTTAGGAGGGGGGCTTAGTAGAAATTAGATCACCTATCGGGACTAAAACATCGAGAGCTGCGGCTGTGCCTTTTAGAAGCAAATCCTCTCATCGCGAGAGCCCATGTTCCTTCCGAGGGTGTCATTCCCACCCTTGCATTGTGCGCTCTGTCCTGAGAAACGATTTAGCGCTGCGACGACGCACCTGACTGCCCCATTGGACGGACGTATGCACCCCAGCAGCTGGGAAGGAATCAGTGTTCCCGAGTCACCACAATAGACCAGCGCAACCTGATTCCAGCGTCAATAGCAGCAAAATCATCACAGGTGTGCTAGACATTTTATTCTAAAAAATATGGATAGCTGTAACGTTATTGTCATCCGGAAAGCGATAGACAGCTAGCTAGTTAGCTAGCCTTGGTTTTGCGCATCGTAAGTTGGTATCAGTCGCCAAACTTACGGGCCTGCCACTTGACCATTTGCTATGCCGGCGCTTTTAGCGTGCTTGAGAGGTGGTAAAATATGGGAGGCATGGGGATGGCAATCTGACGTGAGGCCCTTGTGAGAGAACCGCCTTAATAATCTGACAGTCATTGTGGAACATCATGATTAAAGCCAGCTAACATTAGCCAGATTGTAATGTTCCATGTTAGCTAATTGAGCACACAAATACTATCATTCCACATTCTAATGAAATGTGTAGGTGATAACGTTAATATATTTAAGGAAGGTTCATTCCGTGGCCCATGACACTCGGTTCAACACCCCACGGTGAGGTAGCGCCATGGCTCTGGGGTGGGTGTCAGACGTAACTGAAATGCATGCCGGTGCTAGGAGGCTAAACAAGGCAAACCTTGCTAGCATGGCTCGCGCTAGTAACACTTGACTGCAGCGACTCCCAGACAATATTCTTGCTAATAGCTCTTAATAGCATCTTGTGTTTCGTGAAGCTAACGCAGTGGAAGCGTGCGCGATGATTTATTATAAACTACTTTGGCGTATACGATTTCTACGCTGGTATGTGAGAAGTCGAGGCCTAACAAGATGAAATCGCTGTAACGTTAACGAAGCGAAGGGAATTAAATGTAGCCTAATGATACAACGTCTGTAACGTTACAACGTAGCCTTAAGTATTTCAAAGGGGACATTTAAACATTTGCTCATTGTTATTAATCTTATGTGCTACTACAAAGAGTCTGTAGGCGCAGAGTTAATAACATTAACGTTAACGTAGAGTATCCAGCACATGTGTTCTCTTGCGCGAGATCAGGCCAGGTGGCCATAGTGCCTTCCTGTGATGACTGTAACGTTATGATGATGACATATTTAATGAGCGATGTCAAGTTTTGCGATGTGTAAAGGAAGACTTGACTCAAGACTTTTCTTTAGACACTCGGGATATTGAGCCAGGCCAGAACTGTGTGAACGTTTTGCTGTCTAAATCAGACAGCAGCCCTTCTTGGACTGTACTTCTCACGCTTTCATTTTACAATGGTCATTGTGCAGGGCAGGCAGGCGGGGCTCTGGAACTGGAACGGGGATGTGGGTGGAGTGTGTTCGCAATGATTATTAGGATGCTGTGTTGTCAATAATTTAAATGTTTCGCACTGACACATAAGATAAAATGAAACAGTAGCCTAGTTGACGTCCATATAATTTAACCGGTTAAATTGTTTTATTATGCACAGGGCTAGGAAGGCTAGTTAGTATGCCACTGAATTGATTTTTTTTTTTTTTTAGTGCAACCCAAGGCTAGTTGAGTAAATTTCAATTTTACAACTGTTAAATATTCCATGGCAACGTTATTTGCGTACAAAGCATGTTATCTGAAGAAGTTTTCTGAGGGGCTATATTGTGCAACGTGATGTTGCATCAACATTCAGTTGTATTTAACACTTCCAGGGTGGTAGCTTCTCTTGCAATCTCTGACAGTGCTGTTTTCATAGTCTAATCTGAAAAAGTCAGTCTTCCTTTGGCTATGACCACCTAACACTCACCTGTCACTTACAAATAGCTGAATCATTGATGAATCATCAGTTTAAAAAAAATCTTTAGTCTGAGGGAATGAATACTCAATTAGCCTATGTTTGCACTTCATTACAAATGTAACATAATTGCTTCTAATGCGTGGAATCACATCCCATGTGTCTTACTACAGCATATAGTAAACCGAATTTGGATACAATACCATCCTTCTGTGTCGTACTCATTGTAATTGGAATATGGAAGATGGTGATTCATGAGACAACCTTTTGAGAAATGTTGCTAGACAACCCCACAACTGGTTCCATGTACAGTATAAAACCAGTACTACTAAGTAAGCAGAAGAAATACTACTAAGTACTATTATTCTGCGCATAACGTCTTGGCACTGTGCACAAAGGGAAAGTCGTTGACAAGTTAATTAGCCTAAATCCCTTAGCCTAAAATCACACAGTTGCTTTGAAATGTCTAAGTGACTGACACTGACTTTTCAACTCATTAGAAGTCACCTTTGCCACCTTTCTCTAATTAGTTATCTCCTTTATGTGTTATTGTCCCAATACGTTAGTAAATATTGGTCATTGGTTAATCAAACATGAACCTTGCTGTTGATTCTGTGTGACAGCGTCTGCACTGAATAGGCCTAGTTGATTGTTTTATGTTAATGCATAATTAACACCCTCAGTGTGAAAGTTTATCAACCAACCTGTGACCTACTCTGGCCATAGTTGTGACTGATGCAAGACATAGCCTAGCCTACACACTAAAAATGGTCACGGTAATTTCGCTGCAAGGCTTGTGGTTATTTAAATAGGTGGGACTTGGTTATTTTTTGAAGTTCAGCGATATTAATATCCAGACACATGAACCAAGTATTTTTTGACTTGTGTGGTTTGATGGTCTCCTTGATGAGCATTTGTATGAAACCAAATATTCTTATCCTGTTACCAGTGACGTACAGTATTTCTATTGGTACTGGGGCTACTTTCATGTCCTGTCTCAGAGACCTCCACACTAAATCCACTACTTTTATCGTACTGGATTATAGTAAATCTATCCAGCTTATTATAGTGTCTTTCATGACGGTGCTAGTTTATCACATCACTTGTGCTAAAGGAACCATTTTTCCTCAGAAATTGTAATGTGGGCCTCCAACTGTAAAATAGGCTACCCCACACGTGGTCCAATAACCATGGATCACTACTTTTGTGGCATCAGCCATGGAGTAAGGAAGCTCAACCCAGTATTGGGGGTTGTTGATTGAATACATGAATAATTAATTTCTCTCTCCCCCCTCCCCCCCCATAGGATGGCTGTGGAGCTGTATGACTCTCAGTACTTGCTGATCCTGGCACCATCTCTGGTGGTTGCTCTCATATTCCTGTTCTTCTGGCTGTTCATGAAAGAAACATCATACGATGAGGTCCTGGCGCGCCACAAAACTCAATTTAAGTACCCAACCGTACGTCCGGAGGTCCGCAAGAAAAACGACAAGAAGAAAAGCAAGAAGAAGGATGGAGGTGGAGGTGTGGGTGGCGGAGGTGGAGGTGGTGGTGGGGACTCCGAGGAGGAGATACGAGACGCGGACACGCCCGAGGCCAGCACTAGCGCTGTGTCGGAGGAGGAGGAGCTCTCAGATACAGTGGCCAGTGCCGCGCCAGCAGTGACGGCAACTCCACCTGTTCCGGCGGAACCAGGTACCGGAGTTAGGAAGAGGAGGGAGAGGAAGCAGAAATCCGCTCCAAACACTGCACCACCACCATCAGAGGAGCCAGAGGTCAACAGCTCCAAGCCGTTACCTTTAAGCAAGTCGGAACCACCTCCACCAGTTGCCAAGCAGCTTGATCCTCCTCCGCAGCAAAACCGCCCTCCAGCAAAATCTGAGACTGGAAGTAAGAAGAAGGCAAAGAAACTGAAGACTGAGACAGGTATGATATTTACCTTGCGTATTCATTGTGTTGGGTGTGTTACCAATAAATGTTTGCCATTATGATCCTAGTAGATGGATGGGTGAGATATTTACCCACCCCTAATCAATGACTAGCTAAGGCAGTTGGAGTAAAAGTATGTGATATTTTTCTTAAAAGCCCTACCTTTTGAAGGGGAAAAATGCAAACACAATTAGTTTATCCGGTAACTGCAAATGTAATTCCCTAGGGACTCTAGACATTAGAGCAGTAGCGAATGTCAGTCCATTCGTCTTTTGTAGCAGTAGTAGAGCATAGGCTGGATATCTGTAATCCTAATGATGTTCTTCCTCCACTTACATAAATGCATTCAGACAAATTGAAACTTTGTGTCTCTCTTAGCCGAAGAGCCCACCGTCGACAATAAGACACAGCTCCCACCGCCTGTTGCCAAAGAATTGACAATTACATCTGTGGCTGAAACAAAATCCCAAGATCCTTCTCCTCCGCCAGTTAATAACAGCACCCCACCGCAGGTAGCTGCACCCACGGGAACCAGCAGTGGAAAGAGAAAAAGTTCAAAGAAACAGAAGACAGAAGCAGGTATAATCAGGCACCTACAGTGATAACAATTTATATATATATATATATACATACACAATATTAATAACAATAATAATAAATCAAATACATCAAATCAAATCAAATTTTATTTGTCACATACAAATAAATACATAGTACAATCTGTAGTGAAATGCTTGTAGTGAAATAAAATTAATTTTATTTACAAGCGCCTTTCTAAACATTCAAGGACAACATACAAAATGAAAAACAAAGTTATACTAATGGAAAAAAAACATACTGTAATAAATACATATATAGAGGATGTGTGTGTATATATATATATATAATATTGTCCCAACTTTTGTCCTTTCACTGTCTGTTGTTTGCCCTCACCATCTCCTATCTCCTGTACCTTGGTAACAGTGGTAGCGGTGGATAATGCTCTCATCCAGGCCGCTGCACCCCCGGCTGAATCGGCGATTCCTGATAACCACCAGAGCGGTTTCAATGAGAATGCCCCGTCTCCTACGTCAGGACCTGTTCGCACGTCTACTAAACATGGCAAGAAACAAAAGAATGAGACTGACAGGGGTGAGGATTCTCCTTTATCTACCTTATGCAGGTCTAAAGAGTCCTTCAGGCTGGGAATGATAACTATAAAGACAACTGTATATGAACAGGATATGAATGCCAACACTGATCAACAGTAAGAAATGGATTGATGAATGTGATGATGTCTGAAATTCAGTGTAGTGTTGTCATATTGATATGAGCTAAAGGTAGATTGAAAACTGTTGAAGGGTCAACTGCCCTTAAAAATCAGGTTTATCTTTGAACTGAGCACAAAAGACAGGGCATGGTTTTGTCACTCTAAATGGCATTGGTATGCCTGTTCTATTAGCTCTGTACTGGTGTATGTGTTGTACTGAGATTTATAGTGGTTGTGAAACATGCTGACAAGACTTGTAATCAGCGAATGGTCCTTGCAGAGAACTCTGAGGTGAAGCTGAAGGAGCTGCTTTCAGGCCTGAGTGGCTTGGCTCTGTCTGACGCAGAGGTGATTAGTGTGGTGTCCGTGCTTCAGGAGAGGAGCCCCGGAGCTCTGGAGGCCTGGTATAAGGTAAGTGTGTGTGTGTGTGTGTGTGTGTGTGTGTGTGTCTGTGTGTGTTATGCATCATGTCTTAATGTTACTTGCGGACAAATCTGGCCTAAATCAATCCATATCCCTTTTGCTAGAATGAGTCCAGTTGTTAGGAAGAGGAATGTTTATTTAAGTTTAAGTTAAATTTATGATATCAGGATCAAATAGTGAAACAGCAGGTGATTGTACAGTAATTAATAAGGGCAAAGAAAGTCGGTTTCCTCAGTTTTTGTTCTGTAGTGTTACCTAATTTTTGCAAAATTCGGTATGTTGTACCAAATTTTCTTCTTTGTATTCCTACTAATGGCACACAGTGAGCTCAAGCAACATGTATAAGTCACAGGTATATACTGTAGGTCAGTTTACGTCGGACTTTTCCTTTAGTTAAATATAAAATCCTTCCAAATTGATCGGAAAGTGTTTGGCAAAAAATCTTGATGTGTCTCCTATGTTTTTTTTCTCTCTGTACACCTGTTTACACCTCATTAAAAAAGACTGCTACCAAGAACGATCCTTCAGTGCAGCAGCAACAGGAACGAGACAGGCTGTTCAACACTCTTCAAGAAGAGGCCTCCATTGCCAAAGATAAAGTCAAACAGCTCTCACAGGTATGTTCCTTCCCTCATACTCATAGACACTACTTAATTGAAATTGATGTGTAGAATTATCTTTAGAATTAAATTCAGTACCGTAATGAAATTGTGGATGGATTTACACATCTGCAGTAGTTACAAAACAAACAAACAAACAAATAGTTAGTGAATGGAACCTTGGATGTTTCAGGAGCTGCAGATGGAGAAGCAAAAGAACGGCCGTGTGGAGGCCATGATGAGGGAGCAGAGGGCTGCCATGGAAAAGGAACTGAATGTCATTCAGGCTAAATCACAGACCAGCTATCAGGAGCTAAACAACTATCAAATCAAGGTAAAGCTCTGTCAGGCACATACTGTAGGTCTATACACTTCACATCCCAGTAACCACCTTGCCAAAAAAACAAATCAGTTATTGAGGGTCTCCTGTGTATCTGGAAACTGTTTATTCTCAGTCTGTTGGATTGTTTTTAAAGGCCAGTGAACCATTATCTCTTCTGAAACGACATAAAAGGATGATTTTTGAAATGTGTCAGGGTTGAATGTTTTATCTAGAGATTGTCAGAGCAAATGTTTTTATTTTCTTGGGTCTAATTACATCTCGTTTTGTGCAGCAATTTACCTCAACAAGAGCTCATCAGTATTCACTCTGAATGTTTGGATAACAAGATTTCAGTCAACAAGAGAGCTTATTACAGGCTTAGCAAAAAGTAAACAAATACATAGAGCTGACTATTAATTCTTCTGGGGGATTGGAACACATGTACTTTATGCTTTCATCCGATTCATCAGTCTTTGGCTCAACGCTTTCCTCACATTTCAGGAAATCAGAGTGGAGTACAATTACATAAGACTTCTTAAGTTTTAGTCCTCAAATCATCTCACCAGTCCTGTTTCTTTCTTACCCGTTAAACATTTATTGTCCATTCATGGTGAGCCATTACTTCATCTGGTGACATATTCATCCATTGGACAGAAGAGGCCACTGACTTTTTTATGTAGCTATGTTTATCTGTTTAGACTGAGGGATGAAACCATGGAAACTTTTTCTTTTATTTATTTAGAATCTGTTTGTACAGGTTAGAGGTTCCTTTTCACATTTCAGTGTGCTTCCATAAGATGGGCCCTGAATAGATGTTAATATATATGTTTCTTCAGCACTCCCAGATGAGGGAACAGTTTGAGAACCAGATAGCTCGCCTGACACAAGAGAATGGGATCCTAAGAGATGCAGTCAGCTCTGCCAGCAACCAGATGGAGACCAAGTGAGTTTCCTTTTCTGTCCTCTCTCTCTCTCTCTCTCTCTCTCTCTCTCTCTCTCTCTCTCTCTCTCTCCCCAGATAGCAATAATCATATTTGAGCCAGTGTGTAAGGGTTTTCTTTATTGTGTGTGATTGCTATTTTTATGTTTTCACAGGCAATCTGCCGAACTTAATAAGCTGCGTTCAGAGTGTGCAGGCCTTATGAAGGAGCTTGGTGAGAACACTAGCAAGATGCAGCAAGAGGAGCTTCAAAGGAAGAATCTGGAGGTCAACTACAAACAGAATGTCTCCCAGCTAGAGGTAAATATTTGAAAACATGCAGAAGTTATTAAGACTTAAGAAGGCAAAGACCTTATTTGTGTACGTTGAGTTCCATTACAAATGGATGGCTTACAAGAATCGGTGGTTTGCATTTCAAATGGGTGGTTTGCAAGGGATATCTGATTCTGTCCTGTCCATTTTTTCTGTCTCAAAGATGATTTATGTTTTTCTTTTTCTTTTGTTTTTCAGGTTCAGTTACAGGACGCTAAGCGTCGCTGGGAAGAGCTTCAGAACTACCTTCACAGTGTCAACACTGAAAGAGAGAAACTACAGGCAACTAAACAAGGTTCGTACCTTAAGGGGAAAGCGTTGTGCTTAGGAGCTAGGCTAGATCCTCTTCTCATTTTTTTATAAAGAAAAATCTATCAGAACTGTTGCTACAGCAGTTCTCATGAATTAAAACACAAAAGTTTAAATAATGTTTAAAGGTACAGAATAATATAATGTCAAATGCAGAAAAGATGCTTAAAACATACAGAAATGGCTAAAATCATAAAATTCATTGTATCATATATATATATATATATATATATAAAAAAAGGTAAAAGAAGGCTTGATTTTTCACTAGACATCTGATTGCTTATCTCCGCTCCTCCCTCTGTTTCCTATCTCCCAGATCTGCAGAACAAGCTGATGTCACTGGAGACAGAGATGAACAATAAGAACCAGGAGATCCAGACCCTCCACAGCAGCCTCACTGACACTATTGTTTCTAAAGAGCAGGTGGACCAGAAGCTCAGACACTTGATTGAAGTGTCTCAGCACAACATGCCTGATGAGTCATTGCAGCAGCAAGCACAGGTCAGCCCTCTCCCCCCGCCCGCCCCCACACATTTGGTCTTGATAGTAATCATATACTAGTGATTGATTAGTCAAGACAAATAATATATTAGGCTTAAGACTGATTACTCTACTAATAATAAGCTTTTAGATTGATAATGGATGAAGTTAAAGACAAAGAATGCAATATTTTATTCCTTATGTTAAACATAAAAGCTGTGCTGTCATAGATTATTTATATTTATTTAAGCATACATATATTATATATTGTATTACATTTATTTTTGTGTGGAAATACAGGGACTCTGGTTTAACAACATACAGTAAGGGCATGTGGTGCAAATAATCCTATTTGTTGTTTTTGCAAACATTTGAGTGGAGGGTTTTTTTCCCATTCAAATAATTATAAGTGGGCTAACTGTTAATAAACACAATATGTGGTGCGGCTTATTTAGAATAAATTGAATTAACGCAGAAGAGCAAAATAATGGCCTATCATATAATTGTTACAACCATTCACTAAACCAACTCATTCTAATTCTTATTAGCCCACTTCTTCAGCCTGGTTGGTGAAATCACCAGGTAGAAGTGAATCCATGGTAGAGCTTTGGCTTTCTGAGTTTTACAGATCTGATTTAGGGTGTGCCCCAATTCATTCTTGTTATTTTAATATGGGGGTGGAAAAATGGTTGGTGCTTCAGATTCATGCTTCTTACTGTTGAATCATGGGTGTGTTTTGGGCATAGTATGCAATACAGGAATGTGACCGGCATCTTCTGCTGCTCCTGGCACAAATAAAATAAAATAAAATTTTATTTTAAGAACTTTCAGTCATGCACAATTGGCCAAGACACAAGCCTTTTGCATTGCTTATCTAGGGAACTCAATGCAAGACAGCCAGCTCGCAATACATAATCGGCTTTCTCATTAACTAGGAATTTAGACATAGTATCTCTCTTGATAATGCACCCTTTAGAAACATGAAATATGGCGCCTTTGGAGCTCTGACTGTAATCGTTTCATGGTCAGTCAGTCTGGTCAAGCCGACTCAAGATAGTGTGTCAACACACCCAAGAGTTCTAGTTCATTTGCTATTTAAACAGTGAGTCCCAACGGATAAGAAAATGACAACCATGTCAGTCGAGTAACAAGTTACCAGTATTGTGCTTGGCACTGTGTCGCACAGGATGTTTGATAAGAGGTCTCATTTTGCAAGTCAAAAGCTGATGCATGACAGAAAGTATGTCAGATCATTCTCTAATGACGACTCATTTTCTTTTTCTTACCAGGATCTGTTGAATGAAAACAAATCCCTACAGGTCCAGATTGAAGGTCTCAAATCTACCATTGCCTCCCAGGTGGGTTATATGTCTTACAAAAGCAAGGAACTTGCGTAGGCAGAGAACAAGTCAGAACATGCTGAATAAAATTTTTTCTCGTCCTGTACTTTGTCTTATAGGCAACTACAATGTCTCATTTTGATGAACTTCAGAAGCTGTAAGGGAATTAATTATAAATATTATAATCTTTATATCTATTAAATGAATGCAATATGCTGAAAATGAACATCAAAAGTGAAGTTGACATCTGTGTGTGTGTGTGTGTGTGTGTGTGTGTGTGTGTGTCAGACTGGCTGAGAAAGAGCAACAGAGGAAGAGTCTAGAGGATTCTCTGAATGCAGAGCGGACCAGTGGGGCCAGCAGAGAAACTAACATGCAGGTTAAAGCAAAGCCCAACACATTCATACGCAGTCATGGCCTACTTCTGCATTGCCTAGTCCTTGTAATCAAATCTAGGAAAACAGAGTGATATCTTTACTGCATCTTTAGGACTTGTTTGATAAATATGCCTTTTCTTTGTCTCCCCAGGCTATCCACAATGAAAACATGAGCCTGAAGGGAGAGCTGCAGAAGCTGCAGTTGCAGATTTCTGAACAGGTAAGAGAAAGTGATGGAAAACAAATGCTTGTAAAATACTCTTTTGGCGATACAAATAAAAGCAATGTTAGAATTTATTTTGTGTCCAAACTACCTCTGTCGCATTTATACCACATTATACTGCCATGTGGAATGTTAAAACGGAAACTCTCTGGGGTTTGCCATGTCCCATGTCTGGCCCAGCATACAGTAAATGTGGCCAGTAAAAGTTTAGGAAGAAGCATGTTTGTGAGCATAAAAATGAATAAAATGTAACCAAAATTATTTAGAAAACAGTCCCCAAGGAAATGACTGGGTGGAAATAAGCAACTATAATATGTTGTTTCAGCCAAGTAGTAAAAAAAACATTATAGCTCAAGCATGACATAAACTTGCATGAATGACACTGTATGTGAGAGTGAGAAACAAGCCCTGTGTTGTCCTGTCAACCACAAAATAAATGTTTTGAACACAACTGGAAGCGTGCAGTTAGCTCATGGAGTTTGTTTTTCTTTTGCTGCATTTAATAACGCAACAAACTGTTGAAATCATCTCAACTCTGCTCTGGTGTTAAGACATTGCTCTAATGTTCTCTCTACAGGCCTCATCTCAGATGGCAGTGGAACAACTCCAGATGAGGTGAATGAACAATAAGTTATGTGATGATTCAGAGGGCCTAGGGGTTATTCCAGGTAAGTGGTTAAATGCCAAGCCTGGGTAACTCAGAGGAAGTGGTAAACCTGTAGTCTGCTCACTGAGACAATGAGGCTCTTCTGTTAGCAGGTTTACCACTACACTCGGTTTAACCTTCCCCGGTCTGCCACTTAACCACCTACTTGGAATATCCCTCTGGTAATAAGAAGTAATGTATGTAATGTAAAGCCACTTTAGGACTATGTTTGTGTAGTATATCAAAAGAATTTCATGTCTGAGCTCGAGGGGAAAGGGGGGTGGGGCTGGTGCATGCAAGACATAAGTAATAAATAATTTTTTTTTATTTTCATGTTAGTAATGAGGTTAGCGATTATAGGTGGTTGTACCGTAGAGTAGCCTGGAAATCCATGTGTTTTAACAGGATTTATTCTTTTCTCCCCATTTTTTTTTTTTATTTTATCTTTTTGATACCATTTGCTCACAACTGTTACAGTCTCCAGGACAAAGACTCAAAGATCAAGACAGTGGAGACCGTCTTGGAGGCAGGGCTTATTGAGATGGCCAACAAGGAGGAAGAACTCAAGGTAAGAGCAACAGCAGTACACAGTTATGAAATTATGAACAATACACAGTTCTGAAATTATGATTCATTTGACCATTATGAAACTATGAACATGAAGCTCATGAAGCTCCGGTTAATCCGTGCAGGCTATGAGGGAAGAAAATGAATCTCTTAAATGGAGAGTGGAGGCTTTGCAGCAGCAGACAACAATACAGGTACTGTAACGTCATTCATTGCTGATGGATTATTATTGATCAATGCAGCAAAACTTATTGTGACTTTTCCAGTCCTGTTTTTGACTTTATACAGGCGTTTTGAATGTATTGACCCTAAAGACTTCAGGGACTACAGTCTTTCAATTCCAACCTTAGGAAGTTGTGTGCACTGATTAACTATATACTGGTCAGTTGAAAGGGCTTGGACAGCAGAACCTGTACCTTCAAATTAGTTGCTTTAGTTTGCTGGACCAAGAATATTTCAGGATGGTGAATTTTCAAAAAGTGCTGTCTTTCAAAACAAACAAAAAAAGAGTGATATGTCTTGTCTTTTGATCAATCAGAATGCCCCGCACCATCAGGGATTCAGAATTTTATGGCTCTTAGTCTGTTTTTACCACCAGCCATTACTGCCATAATTGCACCAAGAGTGATTGAGAGAGGGATGCATTTTTGAAATGTTTCTTTCTATTTTGTTCCTTTGTACAGGCATCTTCAGAATCTGCTCTGGAAGAGCTTCAGAAACAGTAAGGCTGTACATTATATAATACAACAACAGCTGCAACAAAAACAACAAAAAAATGGCAGACCATTAAATTCTCTCTCTCTCTCTCTCTCTCTCTCTCTCTCTCTCTCTCTCTCTCTCTCTCTCTCTCTCTCTCTCTCTCTCACTCTCTCTCACTCTCTGTGTGTGTGTGTAGGGTCCAAGAGAAAGACACAAAGATCAAATCAGTAGAGGAGTGTCTACAGAAAGCAGTGGACAATGAAGCGAGCAAAGATGGAACCATAGAGGTATGTATGTTTCGTCTTCTACTAACTAGCTAAACTCCTGTACAGTATGTATAAAGATTTCTGTACATTTACATGGTAACAACTACTGCTAAAAGACATTTACAGTGACAACAGCTGATGACAAAAGTACTGAAAATGCAGACAAATAAATAATGATTGGTGATATGTCTGGTTGCAGGCTTTGGAGAAACAGTTGGAAGCCCTCAGGAGTGAAGTAGAACAGCTCCAGCAACAAGGAAGAGAAACGCAAGAGGCAGTCCCAGACCTTCAGCCCCAGTTGCTGGATCTTCAGGCACAGTATGTTTACCCTTGAGCTCTACTGTATGTATGATATATGACCACAAGGGTTTGGTGTGTGTAGTTACTACATGTTTAACATGTCTTAGGCTGGCTGCCAAAGATGTGGAGCTGCAGGCACTGCAGAAGGACCTGGAAGAGAAAGCCAAACAGGTTGAGGAGAGTCAGCAGCAGCAGGTGATTCTCCTCCTCCAGTTTACTACAACTCACAAATATGAACTCAATACCCTTATGAGATTTAGAGGAAAAAGTTGGATCTGCACCAATACTGTATATCTGTTTTATTTGTAGATTTTTAAATCTACAAAGTAGGTGAACATAGGTATTATATGATCAAATATTTGTTTGCTTTTGGAGAGTAACACAGTGACACACTTGAAATGGCTGGAATGCCTTTGAACAAGGCAGACAAACCCTCACTGTTCCAAAACATTGCTGAAGCAGGCACCCAACTGCACCGTGTTAGTTTGTGTCTCACCTTGCTGTGGGTCACTAATTCATGATTGGGTTAAAGGCACAGACCGAATGTCCCTCACAGGAACAAAAGATGATAGATTTATTTCTTTTGTTATTAACAGTTTATAATGGATTCAGCAGTTGGATCACGAATTTAACCCTTGCTCGTTTGGAATTGAGTAAAAGTATTGTAACCTTGCTTGGCTTTGTGTTACTGACTCATACTTCCTGTCTCCACAGCAGACGCAAGCAGAGGCTAGTCCGGAGCTGCTTACAGCGTGAGTAGTCTGGATTTGTGGCCCTCTGGGGGTTGGGGGTGGAGCCTTAATCGGGAGGGGTATTAGGGAGCTTTGGGAAGTGAAGCATTGTAACAGGAAGATGGTTATCTTTGCATGTATTATGTCAATTTCTGTGAAACACTGACATATCTTAGTTTTATGTAGACACAAATGTAGTCTGTAATTTTATTTTGTTACAATATAATGTCCCATTTCAGTAATACAGGTGCTGTAGTTTCAGTAGTATAGATGTTACTGCTTGTGACTCTGTCCTAAGGGAGCCCAAAAGTAGTGTTGGGGAGAAGAGAAATAGCATAGGCTAATATGATTTTGAAGGGATTTCCTTGCTAATGTTATGAAGGATTTTCCTCTGATAAAAGACTCATTTATCATTCAAATTCTTGTGCAATTCCTTGGTAGGATGCAATTGATGAGGGAAAGGGTAGATATGTTTTGGGGATAATGAAAAATATGAAATAGAATAAAATAAACAAAAACATTGACTTCTGATTTCATACTGAGTAGATTTCCAATCATCATGTAGAACACTTTAAAGCTCTCTTTCCTCTCTTAGGCTGATGGAGAAGGACAAACAGATGTCTGACCTACAGGCCGAGGTCGCAGAGCTGAGAGAAGCAGTGGAACTCCACAAGAAG
Source organism: Sardinella longiceps (assembly GCA_027497455.2). Classification (NCBI taxonomy): domain Eukaryota; kingdom Metazoa; phylum Chordata; class Actinopteri; order Clupeiformes; family Clupeidae; genus Sardinella; species Sardinella longiceps. The sequence goes on along the minus strand of JAODXP020000024.1, from coordinate 10,669,117 downwards.
AAGAATAACGTAAGAGTTTATGCACCTTCGAGGGCACTTCAGAATGCATTTTTTTCTGGTATCCCTATAGGTTTGTTCAATAAGTTCATACTTGCAGTCTAATGTGTCTATAGTCTATTGCTGTTGCAATCAGTTCTTCCAGGTCCGCCATGATTTTACCTGCTACAGTATTTGTTAAGTTAATGTATCTTACGTCCTTACTTGCTTACTTTATAGATTATAAACTATAAATACAAAGATGCTGGTGAAGAGAGAAGTATACATAAACAGGAGTAAACAGGAGTCTATGTTGCACTCTTAGCAGAGGAAACGCAGTGGAGTTCTGACTCCATCTCATCCACCATTTTCCGATTGAGGGATTTTAATGGTTCCTGAACTTTTATACATGCATGCTGCTAAGTATTCAAAATGTACATCCTGAATTTATTCATTGATAACTTTATTTTCAAGTTGAGGAAACATTCTAGATTCATCTGGTTGACGTACAGTAGAACCATTTGAACAAGATACCATGGTATATGCACATAGTGTTATGCTGTTGATCAGCAGGTTAAATGGGAAGAGTATCTTGCAGTGTTTTGGTATTTGGAGGATCACTCATGCTCTGTAGTACTATGTATGGACTTCTTTTTTCTACGTTGGTGGCCATCGTGTATCATGCATGAGAACTAAAGGATTATCCCTCGATCCCTCGATCCTAATCAATTCCTAAGCTGGGTTAACCATTAGTTCATATGCTATATGTATATTCACCAGGTTTTATGGACATAGAGCCTATATTCTGCATGAGACTGCTAACAAACCAACCAACAAACATGCATACATAGGGGTGAACAAAAACATGTTTTGAATGTTTTGAAAGAGGATCTGTTACAAACTGGTGATGCTTGCTGGAGTTATGGCTCTCAACTGAATGTAGTTCATCAAGTTTACGTGGAATAGTGATGGGTGTCTTGGTGGGGTGTATGCTGATACCTCTGTTGTACATTGTTGCAATTTTTTACTGCAAATGTTTGTGTTATCCTTATTTTGGAGTCATATAGAGGGCAAATACATACATATTAATGCCACAAGCTGTCCAGGCACATTACATTTTGCTGCCAGATTTGAGTTTTTCCCCCCATTGGTAGAAATAGAAGTGGAAAAACTGAAGGGGGAAAAAAAGAAGAAATGCATGCAAATGTGGCATTCGAGGTGATTGGCCCAGACTGTCTATAATCTATGCCAACCAATCCAGCTGTAAAATTTCAGTTTTGGACTGAACACAGTAGGCTAAAAGTTTTGTTGGCAGACAAAAGACTGTTGTCATGTTTATCCAGTATTTCTCAGTCCAGTGGTGTTTTAAAAGATATCTGTGCACTAGAACAAGACCAGAATGGCCTATTACTGCTTTAGAAGATATTCATTCCTCCTTAAACCCAGTAACGCCCAGCCAAATCCATTTGTACAGCTGGAATGGGGTGGTTATGTGGCTCAAGGGTTTAAGGGATCAAACCCACAGCTAAAGACAGCAGGGATTCCAATTGCTTCTTATTGGCGATGGAGCAACAGCTTGTGCTACAGCAGGGGCACCTGGGTGGCACCACAGGATCTCCAAACAAGACCCTTAATACCCCAGCCAGGGGCTAACAGGGGCAGCGGTGGCTTAGGATTCGCTCCTAACCGAAGGGTTGCAGGTTTGAAGCCAGCTTCCCCTGACCCCATCAAAGTGTCCTTGAGCAAGACACTGTTTCCTGTTTCTCTCCCGATGTGTAGGCTGGCGCCTTGAATGGCAGCCTCTGACATCAGTGTGTGTGTGTGTGTGTGTGTGCGTGTGTGTGTGCGTGTGCGTGCGTGCCAGGTGTGTTTGTATATGTATGACAGTGTGTATATGCCAGTGTGTGTGTGTGTGTGTGTGTGTGTGTCATTTTTACATACTGATGTGTTGGGTTGAGACCAGACAATCTATTTTCAAGGCCAGTTCACACACCCTTTACTACGTGATTTTCTGTTGTCTGTCTGGCACCTGTCTTTGCTTTGGGGGTCTTTTACATTGTTGCATCCAAAGTGGAGACATTGATCAGATTTATTTGCTTATGTTTCATTCACGAAAGTCATGTTTACAGTATCAAATAAGTGTAGAAATATGAAAGACTAATTCAACAAAACCAAAAGTCTACCTTAGGCCTATTTAGTAAGTAGATACATCTGTTTAGTATCAGTCTGACTTGGCAGTCACACAATTGAATTGAACTATTTCACTTTAAGGAGAGTCATCTCAAGACTCATTATTGGAGCCTGAGGAAATGGTTATTTTTTGACAAAACCTTTCGTTAAACATTGCCTACTAGATTCTTCCATGCAATATTTTGCCTACAGTGCAGTTTAGATTAGACACAATGGTCAGAACTGCTCAGTGTTTTGAATTGGTGAAATGTAGCTGCTGAAATACAGTACAGTACAGTACAGGCTTTGTTGTCCATAGGTCTACCATGAAATCTGGCTACTGTGTAACGGACATGTTCAGCAAGCTTGTCAACTATACAGTAGTGCATTAATGTAAGCCCAGATCTGAATATTCCAAATATCAAGTCCTACAAATGTTATGAAATCTGTTATATTCAACAACACAAAAAAAGAGTACAGTCAATCTGATTAGGTATTTCTGGGCAGATTTTTTTTTTTTTTCTGTAGCTTCATCTGATTGTTCTTCTCGATCAAAGTTGCCAAATTGTGTAAGAAATGAATGGAGCATTAAACTTTGCATGTATTGACTAGAGGATGCATGCATTGTCCGCACAGTCCTTGCATGAATAACATAACAGTGTTTTGCAATAATGCTTACTGCACCAAAAGCGATGTATGTGGTATTGGAGATACAGTATCCTGGAGAACTATGTTGCAGAAGCAAACAATGCTGTACAGTTCCTGTTCTCTGTGGAAATGAGAGCATATTGTAATGATTTGTGCTATAATTAAGAAGTTAGAGAAGGGAGGGTGAAACAAATTTAATTTATCCCCTGATGGTTGTGGCACAGTTTGAGAGTAACTAGCGTAAAACGGTTCTCTCTGAAGCATAGCAAGTTAAAAGTCAGAGGAGTAGCAGCAGTTTAGATTAGAAGGTGGGCAATACTAGTTTAGTTTTTAGGCTAGAGGACATGCAAAGACCAGAAGGCACTGAACTGAATATAGTGTCTCTTTGAAACTGCCCAGGAGCTTCGTCAGAAAAACTGGAGCGCCATGGAGGCGCTATCAGCCACAGAAGCCATGCTGCAGGGAAAACTCACCCGGAACACTCAGGTTCGACAACATACTATATGCCCACCTCCCTTTCTGTTCCATGCTAATATTTTTTTTATGAAATCATCTCTAATCAATTAGGGAAATGGTAGACTTCATCACAGGCTGAATTTTTCTTTTTCTTTTTTTTTTTTTTTTTCTTTTCATTTGGAACCTGATTCCTCATAATTTAGTCTATTTACCGGTACTGTAGAACTTCCAATAATGGCAGGTTTTTAACAATCACAAAGGTCTCCTCAATGGCATCTTGTTAGTTAGTGAGTTACGTGGTAGTGGTGTTCATTTGGGGTTAATGTCTATGTTCTTAGTCTGTGTTTGTGTTTTGGTATTGTGGTCTAGACTCTACAGTCCATGTAGTTGTGTAAATGTAAGTCTACCCTTAAGATTCAATTTTAATCTTTATGCCATTGATTCAAAATATGATCTGGTGTTTTGAAATGTATATTTGTTAATTTTGTGTATTGGAAATTATTATTTTTTTTAGCCCAGTTCTATGTAATATGGATGCAGATGTCAGCGATTTTGTTTTAATTGAGCAACAGCTGCAGTCCATAATACAAAAAAAAACATCCAGGCCACTATTGGAAGTTTTACAGTATGTGTGTTGAACAATGCTCAGTAGGTACCGTATGTACTAGATCCTGTCATGAAATATTCTTGTTGAATTAACACAAATTTTTTCATGCCACTGAGGACAGCCAGTCCAAAGTGTTTTATCATCACCAAAACAGAAAAAAATAAGGTACTGTAGCAGCAGTGTTTGCTCTTTCTGCAGTGTTTTATATTGGAGATGGTAAACAAACTCAGCGCCACAACCTGCATGGGGTTCGTCTTGCTTGGAGGTTTTATAGCAGCTTTTCAGGGAGAGAGCAGAATACATTCATCTCCTCAGTGTCACATTCGTAGGAGAAAGAGGCTTAAGGGGCTTAAGGAATATTATAACACATAATAATTACTGTGGTTGTGAACGGCAAGAAATAACTCGTCATTATAAATGACTTTAATGTTGAAAATGTAGCAAAATACAAGGAAACGTACAATATAGCTACTCCCATATAAAAAGTGTTTGTCATGTTGATGATTTGATGATTATTAAGGTGGGACATGACACGCACAAGTGGCTCATCTGGGATTTCCGGGGCTGCCATTTTGCATTTAATAAAAATATATTGGGTTTTCATTGGCCTCATCATCAGTCAAACACCAGGTTTAATCTGGGCATACTATGGAAGCGTTCCGTTTGTGAAGCATTTCTTTCGTATCGTTGTTACACTGGAAGTAAATTCTTCCCAGACACACTCTGTGCACTGAGCGCTTCTCTTGCGCTACCAGGTTTCTAATACTGGTTTCTAACTCGTGACACACCCTAACTTTGCCTTATACCACATACTCCAAAGAGGGGAAATTGGGAAACTTTCCTAAGTCTTATTACACAACTGCTGGCCCACAGTGGGAAACATAGTGTTTAAAATAGCCTAGAAATCTGGATTCCCCTAGTGACGGCACATCTAACCATCTGACTATCTGACAACTCCCCTACAAAAATTAAAAAATATTGCCGCAAATTAATTTGCATGTGAAAATATGACCTTACAGGAAACTTGCCACAAACCTCTGGCAAATTTGTGGGAGATTTGCAGCAAACTGCAAATTTGTCGCCAAAAGTTCATCAGAAGTTTGCCATTAGTGGCAAATTTGTTTTGTTAAAAAAAAAATTTGGCAAATTGCTACAAGCGGTGAATGTATTTACCAATTATTTGTCAGTAATGTCAATCCTCTGATGAACATTTGGTGACAAATTTGCAGTTTGCCAAAAGTTTGCGGCAAGTTTGGGAAAATGTCATGTTTTCACATGCAAATTAGTTCGTGGTAATATTGCAGCACATTTGCGGCAAATTTATTTTTGTAGGGGTCTTGATTTGGCTTGTTTGCTGGATCCCCTAAAACGGTCTGGGCCAATCACATTGTAAAGAGCAGAATCCTCCTTTGCTGATTGGTGGTAGTGCCATCCTGCTGCGTGCAGAGAGATGTGAAAGACAACCGTTTATCCCGCCACCCCTGCTAGTGGAGCTTTTGCAGACCCAGCTTCTTGATGTGGATCTGTGAATGGCCAGGCTACCGGGTAGGAGGAAATGAAACTGAAACTGGGTATAAGCCAAATCACATTTATTTTGGCTCGTCGGTCAACATACAGTTTAATGCATGAAAATGATCATCCCTAGTTACTATTCTTCGGTTTGCAAGTAAATTAACAACAATTGGTGAGAATGTACAATGCAGTTGCTGAAAAGAAAGAAAGAAAGAAATCACAGATTGCAGTGGAAGCTCCAGAGATTGAAAATTGCGGCCTTTAAGATGTCAGAACATAATGAAATGGGTAGAATTTGGTTGTGCAAAAATTTTGGTTATAGTGGTACCCCCTCTATCCACACTTTACAATGCTGTGGTGTTCACTATTTGTCAGAAATGTTGATATTGAATTCGAAATATGCATGCCCACCCCAATTTAAATGAATTGTGAAATCCATGAGATTGAATCTAAGAATCACAATTGTGTTCACTCTCTAAATCAAACCAAAATAAATCACCAGCACTCTGTCGGGAATAAAAGTAAACAAATCACTTACAAATTTGCCAGTACAGTATAAATTGTAAGCCTGAAGAACAACAAAGACATACTGTACAATCAATCTGGAACAGATGAAGAGTTCAGATGCAAAACCCCCTAAACACCATTTTTGTGAAAATTGAGTTAATGATATTGTGTGAATCCTGTATAAATCTAGAATATGTAAATGAAATGTTTTTTGTGAAAAAATAAAATAAAACCTGCTCCCCGCCGTGTCTAAAATATCGGTTTACAATGAAAACACTGTAAACGCCTGATAAAAAATGGCCTTTTTCTCAAAAAGTGGTCAAGTGGAGTTAGGGGTTTTTGCATCTGAACTCTTCAGATACACACTCTAACTTCAAACAGGTATTTCTCCCACTCCTAGATCTACTCCTGAGGATGACTCCTCAGTCACTGACTGCAAATGGCAAAGTTGAAATGGAAAAGTACAGTAGGTAATGGGTTGGAGTGTTGTTTTGTGTTGTGTTTGTGTGCAGGAGCAGCAGGCAGCCGTGGAGTCTGTAGAAGCGGAATGTAGGGCAACACTCCACAAGCTCCTTCCTCAGGTTCCTCTTCCCTCGGAACAGGTGTGTACATACCACTGAATGCCACCCACCTAACAAACACATGAACCTGTGCTAATGATCTTGATTAGGTTAAGCTCTACCCTCCAGTGCTCTGAGACTTCAGTGCGCTAAACTTAGTACCATACATCACGTGATCAGATGATTTGTCCACAATAGGGAACAGGCTACAATAGGTGCTATTTAGTGTGTTGGCCTGCTGTGCTGTCTATCAGGCCCCACTGGATTATCTATAGATGATTTGGATGGGATCAATTATTCTGTATTGTAGCACATACAGTGTTGTACCTTTAGACATACCGTATGTATTTCCAGGTTCTCAAGTCACAGCAGTAGCGGTCATTAACAGAAGTACCCGGTCACTTACTGTGTACGCAGGAATGGATCTATCCTTTTACTAATGTTATATTGCCCTTTTCTACCATGTTGTCCTCAGAACCATCAACAGTGGCTGCAGTGCTTTGAAAGGTCGATGTCAGAAGTTGAGGCCGCTGCACCCAAGAACACGACTCCTGATGTTTTAGCAGGAGGAGATGCCCAGGTGATTTCTCACCACCACAAGACCAGATCCATTTTGATTATTATTATTAAAAATATTTGTGAACAGGGGAAAAAAAAACATTAAAAGATAAAGCTGTTTCTTTTGTCAAGTGATGCAGCTTGTGGTTGAGTTGTGGTTACTTGACATCATCCTCAGACCGAAGCGCTCTGAAGTAGATTTTTCAAACCGTGTTCATCCACGCTGTCTATAAGTGGCAGCTATATTTTTTTTTTGTTCCAGAGTTAGCCTTACTGGCGAGTGTAATAGACTGACCATGGCTAACATATACAGTATGTGTCTCGTTACAGCAATGCCTGATGGAGAAGCTTAAGGAATCAGAGGAGGCCCAGAGAGTATTGCAGAAAGACTGTGAGACGTACAAAAAAGTGTTAGCAGAGACGGTATGTTTATCAGAGGTTACCGACTCGGCTATAAGAAAATTATACTGTAATCAATCTATTAAGAAATTGCAATCTTGATTTTTTTTTTTTTTTTTTTTTTTTTCATTTTTTATTATAATTTTTTTTTAAATTATTTATTTATTACCTCCGCTAAGGAGGTTATGTTTTTGTCGGCGTCTGTCTGTGTAGAACATTAATCAAAAAGTACTGCACGGATTGGATGAAATTTTAGGGCAACGTGTGTATTGGGACAAGTGAGAGTGGTGGCGTTCAGTGACTCAGAACACTTGCTTTTCTAGTCCATTCATTCATTCATTCGGGTTGTTGCCAACAGGAGGGCATTCTCCAGAGACTACAGGAGAGTGTGGAGCAGGAAGAATCTCGCTGGAGAGCCAACCTGGAAATGTCACAAACAGAACTGAAGGAGGTAGATACTGTATGAATCAGTACACCTGAAGAATAGTTTTAACGCTCATGAAATTTATTTTGATATCCTGATATTTGAATAAATATACTATGTGCTGTAATGTTAAAACATATTATTAAACTATTATTAAGTCATTTTTAATTTCCAAACCATTTATTTTAAATACTTTTATTAAACTACTATTAATCATTCCTAAATGTTTGTCCTAGTACATTAAAAAGCTGATTGGTTTAAAACCTCTAAAATAATAAATGATATCTCTGTTCAGCTGAGAAAAGAGAATGAGCACCTGGGAGAAGAAGTGGAGCAAGCAGGGCGTGAGAATTCCACCTATGTATCAGAAATCCAAGAGGTGAGGCTTTTAGATGTGCGCCATTGTTTCACCCTTAACTCTGTGCACAAGGGGCGGTATTCTCCCAGGTACTCAAGTCTAAAAAAAAGTGCTTAGTGCAGGCCGAAATGACTGGAGCTAAGCATTTTTTTGGACTTAAGCACGTGGGAGAACCACATTTGTCAAGCGTTCCTGCACTGGCATGGGAGAACTTGAGATAAACATCTGAGGATATTAGGTGCCTGCATTATAAAGAAATCCCTTTTCAATGTTTGACATTTGTGTGTCATTTTCTCTGACGCCCTCTGACGTCCTCTCTCTAAACCATTGGTTCTCAAAGTGCGGCCCGGGGGGCAATGGCAGCCCGCAGAAACATTTTTGGTGGCCCACGATAACATCTGATAATATTTGTAAAAGGGTTAAAACTGTGCATTGCTTTTAAAGAATTAATTCTCCACTTAGTGGTGTTTAGTGGGATCTATAGGCACTTACTGTATTTATTGCAGTAAATATAAACTGTATTTGTATAGTGGTCATTAAAATGATTACAGGGACTTTTTTTTCCTCCCCGCCCCTTTGACGGCCCTCGGCTCAATGTTTGAGTCCCTAAATTGGCCCTCACCTATCAACTTTGAGAACCCCTGCTCTAAACCCATCTCGTTTCCATTACAGTTGAAGACTCGACTCAGTGAAGCCATTAACAAGCTGGAGGCAGAACAAAATGAACGGCAAGAGGTGACTGGGGATCTCTCCAAGGTCAGTGTACACTGAATGAGTACAACAAAAAAAACAATGCTGTTTTTAGCTGATCAGTGGTGATCGTAGAGTTGCTCCGATGTTTCAGTTCAACATCAGCTGATCGGCTGATATCTGCTGTTTTGAAGGGTAGTGGTTATTGGTAAATATTGACATTTTGCCTAGATGCCAATTGTTACAGTTTGTTTTGATTGACTCTGCACTAGTTAAATGCTGTGTTACATCATTATTGACATCAGCCAAGTTTGTATTTGCAACATTGGCTCTGTGTCAACTCTGGGCCAAATCTCAGTCAGTTAAGTGACTGATTCAACAGTTGTTGATGGAATACTGTATATATGAACTCAACTGTGTAGTTAATCCTGGCTGCTGCATGCACCTCTGTCTGTCTGTGTTCCCTCAGGCCCAGCAGTCTCTGGAGCTCATCCAGGGCATTTTAAAGGAGGCTGGACAAGATAATTTATTAGAGAACAGCAGCCTGACAACACCAACGGTGAGATATTACGTGACAAAAATATTATTTGGATGTTTGTGATTGAGTCATTTTAGCAGTGTGTTTGATTACCGTATGTTGAATACTTCCTGCTCAGTGTGGAGCATCGGACGGTACTCTCAGTTTCCCTAACCCTAGGCCACATACTGTAGCTGCACAGGGCAGTATGACTACACTTCAGTGGGGGGTTAGTCTTCTGACAGTCCCATATAATAATGTCAATGTAGGTGATTGAGTAGACAATAACATTTGATCGTTTTGAAAAGGTCTCTCTTTTTAATAAAGGTGGGATCAACCATATTAAAAGAAAATCTACAGAAGTAGCATTACGTATCAGTGCTGTTTGTCCATTTATTTGCTATCAAAACACAGAAAACTCACTCCTAACAGTCTGGAAAGAAAAAGGTTATTTTTAACAGAGAGTAATTTCAGTCGATGTTTTAGCATAGTGTTTAACCTTTGAAGAACTATTGAAAAGCCGTTGTTGACAGAGTATCAGTAAGGAGAACACTTTGTTCCAAGTGAAAAAAAAGTTTAATAATACCGTTTCAGCACTAGGCCTTTGTCAAGTCTTAATTCATCCTCCTAATCTCTCTGCCTTTTGTGTACGTCCTGCACTCCACCTACTGTAATTAGATTTGCTACTTAAGGCAGGTCGGTCAGCTGCTGCTGTTGTAATGACATTCCAATCCATCTCTTTATCTGTGTGTCTGATGGTTAGGAGGACACGGACTGCAAAGACAAGTTGTTGACGGGCATGACACAAACGGTTAAGGAGCTCCAGCTGCACCTGCAATCAGTTCAGAAGCAGCTCACCAAGGGCCAGTTAGGGGTAAGCAATGCAAATATTTCTCACCAAGGTTCTGTCATTTTCAGGAACATTGTGTTAAGTATGTGTTAACCTTGACTAGTGACTTGGTATGACTGCCACTGCACACAGACAGGCAGTCATATTGGTTTTGTAATAATTTTTTAAATATTTTCCCCCATCCTGTTTGTCTTTACTGGAACAGCAGTCTCAGAAAAGAAGACAACACAGTTTGTGGTTTAATTTTATGATGGAGTGTATAATGGTCAAATTATGTTTGTGTCTTACAGGTGGGAGGGGACAAAGACTCGACTGGGCTTTAGGAAGGAGAAGAAAAGAGGCGTGGTAGACTAGCCTTGTGCAACACCTACTCCTGTCATTCAAACTGGGATAAGACCCATTCACTTTCTCCATGGTCTCTTCCTTTGCTGTCACAGTCATGTTTGGTTTGTTTATAGTGCAACCAGACACACATACAACACATGTAAAAAGCATTTGGATGTTAGTGGTCCCTTTTTTTTCCTTTGAAGAGGAGCCATGCCTTGAGTTTACTGTATGGCAATGGACTGTCTCAGAGAAGATGTACTCACACTGAAATACAAACTACACACTCCAGTTTTCTTTCTTTTTCTCATGCACTTTCTCTCCGTGGTCATGTGGTTGCAGAACAGATAGCCTCATTCTATTTAACTCTGTCGCGCACACACACATGCACACACAGACATCTTTCAGCAACTAGCTGAAAAAGAGAGCACTGATTGCAGTATATGAATCAACAAATCTATCCTGTTTCCCTTGAGTTCCTTCTCATTCATTCAATTGCATTAATTGTCCATCGTAGACCTTTAAAAAGCAGGCATCCAGGTGATCAGTCTACCTGGACCTGCCGTTGTGGCCGTTTTTATTTACCTCACCGTAGGTGTCAAGCCCTTAAATAATTAACAGGTAGGGATCTCTTTGGAATTGTACTGACATGTTCATACATTCACTCCTCCAAGATGTAATTTTTTTTTAGTTGCTGATTATAGAGCCAAGGAGATTACCAGAATGTTTTGTTTTTTCTTCAAAGCATCTATTTTAGTTTTAAATTTTAAAACTGTAATGTTTGAGAGGACTCCTCTGGAGTCCATTTTAGGAATGGTGTATCATCAACTGTCCTTCAGGTGTCATTAAATAATGCTTATGTGGGGAAATGCATTTCAGTCGCGTACGGTTGTTTTTGTTGATCTATCGCAGCATAAATGATTGAGGGTGTCAGATGGGGAATGGACTAGATTCTCTTTGTGAACTAAATTATCTAACAGAATGAGAGAGAGAGAATTGTCAGTCTAATGCAACACTTGCATTACGGTTCCTAATTTCATTAACATTCAAGGTTTATTTTTCCCCTTTTTTTATTTTTGGTAAAACAGGTGACCATTATTAAAAGGGATGCTTGATATATATACATACTTGTTGTCCACTGGTTATTGCCAATAGGAGACATCTCTTGGTGTCTCAAGTTTTAAGATCAAGTTTCTTTATTAAAAATCCATGAAGATGTGACCCGAGAACTGAAGCACCTTCTTTTACAAATGCAACAACAGACACCAAACATCAAATTAGACATGGATGGGTTGTGTTTAGCCATTCATAAAATAAATCAGCACAGATGTGAAATGAAGTGAAAAACTACTGAAATGGCACGGCACCTGTTCAATATCACTTGAATTCTGTTTCACCTCACCTTGCTTGGTTGTCAAAACAGAATAGTTCCTCACATTTGAAAGAAAAAAAAAACTATCCATATCATAGCATACTGCGAAGGTAGGTCTAGGTTTTCACCAGAACTTTGTTTTTAATTTGAGAAATTTCATAAACAACAGTTTAATTTCCCATATGAATTCTTGAATTTCCTAGGGGATCAATAAAGTTGATCTTATCTTATTACATCAGGATAATACTGTGTAATACTTAATATGTTTTATTTTATTGCACAAAAACACTATTTTGCTACAATCTATGATTGTAGGTGATTGCTGGTGCTAAAAGCTGCATTTCTTTTGAGTTTCATCTACATACAGATCAGCCTCTTCTGATAGTAGACAGAGTTGATCAGTAGGCCTATTTTATTGGCAGTATTGCTTAAACTGAATGCTTGATGCTTAAACTGAAGCATTATTTTCACAAAAAAAACAACTACAAAATCCAATTAATTATTATGCTTTACTTCATGATATGTACATACAATTTTGTAGTAAATTATTAAAAACTACACTACACACAATGCATTTAGAAAAGAAAAACAAAACTAAGGTGCGACTGTGTTGAGAAAGCTCAAATGTAGTGGGTAAGCAAAAAAAAAAAGTTTTGGGTTCCCAAACTTTTACATGCTAAGGCCCTCAAACAGCATGATATTCTGGTATTCTACCACATTTTTGTTAGATGGTTTATATTATTTACATATAAATAGTAAAGACACAAAATTGTGTCATTATGTTACATAGTAACAGATCACTGGGACCTATCAGAGAAATTCTAATAAGGGGCTCTGGACCTATTTTGTGGCCCCCAGCCGCTCAGTGCATGATCATTTGACAGATGTGGCCTGATCATTAGGATGCATCACTATGCATAACTGTGTGCAACTGTAAAGAAAAAGAAAATAGTGGTAAGTAAATAGTTTTTCTCCGAACTCAACATGTGAGACTGGTCAGAAAATCTCGTCTTGTCTGGTCTGGTCGGAACATATCTGATCCACTTCCGCATCTCTGGTTCATTCCCCATCAAAGTGTTTCCGGGTCCTGAACAATTTCGGGTTAGTACAGAAAGTTGTTCGTGTTAGTTCAGTGCATCTCTTGACCACATCAAGGGAAGCTAGACAGATGCACTAACCTACTGTGCTACAAAACAGTAATGCTTTTGGCTTTTTAAAGTAGCCGTAGTTTGCTGTGTGATATGTTTGCCGACGAATACGTGCTGTTAGTGTTATGTTAAGTTAGTGTTATGCTTAGGCTATGCAAGTCAACGTTAGCTAGGAAATTGTAACTTTGTTTGCCAAGTTTTGTTTGGGTGAGACGTGAGTTGATCAACATCTAAAGTAAGCCACGCTCAGAGCTATGGATTAACATTATTTGTATAATATGTGTCTTTCTCGTTGGCTAACGTTACTGGGAATTTGCATGGCGACATTAATGTAAACTTGGTGTCGTTACTGTGTGTTGACGTTTACCTTCAACGATAGTCAACTTTTTCAACATGCCTGTCACTTAACTATCCAAACAGTTTGCACAGAATGTACATGCTGGAGCGTTGATATAAACACTAGAGTTAAAAAGGACCATAACATTGCTTTTTTCCTTGTTCTACACTTTTGTTCTCAGTCAACGATTTATGCATGCGTGTTTGGACTTGCTGTCAATGAAAAATGTCACTCGAGGGGCACGAGCGACACTTCGGTTCCCTGACTTCTGATTCCGGCGGTGAGTCAGTGGTCAGTGGGAGATCGGCGACTGGAGTGTTGACTGGAGAAGAGGAGAAATTGCATTACATCCCTATCAGGATATTAGGCAAGGGAGCTTTCGGAGAGGCAACATTGTACAGACGAACAGAGGTGAGATGTTGGATATTGTGCATGTGCATTTTTTGAGAGAGGGGTGGACAGGGTGTGTGTGTGTGTGTGTGTGGGGGGGGTGATATTGTTCCTTGCTATATGTCTGTGCAAGTATGTTGGTTTGTGCTATGTAAGAAACCTTGATTCTTGGCTGAGGTGTAGCCTATTTTTCATCTGAACTTGAAGTGTGGAATCATTCCCAAAAGGTCCACAGGTTTCACATTTAAATAGGTCCCCCATAGCCTCATAATAGACCAGTCCCTCATTCTACACCTTTGTTTCCTACAAGGGGTCTGGACATTCAAGGTGTTTAAATGAAAAAAGACAAGATCAGCCCTTGACTGACAGCTTGTATTATTCTCATGCTGAATTCAGAACATCTCCCTCTGTTTGCTAACTGACCAGTTGGAAATGCCTCCTGAGAAAGCAAACTCAATGGAACAAAGCTCAGATTTAGCACTGACTGAAGGGAGATGATAATCAAGGGGAATTGCGTAGGAAGGCATGGCCAGACAAGGCCCCCCACAGTACTAAAAATCAAATCCCAAATTTCTTTCCAGGATAACTCTCTGGTGGTATGGAAGGAAGTAGATCTCAACCCCCTTTCAGACAAGAAGCGAAGAGATGTCATGAACGAGATAAGCATCCTTTCCATCTTGCAGCATCACAATATCATTGCTTATTTCAATCACTTCATGGACAAGAATACACTGCTTATCGAGATGGAGTACTGTAATGGTATGGATGAACACACACACACACACACACACACACACACGTATAATTAGGAACCTGATTTGCTGTAATTGCATGGTAAAATATTGCCAAATTGATCCCAGAATACCTGCAAGCAAATCTGGATTAGTTGGGCACTGCAGGTCAGAGCCTATTGCTGCATTTCAAATTAAATTTCCCCTATTTTCCCCCAGGTTGTTATCAATTGGGGGGGGGGGTTTCTATCTCTAATACAGGTTAAAGGTTAAATTAGGTCCATGCATTGGTTTAAATAGATATGCATTTTCTTTGAAAGATCAAAGATCAAAATGTCAACGGCCATATTGCACTCAGTTGTTGCGATGGAGCATAAGCCTGTGATTTTTGTATCAGTTAGAACCATATTTGAATCATAATCATATTAGAAATGGTATATATAATCTGAAGTGGTTTTGTGTAAACAAGTAAAACTTTCTACTAATCATATCAAATTAAGACAGCCCAAGTTGACAATCGGTTGTTTTCATGCAGGGGGAAACCTGCATGAAAAAATCGTCCAGCAGAGGGGACAGCTTTTCACTGAGGAGGTACACATCACATACTGCAGTATTAGGTTCTGTTTACATTTGTTTTATATGTACTGTATGTAAGTTTGTTTGTCTGTTTGTTCAGTGGCAATGATGACTATTTTGCCTTTATTTTTGTTTTTGTTCCTTCAGGTTGTAATCTGGTATTTATACCAAATTGCATCAGCAGTTGCACATATTCATAAAGCTGGGGTCCTACACAGGTAGATCATTTCAGGATCAATTGAGCACAGTTCATTATTATTGTTGTGATTTATTTTATATATCTTGTGTTTCACATTGAAAGGTAGTGATAAGGAAGTGATGTTCTGATATTCTCTGTTCTCTGCTTGTTCCTACAGAGATATCAAAACATTAAATATCTTCCTCACCAAGACAAATCTTATTAAGCTGGGTGATTACGGATTAGCCAAGAAATTAGACTCCGAGTTTTCCATGGCTGAAACAGTAAGTCTATCCTTCATTACGGTGTTCAGATATTTGAGTGAACACATAACATGTTGACTAAAATTATATTATGAATTATATTTAATAATAATAATATTAAGTATTGTGCTATCCATCTGTGTTTATAAATTGGTTTAAATATGTTATATCAGTACAGAAAGTAGCACAAGTGCAAACTATAGTCATTTTTGTTCTGGCTCACCTGTGAAGTTGATGAAATGTCCCTTGTGCCCTTTTGGCTCTCAACCCTCAATATTATATATGCTTCTCCAGTGTGTAGGAACACCATATTACATGTCTCCTGAGCTTTGCCAGGGGGTTAAATACAACTTCAAGTCCGATATTTGGGCCATGGGCTGTGTACTCTTTGAGCTACTGACCCTTACCAGGACCTTTGATGCAACAGTAAGCCATCATTCTGATTTATCTTCATGATTGTGCTTGGAGATTTTTTAGATTTTATCAAATCAATACATCATAGTCATCCACTTAAGTTGTACAATGTGGTAACTCAAACAAACGTACATTGCATACTGTATTACAATTTTGTCTTTCCCTTTACATGGGGCTGTAAGTCCAAAAAATGTGTTTCAGCCTGCACTAAGCACTTTTTTTGACTTAAGCACTTGGGAGAATACTGTACCCTGACGCATTGCACCCAGGCCTAGCTGTTGTATTTTCCTTTAGAAGTGACTGAAGTTAAGTGTTTGATTATTTCATCTCTCCTTAGAACCCCCTCAATCTGTGTGTGAAGATCGTCCAGGGCAACTGGACAATGGAGCTCAGCTCAGATGTGTACTCGTCTGATCTCATCCAGTTGGTCTACAAATGTCTGGACCAGGTGAGGATGTACACAAGGTTACATAGAATGCGTACACAGATAGCCACACACACACACACACACACACACACACACACACACACACACACACACACACACACACACTATCTGTGCATGAATTGTCAGGGTTTCATAGAGTAAGATCGATCTGAATAATTTCAAGTGCTTCTAGTAGCAGCTGACTGACTGAAGACAAGCAAAACATAAGCAGACAAACAAAATATAAGCAAACAGTGTGTATATTTAATATGCACACACTCTAGTCTGCATACACCCCGGCAACCAACTTCACTAACTGCCACAGCACTACAACACTTAGTCCTCTCACAGTCGCCCTGGGAGCACCACAAATTGGTGCCTGGTCTGTCGGAAACACTGATTGCTATCTTCATTCAGTGTTTTACAAGGTCCTCTTCTGCCCTATTTTAAGGAGGACCCGTAGCAATTATGAAATACCCCTGATCAAGCAAATTGTTGATCAATGTTGTGAATGTGAATATTTGTGTACTGTATCTAACAAAATACTTTGAGGGAGTGATCTGCACACTGTATATGCTCCAAAATATTTATTGATTAAAAAGCCAATGTTTTGATCCAATGGGATCTTCATCAGGCATAATCAATAAATATTTTCGAGCATTTACAGTGTGCAGATCACTCCGACAAAATATCTGCTAGATTAGTCTGGCACCTGTAACTACTATTTTGGATATGCGCACCTTTTCACTTTTCTAACAAAATATTTCCCTTTTGCACAATAGGATCCAGAAAAGAGGCCCACTGCTAACCAAGTTTTGGATGAGCCAATCATTTCCTGCCACAGGCTGTGAGTGACTGCATGGAGATAGTGGGGAGAGGGCAGTGTCATGTCACTACTGTAACTGTGTTCTCACCAACAGCTACTAAAGCTATGAAGCTATGAAATCAAAATAATATTGCATCACTTTTTATAATAACGACAAAGTGATAAAAGCATGAAAAGCGATGAGCATCAAAGTTTGGGTGGCTAGAGTCACCTAAAAATGTGAGAAACAGCACCACTTTTTGGAAATCAGCTATGATGTGCTTCAGCTATAGATGTTATGGCAGTGGTCAGGACAAAAGAATGGAGCTAAGCACTTTTTGGGACTTAAGCACTGGGCCTTTATGTCCTATTAGCAACTTTAGCTATTTTACATACAGTAAGAGATTCATTAAAGATGAAAACATGAAATGATTCTGCATAGATCTTACATAATCATTTTATCTGCGAGTACAGTTGTACAGTTTACTGATCATGTGTTGTATTTGTGTGTAATCATTCACAGGGAATTAGAGGAAAGAGTGGTAACACTTAACTCCAACATTAAGAAGCCAAAGTAAGTTTGCATACTTGATCTTTATTGCATTTTCCCCAGGTATTTATTATTTGTGTCATAATTACAAGTTCAAACAGTAAACTTTCCAAAAGATTGTTTAAACTAATGTTATTGTTGTCATTGTGCTGTTTTCATTGAGAGCTGACCCACATATTCTTCAAGACATATTTTTCATCAATCCAATTTGTTTGGTCAGAATGATTTATGTGAATAATGACCTCATTAGAGGGTTTTTTTTTCCACCGACAACTGCATTGGTACATCTTGGCATACTCCATTAAAAGATTAGTTTGTGTAATTGTGACTTCCCCCTGTAACATTGTTTCTGCTGTGTGAACTCTGTGTTCTAGGCTGAGCACAGTGACGGAGAGTCCTGTTGCCGTGGTGACCACACGTTCCAGGGAAGTCTACTTCTGGGGTGGGGGCAAGTTCACCCCACAAAAGCTGGACACGTTCAAGGGTGGCAGCAGCGCGCAGCATGTTTGTGCTGGGGAGACGCACTTTGCTGTTGTTACAGTTGAAAAGGAATTATACACTTGGGCGGTGAGCAAACGAAACGAAACAAAACGAAAACTTTTTTTTACTTTGCTTTTAATTCCTCATATATAAAATAAAGTAATATGCACACCGAAGCTCCCATTTTTACCATTTTACTTTGTGTAACGTTTCGGACTAGACAGTCCTTCCTCAGACATACAACTATGCTGTAAATTATATGATGCAATTTAATATGTAAATTGATCAGATGTGTACCATCACGTGATGTATGACAATGTTAAAAAGGCAGCTGTGAACAATGATCTGTATGTCTGAGGAAGGACTGTCTAGTCCGAAACGTTACACAAAGTAAAATGGTAAAAATGGGAGCTTCGGTGTGCATATTACTTTATTTTTTATTTCTTACAGTGATACTTTCCTTTGGTATTGCACCCAACAAAAATTTGGATGTGCGTGAGGACTAGATATTTTACTAAATTCCTCATATATACACATACTTTTCATGGAAGTCGTTTTTTATGGCTAAGTTTATTACTAACTCCAATCCAAACTCCAAAAGTTGGTATCCCAGCTTGTGATGATTCGTCTCCCTATGGAGCAAAATATTATAAAAATAAATACGTATACTATATTTACAGCAAATATAGAGGAGAGAGAGTGCTTTTGGCTCAACTTTTGACAGAAAAGCCAGTTAGCTCCATCCACTCTGCGTCTATAAGATGAAGTGATTGTATGCATAGAAGGAAGTCCTCATCTCTGAGGGATCTGTTATTTTTTTGTCTCTGTGTCTATGCTTATAAACAGAGTGTGCAAGGTGGAGCAAAGATGGTTGGTCAGTTAGGTCATGGAGACCAGGCATCTTACCGGCAGCCTCGGCGTGTGGAGCGCTTGCAAGGGAAGGCCATCCGCCAGGTGTCCTGTGGAGCAGACTTCACTGCCTGTGTCACTGGTTAGTTCAGTCCTACTGTTTTCAGCAAAGGCTATTTATACTGTCAAAGTATTTTGTTTATGGATTAAGGTCATAAAGAATTATTTTAGATGATTTTGGACAATCCAAGGTTGGAACGATGCTTGAATGCTTTGAATTTAGTTCTACTCCTACTATATTTAAAATAATGTATGATTTGTAAAAACAGAAACCCAGAGGGAACAGTTAATCAAACTCTTTTTTGAAATGGTCTATAGTTTCTACTATGTGTAGTCATTGTACAGCATTAGATACTGTACAGTGCAAGGGAATTCCAAACAGCATTCAAGTTTATTCAAAAGAAAGCAAGAGTTCAAGTATTCCTTGAACATACCACGTGTAGCGTGTCGAAGAGAGCATCTCAATAGCCTAAGTTGTGTGCACACACCTGGGCCCCTTTCTCTACTACTGTATGCAGTAAATAGATCCAACCAAACATAACATGCTTTACCTGTCTGGTTGAACTCAGATGAGGACCAGCTGTATCTCTTTGGTTCGGACTACTATGGGTGCATTGGCGTGGAGAACCAGATGGGCAGTGAGGCGCTGGAGCCCGTGCTGTTGGAGTTCTTTCAGGAGCGTCCCGTACGGCAGGTGTCCTGCGGCGACAACCACGTGGTGGTGCTCACCCAGGGCCGAGACATTTACTCCTGGGGCTGTGGAGAGTATGGTAAGGATACTTCCTCCTTTATCATTTCCTTTCATTTGGGTCCTTTTTGATTGATTGATTGATTGATTGATTGATTGATTGATTGACTGTTTGATTGTTTTGATATCAAAACTTTATGTGACTACCTTGCTGTTTATCTCTTTATAATAGGGCGGCTTGGTCTGGACTGTGAAGATGACTTTGCCTCTCCAATGCAGGTGAGTGAAAACCAGTACTATTGATAGACAAACAATAATTGTTTGCCCCTACACACACAGTCATTCACTGAATCCTGATTACCTCATCCAACACCTTAGCCTTGAACCCTTAGAGATCATTGGAATTTAGAACCTCGGACTTTAAGTGAACATTGGAATTCAGTCATTATTCTCAAGAATTGCCCTCTGGATACACGACGGCAAGATGCACATGTGTGTGACCACTTCTACCCCTTGTCCTTGTACTCCTCTTGCAGGTGGAGGTGCCCAAAAGCGCCACCATTGAGGCAGTGTTTTGTGGCAGTGATGGGACGTTTTTCCTCACTGAATCTGGGAAGGTTTTAGCCTGTGGCAACAATGAGTTCAACAAGCTGGGTCTCAACCAAGGCATCACTGGCCTCAAGCGCAACCCTGGGGAGGTGTGGTATATTGATGTCATCTACATTGTCACTGTTTACATTGCTGTTGTTTGTATACTAAAAGTTCATAATGCTCTCAGTCTGTATTATGTCTGTCCTGTGGCAACAAAGAGAATTGACGAGGGAAAAGATTTTAGGATGTAGTCCAGTCCAGTGCCATCATGAGCAAAGTGCTCATTGTGATACTCGGATATGGCAAAATTGGGAGTGTTAACATTACAAATTATATTTGTCAGTGAGCTCTTTAAAAAAAAACTAGAAAAGCGCTCAGAGAGCGCAGACCTCCGTCAAGACAATGTGGTCACAGACACAATATCGATCATGTTCTGGTTCACCAATTGGCATCAAAATTTAATCAGCTCTTGCTTGTCCCAATATACACATTGTCCGAAGTTTTCATCCAAATCTGTGCAGTACTTTTTACGAGTTATCTTGCTGACAAACAAACAGACAAACCAACGCGACCGAAAACATAACCTCCTTGGCGGAGGTCAAAAGAAATTGGGTGAATGTGAAATGCCAAAAATTCCTGAGATTGTGACACATTTTGTAAGGGCAAATTACAGGCTCTGAAATATAAGGGCAAAATGCAGGCAACATAAAATTTTATGACACTGGCTTAGTAATTAGTTTTAAACAGAGTGGACATTCAGAGTTGATTAAGATGACATCATGGATTTATGAGATGATCACTGGTACTAGCATAGATTAGATAAAGCTGAAGTCATTTTAGTTGCATTGCTTTATAGGGAAAGGATATTGATCGTGTGTTCCAACAAGAGTTTCTCTAAATGAAAAAGGTGCAATATTATCAGTAGAGTTTGAGCGTAGAAACCATTTAGAAAATAGACCATCCTGTTGCATATAAGAATATATTGCTGTAGCACATGTTGATTACATTTTTTAAGTATTGTTCTTTAAATTAAGATGTAAAAAGATCTTAACTTATTTACATATTTTCTTATTTACAACTTCCTTCTTGTGACTCCAACTAGGCTTACCAAGGAGTGCCGTATACAATCACACCCACCCTTGTGAAGCAGCTTGCTCGCTTCAAGATCCACATAATAGCTCCTGGGAAGACCCACACAGCAGCCATAGATGGTACTAATGACTTCAGTTTGAAGAATTGATCTATTCAGTTTAGTTTTTTATTCACTTAAAGTGAAACTCTGACCTTGAAGCTATTAAAAGTATTTTTCATTATGTACAGTATATGTCAGCTTTTCGTTTAAAATGAAAATTACATTGGTGGCTGGGTTTTTAGGATCTGACGGAATTCCAGCTAAGAGCCATACCCAGCTACCATCGTAATTTTCATTTGAATGAAAGTTTGACTCGTATACATGATGAAAAAGAGCCTTAACAGCTTCAGCACCAGACTTTCAGTTTAAATCCAGTCTGACATGCTTAACTGATGTTTAAAGTTTTCACTAAAGTTTAAATGTTGTGTTGCCACTCTTTAGAAAGGGGTCGTCTGATGACGTTTGGCTGCAACAAGTACGGTCAGCTTGGAGTGAAGGATTTCAAGAAGCATCAGGATGTGCAAACACTTGTGGGTCCTTTTGGGGGCAAAGTTATCACTAAAGTTTCATGTGGCGATGGATTCACCGTTGCAGCTACTGAAGGTAAGTTCATTCATTCATTCATTCTTTCATTTTTGTATTTGTAAAGATGATGGAACTGAGGACATCAGATTCTTTTGAGTCTCATCTTGTTTTCTGAAACTTTTTTGGTGTATTTTTTTGTTCTTCAGACAATCAAATCTTTGCTTGGGGGAATGCTGGTAATGGGCGACTGGGGATGCCCCCACCAGAGAAAGGCTTTGGGTCAGAGGTGTGCCCTGCTCTCCCAAGACCCATCTTTGGCTCCCTCCATCACGTGCCTGACCTGTCCTGCCGTGGCTGGCACACCATCCTAATCATGGGTAAGGAAAGCTGTTTGAATCTGAAACCTAATAACACACAGTTTGCTCAGTGGTCTTTTGTGCCCTCATCAGCACCCATTAGGCATCGCTGTCTACAAGGCACAACCTTTAGTTAAATCCATGTGGAGCATTGGCCGGTGCCCATCTCCGTTTTCCTAAGGCACCATTGAGGACTCAAAAGATCATACACTCCACACAAGTCAATCATTATTTACTAGGGAGAATGTCCTTTACACTTGTTTTGGAGCACAATTAGCATGCCCTGTCCCATGACTACTTACTGCCCTGTCCCATTACTACTAAAATCCCCTCGATTTTAGCCCTAACACTCGGTTTTGCGCGTTCACGTGTAAGTGTAGTGTGTCCCAATACTTTCAGGACCGAGGGCTAGTGGCTTTCAGCCCTTCAAATCGCCCCTTCAAACGGAGGGAGGTCGGGTGCAGACTTCGAACGAATTGAGGTGGAAGTGAAGATAAAATTACCCACGATTCTTCGCAAACTCAATCAGCTAAACAAGAAAATTGTGAGTCGGTACCCGATCTGTGTCCGAATGCGCGAGCTGTGTCCCGTTCTCTCAGCTCTGGATAAGAACTTCAAAAATATAGCTACTGAGTGGCCTAGATGTACAGTAGGGGCTTAATAAGTTGCAGATGTATTGTGGTGCTAATTCATGTAAGGCGAAATGAACAACTCGCATGCTAAACTATTGACCTGTCTGCAGTCTGTCTGAAATTATCCCCTGGTCTATTCAACATTCAGAAAAGCTATACTTAAGAAAATGTATATGAAAATAAATTGGGTTAAAAAAGGAACACTTAAGACAACAAACACGATTAAAAGAACACCTAAGAAAACAGCAGAGACATCAGAGACTGAATGCTACAAGCTTAATTAATTCATTTGTACATTCAAATCTTGTTCTTGGTGTTGACCGTGTTTTGACTATGGTATGGTTCCCATGAAGAATGTCTTTTGACTGCTTTCGCTAAATGGATTGTATGTGTTTTTTTTCCTCCAGAAAAAGTCCTCAATTCAAAAACCATCAGGTCCAACAGCAGTGGAGTTTCCATTGGAAGTGGTAAGGACTTTTGAAAACAACTGATGGGTCTATTATGTGTCTTCATGTTAAAATGTTGGCAATATTCAGTCTGTGTTGTGTATAACAGGCAAAGGTTTGTGTATCCAATTCAGTGACCCACACTTTTACCTCTGAAAATATTTTACTGTTTTACTTTTCCCATCAAGGTGTTAGTCATGCATCCACTGCCTCTGTGGACCTTGATGTGAACCAAGGCTCAGCAGACACAGAGTTGCGTGAAGGAACATTAGGAGGGACGGTGGAGGCTGACATGGAGGACAGATATATGGAGACCTCCATGATGTCCATGGATAGCCAAACAGGGAACAGCTCTTGTCCTGTCTGGCTGCGCAAGGTATCACCCCCACCCCCACCACCTTTAAAACGAGTATTAGTTACCCATTTTTGAGGAAGCATGAAAATGGTCTGTTCTCAATGGTTGCTTGCATGCATCTGTGGAAATTTTACTCTTGACCTTTCACAAAACAGGAATTGGAGGATGCGGAGTTCATCCCCATGCCAGAAAGTTCCACCTCCATATCCAACCCTTTGGTTCCATCTTATTCTGAAAGTGCAACACTCCCCTATGATGAGCTTCAGGCAAAGTTAAAGGCTGCCGCTGCTGCTGCCAAAGGACACTCGGTAATGCTAATGCTAGTAGTAATAATAATAATAATAATAATAATAATAATAATGTAGTAAAGGTGAAATTATTATCCACATTTTCTGCTACTTGCTCATTTGGCATCACTTGCTAATTATGTGAGTGTCCAACAGATGGAAGCGAGTGAAGCCAGGGTGAACGGAGGACAGCAACAGCCAGGTCTCAGAGTTTCCTGCTGCCAGGCTAGCCGTGACCTTGCAGAGGTTAGTAAGGGATTCCATCCTTTTTGTGAATGATGGCAGTGTAAAAACCGAGAGCTAGAGCCAAAAATGAGTAGATGTGAAAGAAATGGGACATGGTCTGTTGTAAAAGTTAAAATGACTATGAAAGCTATGTTATTGATATCATCAATAGGTAACCGTGTAATAAGCGAGATAACATTCTGCGAGGCCGACATTATTGTGGAATAACCCTTCAGAGTGACGCAGGTGCCCGACATTTGAGGGAGTCATTCCACAACAACTTCACTGAATGTTATCCCTTGCATGCATTCCTCTTATCTGATAAGTGGTTTTGGGTAGCTCCCATAGTTTTCTTTCCTCCCAACCCCCCACCTCAAAAAATGTTTTTATGTTTTCTTTTACAGCTTAGAGAAATTGTTAACAGGCAAGAGGCAATGATTAAGTTGTTACAGAAGCAGGTAATGTATCTCTTTAATTATGTAGTAGGCAATTGCTCATTGTTTCAATTGGATGTTTTCATACCACCTCATCAAGCCTACAAATTTATCAATGGATTTAATTTGAATTTGAATTATCTAAATTAATGCCTCTTCCCCTTTCACATTGCAGTTAAATGACCAGCAGAAAGAGAATGAAAAATTATGGAGAGCCATTCAAAATATGACAGTCAGCAATTCTGTCAATGAACAAACAAATAATCACTTAAGTTGTCCGCCGCGTGACGAAGAGGAGGGATGAAGCCTGTACCAGAAACAAACAGTTAGGAAAGTTCTGTTCGACCCTATCACGGGGGAATTTAGACACACTCTGTCAATCCTGTTCTCTCTCTCAGAGGATCTGTTGGTCTTGGTTTCAGGAAGTGGTAGGAAAGGGAGTGTTGCTTTTCCTCTTAGTTGGGACTATGGAGAATGTCCACCACCTACCGGTAAGGTCTAGAGTTTTTTTTTTTTTTTTGCTGACCTTTTCATTTCATTTGGAAGGTTATTTCATTCCATTTCCACTATATTTGGTTAATATTGCTTGTAAAAAAAAAATCTTTTTTTTTTTTTGAGACGATTTGCATATTTTGCAGTGCATCACTTTCATTACATCTTCATAACAGCACAGCTGTTAAGTATACTGGCAGCAGTACTGCTTATTGCTTATCTTAAGCAAAATATACAACTTTTTAAAACTACACCTTCAAAGGAATGCGTTTGAATCTTCACGCTAACTGGCTCAGTAAGTCTCAAAGGTCCATGAGGAACCAGTTCTTCAGCAGTCAATCTGCTCTCATGTAAAATGTCGCCAAAGTTCATCAGACATCAGACATGGGATTAGTGCAGTTTTCATATGATGGCTAAGAAAAAGCCTGCAGTAAGAAAAGCATTTTGAGATGCTTTGTTGCACCTTAAATGTGAAACAGATGTGTTCATTAAATAGATGTGTTCATTAAATTAGACTTCAGTGAAAATATCATTGTCCACGACTATTACATGTTGTAATAGCATTTTCATGGCGTATGTTATGGGTTTGTTTTTGTTCACTTTGAATTAATTGAGGACTGAAATCCCTTATTCACCAAACAGGGTAACTGTATAGTTACCAAACAAACTGTAGACAGGATTATGCCAAAGAAATAAGAATTGTTAACCTGAATTTTGTTTTTAATGTCCCTTGAAATCTAAGAAAGTGCCTTATACAGATGTTACTTGATGATTGTCTTACAAGAAGTCCATTATTGCTTTGGTAATCTTGTGGAGTATATTGAAATCATGTATCTGAAGATTATGATGCTGAAAAAGGGCTTAATATTATGGTCAAAGTAAGTTTTCAAACTTAAAAGGCCTAGATCTTTGTCAGCAAGAGTGTCACAATTTACAAATTTTACATTTATTTCTCAACACACACATATACAGTGCAATGACTAGATGACTTACTTTTCACAGAACCAACTTGAGAGCAAGTATGTTTTTGTTTACTTTTGTTTACCTGTACGTGCCTTTCTCAGTTTTATGATGTATTTTGTCACGGTTATGTTTGAGTGCCTGGATCAAGGCCCAGAGCAACTACTGATGTACTTGGCAGATTTGGCCACATTATTTTACTCAGTCTTGTGTAAAGATCCGAAATGTGGCACACAAGAGAAGTATTAATGCAATTTATTGGTGGTGTGCTAGACTCTGACTTGCAAGGCAAAGGATTTTATGTCTTGGAATCACTTGTTACATGTACCTGTTTTAACAGTGAAACCAAAGAAAGTTCTGGGTATTAATAAATAACACATATATACATGCATACTGTTTTCTGTGTCATCATTTTCATACCATAGCATGAACTGTTTCAGCTTTGTCTTAATATTAGAACCCAGTAAAAGGAAAATAAGATCTTGGGACTATAATGAGAAACAGTGCATGTTGCCCATGGAAAATGGGCAAATTCTCTAGTCTGTGGTGTCCATAGTGTCTATAGGAATACCTTATTTTGTATTACCTGTACATTGGGTAAAAAATGTAAAAAAAAAAAAAAAAAAGTTTTAGTCAGAATAGCAGGTTAAAAGTCCATAATTTATCCTTATAAATCTTACTTGATGTGCCAAAATATGATCCTATATGTTGCATGTATTACTGTATGTGTGCCCTTCATACAGATGCCTCTCTCTCTC